>CM053029.1:418659859-419256806 GCA_028564925.1 Lithobates sylvaticus
ACTGTAGCTCTGATTGGAGCCATGAACTGTGAGCTGTACCTATGTGCACATCCGTGTGATAAGACAAGTCTGTCTGGCCTTATGTCTATTTTTTTTGTTTGCTGTTCTGCTGAATAAAGCCATTTTTATTTTACTGGACTGTCTCTGAGCCAGCTCTTCACCCCCTGATCCCCTACAATTGGTGGAGCGTGCATCGGGCAGTTTGAGGGGTCCAGTCTAATCCCATGTCCTGGGTTAAAGCTGCACAGACAGTGAAAACTTCTGAACAAGCCATGGAGGATGTGGTTAAGCAGCTGGTACAGACTAATACACAAGCGCAGGCCCGCCATCAGGAGGCCCAGCAGGCCCTGGTACAAGCACAGGCTCGGCAGGAGCAGATCCTGGTGCAGACAGTCGCTGTACAACAGGAAACAAATTGCTTACTGAGTGAACAGATAGCGGGATTAAAAAAGGCGGTGACCCAGCAGGCTGAAATGATGAAAGGTGACCCCGCTGTAAAGAGTGACCCCCGGAAGGCAGTGCAGCGGACCCTGCAAAAGATGACGGCCTTAGATAATGTTGAAGCATACCTAGCTATGTTTGAGCGGGTTGCAGCAAGGGAAGGTCTGCCTGATAAAGACTGGGCAGATGTACTGGCTCCTTTCCTGACCGCAGACCTCCAACAAGCGTACTGTAACTTGGCCCCTGAATCAGCACGCTATAAGCTCCTGAAAGCAGAAATCCTAGCAAGGATGGGAGTGACTGTTGCTTTAAGGGCGAACCGAGTCCATGGCTGGCACTTTGACAAGGCTAAGCCTGCCGGTGCGCAGCTCTACCACCTGATGCACTTGTTTCAAGATTGGCTGAAACCTGGGGAAAAGACACCCACTCAGATTGTGGAAAGAGTCACACTCGATCGTTAACTGCATGGATTACCCAGGGAGCTCCACTGATAGGTGGCTCAGTCCGAGCCTCAGTCCCTGGATGAGATGGCTACAGCTGTTGAGCGCTACAGTTGTGCGGAAAAGTTCCAGGAGAGTCCCTCTGTCACAAGAGAGCTGGCCCGTTTCAAAGAAGTACGTTCCAGCACCAGTGTGCTTCCCGGTGATCGCATAGTGGCTGCTCGGAGGGATAATACAACTACCAGGAGCACCCCAGGACCTAAGCTTCCAGGGAACCGACAGGGGGAACTCCGTAAAGGTTCGCTGTTGGTCCTGCCATCAACTGGGTCATCTGACGGCCCAGTGCCCAAGTCGGGAAGAACCAATGGAGTGCGACATGGGTCGCGGTCGCTCCATGTATGTCCGTGCATTATGTTCTGCAACCAACCTAAATCCGCATGAGTGTGTGGTGCGGGTCAATGGACAGGAGGTGGTAGCGCTCCTTGACTCTGGGAGTGTCGTTACCCTGCTCCGATCGGACGGGTTGCAAGAAAGCTGTTACCAAGGGAACAGGTTGGGGTCATCTGTGTGCATGCTGATGTTAAAAACTATCCGGTGGCCTGTGTGACCCTGTGTACACCAGCAGGAACGGCTACACTAAAAGTGGGGGTGGTCCCGGGATTACCTCATGATTTACTAATCGGGCGAGACTGCCCCAAGTTTTGGGACTTGTATGAGGTGGTAAATAAAACTGTGTTGCAGGAGGTTATTACTAAGGATCAGTACCAGGTTGCTGAACCTTCAGGAAGTGAGCCCGGTCCCCTGGAGGTGTTTGCGGGATTGGAAGCGGAAAGTACCTCCTCTGAGCCAAATATGTCAGATCTTGGGGGCTCCCGGGCAGATTTCCTTAGTGCTCAGATGAGGGACCCCACTTTGATCCCCGCCAGGGAACAGGCCACGGTCTTAAACGGTGAACCACAGCACCCTGGGGCAAACGTGAAGTTCCCCCATTTTGCTGTGAATCATGACTTGTTGTACCGAGTAACTAAGGTCAATCAAGAAGTGTTGGAACAACTGGTGGTGCCCAAACCTTTTAGGTCTAGGGTGTTGCATTTGGCTCATAGTCATGTACTTGGGGGTCACCTTGGAGCGGCTAAAACTCAGGAACGGGTTTTACAGCGTTTCTATTGGCCCGGTGTATATCGAGAAATTAAGGACTACTGTGAGTCCTGCCCTACCTTTCAAAGAACTGCTCCAATACCCCATTTTCGCAGTCCGCTGGTACCGCTTCCAATTATCGAGGTTCCCTTTGATCGCATAGCCATGGACTTGGTGGGCCCCTTACCCAAGTCAGCTAGGGGACATCAATACATTTTAGTTGTCCTCGACTATGCCACCAGGTATCCGGAAGTGGTCCCTTTAAGAAATTGCTCGTCCAAGGTCATCGCACGGGAGTTGTTTCAGATGTTAATGAGAACAGGGCTCCCATCCGAGGTACCCCGTTTATGTCAAAAGTGATGAAGGAAATCTGTAACCTGTTTAAGATTAAACACTTAAGATAATACACTTAAGGGCTTTAGTGTATCACCCACAAACTGATGGGTTAGTGGAGCGGTTCAACAAAACCTTAAAGGGAATGCTAAAGAAAGCAGTTGAGGAGGATGGTCGAGATTGGGATTGCTTGTTGCCTCCCTTGTTGTTTGCCATAAGAGAGGTACCCCAGGCCTCCACGGGATTCTCCCCCTTTGAGCTGGTTTATGGGAGACACCCCTGTGGACTACTGGATATAATGAAAGAGACGTGGGAACAAGAAGCTTCCCCGTATCGGAGTGTGGTAGAACACGTGTCTCAAATGCAGGACCGAATAACAAAAGTTATGCCCATAGTACGGGAACATTTGCAGGCTGCGCAAAACGCCCAGAGTCGTGTATACAACCGATCTGCCAAGATTAGAGAGTTTAAACCTGGGGATCGGGTGCTGGTCTTAGTGCCTACCATCGAGAGTAAGTTTCTCGCCAAGTGGCAAGGACTCTTTGAGATAGTTGAGAGGGTGGGCAAGGTCAACTATAAAGTCCATCAGCCCACCAAACGTAAACCCTACCAGATTTACCACATCAACTTGATCAAACCATGGAAAGATAGACAGGTTTTGACAGTCAGTCTGAAAGTCCCGGAAGACCATGATGCTCAGATTAAGAAGGTAGGGATTGCAAAGGCTCTCTCCCCTTCTCAAAAACAGGAGTCCTGGGAGTTTTTGCAGAGGAATCGAGACATTTTTTCAAACCCACCGGGCCTAACCTCGGTATTTGAACATAATGTCATTACAGACCCTGGCGTTCGAGTAAACCTCAAACCCTACCGCATACCCGAAGCTCGCCGGAATATTGTCTCGGCCGAGCTTAAGAGTATGTTGGACCTTGGGGTCATTGAGGAGTCTTCAAGTAGCTGGTCCAGCCCTATAGTCCTTGTACCCAAGCCGAATGGAACCTGGCGGTTCTGCAATGAATTTCGCAAATTAAACAAAGTCTCCAAGCGAGACGCGTATGTCATGCCCCGGGTCGATGAGTTCATCGAGAGATTAGGACCGGCCCGATACATCAACACTCTTGACTTGACCAAGGGATACTGGCAGATCCCGCTTTCCCCAGAGGCTAAAGAAAAAACTGCATTTGCCACACCTGAGGGCTTATGGCAGTATGTCTGAATGCCATTCAGGTTACATGGGGCCCCAGCCACTTTCCAGAGGGCCATGGACTTCGTCCTGAGACCTCATAAGGAATTTTCAGGAGCATATCTTGATGACATTGTCATCTTTAGTCAGGACTGGGAGAGTCACTTACCAAAGGTCCAGTTGGTCTTGGATGCCCTCCGAAGGGCGGGGTTCACAGTGAACCCGGAAAAGAGCAAGGTTGGGTTGGAGGAGGCCCGCTACCTGGGGTATGTTGTAGGCAGGGGTGTGATTAAACCCCAACTAAACAAAGTGGAGGCTATTCAGAAATGGCCCCGTCCACTCACAAAGAAACAAGTGCGTTCTTTCCTTGGCATTGTGGGTTATTATAGGAGGTTTGTCCCCAACTTTGCCAGTCTAGCAGCACCTCTGACTGATCTCACCAAGGGAAAGAACGCAACTGTTGTTCAGTGGAGTGCAGAAGCAGAAGCAGTGTTCTGCCAGTTTAAGCAAGCTTTGTGCCAGGAACCAGTGTTGGTAGCTCCCGACCTCCAAAAAGAGTTCCTGGTACAAACAGATGCCTCAAAATTGGGTCTGGGTGCAGTACTGTCCCAGATGATTGGGGGGGATGAGCACCCTGTTGTGTACTTGACACGGAAGCTCATGCCAGCTGAGAGGAATTATTCCATTGTGGAAAGGGAGTGTCTCGCAATAAAATGGGCTTTGGAGACACTCCGCTACTACTTGTTGGGCCGACCCTTCAAGTTAGTTTCAGATCATGCGCCCCTTAAGTGGATGGCCCAAAATAAAGATAAAAACTCCAGAATCACCCGGTGGTTCCTAGCTCTACAGGACTTCAGCTTTGTAGTGGTACATAGACCGGGAAAGGTACATCAGAATGCGGATGCCCTTTCCCGGGTCTACTGCCACTGGATTCGTGGTGTTCAGACCCCTGGCCTGGAACAGGGGGGGGGGGGGGTATGTAGAGGGTCAGCCTGGGGCAGGGTTAAGAAGGGGTTAATTGAAGAAGGCAGGTACTTCCCCTTCAGACCTGCTTATATTCAGGTGTGCTGAAAGTGTCAGAGAGGAGCTGTTTGTGTAGGAGAGAGAGACACAGCAGCGCGTTGTGTGGAAGTGTCCATTGCTGGGCGGTGTACCTGCTGGGTGAGCTTATAAAAAACATATAAAGACTGTAGCTCTGATTGGAACCATGAACTGTGAGCTGTACCTATGTGCACATCCGTGTGATAAGACAAGTCTGTCTGACCTTATGTCTATTTTTTTGTTTGCTGTTTTGCTGAATAAAGCCATTTTTATTTTACTGGACTGTCTCTGAGCCAGCTCTTCACCCCCAGATCCCCTACTATATATATACAGTGGTGTGAAAAAGTGTTTGCCCCCTTCCTCATTTCCTGTTCCTTTGCATGTTTGTCACACTTAAGTGTTTCGGAACATCAAACCAATTTAAACAATAGTCAAGGACAACACAAGTAAACACAAAATGCAATTTGTAAATGAAGGTGTTTATTATTAAAGGTGAAAAAAAATCCAAACCATCATGGCCCTGTGTGAAAAAGTGATTGCCCCCCTTGTTAAAACATACTATAACTGTGGTTGTCCACACCTGAGTTCAATTTCTCTAGCCACACCCAGGCCTGATTATTGCCACACCTGTTCACAATCAAGGCATCACTTAAATAGGAGCTGCTTGACACAGTAAGGTCCACCAGAAGATCCTTAAAAGCTACACATCATGCCGAGACCCAAAGAAATTCAGGAACAATTGAGAAAGAAAGTAATTGAGATCTATCAGTCTGGAAAGGGTTATAAAGCCATTTCCAAAGCTTTGGAATCCAGCGAACCACAGTGAGAGCCATTATCCACAAATGGCGAAGACATGGAACAGTGGTGAACCTTCCCAGGAGTGGCCGGCCGCCCAAAATTATCCCAAGAGCGCAGCGACGACTCATCCAAGAGGTCACAAAAGACCCCACAACAACGTCCAAGGAACTGCAGGCCTCACTTGCCTCAGTTAAGGTCAGCGTTCATGCCTCCACCATCAGGAAAAGACTGGGCAAAAATGGCCTGCATGGCAGAGTTCCAAGGAGAAAACCACTGCTGAGCAAAAAGAACATCAAAGCTCGTCTCAATTTCTCCACAACACATCTTGATGATCCCCAAGACTTTTGGGACAACATTCTGTGGACTGATGAGACAAAAGTGGAACTCTTTGGAAGGTGTGTGTCCAAGTATATCTGGCGTAGAAGGAACACTGCATTTCAGAAAAAGAACATTATACCAACAGTAAAATATAGTGGTGGTAGTGTGATGGTCTGGGGCTGTTTTGCTGCTTCAGGACCTGGAAGACTTGCTGTGATAAAAGGAACTATGAATTCTGCTGTCTACCAAGAGATCCTGAAGGAGAATGTCCGACCATCTGTTCGTGTACTCAAGCTGAAACGAACTTGGGTTCTGCAGCAGGACAATGATCCTAAACACACCAGCAAGTCCACCACCGAATGGCTGAAGAAAAACAAAATGAAGACTTTGGAGTGGCCTAGCCAAAGTCCTGACCTGAATCCTATTGAGATGTTGTGGTATGACCTTAAAAAGGCCGTTCATGCTCGAAAACCCTCTAATGTAACTGAATTAGGACAATTCTGCAAAGATGAGTGGGCCAAAATTCCTCCAGGACGCTGTAAAAGCCTCATTGCACGTTATCGCAAACGCTTGGTTGCAGTTGTTGCTGCTAAGGGTGGCCCAACCACTTATTAGGTTTAGGGGGCAATCACTTTTTCACACAGGGCCATGATGGTTTGGATTTTTTTTCACCTTTTAATAATAAACACCTTCATTTACAAATTGCATTTTGTGTTTACTTGTGTTGTCCTTGACTATTGTTTAAATTGGTTTGATGTTCCGAAACACATAAGTGTGACAAACATGCAAAGGAACAGGAAATGAGGAAGGGGGCAAACACTTTTTCACACCACTGTATATTAAAAAAAAAAAAATATATATATATATATATATATATATATATATATATATATATTAAATACACTGCAGCTACAGTGCCTTGCGAAAGTATTCGGCCCCCTTGAACTTTGCAACCTTTTGCCACATTTCAGGCTTCAAACATAAAGATATAAAATTTAATTTTTTGTGAAGAATCACCAACAAGTGGGACACAATTGTGAAGTGGAACGAAATCTATTGGATTGTTGAAACTTTTTTAACTAATAAAAAAATGAAAAGTGGGGCGTGCAAAATTATTCGGCCCCCTTGCGTTAATACTTTGTAGAGCCATCTTTTGCTGCGATTACAGCTGCAAGTCACTTGGGGTATGTCTCTATCAGTTTTGCACATCGAGAGACTGAAATTCTTGCCCATTCTTCCTTGCAAAACAGCTCGAGCTCAGTGAGGTTGGATGGAGAGCATTTGTGAACAGCAGTTTTCAGCTCTTTCCACAGATTCTCGATTGGATTCAGGTCTGGACTTTGACTTGGCCATTCTAACACCTGGATACGTTTATTTGTGAACCATTCCTTTGTAGATTTTGCTGTATGTTTGGGATCATTGTCTTGTTGGAAGATAAATCTCCGTCCCAGTTTCAGGCCTTTTGCAGACTCCAACAGGTTTTCATCCAGAATGGTCCTGTATTTGGCTGCATCCATCTTCCCCTCAATTTTAACCATCTTCCCTGTCCCTGCTGAAGAAAAGCAGGCCCAAACCATGATGCTGCCACCACCATGTTTGACAGTGGGGATGCTGTGTTGAGGGTGATGAGCTGTGTTGCTTTTACGCCAAACATATCGTTTTGCATTGTGGCCAAAAAGTTTGATTTTGGTTTCATCGGACCAGAGCACCTTCTTCCACATGTTTGGTGTGTCTCCCAGGTGGCTTGTGGCAAACTTTAGACGAGACTTTTTATGGATATCTTTGAGAAATGGCTTTCTTCTTTCCACTCTTCCATAAAGGCCAGATTTGTGCAGTGTACGACTGATTGTTGTCCTATGGACAGACTCTCCCACATCAGCTGTAGTTCTCTGCAGTTCATCCAGAGTGATCATGGGCCTCTTGGCTGCATCTCTGATCAGTCTTCTCCTTGTCTGAGCTGAAAGTTTATAGGGACAGCCAGGTCTTGGTAGATTTGCAGTGGTCTGATACTGCTTCCATTTCAAAATGATCGCTTGCACAGTGCTCCTTGGGATGTTTAAAGCTTGGGAAATCTTTTTGTATCCAAATCCGGCTTTAAACTTCTCCACAACAGTATTACGGACCTGCCTGGTGTGTTCCTTGGTCTTCATGATGCTCTCTGCGCTTTCAACAGAACCCTGAGACTATCACAGAGCAGGTGCATTTATACAGAGACTTGATTACACACAGGTGGATTCTATTTATCACCATCAGTCATTTAGGACAACATTAGAACATTCAGAGATCCTCGCTGAACTTCTGGAGTGAGTTTGCTGCACTGAAAGTAAAGGGGCCGAATAATTTTGCACGCACCACTTTTCAGTTTTTTATTTGCTAAAAAAGTTTAAAATATCCAATAGATTTCGTTCCACTTCACAATTGTGTCCCACTTGTTGGTGATTCTTCACAAAAAATAAAAATGTTATATCTTTATGTTTGAAGCCTGAAATGTGGCAAAAGGTTGAAAAGTTCAAGGGGGCCGAATACTTTCGCAAGGCACTGTATCTGCATAACCTGCCTGCCTGAAGTATATTAGAAACAGTACACCAGGAATGGACTGCAGTCAGATATAGCTAAACTGGATACAGTGGAGATATATATATATATATATATATATATATATATATATACGAGACTGTCTGTATATATATATTAAATACACTGCAGCTAACTGAATAACCTGCCTGCCTGCTCAATCTAAACGACACTCTCTCTCTGTCCACGCCAACAACACACTACAAGGGGCCGACATGCAGGCAGACTTATATAGTGTGGGGCATGGACTTAGTCCCCCTGAGCCATGATTGGCTCTCTTAGCTGAGGGCGCTGGGATTGGCCAAAGCATGCAGGTCATGGTGCATACTTTGGCCAATCATCATACAGCAATGCACTGCGCTCCCGCAGTGCATTATGGGCCGTTACATGACGCTCAAATTTCGCGCGAACAGCCAATGTTCAAAAGCCCATCCCCTAATGTGCATCCTTGCAGATATTTCCCAGACATGATTTTAAGGGGCCAAGTGGAGACTATAGTGCGAAATACCCCTACCCAGAACGTGCTGATCCTCCGAATGTTCCCCTGTTGTGTCTTTTGTTTGCTCCACCTCCTCAGCTCCCGAGCTGGATGCACTAGACGGCCGCCATCTCGATATCCAGCGTTTGCCGATTTATCTCAGCCCGTAGGTAAGTATGAGGTCTCCACTTCAGACCTCTCTTGCCAATCATTCCGCCTGCCCCCATTTATCAACAACATACATCTATTGATCTTATCACTTACATTGCAGATACAACATTCATGCATCCGCCCCTGAAGAAGCTAGCAGGGACTCGCGAAATGCGTAGGGCTTTATTGATGCTTGTTTTATGCCGGTACATGCTGGGTATTATTGATGTCTGCATTATGTTTACATACTTTCCTGTCCATATGTATGTATATTTTATTTTCTTATTGTGTATGTGTATTTACTGGCCCAGCAACTTTCAAGTTTTATTGTTGCTTATTGATGTATAACATTTGTAATAAATCTCTATATATTTACTTTCATCTGTGTTGTGTACATTGGCTATTATGCTGGGTAACTCACAATCATTGTTGTTGCAGCTCCGTTACATAACATTTTGAAATTAATAAATTGATTTTGTCTCATTGTTCGCTGTGAACATTGGCTAAACCTCTTTCACCTCATCTAAACTCCCAGGGCTACTTCTCTTGTTTTTTTCTTTCAGTGTACATATATCTGCAATAATTGCAGGCACCGCACATGTATGTGCCTTTATATTTACATGGATTTTTACTGGATTCACCTTTATATTCACTGGTGATAAGTTTTTCTCTGATAGATGTTGCCCTTTTAAATGTGAACAGAGGGTGATCTGTGAAATCTTGTCCAAGTATGGAATCAAGGGATAGCATATGCCAGTATTTGTTGACAATGTTGTTAACTTTGGCTTGTTGGTTTGTGTATCTTGTGATGATGCGTAGAGGATTGTTATCGTTCTTAGGTTTGTGTGTATATATGTGTTTTCCTATTATGTGATGATGCTCGTTGATAGGCTCTTTTAAGGGAGGCGTGAGAATAGCCTCTGTAAGAGTCTTTTTACGAAGTTGTTGAGCTCGGAGTTTAAAATTCTCATCATCAAAACAATTGCTTCTCATCCGTAGATACTGGCTATAAGGTATAGACTTCATCAGTGTTTGGGGATGAAAGCTTGATGCATGCAAAATCCTATTGCTCGTTGTGGGTTTCCTATAAAGGTTGCTACCCAAATTGCCATCATTATCTCTAGAAGCCTCTACATGCAAAAATACTATATGCTCCCTGTCAAAGGTCATAGTGAAATTTAAAACACCATCGATGTATTGATACCAAGCCAGTATGTGGTCTGTATACATCGACAATGATTAGTCTGCAAAAAACATATTTTCCCACTCCCCCAGATACAGATTGGCATAGGATGGGGCACAGGAAATCCCCATTGCCACGCCCTGTATATGGAGGTAGTGGGAATTGTGCAAGGTAAGGACGTTGTGTTCCAGAAAAAATTCCAGGAGGAAGAGGATGAACTCGTTGTAAGCCGAAGCCATTGCCATCTTGCTACTCCAGTGGGCATGCGCTGTTCGCTGGTGAGTCGTGTGTGTCGGTGGGCCCTAGGTGCACATTGTTGTTCCGTCGCGCTGCCGCTGCGCATGTACAGTTGGGACAGGCGCTTTTATGCAGGGCCCAGGAAGCCTGCAGTGGATATGCTCTTGTTCTCCCTTTCCATCTCATGCATCTCCATCTCATCCCCATCCGCCTCCATGGTGACGTAAACAGGTGACCCCGCCCACTCTGACACCACGGGGCAGCCCCCGTGGCATCAGATGGGGCAGAGTCACTTGGTTACGTCACCGGGTGGCCCCGCCCTCAGTTATATAAGAACTGTCACAGCGAAGAAGCATAACATGACGGGAGCCTCCCATGGAGGCAGTTCGGTTGCAGATTTAATTTTTTTTTCGGTCCGTCTGGCGGCGTGAACTTCGTGGGGGATTTTTATTTTTTAATAAAGGACTTGACCCAAGCTTTCTCTTTTTTACCATTTTGAGACTTTTTTGTTAAATGGTCGGGGTATGATTATCAATTCACACAAGGGGGAGGCCTGGGATCTAGGGGTCCCCTTGTTAAAGGGGGCTTCCAGATTCCGAAAATCCCCCCCGCCCACATACCCCCACAACCACCGGGCAAGGGTTGTTTGGATGAGGCCCTTGTCCCCATCAACATGGGGACAAGGTGCTTTGGGGTCAGACCCCAAAGCACCCTCCCCATGTTGAGGGCATTTGGCCTGGTACGGTTCAGGAGGGGGGGCCCTCTCTCGTCCCCCCTCTCTTCCTGCGGCCTTTCAGGTTGCGTGCTCCAGATAAGGGTCTGGTATGGATTTTGGGGGGACCTCTACACCATTTTTTTTTAACTTGGTGCAAGGTTCCCCTTAATTTCCATATCAGACCTGAAGGGCCTGGTATGGATTTTAGTGGGACCCCCACGCAATTTTTTATTTTTTTTTTGGTTCGGGGGTTACCCTTAATATTCATACCAGACTCCAAGGGCCTGGTAATGGACTGAGGGGGTGATCCAATGCTCTTTTTTTCTGTGGTACTGTTCTAAACACGGGAAAAATGCGCCACTTTGCAGGCATCTTTGCACCCCCTCTCTCATAGATTCGGATATAATACCTTCCCTCATCATGTAACTAAATACCTCAATCACTTCCCCCTTAATAATATCCCAAAACAATTAAAAAAACTCACTTGGTAAGCCATTACCTCCCGGGGGTTTTATTAGCCCCCATGCTTGTCACAGCTTCCCCACTCCTCCTCCTTGTTCACCGTTTTCTGCAAAAAAAACTTATCATCCTCATCTACATTATCCTCTAGCATATCAATCATTCTAGTATCTGACTCATCAACATACACTCCCTTATAAAATGTAGTCACGCATTCCAGCACATTCTCTCTCTCTCCCTTACATTTCCTCCCATCTTCATCATACACACCCTCAAACACTCCTTTTTCCTTACAAACCTTCTTGAAAATCTAGCGCATTTTTCATCCTGCTCCAGGTGTTTTACTCTCGCTTGAAAAATTATTTGTTTTCCTCTTTCAGTTAATACCTCATTAATCCGTTTCCTAACATGGTCTATTTCATCGGCCATGTCAAAGCCCATATTCCTAAATGAATATAATGTAGCCAACCTGACTTGTAACCCAGAATATCTCCTTTTTTCACTGCTACTTTTATCCCTACTCTTTTTTTGGAAAAATTATTTAATTTTCCTTTTGACCCAATCCCACAACCCCAAAATATTACTGAAATCTTTTTTCCTATTAACCCATCTAATATATACATGACTAAAATGGGCTTTGACATGCTCGTCCTGCAACGATAAACTATTTAACCTCCATACCCCTAAACCAAACCTACCCCCCATACTCAAATCAACATACACTGTCACATGGCCTGAAAAAAATTACCGGCCTGTGCTTAATCATAAGCATCAGAAAACAAACATAAATCAATTCTGGATTTGGTGCGCCCACTCTCCAAAAAAAAAGTGAAATACGGATCCACCAAACCCAGATATGAGCATCATTGAGATGCAAGTCCTGAATTACCCCATTCAGCATGGTGCTACCTACATCTAACTTAGTCTCTGCTACTCCTTTCCGATCTTTCACAAAACAGATCGTATTAAAATCACCCATGATCACACTAGGCATCCTTCCAACTGCATATAACTTCAAAACTTAAAAAAACTCAAGACGTTCCTGTCTATTCACCGGAGCATATAAATTAAAAAGCCTAAACTTCTGGTTAAACAAAACTAAATCTGCCATAATTAATCTTCCTGGCACTAACACAACATGTGACATAATGCGAATATTTCTATTTGCAATGATAATGCCTACCCCAGCATTCCTATTGTCCCCAACTGCCAACCATATGTAATCCACCACCCACTCCGGAGGCTTGGAAGGTCGATTAAAAAAACATTCCTGTAGACAGGTGATGTCTCCTCTATTGACCCTCAAGTCCTCAAAAATGGCACTCTGTCTAGCAGGAGACCCAAAACCCCTCACATTGAGGGACACCAGCTTGGTGCTCATTCACATGAAGACGTGGATCATTCACCCCCAGCCCTATCACTTAAGCCAGAAAACTGACATACATTCCTCAGGGCCACAACGCTTTCATCATCCAGAAACTCCTGATTGGGCGACATTGTGGGCGACATTGTTGCCGGCTGAAAACTTTCTGGAGTCCCTGGACTTAGTGCTGGTGATTCTACATCCACTCTGACATCCACCAGGACCTCAAAGGGGTTACTTGTTTCAATTCCAGCTGCCTCTACTTTCAATTTCTTAGCCCTTCTCTTAGGGCTCTCCAAAGTGTCCACCTTGGTCTTGGCATCCAGTGTCTCCATCTGTTCCACCTCCTCTTCTTGGGCTTCCTGCACCTCCCACTGTAAGGCTGCTGCCAACTCCTCCATAGCCTCCTCCACCGCCCTCTCCACCTCTGCTCCACAATCAGCTGTTAATGGCACCACACTGGTGGGTGGCACTTCTACTCTCTCCTTTACACCCTGGTGTCCACTTTTCTTCCTGTTCCACCTTCACCTCCTCTTCCTGTCTTTCAGGAGGGTCAGACAGCCCCTGTGTGGACACTGGTCGTCCACTCTCAGTGCTGCACCTGACAGCTTCAGCATAAGAGACATAGGCCCTTCTTACTTTTGGACAATTCTTCACTGTGTGATCACGCTGTCCACATATATCACAGGCCTGCTTAACCAAGCAAGCCCCAGCCTCATGTCCCTTCTCCCCATGGGTTGCAGGAAAGAAATTCACACAATTCCCCCATCAACACACATAGTGCTGACAGGGAAGTCACTCCTGCCGAGCAAATGTCTGCTCCAGGTGGGTGCGAGTGGGGGAAGCTATCCCTGCTGAGAGAAGACAGTGAATATTGTTAGCGGCTATAGCAGTAGCTAGCAATAATTTCAAGTGGCCGGCCTTAGACTAGGTTCACACTTGAGCAAACTGTCTTACCTGCAAATTAAAGTATTATGTATGTGATATTACTGTCATACATTAACTGTTAATTTAATCATTGTATGTATATGTTTTTTCAATAGAAGGCTTGTACCTCTAGTTGGACAGCATCCCCTGAAGAAGCCCGATATATGGGTGAAACATGTTGGGAATTCTATCCTTTTATGTTGTATCCACAAAATCTTGTTCATTTGTACTTTTCTAAAATAAAAATTTCTTTACAATATAGTTGTTACTATTTCTCAAACTAATTTGCACCTTAAAAATCCAATTCCTTCCTTCTATATATAATCTATTAAGGGTGTGGTGCTATTACTAAGTTGATTCGTCTGTGATCAAAAAAATTCTTTCGCCTATTTTTAAAGCGATTTTACTTGAGTATGTATAGAACTTAACTGCTTCCTGACCAGCCGCTGCAGTTATACTGCGGCAGGTTGGCTCCCCTGCATGAGCCATCGTAGCTGTACGTCGGCTCGCAGGGTTGGGATAGCAGGGGGTGCCAATGCTCATGGCCGCCGGTCGCGATGAGCGCCGGCCACAAGCGATCGTGAGCAGGAGACACAGAACAGGGACGAGTGTGTGTAAACACACACTTACCTGTTCTGTTCTGACAGGAGTAACGGATTGTGTGTTCCTATTAGCTAGGAACCACGATCCATCACTTCCTTTACTCAGTCCCCTCCCCCTTCAGTTAGAATCACCTCCCAGGGAACACAGTTAACCCCTAGATTGCCCTCTAGTGTTAACCCCTCCCCTGTCAGTGCCATTTTTACAGTAATCATTTCATTTTTATAGCATTGATCGCTGTATTCATGCCAATGGTCCCTATAATTTTTGCGCAAACCAATCAATATACGCTTATTGCGATTTTTCTTTTTACCAAAAATAGGTAGAAGAATACATATCGGCCTAAACTGAGGAAAACATTTGCTTTTTAAAAAAAAAAATGGGCATATTTATTATAGCAAAAAGTACAAAATATTGTTTTTTTTTTCAAAAGTCGCTCTTTTTTTATTTATAGCGCAAAAAATAAAAACCACAGAGGCGATCAAATACCACCAAAAGAAAGCTCTATTTGTGGGAAAAAAAGGACGTCAATTTTGTTTGGGTGCAGCGTCGCATGACCGTGCAATTGTCAGTTAAAGCAAAGCAGTGCCAAATCGCAAAAAGTACTCTGGTCAGTGGTCAGGAAGGGGGTGAATTCTTCCGGGGCTGAAGTGGTTAATGTGCATAGTCTGAACACAGGTTCAGTCTAAGACTAGATTTGTTTGCAATGAATACTATACATGGTTATAAATAATGAAGAATTTTGAGCTAGGGAACTGATCCAACTAACTCTTTAGGGTAATGAAGATTTTTACACAGAATTGGACACAGATGCCCCAAATGTCATATTTTGCCTTCCTATGAATCAAAGATTTTGGAGTTTATGAGAAGTTGAACTTGCTGGAACTGTTTTATCAACCTAGGTAATTCTAAGTATGTGAAAAAAAGTTTTTAATAGTAGTAGGGTGCAAAATGAATATTGTGACATTTCTTTTAATGTCTGCAATGCGGCCTCTTGCTATAAAATAACTGTAATTTTAAACTAAAAAGTGATAGTTGTTAACCTTTGGGATTACTGGACAGAAAGTTAGCTGTGTGAAAGACATACATTAATTTATGAAAAGTTTTATAAAATCCTCACACTTTAGATACTTGAGTTAAAATACAATGTAACCTCGCTCAACAAACTGACAATTTACACCATCTACTCCATCAGTTAAGCCTGAAATAGGCACCACATTGGCTAAGTGGTTAGCACTTCTGTCTGACAGCACTGGGGATATCGGTTTGAATACCAACCATGGCACTACCTGCCAGTAGTTTTCATGTTCTTCCAGTGCCTGTGCGGGCTTCCTCCCACACTCCAAAGACAAGCTGATAGGCTAATTGGCTCTTGTCAAAATTGGCCTTAGTATGTGTATGTATGAATGTGAGTTAGGGACCTTAGATTTTAAGCTCCTTGATGGCAGGGACTGATGTAAATGTACAATATATATGTGTAAAGTGCTGTGTGAATTATCAGTGCTATATACGTACCTATAATAAAAAATATTTTTCCTACTGTCCCCCCTCAAAACAACCTTTCTTTAACTAGTTGCCACCCGCCCCAACGTCAAATGACGGTGGGGCGGTGCGGCTATCGTACTGGGACGCCATCATATGACAGGGTCCCAGAACGGCCCCTCTCATTCGCCTGCAGGGGGCGTGCAGCACGGCGATCACGGCCGTGCGGTGTTGCTAGAACATGTGCGTGACCCCAATCTCTGTAAAGAGCTGCGTCCATGGCTCTTTAATCATGTGATTAGCTGTGTCAATCACAGCTGGTCACATGTAAACACAGAGATGCCGATAATCAGCGCTCCTCGCCTCTCACAGACAGAGTGTGTGTAAAGGGCAGCTGATCAGTGGCATCTCCTCACAGGAGACATCTAAACATGTAATAATCAGGGCACTAATCATCAGTGCCCTGATTACAATAGTGCCACCAGTGCCACAAATCAGTGCCAGCGATGAGTGCCCACCACTGCCAGCAATCAGTGCCCACCGCTGCCCACAAGTGCCACCAATCAGTTCCCATTAGTGATGCCAGTCAGTGCTGGCTATGAGTCCAGCCTATCAGTTCTGCCCACCAATGCCCATCACGACTGTCCAATGCCCATCAGTGTCGCCCATCAGTGCCACCCATCAATGCCCATCAGTACTGCCTATCCGTGCCACCTATCAGTGCCCACCAGTGCTGCCTATCAGTGCCCACCAGTGCCACTTATCAGTGCCAATCAGTGCCACCTAACTGTAGCTGGCCAGCTAAAACCTGTCCTAGGTTGCTATTGTGACTTACATGCATATACAGCTGGACCTGCTAATAACCTTAATACGGTTTATATGCTCACATGTGAGAGATAAAAGCAGAGTTATTTACCAGAGATGAGCCGAACACCCCCAGGTTCGGTTCGCACCAGAACCTGCGAACAGACCGAAAGTTTGCGCGAACGTTAGAACCCTATTAGTTTTACAATGGACGCGAATGTTCAAAATATAAAGTGCTAATTATAACGGCCAATTTGCATGTTATTGTTATAAAAAAGGTTTGGGGACCCGGGTCCTGCCCCAGGGGACATGTATCAATGCAAAAAGAAGTTTTAAAAACGGACGTTTTTTCTGGAGCAGTGATTTTAATGATGCATAAAGTGAAAAAAAAGTGAAATATTGCTTTAAATATGGTACCTGAGGGGTGTCTAAAGTATGCCGGTGAAGTGACATGTGTTTCCCGTGTTTAGAACTGTCCCTGCACAAAATTACATTTGTAAAGGAAAAAAAGAAGCCATTTAAAACTGCTTGCTGCTTTAATGTCATGTCTTGTCCAGGCAATATGAATGAAAATCTTTGAGAAAAATGGCATGGCTTCATTATATGACAGTAAAAGGTAAGCTCAAAGACACAGCAGAATTGAAACCAAAACACATAGAGTTACATCTTTGTGACTCTCAGGAGTTTTGGCCAATCACAGCCAATCTCACACTGAACAAGAGTCTTGGCCAATCACAGCCAGCCTTACACCTTGTATATTGTCTGGAAATTACCCAGTACATTGCTAGAACTCATTACATCAGAGAGAGTGGACCTGAACAGATTACAGATCCAGCCAGAGTTCAGTTTTATGGAAGCAAGTGGCCAAAATAGGTATTTAATACAGTTATATATGTTACTATTGTTAAATAGTGTGATTAGAACTGTATACTGAACTAGTTATGTGTTCACTTGTAGTTCCACCAAGCATTATCAAACATCACAGCAAACAAATGTTCAAGCAAACAAACATCATAGCAACCGTTCAAACAAGCAAAACCTCCTCAGAGAGATCATAAAGTGTCTATTGTATTTAAAGTGAAAGTACAGATACTGAAGAGAGACATATATCTACCATTTTATGTAGAATGACAAGATTGAACAGTTGAACTGCCATTTGTTATACTTTATTCAACACATGTTTGTACATGCACTGCCTGCTTCTAAATTGTCAGTGTTATATATGAAGAAAAGCTGAAGTTAATAAAGAAGATATCATACCGAGTATACAGGGGCACAGCATGGCTGAGATATGATGAGCAGTTTCGCCTGTGGAGGGCAGTACGTCCGTCGCTGAGATGGGACCATAAGGACATCAGTCTGTGGATGCGGCTCATGACATTGGCAAGGGCCCCGGGTCAGTTTTTTCAAGGGAGGGCAGTGGACCTTCTTCCCCTGGACAATCGGCCAGTAATAAAAAGAGGACATGTTGGCAGTACAACAAAGGATCCTGCAGGTTTGGGGGATCATGCCGGTACAAGCATGAGTGTTCAGGATGTGGGGGGACACACCCTATGTCCAGATGCTTCAAGCAGGGAAAAGGTCGTCCCGGAGACGCTGCGCACAAAAGGGAAGACACCGGTGAGGGTGGAAACGATGCGTCCGTTCCTCAGTAGGTATCCGGACAGAAAAGTGGCGCAATTATTAGAAATGGACTTTACTGAGGGTTCCAGGATACCAGGTAATCCAGGTTATCTGTTGGCTTGAGGCCTAATAACACACTTGAGAGGTACCGCAGTGCCGTATTTGGATGCAGATGGTTTATGGTGGACCTGCAAAGACCAACGCTAGGAGGGACTGATGGTTTTTCATAACAGATGTTTGTTCATGTTGATGTTAATTGAAATATATTTATATATTTGTTTAATAAATTAAGGCTGCTACAGCCTATTTTACTCCAGAAGTTGTATGGCTCTTATTGATAAAGTTGGGTAAAGGTTGCAGTATAAGGGTTGTTAACATGTATAAAGCACATCTGTTATGCAATAGTCATGCATTAAGATAAAAAAAACTTCTGCCTTTACAACCATTTTAATCTCAGAAAGGAAAGCCACTGGCAGACCACAGAACCATGGCCAAATTTCCAGTAAAGCCCCATACACACGGTCGGATTTTCCGATGGATTCTGTCCTATCAGACAATGTTGTCGGAAATTCCGACCGTGTGTAGGCACCATCGGACAGTTTCCATCGGATTGTCCGACAGACAAAGTCCTATCTCCTGCTGGATAGATTTTTTGACAACAAAGTCCGATCACACCAAATCCGATCGTGTGTAGCGAATTCCGACGGACAAAGTGCTACGCATGCTCAGATCACATTACAAGACCAAAGCTATTGGCTACTAGCCTCTACGTAGTCCCGTCGTAGGCAACAAACGTCACCACGTTCAGAATGATCGGATTTTCCGACAACTTTGTCCGACCGTGTGTACGCAAAACCAACATCGGACAAAGTAGGACGGACATGATCCGACGGACCTGGTCCTCGGATAATCCGCGCGTGTGTATGGGGCTTTAGACATTTTACAGCCATGGGGAGACTGGATACTTTAGAGCACAGTATCCAAGGAAACAATCCGCACCAGATTTTGCAGAAGTTTTAAAGATATTTCAGGAGCTACTATCCATACAGCTGGTGGAAAATTTCAAAGGTCCCAGTGAGGAAGCAAACTAGGTGCCCAAATTCAACAGTTAGCTGCTTATTCTGGGAGACCATCCAACTCACCTCCCTTGAGCATCCTGATAGTGAAAATTAATAAAGATCTTGTCAGATGATTGCTCACTTCCCTTGTCTTTGGAGAGCAAACCAATAACAGAGGGCATACGAACCATGCTACAGCAACATGTACCAACACTTGAAGCAAGAGCAGAAAGCCACAGCAAAAAGGGTGGAAAGTTGTGGAGGCTGAGAAAGCATGTCTAAAGCTTCAGTCAAGTTGAACTGGAACCAGCAGCTTTGTTGTCCTGGAAGCTGATCCACAGGGAAAGGACACTAGGTCTTGCAAGGGCCTTGCAAAGAACCCAGGTTAGAGTTCCTGTAAAGCCCCATACACACTATCAGTTTTTCTGCTGATTTTTTCCTTCAGATTTACCAAAATCATATAATATGAGGTCAAACCTTAGGAGTTTCAATTTGTATGCAATCAGGCAGGCCTTGCACTACATGGTTTTGTAAACCTGAAGGAAAAGCTCAGATGAAAAACTGATAGTGTGTATGGGGCTTTAGCGTTCACAATGTTACTGACTCCCTTGTGAATTTATGCTTGAATGCTGATTAGGACAAGTGAATCCAGCAACTCTCATCTCACAAACTAGGTAGGTAATGGCTCATTTTTACCCATGGAACACCCTTGTTACACCTGAATGGAAGGAGAGAGCCCAAGCTCAACTCTTCAACTGATGGACACTGTTGTCTATCCAAGAATGATTTTTGATGTGGGTTGTGCAAAGAGTGCCCAGCACTGAACATGCCTTCAAGAGGACAAGCCACTTGAGAAATTACTCAATGGATTCCGCAGGTGTGATTTGGAAGACCCCCGAGAGCAGTTGGTGGAAGCAGTTGGGGGAAACAGAAGAGAACTGGACTTATCTGAGAGTCCCAGAGTCCTTATGCCCCTTTGGAAGAACGGTTACCTGAGCATATGCCTTGACTACTGCATCCTTAACAGAAGAACTATCCTTAACCAGTACACCCCTCCACAGATAGCGGATGCTTTGCAATGCCCATGTTGGACCTAAGGAGTGGGTATCATCAGATTCTTATGCACCATTAATATTGGGAGAATGCTTCCTTCATCTGCCCCTAGGGGTTTGACTATATGAACAAGGTCCATCAGAAGTCCAAGTAACCTTCCAGTGACTGATGAAATGGGCAGTGGGAGCTATAGACCTGATTGAGGTGCTGAGCAACATAATAGTCTTAACAGAATAGGCAAAACCATGAAGAATAGAAAGGGGCATCTGGTGAAAGTCTTAAAAAGATTCCATGATGAGGGGTAGAAGTTGACCCTTGAAACGTCTCAGTTCTATCTGCTTCTGTCACTTAATTGTCACTTTATCGCACATAGTATCTCCTGAAGAAGAGGTCACTGACCCCAAGAAATTAGAAGCCCCCCCCCCCCCCCCCCCCCCCCCCCGGTCAACACTAAACGAATTTAAGTGGAAAGCGCAATTAAACAAATTGTTAAGTAATGGGGTTTGAAACACAATGAAGTATTAATGAGGGACTATACCTCTTGGAAGTCATGTGGTACGCTATAGGTAACAGGGTTCAGGTTTGTGCCATTGCCGAAATGAAGTTCAGGTGTATACTGCACCATCAATCATGAGACATTTCAGTTGATTATCTGAAATGTACCGAGTAGATGAATTAATATCTAACAAACGCTGGTTAAAAAAGGTTAAAAATGTCTATATCAGTCCAAATGGGACTGTGTGTATAAAGAAACTTCAAAAGGCAGCCCCCTCTGCCAGTTCAATCCCTGTCAGGAGCCTAAGCTTACTGGGAAGTGAGGCGTTTGAATCGCCTTCCCCAGAGAGCCCAATCCGCTACCATCCCTCCATTCCACCTCTGGGGTAAGACTCTATTATTATTTTCTTCATATAGTTTCTTTATACACACAGTCCCATTTGGACTGATATAGACATTTTTAACCTTTTTTAACCAGCGTTTGTTAGATATTAATTCATCTACTCGGTACATTTCAGATAATCAACTGAAATGTCTCATGATTGATGGTGCAGTATACACCTGAACTTCATTTCGGCAATGGCACAAACCTGAACCCTGTTACCTATAGCGTACCACATGACTTCCAAGAGGTATAGTCCCTCATTAATACTTCATTGTGTTTCGAACCCCATTACTTAACAATTTGTTTAATTGCGCTTTCCACTTAAATTCGTTTAGTGTTGTCTCTCTGCAAGTGACATAGAGTCTGTGCTGGCATCCTGGGAGTGAATCATCTCTTACCCCGATATTTGTGGGTTTTTTTACCAAGAAATCAATTTCATACATGCCATTTCTTCTTTAAAACTTTCCAAGCATATGTGGTAAGTTCTACCCTATTCCATATTTCCATATATGTACTTGCTTTCTATGCCCCATACTTTTCAGAATGTTATGTAACTCTATAGTCTGTAAAAAATTGCTCCTATCCCCAGATGTATATTTTAGAGCCGATTCATATATATACGATGTTGAAATATGCACATTTTGTTTGTGGCAAAACTGTTCAAAAGGATGCATGTTCATGCAACTCTGTTATTTCAGCATACCCTTGAGCTTAACCTATCAATCTCCTGAAGAAACTCCATTGAGTGAAACATGTCGAGTATGGTGAAGCTCTACGTAACTTTTCGCCTGTTATAACACATATGTCTGTAATATATGGATGTATTATTTGTGTCCTTTTCTATATATCTATCCGTTTTTGGAAAATAAAAATTGTTTTTTTATATACATCTCTACGATTACTGTGTACCTAATTCTAACCTAGATACCTTAACAAAAAATCCCAGAGGCATGTGGCCTCTTTTATCCCCCTTAAATATATGTTTACAGAATTTATTGGGATTTTGGTATCATTTTTGTTCAACTACTTCATCTAGTTTACTTTATAAATTATTTCTGGGCGTTACCCGCCCATCACTTCTATAGATGAAGTTAGAACCCTTGAACCAATCATTATTAGCCCTAGGACTTATCATAATCCTAGAGCTTTAGACTTTTCTAAATCTTTGTTAACCTGATTGTCCAGGGCAAGGAAATTTTCTTCTGTTTTCTACTGTGTACTGTTTACATCTCTGTCGAATCTATACAATTGCATTCTGTCTCTGTTGTCGGTTACCAATGGCTAACTACTGTGGCCAAGCCTTTGATGGCCTTATGGATACTATTCAAAAAACTCAAAACCCCTTAGGAGGTGGCCTCACTATGGATCGCTTCTTTTTGCGACTCCAACGTATGCTGGAAAGGAAATCCAGAATATACTGGAATAAATGGTATTTCTCAAAATATGTTGATGATGAAATGTCCCCGTGGGGTTTAAGAATTCAGATATTCCCCACCATACAAAAATTGGAACCTGATTTTAAGGCACAATGGGAGGCCAATTTACAACATTGTTCTACTCAGATGATGAATCTCCTTTGTCTTCACTATACCGCAGAGCTAACTAGTGTAGATAAAGAAATACAAAAACTCTATGACGAAAACCGGGCAATTTCTCTGGATGCATTATTCACCGAGCGTGAGACTGCACTCAGGGAAGGACTCGATAAATATGTATCTGATCTACTTAAAATTAAAGAAAAAACGTTTATGAGAGACAAATTATCCTATGATAACCATCAGGCCTATAATTGGGCTCCCCTGCAAAATAGAAGACGCTTCACAAAACCTTTCCAAAAACCTGTGAGAACCTCAGAATTAACCGATTCAGACACTTCTTCTCTTTCATCTATCTCTTCTTCACAGGCAACAGGTCACCTCACTTCAATTAAGAAATCACAACAACACACACGTAAGGAAGGTAATGTAAATACACATAGTGGAAAACCTAAGAGTTCTCCTACACGGAATTGCACTCAAATCAGCACTAGAGCTTCAGCCGCTAAAGCTGTGGGTAGCTCAAAAACACCTTTGTCAACTGATACCCCCACCTTCACTCCTAACCCCTCTTTATCTTTGGCACCTTCACCTATTGGGGGACAGAGCGAAGCTGTTACCGAATCGGGTTTTCGGACAGCACCGATCTTTACCCAACCGGTATCAGATCCAAGGAAACACTTGGAATTGATCACTACACAGACCAAACAAATGAAAACCACTTTGAAATAATCAATCTTTCCACTTATATACTCACTGAAACACAAATTTCACTGCTAAAAATGGGACTTACGTTTTGTCCCACTAAACCTGTAGATGCCTTTGAATTAGTGAAAGATCTCAATCTCTTTTCTCGGAAATTAATGTTCCGTATTATGTTTGACAAATCTGGTCCCTCAACTTGTGCTGGCCCTCTGACCAGTGTCCCTTCTTGTCCACCGCCCCCACCATTATCTGTAAATGACTTAAAAGCCATGGAGGAACTTATGGAGCTGTGGGACGAGGGGCACATTGACGAGGTGGACTTGGCTGAGGCTGAGGCACTCCTCCCTGTTTCCCCCCGTCTCTCTGCCCCTCCTCCTGCAGCTCCAATTCCTCCTCCTCGGGAATATAAATCTAAATCCACTACTTTTCCATCCTTTCAAGGGAACCCCAATGTTTGGGCATTCACCCAACAAGTCACCAATGAAATCCGTAAAACTAAGTGGTTTGATCCACCTCAGTCTAACCTCACCCTACAACAAAGGGAAGCTTTACGCTCCCTACAACCGGCAACCAACATAGTTATTAAACCTTCGGACAAGGGGGGGAACTTGGTCATTATGGACAAATGCCAATATGAGTTGATGGTTCTTCGCCTATTACAGAATCAAGAATGGTACCGCAAAATACCAGAGAGCCACGTAAACTATACGATCGGTAAATTCAGACAACTACTGGGTTCTGCTTTCCATCAGGATTTAATTACCAAAAAAACTTATGATTTTCTAAACATTCCATTTCCAAAAACCCCCACACTGTATGCATTACCTAAAATCCACAAGAACGTCACTAACCCCCCAGGCCGCCCCATAGTTTCTGGCAACGGATGCCTTACAGAGAATGCAAGTGCTTTGGTGGATGACTTTCTTCGTCCACATGTTGAGGGACTTGTTTCCTATTTACAGGATACACGAGATCTATTGAGGGCCCTCGATGGAATCTCGATACCTCCAGACTCTTGGCTCGTTGCTCTCGATGTTGAGGCCCTTTACAACTCTATACCCCATGATATGGGGGTCAGAGTTGTGAAGGGCTTCATTTCCGAGAGCACCGAGTCATCACCAAAATATAATGATTTTATCATCAAATTATTAGAATTTATACTCAACACACAACATTTTTCTATTCGGGCGCTCCCACTACCTCCAGATACAGGGCGTAGCAATGGGGGACCAAGTGTGCCCCATCCTATGCCAATCTGTATCTGGGGGGGTGGGAGCGTCATTTATTTCACAGAGAGGATATACAGACATCTCTGGATCAGATTCCAATCTGGAGAAGATACATCGACGATGTGTTCTTCATCTGGACAGGTACAGAATCCGACCTACTACTTTTCTATGAAAAGCTCAAGGTTAACTTGTTTAATCTAAGCTTTACAATGGAAAAAAGTCAATCACAACTAACCTTTCTTGACATTACGATCTATGTTGATGGAGAGGGCAATGTTGGCACTACCCTTTACCGTAAACCTTCTGCTGCCAATACATTGCTACATGCAACGAGCTCTCATCCCAGCCGTTGGTAGCTAGTGTACCATATGGGGCAATATCTCCGTGTTAAACGAAACTGCAGCCAAGACTCCCACTTTAAATTGGAAGCCAAAAAACTGCAGCAGCGTTTACAACATCGGGGCTATGGCTCAACATGTTTAAAAAATATTCATATTTGAAAGCCAAGCAACAAAATCGTTCAAATCTTATTCATGGAACTAAAGCATTGACCAATGACCCTGGCATCAGAATCATCACCCGTTTCTCTGGACATCATGCTCAGGTGCGAAAAATCTTTCATAAATATTGGTATTTACTCAAGGCTGACCCTTGATATCAAACATATGGTTTTTTTTTAAAAATTACCTATGGAGATCAATGCAAAAGACATTTTTGTAAGGAGTCATGTAAAAAAAAAAAAACCTTGTACAGATGAATTGGAATGCCAAGACAGACCTGTCAAGCTAAGGCGACTAAAAGAGACCCCAGCAGAGATGGGCTGGGAGGAGCACGAAGCACACCTACAACCAGTCCCCTATGTGATCACGGCCTTACTCTTGCTAATAGACTAATAGACATATTACATGCCCAAGCTAGAGTTCCTTGCCTTAAAGTGGGCAGGTTGAAGTGTTACCACTATGGAATGGACTTCAAAGCCAAGACAAATAATAATCAGCTCACATACTGTATATATTCACGACAAAGCTGGTCACCACAAGACATCAGTGGTTGGCTGCCCTATCTGGCTTCCATTTAATTTTTGAAGAGCTGCCCGAGAGTCAGAAATAGGGAAACCCTATGATCCTGAGATTCCCCAAGAAAAGATGAGTTGACTGACATTGAAAGAAATTCAAGTCTTGTGTCAAGGGGTTGAGCATCGAGTCAAGGAATCGACAGGGGCTGAAGTTACTGGAGTCACTGTCTCGGGTCTCCCCAAGCTCTACTGTGACCTCTCTCAAGTGAGAGGTGTTGACTACTGGTGGAGGTAGAGAAAGATGAAGTAGGAGATAGGAGGCATGTCTGGTCCACAAGGTGTGGGATAGATTGCAACTAGGTGATGGAGTTGTCTACCGAAGGGGCCCCTTGGATGATCCCAAAAAAAGTGGCAATTGTTTCTCCCAGAAAATCATAGGAGAAGCATGTTAGCCACATTTCCTGATGATCATGGCAACTTAGGGCTAGAGAGGACTTTCAAATGAGTGAGAAACCAGTTATATTGGCCCTGTACACTTCTTATGATGTATCTGGAGAGCTTCCTCTTCTTATCATCCTCAATCCAGTGGACAGACTGAGGGTTAATCAGGAGTTCAAGGTCTTTCTCCGCACTTTAGTGATTATCATGATGATTGGTCCTCTCTACTCCCGTGGGCAGAATTCTCTCACAATAATCATGTTAACATCAGTTCTCAAAAGACACCCTTTCTCACAGTTTATGGAAGACACCCTCAGCTCCCTACTCCTGTGATCTGTTCTCCAGACATTCCAGCTTTGTCTATGGTTCAACAATCATTCAATTCTATTTGGGGTGATATTTATGATTCCCTATGAGCAGCAGCTGATAAACTTAAAGGTTTTGCCGACCACCGCAGGCGTAAGCCGCCTTCTCTACAGCCTGGAGACAAAGTCTGGCTATCCACCAGGAACATCAAGCTCCGGGCTCCTTCTCTAACATTTGCCCCAAGATTCATTGGCCCAAACACTAGAATTTCTAAGTTAAATCCGGTTTGTTTTAAACTTCAGATCCCTAAAAGCCTCAAGATCTTAAACTCCTTTTAAAGGTTTCCCTGATGAAGCCTTTAGTCCTCAATAAGTTCTCTCATCCTCTCCCTACCTCAGTTCCGGTCTCTGGGGATAATCAGGAGTATGAGGTTAGTCAAATTCTGGATTCCCGGCTCTGTAAAGGCATTCTTCAGTACCTTGTGCATTGAAAAGATTTTGGTCCTGAGGAGAGGTCTTGGATCCCTGCATCTGATGTCTCTGCACCTCGTCTTTTGAGGAGGATTCATTTGAGGTTCCCTTCCAAGCCTGGGCCCAAGCGAGGGAGGGGGGGCTAGTAAGAGGGGGAACTGTCATGAACACTACTTAACTCTGTGCACTGCAAGCCAGCCTTGCCCGAGCAATAGTGTGTTAGGGCTTCCCTGTGTGTTTCTTGCTGTGTGCTCTACATTTGACTCCATGTACCGACCTTGGCGTGTTCTCCTGACCATCCCTGTCTGCTTGTTGCCCTGACCCTTGGCTTGTCCTCCTAACTATTCCTTGTTTCCCTGGATTGCTGCTCCCTCTCCATCCACCAGAGCCAGCCGTAAGCATGAGCTGGGAGACCCTGGAGGGCTGTGACCTGGAGTCAGCTGCAGCGAAGTTCATCCTCACCATCAGAGGCCCTGGTGAAAATCTGCTGGTTCTTAGACTCTGCGCCCTGGAGAATCTTATGCTCTAGCTCTGTTTGATCCGTGTCAGTGCTCAGGTGGAGCTGCTTTCCTGACCCACCCAGAGCTTCCTCCGCAGCAGTCAGCCGAAGGGTCCACAACCTTAGCGGCGTACACCTGTCATCTGGCCTCAGTTGACCTGACACTAGGACTTTACTCTTGGGTGGTTCAGTGGATATGCCATCCACAACATCGCCCCCATCTATATCACCAACCTCATCTGCAGATATCGCCCAAATCGCCCCCTCCGCTCCTCCCAGGACCTCCTGCTCTCTATCTCCCTTGTTACCTCCTTCTATGCTCACCTTCAGGACTTCTCCAGAGCCTCTCCCTGCCCCATTATGTCCGATCAGCCCCTAACCTGTCCACCTTTAAGATATCCCTGAAAACTCATTTATTCAGGGAAGCCTATCCCACACAAACCTAACAACAACTGTCCCCAAGCCACCCCCATCAAATCATTCTCTGCAGCTATTACCTTTTGTACCACCCCGTCCCTTTTTAGAATGTAAAGCTCTACGAGCAGGGCCCTCCTGTACCTTTTGTATTGAACTGTACTGTACTTGTGTTGTCCCCCCTATTCATTGGAAAGTGCTGCGTAAACTGTTGGCGCTATATAAATCGTGTTTAATAATAATATGCAGTTGGCTAAAGGATAGAGACCATAGTGTGGTTGTACCAGTCACTAGTGGTGTACCACAGTGCTCTGTATATAGGTCCTGTTATATTTAATCTCTATGTAAGTGATATAACTAAATCTTTGTTGCGCAATGTATGTCTTTTTGCTGATGATACAAAGATGTGTAATAGGGTTGATATCCGTTGGAGGTGTCTATAACATGGAACATGATTTGGCATTGCTGGAGGATTGGTCTAAGCAGTGGAAACTGCAGTTCAATGTTTCTAAATGTAAAATAATGCACCTGGGGGAAAATTATTGAGAAAGTACAACATTGGGGATACAGTGTTAGCCAGCATTAAACAAGTAAATGATTTGGGGGTACTTATTTCAGAATGAGCAAATAGTTTGACCAGGCAGTGGGAAAATCAAATATAATTCTAGTATGCATCACTAGAGGGGTCACCATCAGGAGGAAGGAGGTTTTGATACCTCTATATAGATCTTTAATGAGACCTCATTTAAAATATGGTGTCCAGTTCTAGAGACCCCACTTACAAAAAGATATTGATAAGATACTGTAGAACGAGTCCAGAGATGGGTAACAAAAATGGTGAAAGGTCTGGGAGATAAAATATATCAAGAGAGATTTCAGGAACTTAATATGTGCAGTCTGGAAGAAAGAAGGGAAGGGGGAGACATGATTGAAACTTTTAAATACATCAAGAAGGTGTATATGGTTCAGGAGGGCAGTTTTTTCAATATGAAACCAAAATCAAGAACATGAGGACATTACCTCAAACTAACTGGAGGAAAGTTCAAAACAAATTCTAATTAGTATTATTTTACTGAAAGGGTAGTTGATGCTTGGAATAAACTTCCAGCAGAGGTGGTGAGCCAGTCAACAGTAAATAGATTCAAACATGCTTGAACAAATATAGATCTATACTTTTTAGACAAAAAAAGTTAACGAACAAGAAAAAAAAATTTGACCTGAGAGGGAGAGTTTAGGACTTATAGCCAGGTGATCAGGTGCTTCTGATGAAATGCAGTGTTTCCATGAAGCACAAGCTAGCTGATGAGTGGAGATTTTAAATCTACATTGTCAGGAAGCAACTGTCTGTCTGGACTGCCAGTGTACAGATCCGCCCAGGATTAAGGGGGAGATATTAAAATTCCAATTTCTGCCCCTGAGTGAACCTGCTTGGATGTCCAAGTAGACTGATCCATTCTCTCCTAGAATGTCATTTACAAGGAAAGGTAACCCATTCCCAGACCTCTCAACCTGTCAAAGAAAAGGAGGATGACAGTGAGAAAGTAGATGTCTATACAGACTGGTCATTTGAGTCAATGGATGCCACTTAATCTGCCCCTGCCACTGAGATATATTAGGGGATTCTCCAACCGAATGTCTCTGAATTTGTGCCTCAGATTGAAGAGGTAGGGGCAAGGGGGCAAGTGCCCCCCCCTGGAATTAGGGATCGGATCAGGAGTGAGGACCCCCATCACCCCCAGGGCCGGACTGGCCTACCGGGATGTTTCTGCCTGCCCTGGGGCCGGTTTGCGGCTGCAGTGCTCCCCTGAGTCCCCTATCTCCTGCTCCTGTGATTACGGAGCTGGCCGGGTCTGTGTTCTGCGGCCGCGCACCGCGCTGTAAAATGGTCCCGCCCCCCTAGACCCGCTCGTGTGATAGTAGATAGAATCAGTGTTCCACCTATCACACGAGCCGGTCTAGGGGGGCGGGACCATGTTACAGCGCGGTGCGCGGCCGCAGAACACAGACCCGGCCAGCTCCGTAATCACAGGAGGAGGAGAGATGTGATTACTCAGTACAGCCCTAACGATGTGCCTGAATAGGGGGATCAGCGGGGGGGGGGGGGCGGCATATACAGGAGATGAGCTTTCTATATTCCTCCATGCAGCCGCTCAATGCTTGGAGGAGGGAGAGGAGGAGAATCAGCATTCAGCGGCTGCATGGAGGAATATAGAAAGCTCATCTCCTCTATATGCCGCCCCCCCCCCCCCGCTGATCCCCCCTATCCAAATTCTTTTTCTCCCCCCCGTGCTCTCCTGCCCCACCAGACTCTCCAGCCCCCCTCCAGTTCTCCTTGTGCTCTCCTCCCCACCACACTCCAGCCCCCCCTCTCAACCCATGTTCTTTCTGCCTCCCCCGCTCTCCAGCACTCCCCATCCTTCTCTAGCCCCCACCCCGCTCTCTGCCCCCCCCCCGTCTCCCCACCCCCCACAGTGCTTTCCAGCTCCCCACCCCCCACAGTGCTGTCCAGCCCCCCACCCCCACAGTGCTGTCCAGCCCCCCCCGTGCTCCCCACCCCCACAGTGCTGTCCACCCCCCGTGCTCCCCACCCCTGTTCTTTCTGCCCCCGGTGCTCTCCAGCTCGCCCCCCGTGCTCTCCACCCCCCCACTGCTCTCCAGCCCCCCATGCTCCCCACCCCCACAGTGCTGTCCAGCCCCCCGTGCTGTCCAGCCCTGTTCTTTCTGCCCCCGGTGCTCTCCAGCTCTCCCCATCAGTCTCCAGCCCCCACCCCAGTGCTCTCCACCCCCCACAGTGCTCTTCAGCCCCCCGTGCTCCCCACCCGTTCTTTCTGCCCCCGGTGCTCTCCAGCTCTCCCCATCAGTCTCCAGCTCCCGCCCCAATGCTCTCCACCCCCCACCGTGTGTTTATATATATATATATATATATATATAGTAATAATGTATGGTTTTCCCCTTTCATGAACCAGAAAATAATGACGTTATGCTGTTGCGCTGGTATAATAACGCTGTGGGGCTGGTATGAAATTTTTTCCAGGGCTGAATTTTATTCCCAGTCCGGCCCTGATCACCCCTCTCTGTCACCCCCACTCTCTCTCTCAACCCCCTCTCTCTCTATCACCCCCCTCTGTCTCTGTCACACTCCTCTCTCTGTGTCACTCCCTATGTCTCTCTCTGTCACCCCCTCTGTCTCTTTCTGTCACACTCCTCTCTCTGTGTCACCCCTCTCTCTCTCACCCCCTTTCTCTCTGTCACCCTCTCTGTCTCTTTCTGTCACCCCCCTTTCTCTTTGTCACCCCCGTCTCTCTCTGTCACCCCCACATGTATGCAGTTTCTGACAGTCTCTTGGGCCATGTATGCAGTCTCTGGTCATCTCTTGTGCCATGTCCGCAGTCTCTTACAGTCTCTTGAGCCATGTATGCAGTCTCTGACAGTCTCTTTGGCCATGTCCGCAGTCACTCTCTTTGGCCATGTCCGCAGTCTCTGAAGTCTCTTTGACCATGTCCGCAGTCTCTGACAGTTTCTTTGGCCATGTCCGCAGTCTCTGACAGTCTCTTTGGCCATGTCCGCAGTCTCTGACAGTCTCTTTGGCCATGTCCGCAGTCTCTGACGTTCTCTTTGGCCATGTCCGCAGTCTCTGACAGTCTCTTGGGCCATGTCCGCAGTCTGACAGTCTCTTGGGCCATGTCCGCAGTCTTTGACAGTCTCTACGGCCATGTCTGCACTCTCTGACCATCACCTGTACTAGGTCTGTAGTCTGTGACCGTTTTAATGTGATAATGACATTGTCGAAAAGGTCAGAGCATGGGTGACTTAAAATGATGCCCCCCCCTGAAAAAAGTTCTGCGGACGCCCATGCCTCAGATTGAAGAGGAAGAAATACAGGAGATGTATTCCACTATAAAATGAAATGTTTGAAATACCCCCTCTGCTCTTAAACTCCTTCCAAAAAGCAATATTAACACAATGTTTAACACAACTCCCCCAGTGTGCTGCCTTATTAAAATCCTCTAGAAAAAAAGCTTAAGAAATGTGTACAAATACTGGGCGATTAAATAAATCGCACTACCTCTTCATGTGCCAAACCAACAAAAATATAGATAATTCACATAGACAAGTGAGAGAATTTAAATATAGTGTCCAATGCAATTTTTACAGTTATAGATCTATCATTCAAGTGTCAAGTATCAAGTAAGAATCAGGTTTTCTAAAACAAAAAAAGCAAATGGAAAGTTCTTCATGTGATATACACCCAAAAGTGTTCAGGTTAATCTTCTTCACATCAAATAGTGAGCCTTGATCACAATGTACTTCCCTCCACCGCCAAATGGACATGCGCTCCCTAATTTACACCGCCTTTCTCTCTCAAGAAAGGCAAACTCATTTTGGGAAGGTCAGGCTGCTGGTGAATAACATTTGTGTCAGGGTTTTTTCTCTTCATCATTTATCAGAAAGCATATAAAAAGGAATCCCATATAGTTTAACATTGTAAAAACATGTTAATTTATTAAAATAGTAAAGCACTTAAAAGTTTGCAAGCACTTTTGGTTCAATATACAAGCTGGCAGCTTTCCCCAGGTAGTAAAGGTGCTCTCACCGTGCTACAGGCCCAGTCGGCCACGCTGCATACAAGTAACCCCTGCTCTGTAAGCTGATCTTGCACACACAGTTTGGCTCTGTCCCAATGCATTTCATCATTATGATGACTTTATCAAGAGGATCAGACAATCCTCTTAATAAAGTCGTTATAACAATGAAAGGCATTGTAAAGATTGCATTGGGCAATATTTTTTGTTTGTTTTTATTTTTTCACGTGAATTATTTGTTTTTGTTGGTTTGGCACATGAAGTTATACAGTAGGTGAGATTGATTTAGTCACTCAGTAATAGTACACATTTGTAGGATGAAGGTGGAGTACAGGGTGTTTTGATGACTCTTTGTTATAGTTCATCAGTCATTAGTCTTTCACTATACTGGTCGAGGAGGAAGTAGGGACCCTTCAACCAGCCCCTAAATCTAAGGAAGGACCCCTGTGGCTGATCAGGTGTTTGGACTAACGCCCAAACATTTGTCATTCGGCCCCTTGTTTGGTGAGAGCTAAACATCATGTATAGTAGTAATATTTCTACAGCTTCCAAATGGTTCACAAGGAAGCAGCTGGCAACTACAGTGTCCTTAGCAATCATTGACATCACTGACTCTTTGACATTCCTAGTCAAGTAAGCAAAAAGACAGAGGGAATGTCTGGGGGTAGCAGTGACATCATTGGACATCATTGGTGATATCATTATCAAATATGATAATGATATCACCACTATCTCCTCACAAAATGTATTTTAAATTTTGTCTTTTCGTGTGTGTGTGTGTGGGGGGGGGGGGGGTGTATGCCTTAAAATTTTGTTTTTTGGGGGGGAGGTGTCTTTGTAAATGTTTTCATTATTTCTTTTCCTACAGCAAAAAGGGACATTTGCAAGGGGAAAAAATAACGTTTAAAATTGACACAAAATTACCTCTCATTGCCAAATTTTTAATTTTTTGGTAAAAAAAAAACACCCATACCCTTTCAAAGGTCCCACCAAAATCTTGTATACATACACAGAGAACAGTGCCCCATCATTATGCAAGGACGAGAACCAGTGACATCACATGACCAGACTGAAGATCCATAGAAGGTATACATAAAACAATAAAAAAAAGCAGGGGGAAGCTTGAAGAGGCACAAAATAGGGAGAATGGACAGGTAAACCTGGAGTCAAGTTTTTTTTTTTATTTCCATAGTATTTTATTGAAGAAAATTCAGGAATATATGAACATGTATAACAGTAGTTTTATGGACCCAACGGTCTAAGGATATACAAGGATTTTGTAGCAATCACCAAGAGGAAACATGTATACCAATTGTAGGAGAATAATGGTACATAACAGTGACTATATGAGTATGTTGGGTAATTGGATCATTTGTAGTTAGGGTGTGAGTTTTGTTTCTCTGAAATCGGGGGTTGGCGGATCTCTGAGGGGGCATAATTCACATTAGATTTTATTGTGCTGTGATTTGGGTCAGTTTCTTAAAATAGGTTGTAATGACTCTTAGTGTTTCTGTAAGGTGATATGTTGGGTATGTTTTCGGTGTGGTATGTGTCATATAGTGTAAGTTACTGTTTTGTAAATGGGCCAGGGCTGACAGTCCTGCTGGCAGCTTTGGTTAGTTCCATTGGTTGTGTGTAAGAGAGTGTGGGGGGTTTGTTAATGTGACAGACTCACCCGGGACAGAGGAGTGGACTGAATGCCAGCCTCTTGCCCACCAATAATGGCCCTGGCATTTGGGGGAACGGTGCTCTTTGTGAGCTGTATGCCAGGGGACCCCTGAGGTGGTGTTACTTGGATTCAGGTCCTTGTCCCCCCCCCCCCCCCCCCCCAAGACACACAGACTCTGGATATGTATATGCCATATTAGCAATAGTGAATGAATCATACTGTTGGGACACAAACTGTTAGATGCTAATATCATCAACTCCAGCCACCTATCTGTTGTGTAAATGAGTCTAGTCTGGCTTGTATTCCACACATTGTTGTTTGTGCTATTCACCCCTGTGTTGATGTTTATGGTAATGTGTATTGAATAGTCAGTCAGTGAGCTAGGAGACGTAAAGTCTTACCCTGAAAAGTCTTATCTCTTAGTCAACTAGTCTGGGTCAATGATTAGATAATTAGCTGATGCTAATTAGGTTAGGTTTTAGTCATCCTGCTGTATATATTTGTGTGAGATCTCAAATAAAAGGTATTCCTGATGTACTCCAAGACTGGTGTTTTCTGGTTCTTGGGGGTCCCTATAGCCAGATACATTAGACTCGTGTTCCAGGACTTGGGAAGCGGTATACTGACGGAAGCACTCAAGCGGAGTGTGGGGGATAGGTTCCGTCACACATTGGTTGTGTGTAAGAGAGTGTGGTGGGTTTGGGGGGGAGATGATTATAGGTAAGATAGTTGTAGGGGGGTATGAGGGAGTGTGTTTTGAGGGGAGGGATATAGCGATGAGGGGAGGGTACGGCTGGGATATGGGAGGGATGGAATAGGCCGAGACGGGGGGCAAAGGCCACCTACCTAACTTTGGCCCATCCATCCTTGATCCTTCCATATGCCTGATGTTTAGCAAGGTGTTATGGGTCGATGGAAGGACGAGATAGAGGATCATTTTAGGTATTGCGTGGGTTCATAATTTGGATGTATTCATAAGTGGTCTTTAAATGGGACCAACAGTGTTTGGAGATGTTTTCATGGGAGATGGCTATAAGCTCTTCCATTTCTGCAATTTTATCGAGCCTCAGGAACCATTCTTTAGTTGAGGGGGCATTGGATTTGTCCCATAGGACCGGGATACATAGCTTAGCTGCATTCAGCATGTGCATTGCTAAGGATTTGAAATAAGAGCGTCTGGGTAGTGTGGTATGGTGCAGCAAGAGTTGCGTGGGGGAAAAGTCTAATGCTGTGTACACATGACCGGACTTTTCGACTGAGTTTTTACAGACTTCCGTCGAATCGGACTTGTCTACACATAATCACACCAAAGTCCGACGGATTCGACTGTGATGACGTACGACCGGACTAGAATAAGGAAGTTCATAGCCAGTAGCCAATAGCTGCCCTAGCGTTGGTTTTCGTCCGTCTGACTAGCATACAGACGAACTGATTTTTCGACCGGACTCGAGTCCGTCGGAAAAATTTGAAACATGTACTAAATCTAAAGTCCACCTGATTTTCGACAGAAAAGGTCCGCTAAAGCCCACACATGGTCGAATTGTTCGACCAGTTTGGTCGAAAAAAATGGTCGTGTGTACGCGGCATAAGGCAAGGGTGGTTACCTATGATGGTATGTTGTGGACCTCATTTCAGAATTTTTGGATAATGGGACAGGACCACCAGATGTGAATAAGAGAGCCAAGTCCAGAGTTGCATCTCCAGCATAAGTTTGATGTTTGGAGTTGAGTTTTAACATCATTACAAAATAGTAAAAAGGGGGGAACAAATGCCATCAAGAAAACTTTCTTCACACAAGTTTGTTTTCTTTTTTCTATTTTTAAATAAGGTGACACTATTAGCTTTAGAAATAGACAGCCTTCTTCTTCACCTGAACAATGTGTGGAATCTCAACAAAAAAACAAACAACCCCCATTGTAACACTTTAAGTAAAAAAATGAATGCCTATGATTTTAGTAGTTCGCTGTTATTATATTGTTATTGTCCTATCAACTAAACAACTTCCTAAAGACTTTTTTTTTATGTTCAATACATAAATACCACCTTTATTTGCTTGCAAAGGTCACAAAAAGACATCTAAGGTAGCAGTGATGTAACTAACTGAATTAAAGTAAACGGCGTTACTTAACGTTACTTAACACCGTTACTTTTAGAGGGTAACGAGTAATCTAACTGATTACTCTTCCCCTCGCGGTAACGCCATCCCCATTACTTGGGCGGCGTTACCGCAATTACCCGTCGCGATCCGCGGCCTCAGCCTTAGGAAAGGCCAGGGCTTCAGCCTAGCTACGGAGCGACGGCCATCTTGGTGCACCCATCGACGCGGCTTCGGCCTAGCTCCGGAGCGGCGGCCATCTTGGTGCACCCGTCAGCCGTTTACAATGTGATTTCTCCGTAAAATGACGTAAGATGACGCCGGTTCCTCTCTCCCCTCTGTGTGCAGATCTGTACAGTGGAGGGGGAGAGATCAGATGGCAGCACTGTGATACCCTGCCAATACTCTGCAATACCCAGCCAACACCCCGCCAATACTCTGCAACACCCTGCCAATACTCTGCAACACCCTGCTAATACTCTGCACTACCCTGCCAATACTCTGCACTACCCTGCCAATACTCTGCACTACCCTGCCAATACTCTGCACTACCCTGCCAATACTCTGCACTACCCTGCCAATACTCTGCACTACCCTGCCAATACTCTGCACTACCCTGCTAATACTCTGCACTACCCTGCTAATACACGGTAATACCCAGCCATACTCTGCAATACTTGGCAATACCCTGCCAATACTCTGCAATTACTCTGCAATACCCTGACAGTACTCTGCAATACTCTGCAACACCCTGCCAATACTCTGCAATACTCTGCAATACCCTGCCATACTCTGCCAATACCCTGCCAATACTCTGCAACACCATCCCAATACTCTGCAACACCCTACCAATACTCTGCAACACCCTACCAATACTCTGCAACACCCTGCCAATACTCTGCAACACCCTGCCAATACTCTGCAACACCCTGCCAATACTCTGAAACACCCTGCCAATACTCTGAAACACCCTGCCAATACTCTGCAACACCCTGCCAATACTCTGCAACACCCTGCCAATACTCTGCAATACCCAGCCATACTTGGTAATACCAAGCCATACTCTGCCATACTCTGCAGTACTCTGTAATACCCAGCCATACTCTGCTATACTCTGCAATACTTGGTAATACCCAGTCATACTCTGCAATACTCGGTAATACCCAGCCATACTCTGCGATACCCAGCCATACTCAGCCAATATTACAGTGGGGGAGATGACGTGGATATTACAGTGGGGGAGATTGTGGATATTACAGTGGGGGCTATATGGTGGTGGAATTTTCACAGGTTTTTGCAAATTCAATTATTATTTGCTGATCCGAAAAATGATCCGATCCGAGGAACGATCCGATCCGTGAGTTTGGGGGGACAGATGTACAGAGGGCGAACAGATATATGTGTGTGGGGGGGACAGATGTGTAGTAAGGTACAGAGGGGGAACAGATATATGTGTGTGGGGGGGGCAGACGTGTAGTGGGGTACAGAGGGGAAACAGATATATGTGTTGGGGGAAACAGACGTGCAGGGGGGTACAGAGGGGAAATAGACGTGCAGGGGGGAACACGCACCTTGCTTACAGTAAAACTAGACCCACCCCTAAGAATATTAAAAAAAAAAAGTCAGTTACTTTGCTGAGTAACTAATTACTTTTCCAATGTAGTAACTGAGTTACTAACACAATTACTTTTTTGGGAGAAGTAATTTGTAACTTAACTAATTACTTTTTTAAAGTAAGATGACCAACACTGTAAGGTAGTACCCTCTCTTTACAAATATGTCTATATTTTTACCTACTTGTTTGTACTAGGAGCATGATAAACTATTCACATTTTTAAATTGTAATCTAATTTCAATAATCACTAAATTTGTATCCTTATTTGCTTTTGTTAGATGTGTTTTGATAAAGTAGACACAGAATCACTCAATAATTGAAAAAGTATACTTGTTTAGGTTTACATGTACCATCCACCAGATGTCCCTAGTATACCATGTTCAGAGTTCTATTGTTTCAAAACAGCTGTGTTTACTAAATTAGTTAAATTACAGCTTGCAGGTTTAGCTCCACTCCTAAGACAGTTGTGTCCTTATTTTACTACTTTAATCATTTTGCTGCACACATGTTAAATGCACGTTTTTGGCCTGAAGATTACATAAAACCTCCAAACATGTGTATGTTTTCTTTACAGTAAAATTTTGACAGTTGCATTTTTTTTAATTTCACACGATAATTGTGCCATTGTTTATCCAATTTATATTTTCATAAAAATAACCGCATAAAAGTATAATGGAACAAAAAAATAGAGTACCCAAAATTACCCATTAGCGATGCTTTAAAACCCTAAGAGCTCATTAATTTAAAGTTACCCATTAATGATGGTCCTACTGTAGAATTACTGCTCTCACTCTGGCATACACAGTGATACCTAATATGCATAATGCAAATTACATTTTCATACAAGCATTTGCATTGTATACTTAATACCTGATGCATGCATTTGCATGTACAGGGCCTGGGAGGCTTTTAATCAGTTCCCACCCGGCCTATAGCAAAATGACGGCCGGGAAGGACTTTTGTTGATCTGGGTGGACATGACATGAAGTCCTCCTGGATCACACCTCCCGCATGGCTGTGGGGCCACGCTGCTGCACGATTTGATATCGGCCAGTAACTGATCACTGCCGGTACCATGTGATCACTGTTACCAATCACAGTAGATCACATGACAATTGTAAACAATGGATGGCTTCCTTTCATGCCATCCATTGTGTACAATTGTGTTGCTAGCTGTGATTAGTCACAGTGATCCCATAGTACAGGCAGGGCCAATCACAGTCCACCTGTATCATGTGATTAGCTCTGGCCAATCACAACAAAACAAATTGAATACATTTCATTCAGTAAAACGATTGCTTATAGCAATGGAATTCATAATTTCATGCACTTTATAAAGAAAAATTAAAAACAGGAACTAAGAAAAACACATTTTTTCCGCAATTTTATTCAGCAAAAAATAAAAAAACCCTGTGGTGATTAAATACTACCAAAAGAAAACTAGTTGTGTGAACAAAATTATAAAAATTTTGTTTGGGTACAGAGTTGCATGACCGCACAATTGTCATTCAAAGTGCAACAGTGCCCAGTATTGAAGTGGTTAAACATTGTGGGGTATTATTAATTTGTTTTATTAAACTTTAATATTTTAAACTTTTTATTTTTAAAAAACGTAATTTTATTGCTTTCACAAGGGGGTTGATAAACCCCCGACATGACAGCATAGTGCAGATGACAGGTTCTCTGCAAGGAGACATTGGGGGTCTATTAACCACTTCCAACCCAGCCTATAGTTCAATGATTGGACACGGCCGTCATACCACTTCCAACCCAGCCTATAGTTCAATGATGGCCATGCAGGAGAACTGCCATCCTGGGTGGAGTCATAGAACGTCCTCCCAAGATCACAGACTGTGCTGCAGCATGATCTGTCATCCACTGTGTCCACTGAACACAGTGGATGACAAATCAGTGTACCGGGTCAATGACCAATTACAGCAGATCACAGGGCAATTGTACACAGTGAATGTCCATTTATAGCTATTCATTGTGTACTAGTGTGTTGATCTCTGTGATCACAGTGATCACATGGTACAGACTGGACCAATCATAGTGCATCTTCACCATGTGATAGCTGTGACCAATCACAGCTTTACTATAGTAAACACTGGATGAATTGATTCCATTCATAAACAGGGTTGCTTATGATTACTATTATAAGCAATCACAGTATGCAACAAAAAAAAAACCCTGATCACCTCCCCAGAGTAGTACAGTGTCACTATGGTAGCACTGTACTGCTCTGGTCGCAGCATGTAAAAAAAAATTGTAATTGATTTTACATACTGTCTGTGAGAGTCCCTAATCACTGGCAAAAAAAACAACTTGCCATGCCTCTTACTGAATACCTTGAACTGTCTAATTTCCCCCCAAAAAAGGTAATTTGGGGGGGTATTTGTACTGCCCTGGCGTTTTAGGGCCTCTAGAAATGATGAAGAGATGAAATGAGGCCGGTACCCAAAGGGCCTAGTATAGATTGGGGGGGGGGACCACACGCTGTTTTTTTTTTCTCTGTTTTCTATTGCCAGCATTCTTTTGTTTACATTTCAGCTCTCAGCAGGGAAGAGCCTCTGACAGCCGATGAGCTCTGTAACAACCAGCTATTCTTCAAACAGAATTAGAATCGGTCAATCACTTTTCAACCGATCTGAATTCGAATCGTTCTGAAAATTTGGAAAACTAATTTAACTAAATGAATTGCAACTAAAACTAATTCTGAAACAAACCAAGGAAAGAAAACTATTAATATATCTAATCTATACGAAACAAAACAATTTCCGTTCTGCATGTCTAATAGTAGTTAAGAATTGACAGCACCGAACCCTTCTACAAAAAAAGCACTTCTACAAGAATCACTTCTACAAAAACCTAGCACAGAGGAAAAACAAGCCTTTCTTGTCTTCTCTAGCTGCTTTTTTTCGTTTTTTACTCTAAAAGATCACATAGAAACTACTGAAACCTGACTCTATAATGTTTTAACAGGGCTGGCAAGATCTGTTCTCATATAAAAAACACACTGTGTTGTGAACTTTGAAGATCATTTTTTTTCACAATGTTTGTAGATACAGAGATGAATGAGGTTTTGTGGTTTTATTGATTGTTCAGAATATGTATTTATTTTAATGTGCTTAGCCTCCGGTTTACTTTAAGAATTCATGGCAGTCTCAAGCATAGGTTATATTTAACAGAGTCTCCATTTCACATAATGGTATCTGAATGGATGCTCTAAAAACTGGTTTAATATTCAGAAGCATTGGACCAAAGTGGGTCTGTGAGGTCTTTAGTTTTAAATGGAAGTGGAGTACCCAAGTAATATCTATTCACTGGTGTTAGTTTACCAAAGGGATAGAAATCATTCACTTAGCAAACTGGAGGTACTTTTTGCCTCAGTTAGTCTGGATAGTGGTGTTCTGTATAGGCCCCCGTGGTCCCTAAATTAGTTAGGCCAGGGGTGTCCAAACTTTTTTCAAAGAGGGCCAGATTTGATGAATAAACATGCATGAGGGCCGACCCTTTTGCAATAATACACTGCCCAACAAGAATTCTCTTGCCTTCGTGGCTGTGTGTGGTGAAGAGATGAGCTCAGACGTGTTATTTGGAGCTATAGCCTCACCATTGCCATGAATGCAGCCTTGCCGTTGCCATGAATGCAGCCTTGCCGTTGCCATGAATGCAGCCTCACCAGTGCCATGAATGCCGCCTCACCAGTGCCATAAATGCTGCCTCACCAGTGCCATGAATGCCGCCATCACAAATGCCTTGAATGCCGCCTCACAAGTGCCATGAATGCCGCCTCACAAGTGCCATGAATGCCGCCTCACCAGTGCCATGAATGCAACCTCACCAGTGCCATGAATGCAACCTCACCAGTGCCATGAATGCAGCCTCACCAGTGCCATGAATGCAGCCTCACCAGTGCCATGAATACAGCCTCACCAGTGCCATGAATGCAGCCTCACCAGTGCCATGAATGCAGCCTCACCAGTGCCATGAATACAGCCTCACCAGTGCCATGAATGCAGCCTCACCAGTGCCATGAATGCAGCCTCACCAGTGCCATGAATGCAGCCTCACCAGTGCCATGAATGCAGCCTCACTATTGCCATCAGTGCAGCCTGATCCATGCCCATCTGCAGCCTCAGAGGGGACAGGAAGGGGGGCAGAATGAGCACTGACAGATTACATACAGGAAAATCTCCTGTTTACTCAGCAGCCTCTTTAATACAAAGTCCCACCTCCTATGATAGACAGAACAGTCGTCCAGTGCCAGCCCAGGAGACGGGACTTCCTATTAGAGGCCGCCGAGTAAACAGGAGGTTCTCCTGTATGTAATCTGAGGGCACTCATCCTGCCCCCTCCGAGGCATTGATAAATATGGGTATATATATTTTGTGGCGCTCTGGGATTAATTGGGGGCCACAAAAGATAGATTATATATATAATCTATCTATCTCTCCAAATTACCAGTGGGGCCGTTTGAAACCAGACTTTGGACATGCCTGAGTTAGGCGATATGGCAATAAAATTATTTTGTGTGCGTGCATTTTATTGCTACTAAATTTAATCTATATGTATCAAGATATTCAGTGCAAGACAGTAGGCATATTAAAAATAAGAAGTTGAAGATGTTTTATACTTTAGATATAGACTATTTCCAAGAGTAGTATTTTTTTCATGTAGCAGTTACAAATAAGTGGCACTTTACATTTTCCATAAGTGTCTTCTGATGGATTTCTTGAACTAAAATAAATGATAAATGTAAACAGACTTTGAAAGACAAGTTTGAGATGTGGACAAATTAGATGCTTGAAAAACATTCACTTTGTGGACAGATGAAAAGTCCTATGTGCCTTTACACAAACAGGTGTCAGTCAAAAAAAGCTCACTAGACAATACGGTAATGTTACCTTTTAACATGAAATGAAAAAACAATAACATACTACATTGAACTTAATTAATTGGTAAGAGTACTATAGTGTGTGGTAAGGGTACTTGAATCAAAACACTGTTGTAACTACAAGATTTCCTTGGACTAAAGTTTTTATATCAGTGCTCTGATGTATATTTTTAACAAAAGGATGACCTATAGGATGAACCAATTCATCTCTCCTCTTTCACCGAAGCAGTTCTCTTAAATATATCTTTATATTAGCCATAAGAATCAATAAAAGCTTGCATGTTGCTGTGGGAATACAGGTTGTTTGTCTATAACAGAAGTGAGTAATGACTCGCATAAGTCATTACAAAGTTCATGCAGCAAACATGCCTTTTGTGACAAGTTAAAGTGGCACTAAAGGCAAAATAAAAATTGACATTTATGATGAAGCCTGTCATAGGGTTGCTACGTTTTCTTCAAACTCAACCTTAAGGCCTTGTACACACAATAAGAAAATCAGAAGGGAAAATTGTTAAGACGAGCTGTCTGCGGATTTTCGGAGCTTTAGTATGGTGCTTTCGACAGCCGATTGGACTTTTTTGTTAGACAAAAGCTGGATGTGCACACTATAAAGTTTGTGAACTCAACATCTGATTTTCGAATGGTCAGTACAGAAATCGTCACACAAAAGTCAAAAGTACAAACACGCATGCTCGGAATCAAGGAACGAGGCGGTAGAGTTTGGTCTTGTAAACTAGCGTTCGTAATCTAGAATTCTCTTCTTCTTTAATGGGATAATAATGAAGCTGCTTTGCTGGTGATACTGATGTAGTTATGCCAAACGTATTTTAAAAGGCATTTGTTTTGTACGATCTGAAAATCACGAATCAACGTACACCAAACTTCTACTAACTTCCTCTTTATACTCTCATAGTACGTCACTATGTTTGTAATTGTCAAAAATCAATTTGTGGATATTTAGTATGCTAGACAAAATCCTGCACATGCGATCAGACCGTGTGTACGAGGTCTAACACTCTAGCGGTGCACATACATTTTTTTTTTTTTATTTGGAGGGGGAATGCTGTGGACTCTGGTGCAAAGGTGAACTCTGGTGTAAGGGGGTTCCCAGCATGCCTCCTTAAATCTGGATTCCCAAAGCCCCCCTTAAATCAGAATCTGCAAAGCCCCCCTTACATCTGAGTCCCTCTTACCTTAGTGTACTCTTTCACTTTGAGACAGGTGAGAGAAGGGAGGGAGTAGGGAGACTTCAGTCACAGATAGTGGATGGTAAGCTCACTCACCTGAGGATAGAGGCTTAGATATCGGCACCTTTCATCCACGATGTGTCTGCCTGCTGCTGGGCTTCACTTTTCCTGCCCACACATCCCTTTTCTGGGTTTCTGAGGCACAGAACGCCAAGGATTGGGGTGTGGGCAGGCAGACACAGAGGGTTAGGGGCGGGAGAAGGAGGAGCAGACTGAGCCCTCTCTCCTCTTCTGTGTGGGTAGGGGGTGAACTGTGCAGGCTCTGTGTAGTATGAGAGAGATTGCCACAGACACTGTGGGCACACTACACTGTATTATATACTGTGTACACCGGCTGTACTGTATTATATACTGTGTACACCGCCTGAAGTGTATTATATAATGTACACCATCAAATGAACTGTATGTGTGTGTGTGTGTGTATATATGTGGTGTGTGTGTGTGTGTGTGTGTATGTATATATACACAGACACCACACTGAATGAAGAGTATATTTATATATACTAGACTGTATATACAGTATATGAATACACCGCCTGAATATAGAGTATACATTGAATATACACGCTGCCTGCCTGTGCGGATGTGTGAGTAGGTTTCTTGGATACAGAGGCAGAAAATTACTGCGGATTGCAAACCGGACTGTTTGCGAGGTGACTTGGCGGAGCCTGAGAGCTGGTGATCAGATTGACGAGGTTCAGAGACGCTTGTTGGAGTATCGGAGGACCGGATCCAGTCAGCGGAGTGACGCGGAACATCCGGCCCAGTCTGAACGGAAGCTGCAGTTACCGGACCAAAGTCATCACCCAGAACTCTGATCCAGTTGGTGAGCGGGTTACGGCCCACCGTTTATTATTATTGCACGCAGTTAGACTCACTCATAGGCCTCGCTGGAATCTGTTGTTCCACGAAGGCGTAACCGAGCAACTGACATTGAGCAGGCCTGAGGCCTATTTCACTTTAGCGCCCAAGTGTCATTACATTAATTGGAGTTATATCTGGAGCATCCTAAGTTAACTTTTCCACCTACCCTTTTGGATTACACTTAAGCTAGCGAAGAAAGAAGATAAAGGAGAAAGTACTTTAAGTGAGGCCTCACGTAAAACTTTAAGTAGTGGGAGCTCCCAGGTTTAGATAATAACATATATATTGCTTACTGTTTTTGTCTGTTGATTTATATTGTACTGACGTCCTACGTTGGGACGACAGTGCAATCCCTGTAACCACCTGTTTGATATACCTTCAATAAAAGTGTTCCTGGTTAAGTTTACAGTTGTGTGGCGTACTGTTTTTCCCCACCAGGTGGAGCCAGAGGATCCTGAGGGATCGATACAGGTACCTCATACTGTCTTATATTGTACTGTATTGCATTGCACCACAGCTGTGCCAAGGGGATAGAGTCACGTTAAGGGGAGTTTCTCAGAAGAGTGCAGGCCCAATTCAAACTAGCAGCTCCTTTGGGGGTCAGTGATATATATATATATATATATATATATATATATATATATCTATATCTCAAATACACTGCCTGCACTGCCTAAATATAGAGTATACACTGAATATATAGTCTACTCTAAATGCAGAGTGTGTGTGTGTGTGTGTGTGTGTGTGTGTGTGTGTGTGTGTGTGTGTGTGTATCTATATTGCAACTAACGAACTGACTGCAACTAACTAACCTGCCTGCCTAATCTAGCTCAATCTATCTCCATCCACAGTCACACACTATACACGGCCGCTATGTAAGCAGCCTTATATAGTGTGGGGCGTGGACTTAGTCCCCCTGAGCCATTAATGGCCAAAGGCACCCTGCCTTTGGCCAATCATGGCTTTCTCTGCAGAGCACGCTGTGATTGGCCAAAGCATGCAGGTCAGGTACATCCTATGTCCAATCATCAGACACTAATGCACTGCAATCTCACAGTGCATTATGGGGCATTCAGCTGTGCTCGAATTTCCCATGAGCACCCCATATATTTCGCTGTTCAGCAAACACCCGATGTTCAAGTCGAATTTACGTTCCACTCAAACATCGATCTCATCCCTAATTTTGAAGTGATAGCTGGCTGTTTGTGTCCATGTGAATGGTTGTGAATTTATAATTATCAATCACCTGCTGCACTTGCAGGGTTCTAATGAGGAAAGTGGCAGGGTCTGCATCCCTTTACATGTGATTTCCCTCTGAGAGTATCTTACCAACCATCTGTGTACAGAATGACTCCAGGTAGTCATATTACATTTTACAGAAAATCACAGTGCTGCAGATTGAAAAGAAAATGTACTTTTTTTTTTTAAATATAACATTTCATTGCAATATGGCTTGTGTCGCAATGGTATATTTTTTTTATTTGCAATTTTTTCCCCACTAAACTGAAGTTACCCAGTTTGCCCACTAAAGATGCAGCCCTGTGCAGTGGTTTTAAGACAAACACCTGTGCAGCAGAGTTTAGGAGTGACAACTGGTTTTATAGAGGAAAAAAAATCAATCTTGGTTTTCTCATTTATTTCTATAGAACCTGTGTCTTGCACACTCCGGGATAGGCTTTAGCCATATTTTAACCACTTCAATACCAGAAATGTTTTACCCCCCTTCCTGCCCAGGCCAATGTTCAGCTTTCAGCTCTGTAACACTTTGAATGGCAATAGCACCGTCATGCAACATTGTAGCCATATAACATTTAAAAAAAAAAAAAAATTCAAATAAATAGAGCTTTCTTTTTGTGGTATTAAATCACCACTGTTTTTTTTTTTTGATAAATAAATGTAAAAATAACACAATTTTAATAAATGTAAAAAGAACAAAAGTCAACATGACTAAAATTCAACTGCCGAATCCAATGAAAAATTGGTATATATCGCGCTGACCAATATATCTAATAGTAGCCAATGCAACAACACTAAAAAAAAAAAAACAAGTGTAAATCAAAAAAAAATTCAACTGCCGAATCCAATGAAAAATTGGTATATATCGCGCTGACATATATCTAATAGTAGCCAGCACAACACTACAAGTGTAAATCAAAAAATAGGTGAAAAGTAAAATTTTTGTGCAGCGCTCCAAAAAAATGAAAAATTCATGTATATACAAATTAATATACATTGAGCAATGACTGTAAAGACTGATGATAATGAAAAAGATGTGAAATTCACACCCAAACTAAAGTCCATGTGCCATCATATAAAGGTTGTTTTGAAACATAAACACAACAGTCTTTGAATAGATGGTGAAAACGAACTAGAAGTTGGATTCCACGTGACATCAATGTTGAGATGAATAGACAGACAATGGAACCACCACCGGTTAGTGAGGAGGCTTACCGGGTGAGAAGACTCAAATGGGCTTATGCTCAGTGAGTCAACAAGGCTTATGGTGCAACCACCAAAATATGGGTCCTCCACATCTGGGCTCCAGATCAGAAGAATTCAGAGTGGAAAGGACATGGAAAAAGCACCAGCTATTGCTTCATAACTGATCAAGGGCACAGTTACTGCCTAAAACTTCAATAAAGAAGTCTAAAAAGGTGGCTATCTGAGGATTTGAACCCTCAAACCTTTGTTCGTGATAACACTGGCATACACTCAATACCACAGCCCCAGACAGCAAGTCATGCTATTTTCTCAGTGACATCTCTTGACCAATCAGATTGTCTTACAACCTAATCTGGAGCCCAGATGTGGAGGTCCCATATTTTGGTGGTTGCACCATAAGCCTTGTTGACTCACTGAGCAGATGTCCATTTGAGTCTTCTGACTCCGGTAAGCCTCCTCACTAACCGGTGGTGGTTCTATTGTCTGTCTTGTCACCTCAACATTGATGTCACGTGGAATACAATGAAATCCAATGAAAAGATGTGAAGTTAATGTCTCTGCAAGTGAAATCTTTGCAGTTACCCCATTAGTTGTCATGCAATTATGGTGTGAACAAGCCCTAAATATGTTATATGTTAGTGTTAGTGTTATATGACACTAAAATAGTTATCGGTAACTGGCATCAGCGAGTACTTGAGAAAAAGTATCAGTACTCATACTTCTTAAAATAACGGTATTGGTGCATCCCATATATAAATAAATACTTGAAATTTAAGAATAACGCCACAGAAAAGTGAATAAGAATTCTAATTTTCATAAAATTCAATCTGTGATCTCCATAAAACGTGCACCAAAAGTCCCTCTTTTATAAACATGCTCCACCTTCAGTGAACAGATCCACCGCCAGATACAGTAATCAGTCACCAGACTTTGTGGCTGGTAATAATACAAAACCAGCATAAGCACCTAGGGATGCAGGATTTAACCCTCAGAATAGTGAACATTCACAGGCAATATCCATCAATGGTCATTCAATGATAGGATGCGGAAAGAGCAGGCCCAAAGAAGAGAAGAACTTTTAGTGTAAAACTTTTAAATGCAACATTATTTTAATGTAGTGTTTTGAAGAAAAGAAGATAGAATTTTGAATATAAATAATGCTAACAGAGGAAGAACACATTGTTAAATAAAATAACATGGATCAAATATATAATTAATCTGAAAGATAAAAAAGATACTCTATACTTGAAAAGGTAGGACATAATATGGGCATTAAAAAGAAAAATAAATATCTCCTACAAAGCAAAATACATAGAAATAACCACTAGATGTCACTACATCCAATTTAATAATACTGTTGCAGTGTAGAAAAAAAAAACTAGTATGAAAAATAATAAAGTAACCATACAACTGAGCAACATTAAAATATCAGCAAAGTATACGCATCCTAAATAATGCGGAGAAGCAAAAACATTACAATATAAAATAGTATGAGTCTCCAGGTCCTCATTAAAACCATGCTAAGCTATTCATATTGAAGATCAAAAAAGTTTCCCATTGATATAAATGTTTAAAGTGTTCACTTTCTGAAAGACTAGCATATATAGCTTCAATCCCCAAATTGTGATCAAATTAGGATCACCATTGTGGAATTCCAAAAAAAGGCATCGAAGAATATAATCCACATTTTTATTAACAATGTTTACTTTATGTTCCTTAACTACCTGAGATCCGCGCTATAGCCAAATGACGGCTACAGCGCGGATCTATTGTGCCGGGACGACGTCTATTGACGTCGTTCCGGCCACGAGCTGCCTGCGCGCCCCCTGAAGGGCGCGCGCGGCGCGCTCTGTGATCAGCGAGTCTGTGAGACTCGCTGGATCACAGATCCGAGTAAGGGGTCGATCCCGACCCCTTACCACGTGATCAGCTGTCAGCCAATGACAGCTGATCATGTGATAATAACAGAGCCGGTGTTCTATCACGAAGTGTCCGGCTGTCACTAGGTGTCCGAAGTGTACTGCGCATGCGCAGCGCATACGCAGTACTGAGCATGAAGATTTTCGGAAATTGTCGGAAGATGAACGGCACCTGCGCCGTGAGACGAGGTGAAGCCCCCACCATCCAAGCGGACATAGGGTTAGTCAAACTTAGAGGGCCCCTCGCGGGCTCGCTTCGCTCGCCACGCTTCGGGCACGGCCTCGCTGAGCTTGGCTCTTTCAACGCTGTTTTTTTTTTCTCTGTTTTCTATTGCCAGCATTCTTTTGTTTACATTTCAGCTCTCAGCAGGGAAGAGCCTCTGACAGCCGATGAGCTCTGTAACAACCAGCTATTCTTCAAACAGAATTAGAATCGGTCAATCACTTTTCAACCGATCTGAATTCGAATCGTTCTGAAAATTTGGAAAACTAATTTAACTAAATGAATTGCAACTAAAACTAATTCTGAAACAAACCAAGGAAAGAAAACTATTAATATATCTAATCTATACGAAACAAAACAATTTCCGTTCTGCATGTCTAATAGTAGTTAAGAATTGACAGCACCGAACCCTTCTACAAAAAAAGCACTTCTACAAGAATCACTTCTACAAAAACCTAGCACAGAGGAAAAACAAGCCTTTCTTGTCTTCTCTAGCTGCTTTTTTTCGTTTTTTACTCTAAAAGATCACATAGAAACTACTGAAACCTGACTCTATAATGTTTTAACAGGGCTGGCAAGATCTGTTCTCATATAAAAAACACACTGTGTTGTGAACTTTGAAGATCATTTTTTTCACAATGTTTGTAGATACAGAGATGAATGAGGTTTTGTGGTTTTATTGATTGTTCAGAATATGTATTTATTTTAATGTGCTTAGCCTCCGGTTTACTTTAAGAATTCATGGCAGTCTCAAGCATAGGTTATATTTAACAGAGTCTCCATTTCACATAATGGTATCTGAATGGATGCTCTAAAAACTGGTTTAATATTCAGAAGCATTGGACCAAAGTGGGTCTGTGAGGTCTTTAGTTTTAAATGGAAGTGGAGTACCCAAGTAATATCTATTCACTGGTGTTAGTTTACCAAAGGGATAGAAATCATTCACTTAGCAAACTGGAGGTACTTTTTGCCTCAGTTAGTCTGGATAGTGGTGTTCTGTATAGGCCCCCGTGGTCCCTAAATTAGTTAGGCCAGGGGTGTCCAAACTTTTTTCAAAGAGGGCCAGATTTGATGAATAAACATGCATGAGGGCCGACCCTTTTGCAATAATACACTGCCCAACAAGAATTCTCTTGCCTTCGTGGCTGTGTGTGGTGAAGAGATGAGCTCAGACGTGTTATTTGGAGCTATAGCCTCACCATTGCCATGAATGCAGCCTTGCCGTTGCCATGAATGCAGCCTTGCCGTTGCCATGAATGCAGCCTCACCAGTGCCATGAATGCCGCCTCACCAGTGCCATAAATGCTGCCTCACCAGTGCCATGAATGCCGCCATCACAAATGCCTTGAATGCCGCCTCACAAGTGCCATGAATGCCGCCTCACAAGTGCCATGAATGCCGCCTCACCAGTGCCATGAATGCAACCTCACCAGTGCCATGAATGCAACCTCACCAGTGCCATGAATGCAGCCTCACCAGTGCCATGAATGCAGCCTCACCAGTGCCATGAATACAGCCTCACCAGTGCCATGAATGCAGCCTCACCAGTGCCATGAATGCAGCCTCACCAGTGCCATGAATACAGCCTCACCAGTGCCATGAATGCAGCCTCACCAGTGCCATGAATGCAGCCTCACCAGTGCCATGAATGCAGCCTCACCAGTGCCATGAATGCAGCCTCACTATTGCCATCAGTGCAGCCTGATCCATGCCCATCTGCAGCCTCAGAGGGGACAGGAAGGGGGGCAGAATGAGCACTGACAGATTACATACAGGAAAATCTCCTGTTTACTCAGCAGCCTCTTTAATACAAAGTCCCACCTCCTATGATAGACAGAACAGTCGTCCAGTGCCAGCCCAGGAGACGGGACTTCCTATTAGAGGCCGCCGAGTAAACAGGAGGTTCTCCTGTATGTAATCTGAGGGCACTCATCCTGCCCCCTCCGAGGCATTGATAAATATGGGTATATATATTTTGTGGCGCTCTGGGATTAATTGGGGGCCACAAAAGATAGATTATATATATAATCTATCTATCTCTCCAAATTACCAGTGGGGCCGTTTGAAACCAGACTTTGGACATGCCTGAGTTAGGCGATATGGCAATAAAATTATTTTGTGTGCGTGCATTTTATTGCTACTAAATTTAATCTATATGTATCAAGATATTCAGTGCAAGACAGTAGGCATATTAAAAATAAGAAGTTGAAGATGTTTTATACTTTAGATATAGACTATTTCCAAGAGTAGTATTTTTTTCATGTAGCAGTTACAAATAAGTGGCACTTTACATTTTCCATAAGTGTCTTCTGATGGATTTCTTGAACTAAAATAAATGATAAATGTAAACAGACTTTGAAAGACAAGTTTGAGATGTGGACAAATTAGATGCTTGAAAAACATTCACTTTGTGGACAGATGAAAAGTCCTATGTGCCTTTACACAAACAGGTGTTTCATGTCGATCATATGAAAGGAAAAAAGTCAATCGTTTTGGGCTTGCAGTCAAAAAAAAGCTCACTAGACAATACGGTAATGTTACCTTTTAACATGAAATGAAAAAACAATAACATACTACATTGAACTTAATTAATTGGTAAGAATACTATAGTGTGTGGTAAGGGTACTTGAATCGAAACACTGTTGTAACTACAAGATTTCCTTGGACTAAAGTTTTTATATCGGTGCTCTGATGTATATTTTTAACAAAAGGATGACCTATAGGATGAACCAATTCATCTCTCCTTTTTCACCGAAGCAGTTCTCTTAAATATATCTTTATATTAGCCATGAGAATCAATAAAAGCTTGCATGTTGCTGTGGGAATACAGGTTGTTTGTCTATAACAGAAGTGAGTAATGACTCACATAAGTCATTACAAAGTTCATGCAGCAAACATGCCTTTTGTGACAAGTTAAAGTGGCACTAAAGGCAAAATAAAAATTGACATTTATGATGAAGCCTGTCATAGGGTTGCTACGTTTTCTTCAAACTAAACCTTAAGGCCGTGTACACACAATAAGAAAATCAGAAGGGAAAATTGTTAAGATGAGCTGTCTGTGGATTTTCGGAGCGTTAGTACGGTGCTTTCGACAGCCGATTGGACTTTTTTGTTAGACAAAAGCTGGATGTGCACACTATAAAGTTTGTGAACTCAACATTTGATTTTCGAATGGTCAGTACAGAAATCGTCACACAAAAGTCAAAAGTACAAACACTATCAATGGTGGAAGTAAAAAATGTAGCGCTAAGCATGAAAGAGATACACTAAGAAGTGCCAAAGAATAAATGACTCAAATCACAGAGGTAAAAAGCAGAGTGACTACCTGTGTGAAAAAAAACACATCAAAACACAAGTGCATTTGAGAGCCTTGACCTCATCCCCAGTGGTCTTCGGCTACTAGTTTCCATACCCTGCTTGCCGTCCGGTCTGACCGATTGGAGTTTGTGATCCTGTGTTTGAAGCTGTGTACCAGTTCCCGCCTTTGGGTCCCTGGAGGTCCGGTTTACATCGGCTCGTGCCAGAGATGTTCCTTCCATCGGTGTCTGGATACTACAGGCTTGTTTGACTTTCCTGTCGCTGACAGGGAGTCCACTCACTTTGGTAAGCATACATCTGTTTCTTTATATCGATCTGAATACTTTGAAAGAGGATCCAGTTCAAGTCATTTGTGTGTCCACTTTTCATTTTAAATCCACATTTGTTCACCGCATTGGGACAATTTTTTATTTGAAGTGTGTTCATGCACTGTGGACTTTCCATTTATTTTTATTTTTTTATTTTTTACACAGGCAATTATCATATGTGTCAATAGTTCACTGTCTATATGCACTTGTGTTTTGATGTGTTTTTTTTCACACAGGTAGTCACTCTGCTTTTTACCTCTGTGATTTGAGTCATTTATTCTTTGGCACTTCTTAGTGTATCTCTTTCATGCTTAGCGCTACATTTTTTACTTCCACCATTGATAGAATTTTAGTCACATTTGTATGTAGCTGCTTGGGGTTATACCTGTTTTTTCAGTTATTCACCAAAGTTTAGCGCGATATTGTTCTTCCTAATCACAAAAGTACAAACACGCATGCTCGGAATCAAGGAACGAGGCGGTAGAGTTTGGTCTTGTAAACTAGCATTCGTAATCTAGAATTCTCTTCTTCTTTAATGGGATAATAATGAAGCTGCTTTGCTGGTGATACTGATGTAGTTATGCCAAACGTATTTTAAAAGGCATTTGTTTTGTACGATCTGAAAATCGCGAATCAACGCACACCAAACTTCTACTAACTTCCTCTTTATACTCTCATAGTACGTCACTATGTTTGTGATTGTCAAACATCAATTTGTGGATAGTTAGTATGCTAGACAAAATCCTGCACATGCGATCAGACCGTGTGTACGAGGTCTAACACTCTAGCGGTGCACATACATTTTTCTTTTTATTTGGAGGGGGAATGCTGTGGACTCTGGTGCAAAGGTGAACTCTGGTGTAAGGGGGTTCCCAGCATGCCTCCTTAAATCTGGATTCCCAAAGCCCCCCTTACATCAGAATCTGCAAAGCCCCCCTTACATCTGAGTCCCTCTTACCTTAGTGTACTCTTTCACTTTGAGACAGGTGAGAGAAGGGAGGGAGTAGGGAGACTTCAGTCACAGATAGTGGATGGTAAGCTCACTCACCTGAGGATAGAGGCTTAGATATCGGCACCTTTCATCCACGATGTGTCTGCCTGCTGCTGGGCTTCACTTTTCCTGCCCACACATCCCTTTTCTGGGTTTCTGAGGCACAGAACGCCAAGGATTGGGGTGTGGGCAGGCAGACACAGAGGGTTAGGGGCGGGAGAAGGAGGAGCAGACTGAGCCCTCTCTCCTCTTCTGTGTGGGTAGGGGGTGAACTGTGCAGGCTCTGGGTAGTATGAGAGAGATTGCCACAGACACTGTGGGCACACTACACTGTATTATATACTGTGTACACCGGCTGTACTGTATTATATACTGTGTAAACCGCCTGAAGTGTATTATATAATGTACACCATCAAATGAACTGTATGTGTGTGTGTGTATATATGTGTGTGTGTGTGTGTGTGTGTATGTATGTATATATACACACACACACTACACTGAATGAAGAGTATATTTATATATACTAGACTGTATATACAGTATATGAATACACCGCCTGAATATAGAGTATACATTGAATATACACGCTGCCTGCCTGTGCGGATGTGTGAGTAGGTTTCTTGGATACAGAGGCAGAAAATCACTGTGGATTGCAAACCGGACTGTTTGCGAGGTGACTTGGCGGAGCCTGAGAGCTGGTGATCAGATTGACGAGGTTCAGAGACGCTTGTTGGAGTATCGGAGGACCGGATCCAGTCAGCGGAGTGACGCGGAACATCCGGCCCAGTCTGAACGGAAGCAAGCTGCAGTTACCGGACCAAAGTCATCACCCAGAACTCTGATCCAGTTGGTGAGCGGGTTACGGCCCACCGTTTATTATTATTGCACGCAGTTAGACTCACTCATAGGCCTCGCTGGAATCTGTTGTTCCACAAAGGCGTAACCGAGCAACTGACATTGAGCAGGCCTGAGGCCTATTTCACTTTAGCGCCCAAGTGTCATTACATTAATTGGAGTTATATCTGGAGCATCCTAAGTTAACTTTTCCACCTACCCTTTTGGATTACACTTAAGCTAGCGAAGAAAGAAGATAAAGGAGAAAGTACTTTAAGTGAGGCCTCACGTAAAACTTTAAGTAGTGGGAGCTCCCAGGTTTAGATAATAACATATATATTGCTTACTGTTTTTGTCTGTTGATTTATATTGTACTGATGTCCTACAATCCCTGTAACCACCTGTTTGATATACCTTCAATAAAAGTATTCCTGGTTAATTTTACAGTTGTGTGGCATACTGTTTTACCCCACCAGGTGGAGCCAGAGGATCCTGAGGGATCGATACAGGTACCTCATACTGTCTTATATTGTACCGTATTGCATTGCACCACAGCTGTGCCAAGGGGATAGAGTCACGTTAAGGGGGTTTCTCAGAAGAGTGCAGGCCCAATTCAAACTAGCAGCTCCTTCGGGGGTCAGTGCTATATATATATATATATATATATATATATATATATATATAATCTCAAATACACTGCCTGCCCTGCCTGAATATAGAGTATACACTGAATATATAGTCTACTCTATATATATATATATATACTCTGCATGTGTATATATATATATATATATATATATATATATATATATATATATATATATATACTGAAACTAACGAACTGACTGCAACTAACTAACCTGCCTGCCTAATCTAGCTCAATCTATCTCCATCCACAGTCACACACACAATACACGGCCGCTATGTAAACAGCCTTATATAGTGTGGGGCGTGGACTTAGTCCCCCTGAGCCATTAATGGCCAAAGGCACCCTGCCTTTGGCCAATCATGGCTTTCTCTGCAGAGCACGCTGTGATTGGCCAAAGCATGCAGGTAGGTACAGCCTATGTCCAATCATCAGACACTAATGCACTGCAATCTCACAGTGCATTATGGGACATTCAGCTGTGCCCGAATTTCCCACGAGCGCCCCATATTTTTCGCTGTTCAGCAAACACCCGATGTTCAAGTCGAATTTACGTTCCACTCAAACATCGATCTCATCCCTAATTTTGAAGTGATAGCTGGCTGTTTGTGTCCATGTGAATGGTTGTGAATTTATAATTATCAATCACCTGCTGCACTTGCAGGGTTCTAATGAGGAAAGTGGCAGGGTCTGCATCCCTTTACATGTGATTTCCCTCTGAGAGTATCTTACCAACCATCTGTGTACAGAATGACTCCAGGTAGTCATATTACATTTTACAGAAAATCACAGTGCTGCAGATTGAAAAGAAAATGTACTTTTTTTTTTTAAATATAACATTTCATTGCAATATGGCTTGTGTCGCAATGGTATATTTTTTTTATTTGCAATTTTTTCCCCACTAAACTGAAGTTACCCAGTTTGCCCACTAAAGATGCAGCCCTGTGCAGTGGTTTTAAGACAAACACCTGTGCAGCAGAGTTTAGGAGTGACAACTGGTTTTATAGAGGAAAAAAAATCAATCTTGGTTTTCTCATTTATTTCTATAGAACCTGTGTCTTGCACACTCCGGGATAGGCTTTAGCCATATTTTAACCACTTCAATACCAGAAATGTTTTACCCCCCTTCCTGCCCAGGCCAATGTTCAGCTTTCAGCTCTGTAACACTTTGAATGGCAATAGCACCGTCATGCAACATTGTAGCCATATAACATTTAAAAAAAAAAAAATTCAAATAAATAGAGCTTTCTTTTTGTGGTATTAAATCACCACTGTTTTTTTTTTTTTGATAAATAAATGTAAAAATAACACAATTTTAATAAATGTAAAAAGAACAAAAGTCAACATGACTAAAATTCAACTGCCGAATCCAATGAAAAATTGGTATATATCGCGCTGACATATATCTAATAGTAGCCAGCACAACACTACAAGTGTAAATCAAAAAATAGGTGAAAAGTAAAATTTTTGTGCAGCGCTCCAAAAAAATGAAAAATTCATGTATATACAAATTAATATACATTGAGCAATGACTGTAAAGACTGATGATAATGAAAAAGATGTGAAATTCACACCCAAACTAAAGTCCATGTGCCATCATATAAAGGTTGTTTTGAAACATAAACACAACAGTCTTTGAATAGATGGTGAAAACGAACTAGAAGTTGGATTCCACGTGACATCAATGTTGAGATGAATAGACAGACAATGGAACCACCACCGGTTAGTGAGGAGGCTTACCGGGTGAGAAGACTCAAATGGGCTTATGCTCAGTGAGTCAACAAGGCTTATGGTGCAACCACCAAAATATGGGTCCTCCACATCTGGGCTCCAGATCAGAAGAATTCAGAGTGGAAAGGACATGGAAAAAGCACCAGCTATTGCTTCATAACTGATCAAGGGCACAGTTACTGCCTAAAACTTCAATAAAGAAGTCTAAAAAGGTGGCTATCTGAGGATTTGAACCCTCAAACCTTTGTTCGTGATAACACTGGCATACACTCAATACCACAGCCCCAGACAGCAAGTCATGCTATTTTCTCAGTGACATCTCTTGACCAATCAGATTGTCTTACAACCTAATCTGGAGCCCAGATGTGGAGGTCCCATATTTTGGTGGTTGCACCATAAGCCTTGTTGACTCACTGAGCAGATGTCCATTTGAGTCTTCTGACTCCGGTAAGCCTCCTCACTAACCGGTGGTGGTTCTATTGTCTGTCTTGTCACCTCAACATTGATGTCACGTGGAATACAATGAAATCCAATGAAAAGATGTGAAGTTAATGTCTCTGCAAGTGAAATCTTTGCAGTTACCCCATTAGTTGTCATGCAATTATGGTGTGAACAAGCCCTAAATATGTTATATGTTAGTGTTAGTGTTATATGACACTAAAATAGTTATCGGTAACTGGCATCAGCGAGTACTTGAGAAAAAGTATCAGTACTCATACTTCTTAAAATAACGGTATTGGTGCATCCCATATATAAATAAATACTTGAAATTTAAGAATAACGCCACAGAAAAGTGAATAAGAATTCTAATTTTCATAAAATTCAATCTGTGATCTCCATAAAACGTGCACCAAAAGTCCCTCTTTTATAAACATGCTCCACCTTCAGTGAACAGATCCACCGCCAGATACAGTAATCAGTCACCAGACTTTGTGGCTGGTAATAATACAAAACCAGCATAAGCACCTAGGGATGCAGGATTTAACCCTCAGAATAGTGAACATTCACAGGCAATATCCATCAATGGTCATTCAATGATAGGATGCGGAAAGAGCAGGCCCAAAGAAGAGAAGAACTTTTAGTGTAAAACTTTTAAATGCAACATTATTTTAATGTAGTGTTTTGAAGAAAAGAAGATAGAATTTTGAATATAAATAATGCTAACAGAGGAAGAACACATTGTTAAATAAAATAACATGGATCAAATATATAATTAATCTGAAAGATAAAAAAGATACTCTATACTTGAAAAGGTAGGACATAATATGGGCATTAAAAAGAAAAATAAATATCTCCTACAAAGCAAAATACATAGAAATAACCACTAGATGTCACTACATCCAATTTAATAATACTGTTGCAGTGTAGAAAAAAAAAAAACTAGTATGAAAAATAATAAAGTAACCATACAACTGAGCAACATTAAAATATCAGCAAAGTATACGCATCCTAAATAATGCGGAGAAGCAAAAACATTACAATATAAAATAGTATGAGTCTCCAGGTCCTCATTAAAACCATGCTAAGCTATTCATATTGAAGATCAAAAAAGTTTCCCATTGATATAAATGTTTAAAGTGTTCACTTTCTGAAAGACTAGCATATATAGCTTCAATCCCCAAATTGTGATCAAATTAGGATCACCATTGTGGAATTCCAAAAAAAGGCATCGAAGAATATAATCCACATTTTTATTAACAATGTTTACTTTATGTTCCTTAACTACCTGAGATCCGCGCTATAGCCAAATGACGGCTACAGCGCGGATCTATTGTGCCGGGACGACGTCTATTGACGTCGTCCCGGCCACGAGCTGCCTGCGCGCCCCCTGAAGGGCGCGCGCGGCGCGCTCTGTGATCAGCGAGTCTGTGAGACTCGCTGGATCACAGATCCGAGTAAGGGGTCGATCCCGACCCCTTACCACGTGATCAGCTGTCAGCCAATGACAGCTGATCATGTGATAATAACAGAGCCGGTGTTCTATCACGAAGTGTCCGGCTGTCACTAGGTGTCCGAAGTGTACTGCGCATGCGCAGCGCATACGCAGTACTGAGCATGAAGATTTTCGGAAATTGTCGGAAGATGAACGGCACCTGCGCCGTGAGACGAGGTGAAGCCCCCACCATCCAAGCGGACATAGGGTTAGTCAAACTTAGAGGGCCCCTCGCGGGCTCGCTTCGCTCGCCACGCTTCGGGCACGGCCTCGCTGAGCTTGGCTCTTTTATATTCTATCTCTATGTCCACTTGGATGGTGGGGATTGAAAGTGGACTCACGGCGCAGGCGCCGTTCATCCTCGGCAATTTTCGGAATATGGGTGTACACAGCGGACACTTCGTGATGGGGGACGGCTAATGATACAACACCGGTAAAAAAGCCGATCACCGGCGGCAGTGAGAGGGACATCAGTCCCTCTCACTGCAATGTGCCAATACATTGTGCCCACCTTTGCCCCATTAAAGTGCCGCCTACCAGTGCCCACACTGCCATCTCTCAGTGCCCACAGTGCCTTCTCTCAGTGCCCACAGTGCCATCTCTCAGTGCCCACAGTGCCAGTGTTGCACATCTGTGTCACCTGCCAGTGCTCATCTGTGTCACCTACCAGTGCTCATCTGTGTCACCTACCAGTGCCCATCAGTGCCTATCAGTGCCACCTATCAGTGCCCATCAGTGCCACCCATCAGTGCCCATCAGTGCCACCCATCAGTGCCCATCGGTGCCACCCATCCATGCTACCCATCCATGCCACCCATCCGTGCCACCCATCCGTGCCCATCAGTGCCATCTTTGCTGTCCCCATCAGTACCGACTTATCTGTCCCCACCAGTGCAGCCTATCAGTGCCCACCAGTGCAGCCTATCAGTGCCCACCTGTGCCGCCTCATCAGCGCATATCAATAAAGCAGAAAAATTACCTGTTTGCAAAAATTTTATAACAAACTATTAAACATGATTTTTTTTTTTTTTTTTTATTTAAATCAGGTGGTTAAACCTGGTCCTGAGGGCCTGCATAGTACAGTCTATACAATTAAAGTTACAGGAACAGACTAAACAATACACCATAAATATGATGAGCAGTAGTTAATAAATAGTTTGATGTGAAATGATCTCCCTTTGTTATTTTAAATGTTTTTTTCTTTGTAGCATGAAAGTACAGAGTCCTTAAACCTTCTTACCTGCACTGTGTGTTTTTCACCTGCTTAAGAAGTGCATTCATCATGTAGTTTCATGGCTTGTATGGGCAGGCGGATGTCAGTGGAGATGTCTCCCCTGACACCAGCCTGCCATCCGATCCAACAAGATGTGCTGAAAACAGACAGATGGCTATATGTTCACCATCCATCCAGCGGATTGGATGGGATGAAAACAGGCAGGCGGATTCGTTTTCATCCGATCTCCCCATAGAGAACAGCGAGGATCTGACAGTCCATGCATGGTCCATCCTTGCACAGTGAGCAGAGACGTATCTGTCATCTGCCACCTCAGCGGGGATCAACGGAGCTATCGCCCGCTGAGCTAGTGGTGTCTGCCGAGTGGATCCACCCCGTGTGAAAGGGGCCTAAATGTAAAAAAAAAAAATTTGTAAAATAATTGTATATACCACTCAAAAAACGGAACACAACCTCCAATCTATGGAAGCACAACCCAGACTTCGGACTGCTTCTGGCTGTTTGCCCATTTGCCTGGTGAAAGGAAGATTAAATGCAGTATTAAACAAAAAAAAATGTAATCATTAGATGTGGTGGCTGAATCAGTTTCTTTGACTCTTTTTTTGTCTTTTTTCCCCCCTTTTTTCACCTGGTGTCCTATATAAGCAAGACACAGCTCTGGAGGAATGGGAACAGGAAGCACAGCAGGCAACAGCATTATCAATCTGGAGGGGAGAGGAGTATTAAATGTATTATTGTCTCATCTGTTTAAAGTGATACATTCTCCTAGAGAGCTTGTTCTTCTGAAAAACAAGACTTGCTTGTTGGATCACCAGATAAGGTTGCCACCTTTTCTTTAAGTCAAACCCAAACACTTTAGCTGCGCATGGCAATTTTTTTTATATAGTATAAACTATACATAGATTTTGCTATAAAATAAAAATTTGAATCATATGAAGTTAATTACCAGAGTCCCCCTTTACATCAGAGTTCACAGAGTTCCCCTTTTACATCTGAACTCGTAGAGTTCCCTTTCACTGTAAGGGGGGACCCTGAAGACTCTGATGTAAGGGAGAACTCCGGGGAATCTAACATAAGGGATGCTCTGAAAACCCTGATTTAACCACTTCAGCCCCGGACCATTTGGCAGCCAAAGGACCAGAGGTCTTTTTTCAATTTCGCACTGCACTACTTTAACTGGTAATTGCGCGGTCATGCAATTTTGTAACCAAACGAAATTTGCGTCCTTTTCTTCCCACAAATAGAGCTTTCTTTTGATGGTATTTGATTGCCTCTGTGATTTTTATTTTTTGCGATATAAACGGAAAAAGAGCGAAAATTTTGAAAAAAAAAGAGATTTTCTACTTTTTGTTATAAAAAAAAATCTAATAAACTCAATTTTAGTCAAACATTTGGGCCAAAATGTATTCAGCCACATGTCTTTAGTAAAAAAAATGCCAATAAGCGTATATTTATTGGTTTGCGCAAAAGTTATAGCGTCTACAAACTAGAGTACATTTTCTGGAATTTACACCGCTTTTAATTTATGACTGCCTATTTCATTTCTTGAGGTGCTAAAATGGCAGAGAAGTACAAAACCCCCCCAAATGACCCCATTTTGGAAAGTAGACACCCCAAGCTATTTGCTGAGAGGCATGTTGAGCCCATTGAATATTTTTTTTTTTAGTCCCAAGTGATTGAATAAAGACAAAAATAAAAAAGATTTTTTTTTTTTCAAAAAGTTGTCACTAAATGATATATTGCTCACACATGCCATAGTTATATGTGGAATTGCACCCCAAAATACATTTTGCTGCTTCTCCTGAGTATGGGGATACCAAATGTGTGGGACTTTTTGGGAGCCTAGCCGCGTACGGGGCCCCGAAACCCAAGCACCGCCTTCAGGATTTCTAAGGGTGCAAATTTTTGATTTCACTCCTCACTACCTATCACAGTTTCGAAGGCCATAAAATGCCAAAATAGCACAAAACCCCCCCAAATGACCCATTTTGGAAAGTAGACACCCCAAGCTATTTGTTGAGAGGCATGGTGAGTATTTTACAGCTCTCATTTGTTTTTGAAAATGAAGAAAGTAAAGAAAAAAAAAAAATTTTTTTTCTTTTTTCAATTTTCAAAACTTTGTGACAAAAAGCGACATCTGCAAAATACTCACAATACCTCTCAGCAAATAGCTTGGGGTGTCTACTTTCCAAAATGGGGTCATTTTGGGGGGTTTTATGCCATCTGGGCATTCCATGGCCTCCGAAACTGTGATTGGCAGTGAGAAGTGAAATAAAAAAATTACACCCTTAGAAAGCCTGAAGGGTGGTGATTGGTTTTTGGGGTTCCGTACGCAGCTAGGCTCCCAAAAAGTCCCACACATGTGGTATCCCCGTACTCAGGAGAAGCAACAGAATGTATTTTGGGGTGTATTTCTACATATGCCCATGACATGTTTGAGCAATATATCATTTAGTGACAACTTTTTGTAAAAAAAAATATATATATTTTTTTTTTTTCATTATTCAATCTCTTGGGACAAAAAAAAAAAATATTTAATGGGCTCAACATTGCTCTCATCAAATAGCTTGGGGTGTCTACTTTCCAAAATGGGGTCATTTGGGGGGGGTTTGAACTGTCCTGGCATTTTATGCACAACATTTAGAAGCCTATGTCACACGTCACCCACTCTTCTAACCACTTGTAGACAAAGCCCTTTCTGACACTTTTTGTTTACATGAAAACATATTTTTTTTTTGCAAGAAAATTACGTTGAACCCCCAAACACTATATATAATGTTAAAGCAAAGGCCCTACAGATTAAAATGGTGGGTGTTGCATTTTTTTTTTTTTCCACACAGTATTTGCGCAGCGATTTTTCAAACGCATTTTTTGTGGAAAAAATACACTTTTTTTTTTTTTATTTTAATGCACTAAAACACACTATATTGCTCAAATTTTTGATGAAATAAAAAATATGATCTTAGGCCGAGTACATGGATACCAAACACGACATGCTTTAAAATTGCGCACAAACACGCAGTGGCGACAAACTACATACATTTTTAAAAGCCTTTAAAAGCCTTTACATGATACCACATTAGATTCACGGAGGAGGTCTACTGCTAAAATTACTGCCCTCGATCTGACCTTCGCGGTGATACCTCACATGCATGGTGCAATTGCTGTTTACATATGACGCCAGACCAACGCTTGTGTACGCCTTTGCGCAAGAGAAGGGGGGCAGGGGTGCTTTTTTTTTTTGTTTTGTTTTTTTTTTTATTTATTTAGCTTTTTTATTTTATTTTTAAACTGTTCCTTCCATTTTTTTTTCTTTGTTATGATTTTTATTGTTATCTCAGGGAATGTAAAATATCCCCTATGATAGCAATAGGCAGTGACAGGTACTCTTTTTTTGAAAAAATTGGGGTCTATTAGACCCTAGATCTTTCCTCTGCCCTCAAAGCATCTGACCACACCAAGATTGGTGTGATAAAATGCTTTCCCAATTTCCCAATGGCGCGGTTTATATCCGGGAGGGGGGACATTCCCTCCCACTGCTTGTAAAAGCAGTCTAGAGGCTAATTACCCGCTAGAATTGCTTTTACATGAAAGCCGATCACTGGCTGAAAAGAATGATACCAAGATGATACCTAAACCTGCAGGCATCATTCTGGTATAACCATTCAAAGTCCAGCAACATACTGGACATATATTGTAATCTTTTTTTTTTTCATGCAGCCTCTTGGCTGAACGAAAAAAAGAGATTGATTGGTGGGTATGCCCACCATTAGAATACCTCCCTTCATCCACCCACTTCTAATGATGGGCATACATGCACCATTTATATATGCCGATGCATGGGGGCATCCTCCCGCAAAAGTTATGCCGTGTACACACGGTCGGAATTTCGACCGTATGTACGTGGCATTAGGAGCCAATCGCTCCTCCCCCCCCCCTGCTGCCCCCATGCTTCGGCATATATGCTCTTTTTTTTAACTGTGGTGGTGAAATCACCTCCTACAGTGTTGGAGTCGCGTCTTTATGTATCGTGGGAGCAAACGCTGTTGCTGTCAAGATAAATAAATCCGCGTTGCAACTGAATGGCGCACCTGAAAACAAAAAAATGCTTAACACTAAAACACAGTAAACAAAATTACATACCTGAAAAGCAAGCATGATAAAACATGATAAAACATAATAAAACATTGCAGAATAGAATGGAGTAAAAAAAGAGCAACAATAGAGAGAGAATAGAGTGAGAGAGAGAACAATAAAACGACAACTATTTTATTTTTTTTTTTTTTTTTTGAGATTCACAGGTAAAAAAGCTCCTGACTGAAGCGACTGAATCAAAACGCTACCACAAAAAAACTGTTAGCGATCGCAGGGATCAGGCCTGACTCTGCGAACGCTGCAGTTATGTGTGCTTAGTGTTTTGTAAGTGACAGTGATCGATCGATACTGCACTTGGGTGGGCTGGGCTGGGCGGAGGGGGAAAACGCAGGTGCTAGCAGGTATCTGGGCTGATCCCGCTAACAATGCGTTTTTTTTTTGGAACCCTAAACTGCTGGGACGCTAGTATAGATCTGATCAGATCAGATATTGATCTGTTCAGATACTGTGCCACTAAGGGAGGTGTATGCTTTGTGCGTGGGTGTTTGCGGTACTGGCACTAACCTGGGGCGACGCAGACCTTATTTGACCCTAAAACCTAATTGATATCACCCGCCGGGCGATCAGGGGGTTAAACCGTTATTGGGTAATAAATGGCGGGTGCCCTGACAGTATAAAAAACAAGCTAACTAACCAGCGTCACCCGTAACAGTAATACAAAAAAAAAACTGGTTACCTAGCGACACTAATGCAGCGATCAGACAAACGATCGCTTAGTGACACTGGCAAAAGGGGGTGAAAGGGTTAACTAGGGGCAATCAGGGGGTTAAACCTTTATTAGGTAATATATGGGGGTACCTGACGCTATATAAAAACCTGACGGGGAACCTAAATAACGAAATAACTAACTGGCTAACCAGCGTCACCAGTGACAGTTATACAGTGATCACTGGTGAAAGGGTTAACTCTAGGGGCAATCAGGGGGTTAAAACCTTTATTTAGGTTGTAATATGGGGGTACCTGACCTATAAACCTATTTATGAACCTATATAAACAGGGCGGTTACCTAAAAAAAAAAAATGGTTACCTAGCGACACTAATGCAGCGATCAGAAAAACGATCGCTTAGTGACACTGGCAAAAGGGGGTGAAAGGGTTAACTAGGGGCAATCAGGGGGTTAAAACCTTTATTAGGTAATATATGGGGGTACCTGACGCTATATAAAAACCTGACGGGGAACCTAAATAACGAAATAACTAACTGGCTAACCAGCGTCACCAGTGACAGTTATACAGTGATCACTGGTGAAAGGGTTAACTCTAGGGGCAATCAAGGGGTTAAAACCTTTATTTAGGTTGTAATATGGGGGTACCTGACCTATAAAACTATTTATGAACCTATATAAACATGGCGGTTACCTAAAAAAAAAAAAATGGTTACCTAGCGACAGCAGTGACACTAATACAGCGATCAGAAAAACGATCGCTTAGTGACACTGGCAAAAGGGGGTGAAAGGGTTACCTGGGGGCAATCAAGGGGTTAAACCTTTATTAGGGGGGGGTAGGGGGCTACCTTGGACCTAAAACTAACTGCCCTGACAGTTATTACAGTCACACTGACACTAAATGCAGTGATCAGTAAAAAAATGATCACTGCAATTAGTGACACTGTGACTGGGGGGGGAGGGGGTGATCTGGGGGGTGATCTGGGGGTGACAGGGGGGTGGAATATGTGCCTAACTGTACTGGTGTCAGTGTAGTGTTGTGCACTAACCTTTACATGTTCGCCGCTCGGCGTCTCCGGTCACATAGACCGGCGCACCGAGCGTGACATCACTTCCGCCTTCCTGTCTATACAATAGACAGGAAGGGGAAGCTTTTCATTGGCCAGGAGCGATCGCGAGGGGTGGCCAGAAACCACTGGCCGTCCCCTCGTCCCGGATCGCTCCTGAAGCGATCCCGACCGTCCCCGCCGGCGGAGGGGGGTCCGATCGGACCCCCCAACCGCCGGAAGAATGTCACGTACAGGTACGTGATTCTGCCTGTACGTGCCATTCTGCCGACGTATATATACAGGGGGCGGTCGGGAAGTGGTTAAGGGGGAAGACTGAGAACTGATGTACAGAGAAGACTCTGATGTAAGGGGGAACACTGGGGCCTCTGGTGTAATGGGGAACTCTGATGTAAGGTGTGACCTGAGAACCCTGATTTGCCTTAGTGTACTTACTCAGAGGCAAGAGAGAGAAGGGGGAGACTTCAGTCACAGACAGGGATGGATGGTGAGCTCCATCACCTCTTGGCAGTCAGCACCTCTCATCCAGATGTATCTGAGGCTGCTGGACTTCAAATTTCCGGCCCCAACTTTCCTTTTCTGAAGCACAGCACTGGGGAATGGAGTGTGGGCAGACAGAAGGGTAGGGGTGTTTTTTTTTGGGGGGGGGTTGTTAGTGCTGGTTTGGGCAGTGTGAAAGAGTGTAACAGACACTCTCAGCTTAGACAACTGCAGCCAGCAACCCTGCTGGGAAGCCATAGTCCAGTCTGAATGATGTGTCCGGGTTTCAGGCAGTCTGAAACCCAGACGCATGATTCCAAACCCGAACTGTCCGGGTGAATCCTGGACAGGTGGCAACCCTATCACCAGATGAAGATCCCCATTAGCTGCTGCCTGTCCTTTCCCCCTGCATTATAGAAGGGTGGGCAGCCTTTTTTTAATTTTTGAATAGGGACAAGGTGGTGTTGCCTAGCACTTCCTTTTTGTAAAATTAATGCCTGGTTTACATTGTTGGCCCTGTCAGGGGACCAGGGCAAGGACAGCATTACAAGGGATACATTTTTTTTTACAAATGTTAATTTAAAAAAAATGGAAATATTTTAATATTAAAAAAGTATTAATAAAAAAAATAAAAATAAAACTATTACCAGCTCTGGGATAGCAGTGAAAAAAATTATTCCAACGACGGCTCATAACCAGTCGAGGCTACAATAGGATTAACTGACGAAGAGAAAAAGGGTGCATGAGCAGCACTAGAAAGGAAAATGTCTGCTCTGCTGGCTTGGAACTGGAAGAAGGAAAAAAATAAAGAAAAAGAAGTTGAATATTTTAAAACCTCTGAAGAGTTTTGATGGTACTGGAAGAGAGAGAGCTAGAGGAGGAGAAGTAAAGTGGTACATTAGGAGTACTTTGAGGAGGAGGAGAAGACAAAGGGCGCATGAGCAGCACTATAAAATTAAGTGGCTGCTCTGCACCCTTGAGGAGGCCTTTGCTTGCCCTCAGTGTTGCCCCATGACCCTCATCCCTGTTTGACCTAGCATATCCCGCAGCCTCTAGAACCCCTTATGAGACATCCCTCCCTAGCACTAGAGGCTACAAATGTTGTGGTGGATGCAACAGAAGAATGTTGTGGGGGGGGGGGGGGGGGGGGGGGCGAGGGGGGGGGGGGAGGGGGGGGGGGCGGCGGGGGTCGGGGGGGGGGGGGGGGGTCTGTGGAAAATGAGGGATGGGGAGGAGGAAGAGTAGGAAGAGAAATGCATGCCTTTCGCTGTGTGATAATATGAAAAAAGAAGCTCACAAACTATGCTATTAAAATGTGCCATTAGCCACAACATAAAAAAATCAACTAAATCTGACGAAACTATCTTAAAAAGCATTTTTTCAAGTTTAAATTAGTCAGATTAGGGGTGCTGCTGTTGTATTTAGGCCAAGGTAAATGTAAAAGTAAACAGTCTATTACACATCCAAAATATGCAATGACAGAATAAATATGCTGTTCATGAAATTTGCAATGTTTCTAACACCACACAAAGCTTAAAAAAGTAATCTCCCATGCAAAAAAAAAAATAAAAATATATATATATATATATATATATATATATATATATATATATATATAAAATCTTTGTGTTGATACATGTGCCCTATGACAATGTCTAGGTTCCAATACCCTGTTTTTGACAATTTCTTGCCTATTAGCTGTGAAAATTATGAATATATTTTCAATATTCACCCCTCTAAACTTAAGACATCGATTTTAAAGTTGAACTAAAGACAAAACTTTTTTTTCATTTTGGATGAAGTAAAGGATTGTTTTATTACGCCTCCATTTTTTTGCCCTATTAAGGAGACTTCCCTCACTTCCTGTCCCTTAACCACAACATGAATTGAAAGGAAGTCAATCCAAAATTAGGTAAATCCCCAGTGTTCATGAGTGCCCTGATTCTATGGAGGCCCACCAGTGCCGCCTATCAGTGCCCATCAGTTTCGCCTTATCAGTGCAGCCTCATTATTGCCTCCTCATTAGTGCTTATCAGTGCCTTCTCATGAGTGCTGCCTCAACAGTGCCCATCAGTGCCACCCCATTAGTGCCTATCAGTGCAGCCTCATCAGTGCCCATCAGTGCAGCCTTATCAGTACAGCCTTATCAGTGCCCATCAGTGAAAAAGAAAAATTACTTATTTGTAAAATGTTATAACAAACAATAGGAAAAGGTTTTTTTTCAAAATGTTTGTTCCTTTTTTTTTTTTTTTTAGTTTGTTTAGCAAAAAATAAAAAAAACAGAGGTGATTAAATACCACCAAAAGACAAGAAAGCTCTATCTCTCTTTAAGAATTTATAGTAATTTCACATGGGTACAGTGCTGCATGACCGCCCAATTGTCATTCAAAGTGCGACAGCTCTGAAAGCTGAAAATTGGCCTGGTCAGGAAGGGTGTGAAAGTGCCCAGTAGGCAAGTTGTTAAACATTGGCATCATAATTCCTGCTTTTACACTAATGCACTGCGGGTTCCCTGCACTGTGTGTGCAGTGCAGTGCATCTGTGGCTTTCCCCAACAAAGACCCTTCATCTGGTCAGGTGTAAAGGTGTCTGTATTAAATGTCTTTAGGTAAGGTGTCAAAGATAAGTATTAAGTTTATTGTAAATCCAGGTGACCAGACTACATGCCCCACAATCCTCTGCTATCAGTGAATGGCTTGTCCTCTGCATTCAGGAAGTTATGTGATTATTCCCCATGTTGAGCACTAGGGGGAAAGAGCCCCATGTATAGCACACAAAGGAGTGTCCCTGAGTGAAGGTAATAACACAGCCAGCACTTGGCTACACATATATAGGACCTGTTTTACCTACCAAAGGATGTGCAATTCTGTCCATCCAGTCCTGCGATTTACACAGGTCGGCCACAAAACACCTGTTCCAACTTGTAAATGGAGAAACAGAAAACTGACAAGCTATATTCTTTGATACTCTTCTCTCCCCTCCTATCATCATGTTCTCTAAGGCTGGGTTTACATATATGTGGCTGCGGTTTCAGTGCGGGAGTCTAGTGCGTTTCTTTTCCCTTCAGGGGTCAATTTTTACCTGAAATCACACCTGAACTGGACCCAAAATCACACAGAACCCTTTTTAAAACTGCACTGCGGCCACCCCCAGACATGTGTGAACCGGATCCATTGAAAGCCAGTCCGATTCACAAGTTGCAAATTGGATGTGGTTAAAAACGCATCAAATTCGCATATACGTGAACCGAGCCTCACACTCTCCTATTACCTGTTCAAGTTCTGGGCCTTCCCCTCTGTGTGCGATGTGCACACACTCCACCAGCGCTGCATCCAATCTGAACCCAGTGGGGTTGATTTACTAAAACTAGAGAGTGCAAAAAAAAAGGAGATCATCAGGAAATACCTTAAAGCGGAAGTAAACCCATCGATTTAAGAGTCTAAAAAAAAAAGGCATGCCGTGAATGCTAACTGCACATTGGCTGTGCTCTCAACCAAACAGTCAAACCATCCAATGGCTGGTGTCATAACGGATCACATGTGCAGCACTGTGGCAGTTGAAGATTAAACAGAGGCAAAGATGGCAGCTTCCTTGGCTTCCTTGAGTGAACAGTGGCGGGTATCACTTTTTGGTAAAAACAACACTTTTTTTTAAAAACTGCATTTTTTTCAGGAGCAGTGATTTTAATAATGCTTAAAGTGAAAGAATAAAAGTGTAATATTCCTTTAAATTTCGTACCTGGGGGGTGTGTATAGTATGCATGTAAAGGGGCGCATGTTTTCCCGTGCTTAGAACTGTCCCTGCACAGTGTCACAGTGTCATTTTTGCAGGAAAAAAAGCTATTTAAAATCACTTGCGGCTATAATGAATTGCCGACTCCCGTAATACAGAGAACAGTCTTTGAAAGTCATTGATTAAAAAAAAAAAGCATGGGGGTCCCCCCAAATTCAATTACCAGGCCCTTCAGGTCTGGCATGGATTTTAAGGGGAACTCCACGGCAAATTTAAAAAAAAATGGCGTGGGGGTCCCCCTCAAAATCCATACCAGACCCTTATCCGAGCACGCAACCTGGCAGGCCGCAGGAAAAGAGGGGGGGACGAGAGAGCACCCCCCCTCCTGAACTGTACCAGGCCACATGCCCTCAACATTGGGAGGATGCTTTGGGGGTCTGTGACATGTCCCCATGTTGATGAGAAGGGTCTCTTCCCCACAACCCTTGCCGGGGGTTGTGGGGGTCTGCGGGCGTGGGGCTTATCAGAATATGGAAGCCCCCTTTAACAAGGGGACCCCCAGATCCCGCACCCCCCTGTTTGAAATTGTAAGGGGGTACAAAAGTACCCCTACCATTTCACAAAGAAAGTGTAAAAAATAGTTAAAAAACACACAGACACCGTTGGGAAAAGTCCTTTATTAAAAATAAAAAAAATTAAAAAAAGATTCCAGCGGTGGTAATTCACTCTTGCTAATCAGTGACGGGTGGTCTCTGCTCTGGGGTCCAGCGATGGCTGATCTCTTCCGACGTCCAGCGCTGCGCGTCCTGTCTCCACGGAACCTGCGTTACATCAGAGGGGGCGGGGTCACCCGTACGTCACTGGGGAATCCCAGCTTCCCCCTTGGGTTACGTCAGAGGGGGGCGGGGTCAGGTGACGGAGTGGCCCGCTCCTCCTCTGCTAAGACAGATTCCCTCAGTGTCTCCATGGAGACAGGACGCGCTGCGCTGGACGTCGGAAGAGATCAGCCATCGCTGGACCACCCGTCGCTGGATAGCAAGAGTGGATTACCACCGCTGGAATCTTTTTTTTCCTTGTTAAAGGGGGCTTCCAGATTCTGATAAGCCCCCTGCCCGCAGACCCCCACAACCACAGGGTTGTGGGGAAGAGACCCTTATCCTCATCAACATGGGGACATGGTGCTTTGAGGCACAGCATCCTCCCAATGTTAAGGGCATGTGGCCTGGTACGGTTCAGGAGGGGGGGGGGGGCACACTCCCATCACCCTCCTCTCTTTTCCTGCGGCCTGCCAGGTTGCGTGCTCGGATAAGGGTCTGGTATGGATTTTGAGGGGGTCCCCCACGCCATTTTTTTTTAAAATTTGACTCGGGGTTCCCCTTAATATCCATACCAGACCTGAAGGGCCTGGTAATTGAATTTGGGGGGACCCCCACAGTTTTTTTTATCAATGACTTTCAATGACTGTTCTCTGTATTATGGGAGCCGGCAAATCATTATAGCCGCGAGTGTTTTTAAATAGCTTTTTTTCCTGCAAAAATGACACTTTGTGCAGGGACAGTTCTAAGCACGGGAAACATGCGCCCCCTTCACAGGCATACTATACACACCCCCCAGGTACGAAATTTAAATCACTGCTCCTGAAAAAACTACGTTTTTTTTTAAACTTTTTTTTGCATTGATACATGTCCCCTGGGGCAGGACCCAGGTCCCCAAACACTTTTTATGACAATAACTTGCATATTAGACTTTAAAATTAGCACTTTTGATTTTGAAAGTTCGAGTCCCATAGACTTTTTTAATAGGGTTCTAAAGTTCACACGAGCTTTAGGTCTGTTCGCAGGTTTTGGTGCGAACCGAACAGGGGGGTGTTCGGCTCATCCCTAGTCCTGGGGATGGAGGGATGGATGACTGGAGCCAGTGTGGGTATCCTTAAATGCAGCAATAAAATCCTGCAGGCTCTGGCTTCACTGCTGTGTGCGCTTTCCCTCCCTCACACTCCACCACCCCCCCCATGCGCCCGCCGCTGCTGCTGCCACCAGCCTGTGAATGCTCTCACTCCCTTCTGCTCTTGGCTGCTCGGTGTATCTCGCTCCTCTCACACAGCACTCCTCCCCTGGGCTCACCCCGGTGCCGCTGCCGCCCCGACTTCCGAGTATGGTGAACGCCTGCAGGTGTTACTAGCTCCTCCCCTGGGCTCAACCCGTCAGGCTCCTGAATATAGTACACGCCCCCAGGTGTTCCTGGCTCCTCACCCCATTAGGCTCCCAAATAGAGTACACGCCCCCAGGTGTTTCTGGCTCCTCCCGGATGGAGGTATGCAACAGAAGAATGTTGTGGGGGGGGGGGGGTCTGTGGAAAATGAGGGATGGGGAGGAGGAAGAGTAGGAAGAGAAGTGCATGCCTTTCGCTGTGTGATAATATGAAAAAAGAAGCTCACAAACTATGCTATTAAAATGTGCCATTAGCCACAACATAAAAAAATCAACTAAATCTGACGAAACTATCTTAAAAAGCATTTTTTCAAGTTTAAATTAGTCAGATTAGGGGTGCTGCTGTTGTATTTAGGCCAAGGTAAATGTAAAAGTAAACAGTCTATTACACATCCAAAATATGCAATGACAGAATAAATATGCTGTTCATGAAATTTGCAATGTTTCTAACACCACACAAAGCTTAAAAAAGTAATCTCCCATGCAAAAAAAAAAAAAAATATATATATATATATATATATATATATATATATATATATATATATATATATATAAAATCTTTGTGTTGATACATGTGCCCTATGACAATGTCTAGGTTCCAATACCCTGTTTTTGACAATTTCTTGCCTATTAGCTGTGAAAATTATGAATATATTTTCAATATTCACCCCTCTAAACTTAAGACATCGATTTTAAAGTTGAACTAAAGACAAAACTTTTTTTTCATTTTGGATGAAGTAAAGGATTGTTTTATTACGCCTCCATTTTTTTGCCCTATTAAGGAGACTTCCCTCACTTCCTGTCCCTTAACCACAACATGAATTGAAAGGAAGTCAATCCAAAATTAGGTAAATCCCCAGTGTTCATGAGTGCCCTGATTCTATGGAGGCCCACCAGTGCCGCCTATCAGTGCCCATCAGTTTCGCCTTATCAGTGCAGCCTCATTATTGCCTCCTCATTAGTGCTTATCAGTGCCTTCTCATGAGTGCTGCCTCAACAGTGCCCATCAGTGCCACCCCATTAGTGCCTATCAGTGCAGCCTCATCAGTGCCCATCAGTGCAGCCTTATCAGTACAGCCTTATCAGTGCCCATCAGTGAAAAAGAAAAATTACTTATTTGTAAAATGTTATAACAAACAATAGGAAAAGGTTTTTTTTCAAAATGTTTGTTCCTTTTTTTTTTTTTAGTTTGTTTAGCAAAAAATAAAAAAAACAGAGGTGATTAAATACCACCAAAAGACAAGAAAGCTCTATCTCTCTTTAAGAATTTATAGTAATTTCACATGGGTACAGTGCTGCATGACCGCCCAATTGTCATTCAAAGTGCGACAGCTCTGAAAGCTGAAAATTGGCCTGGTCAGGAAGGGTGTGAAAGTGCCCAGTAGGCAAGTTGTTAAACATTGGCATCATAATTCCTGCTTTTACACTAATGCACTGCGGGTTCCCTGCACTGTGTGTGCAGTGCAGTGCATCTGTGGCTTTCCCCAACAAAGACCCTTCATCTGGTCAGGTGTAAAGGTGTCTGTATTAAATGTCTTTAGGTAAGGTGTCAAAGATAAGTATTAAGTTTATTGTAAATCCAGGTGACCAGACTACATGCCCCACAATCCTCTGCTATCAGTGAATGGCTTGTCCTCTGCATTCAGGAAGTTATGTGATTATTCCCCATGTTGAGCACTAGGGGGAAAGAGCCCCATGTATAGCACACAAAGGAGTGTCCCTGAGTGAAGGTAATAACACAGCCAGCACTTGGCTACACATATATAGGACCTGTTTTACCTACCAAAGGATGTGCAATTCTGTCCATCCAGTCCTGCGATTTACACAGGTCGGCCACAAAACACCTGTTCCAACTTGTAAATGGAGAAACAGAAAACTGACAAGCTATATTCTTTGATACTCTTCTCTCCCCTCCTATCATCATGTTCTCTAAGGCTGGGTTTACATATATGTGGCTGCGGTTTCAGTGCGGGAGTCTAGTGCGTTTCTTTTCCCTTCAGGGGTCAATTTTTACCTGAAATCACACCTGAACTGGACCCAAAATCACACAGAACCCTTTTTAAAACTGCACTGCGGCCACCCCAGACATGTGTGAACCGGATCCATTGAAAGCCAGTCCGATTCACAAGTTGCAAATTGGATGTGGTTAAAAACGCATCAAATTCGCATATACGTGAACCGAGCCTCACACTCTCCTATTACCTGTTCAAGTTCTGGGCCTTCCCCTCTGTGTGCGATGTGCACACACTCCACTCCACCAGCGCTGCATCCAATCTGAACCCAGTGGGGTTGATTTACTAAAACTAGAGAGTGCAAAAAAAAGGAGATCATCAGGAAATACCTTAAAGCGGAAGTAAACCCATCGATTTAAGAGTCTAAAAAAAAAAGGCATGCCGTGAATGCTAACTGCACATTGGCTGTGCTCTCAACCAAACAGTCAAACCATCCAATGGCTGGTGTCATAACGGATCACATGTGCAGCACTGTGGCAGTTGAAGATTAAACAGAGGCAAAGATGGCAGCTTCCTTGGCTTCCTTGAGTGAACAGTGGCGGGTATCACTTTTTGGTAAAAACAACACTTTTTTAAAAAAACTGCATTTTTTTCAGGAGCAGTGATTTTAATAATGCTTAACCACTTCAGCCCCGGACCAATTGTCAGCTTAAGGACCAGAGGTCTTTTTTCAATTTCGCACTGCACTACTTTAACTGGTAATTGCGCGGTCATGCAATTTTGTAACGAAACGAAATTTGCGTCCTTTTCTTCCCACAAATAGAGCTTTCTTTTGATGGTATTTGATTGCCTCTGTGATTTTTATTTTTTGCGATATAAACGGAAAAAGAGCGAAAATTTTGAAAAAAAAAGAGATTTTCTACTTTTTGTTATAAAAAAAATCTAATAAACTCAATTTTAGTCAAACATTTGGGCCAAAATGTATTCAGCCACATGTCTTTAGTAAAAAAAATGCCAATAAGCGTATATTTATTGGTTTGCGCAAAAGTTATAGCGTCTACAAACTAGAGTACATTTTCTGGAATTTACACCGCTTTTAATTTATGACTGCCTATTTCATTTCTTGAGGTGCTAAAATGGCAGAGAAGTACAAAACCCCCCCAAATGACCCCATTTTGGAAAGTAGACACCCCAAGCTATTTGCTGAGAGGCATGTTGAGCCCATTGAATATTTTTTTTTTTAGTCCCAAGTGATTGAATAAAGACAAAAATAAAAAATAATTTTTTTTTTCTTCAAAAAGTTGTCACTAAATGATATATTGCTCACACATGCCATAGTTATATGTGGAATTGCACCCCAAAATACATTTTGCTGCTTCTCCTGAGTATGGGGATACCACATGTGTGGGACTTTTTGGGAGCCTAGCCGCGTACGGGGCCCCGAAACCCAAGCACCGCCTTCAGGATTTCTAAGGGTGCAAATTTTTGATTTCACTCCTCACTACCTATCACAGTTTCGAAGGCCATAAAATGCCAAAATAGCACAAAACCCCCCCAAATGACCCCATTTTGGAAAGTAGACACCCCAAGCTATTTGTTGAGAGGCATGGTGAGTATTTTACAGCTCTCATTTGTTTTTGAAAATGAAGAAAGTAAAGAAAAAAAATTTTTTTTTTTTCTTTTTTCAATTTTCAAAACTTTGTGACAAAAAGCGACATCTGCAAAATACTCACAATACCTCTCAGCAAATAGCTTGGGGTGTCTACTTTCCAAAATGGGGTCATTTTGGGGGGTTTTATGCCATCTGGGCATTCCATGGCCTCCGAAACTGTGATTGGCAGTGAGAAGTGAAATAAAAAAATTACTCCCTTAGAAAGCCTGAAGGCGGTGCTTGGTTTTGGGGTTCCGTACGCAGCTAGGCTCCCAAAAAGTCCCACACATGTGGTATCCCCGTACTCAGGAGAAGCAACAGAATGTATTTTGGGGTGTATTTCCACATATGCCCATGACATGTTTGAGCAATATATCATTTAGTGACAACTTTTTGTAAAAAAAATATATATATTTTTTTTTTTTTTTTCATTATTCAATCTCTTGGGACAAAAAAAAAAAATATTTAATGGGCTCAACATTGCTCTCAGCAAATAGCTTGGGGTGTCTACTTTCCAAAATGGGGTCATTTGGGGGGGGTTTGAACTGTCCTGGCATTTTATGCACAACATTTAGAAGCCTATGTCACACGTCACCCACTCTTCTAACCACTTGAAGACAAAGCCCTTTCTGACACTTTTTGTTTACATGAAAACATATTTTTTTTTTGCAAGAAAATTACGTTGAACCCCCAAACACTATATATATTGTTAAAGCAAAGGCCCTACAGATTAAAATGGTGGGTGTTGCATTTTTTTTTTTCCACACAGTATTTGCGCAGCGATTTTTCAAACGCATTTTTTGTGGAAAAAAAATACACTTTTTTTTATTTTAATGCACTAAAACACACTATATTGCTCAAATTTTTGATGAAATAAAAAATATGATCTTAGGCCGAGTACATGGATACCAAACACGACATGCTTTAAAATTGCGCACAAACACGCAGTGGCGACAAACTACATACATTTTTAAAAGCCTTTAAAAGCCTTTACATGATACCACATTAGATTCACGGAGGAGGTCTACTGCTAAAATTACTGCCCTCGATCTGACCTTCGCGGTGATACCTCACATGCATGCTGCAATTGCTGTTTACATATGACGCCAGACCAACGCTTGTGTACGCCTTTGCGCAAGAGAAGGGGGGCAGGGGTGCTTTTTTTTTTTTTTTTTAGTTTTTTTTTTATTTATTTAGCTTTTTTATTCTATTTTTAAACTGTTCCTTCCATTTTTTTTCTTTGTTATGATTTTTATTGTTATCTCAGGGAATGTAAATATCCCCTATGATAGCAATAGGCAGTGACAGGTACTCTTTTTTTGAAAAAATTGGGGTCTATTAGACCCTAGATCTTTCCTCTGCCCTCAAAGCATCTGACCACACCAAGATTGGTGTGATAAAATGCTTTCCCAATTTCCCAATGGCGCGGTTTATATCCGGGAGGGGGGACATTCCCTCCTACTGCTTGTAAAAGCAGTCTAGAGGCTAATTACCCGCTAGAATTGCTTTTACATGAAAGCCGATCACTGGCTGAAAAGAATGATACCAAGATGATACCTAAACCTGTAGGCATCATTCTGGTATAACCATTCAAAGTCCAGCAACATACTGGACATATATTGTAATCTTTTTTTTTTTCATGCAGCCTCTTGGCTGAACGAAAAAAAGAGATTGATTGGTGGGTATGCCCACCATTAGAATACCTCCCTTCATCCACCCACTTCTAATGATGGGCATACATGCACCATTTATATATGCCGATGCATGGGGGCATCCTCCCGCAAAAGTTATGCCGTGTACACACGGTCGGAATTTCGACCGTATGTACGTGGCATTAGGAGCCAATCGCTCCTCCGCCCCCCCTGCTGCCCCCATGCTTCGGCACATATGCTCTTTTTTTTTAACTGTGGTGGTGAAATCACCTCCTACAGCGTTGGAGTCGCGGCTTTATGTATCGTGGGAGCAAACGCTGTTGCTGTCAAGATAAATAAATCCGCGCTGCAACTGAATGGCGCACCTGAAAACAAAAAAATGCTTAACACTAAAACACAGTAAACAAAATTACATACCTGAAAAGCAAGCATGATAAAACATGATAAAACATAATAAAACATTGCAGAATAGAATGGAGTAAAAAAAGAGCAACAATAGAGAGAGAGAGAGAACAATAAAACGACAACTATTTTTGTTTTTTTTATTTTTTTGAGATTCACAGGTAAAAAAGCTCCTGACTGTTAGCGACTGAATCAAAACGCTACCACAAAAAAAATGTTAGCGATCGCAGGGATCAGGCCTGACTCTGCGAACACTGCAGTTATGTGTGCTTAGTGTTTTGTAAGTGACAGTGATCGATCGATACTGCACTTGGGTGGGCTGGGCTGGGCGGAGGGGGAAAACGCAGGTGCTAGCAGGTATCTGGGCTGATCCCGCTAACAATGCGTTTTTTTGGAACCCTAAACTGCTGGGACGCTAGTATAGATCTGATCAGATCAGATATTGATCTGTTCAGATACTATACCACTAAGGGAGGTGTATGCTTTGCGCGTGGGTGTTTGCGGTACTGGCACTAACCTGGGGCGACGCAGACCTTATTTGACCCTAAAACCTAATTGATATCACCCGCCGGGCGATCAGGGGGTTAAACCGTTATTGGGTAATAAATGGCGGGTGCCCTGACAGTATAAAAAACAAGCTAACTAACCAGCGTCACCCGTAACAGTAATACAAAAAAAAAACTGGTTACCTAGCGACACTAATGCAGGGATCAGAAAAACGATCGCTTAGTGACACTGGCAAAAGGGGGTGAAAGGGTTAACTAGGGGCAATCAGGGGGTTAAACCTTTATTAGGTAATATATGGGGGTACCTGACGCTATATAAAAACCTGACGGGGAACCTAAATAACGAAATAACTAACTGGCTAACCAGCGTCACCAGTGACAGTTATACAGTGATCACTGGTGAAAGGGTTAACTCTAGGGGCAATCAGGGGGTTAAAACCTTTATTTAGGTTGTAATATGGGGGTACCTGACCTATAAACCTATTTATGAACCTATATAAACATGGCGGTTAACCTAAAAAAAAACTGGTTACCTAGCGACACTAATGCAGCGATCAGAAAAACGATCGCTTAGTGACACTGGCAAAAGGGGTGAAAGGGTTAACTAGGGGCAATCAGGGGGTTAAACCTTTATTAGGTAATATATGGGGGTACCTGACGCTATATAAAAACCTGACGGGGAACCTAAATAACGAAATAACTAACTGGCTAACCAGCGTCACCCGTGACAGTTATACGGTGATTACTGGTGAAAGGGTTAACTCTAGGGGCAATCAGGGGGGTTAAAACCTTTATTTAGGTTGTAATATGGGGTACCTGACCTATAAAACTATTTATGAACCTATATAAAACATGGCGGTTAAAAATAAAAAAAAAATGGGTTACCTAGCGACACAATGCAGCGATCAGAAAAACGATCGCTTAGTGACACTGGCAAAAGGGGGTGAAAGGGTTACCTGGGGGGCAATCAAGGGGTTTAAACCTTTATTAGGGGGGGTAGGGGGCTACCTAGGACCTAAAACTAACTGCCCTGACAGTTATTACAGTCACACTGACACTAAATGCAGTGATCAGTAAATAAATGATCACTGCAATTAGTGACACTGTGACTGGGGGGGGGGGAGGGGGTGATCTGGGGGGTGATCAGGGGGTGACAGGGGGGTGGAATATGTGCCTAACTGTACTGGTGTCAGTGTAGTGTTGTGCACTAACCTTAACATGTTCGCCGCTCGGCGTCTCCGGTCACATAGACCGGCGCACCGAGCGTGACATCACTTCCGCCTTCCTGTCTATACAATAGACAGGAAGGGGAAGCTTTTCATTCGCCAGGAGCGATCGCGAGGGGGTGGCCAGAAACCACTGGCCGTCCCCTCGTCCCGGATCGCTCCTGAAGCGATGCCGACCGTCCCCGCCGGCGGAGGGGGGTCCGATCGGACCCCCCAACCGCCTAAAGAATGGCACGTACAGGTACGTGGTTCTGCCTGTACGTGCCATTCTGCCGACGTATATCTACATGGGGCGGTCGGCAAGTGGTTAAAGTGAAAGAATAAAAGTGTAATATTCCTTTAAATTTCGTACCTGGGGGGTGTGTATAGTATGCATGTAAAGGGGCGCATGTTTCCCGTGCTTAGAACTGTCCCTGCACAGTGTCACAGTGTCATTTTTGCAGGAAAAAAAGCTATTTAAAATCACTTGCGGCTATAATGAATTGCCGACTCCCGTAATACAGAGAACAGTCTTTGAAAGTCATTGATTAAAAAAAAAAAAGCATGGGGGTCCCCCCAAATTCAATTACCAGGCCTTTCAGGTCTGGCATGGATTTTAAGGGGAACTCCACGGCAAATTTAAAAAAAAAATGGCGTGGGGGTCCCCCTCAAAATCCATACCAGACCCTTATCCGAGCACGCAACCTGGCAGGCCGCAGGAAAAGAGGGGGGGACGAGAGAGCACCCCCCCTCCTGAACTGTACCAGGCCACATGCCCTCAACATTGGGAGGATGCTTTGGGGGTCTGTGACATGTCCCCATGTTGATGAGAAGGGTCTCTTCCCCACAACCCTTGCCGGGGGTTGTGGGGGTCTGCGGGCGTGGGGCTTATCAGAATATGGAAGCCCCCTTTAACAAGGGGACCCCCAGATCCCGCACCCCCCTGTTTGAAATTGTAAGGGGGTACAAAAGTACCCCTACCATTTCACAAAGAAAGTGTAAAAAATAGTTAAAAAACACACAGACACCGTTGGGAAAAGTCCTTTATTAAAAATAAAAAAAATTAAAAAAAGATTCCAGCGGTGGTAATTCACTCTTGCTAATCAGTGACGGGTGGTCTCTGCTCTGGGGTCCAGCGATGGCTGATCTCTTCCGACGTCCAGCGCTGCGCGTCCTGTCTCCACGGAACCTGCGTTACATCAGAGGGGGCGGGGTCACCCGTACGTCACTGGGGAATCCCAGCTTCCCCCTTGGGTTACGTCAGAGGGGGGCGGGGTCAGGTGACGGAGTGGCCCGCTCCTCCTCTGCTAAGACAGATTCCCTCAGTGTCTCCATGGAGACAGGACGCGCTGCGCTGGACGTCGGAAGAGATCAGCCATCGCTGGACCACCCGTCGCTGGATAGCAAGAGTGGATTACCACCGCTGGAATCTTTTTTTTCCTTGTTAAAGGGGGCTTCCAGATTCTGATAAGCCCCCTGCCCGCAGACCCCCACAACCACAGGGTTGTGGGGAAGAGACCCTTATCCTCATCAACATGGGGACATGGTGCTTTGAGGCACAGCATCCTCCCAATGTTAAGGGCATGTGGCCTGGTACGGTTCAGGAGAGGGGGGGGGGGGCACACTCCCATCACCCTCCTCTCTTTTCCTGCGGCCTGCCAGGTTGCGTGCTCGGATAAGGGTCTGGTATGGATTTTGAGGGGGTCCCCCACGCCATTTTTTTTTTTAAATTTGACTCGGGGTTCCCCTTAATATCCATACCAGACCTGAAGGGCCTGGTAATTGAATTTGGGGGACCCCCACAGTTTTTTTTATCAATGACTTTCAATGACTGTTCTCTGTATTACGGGAGCCGGCAAATCATTATAGCCGCGAGTGTTTTTAAATAGCTTTTTTTCCTGCAAAAATGACACTTTGTGCAGGGACAGTTCTAAGCACGGGAAACATGCGCCCCTTCACAGGCATACTATACACACCCCCCAGGTACGAAATTTAAATCACTGCTCCTGAAAAAACTACGTTTTTTTTTAAACTTTTTTTTGCATTGATACATGTCCCCTGGGGCAGGACCCAGGTCCCCAAACACTTTTTATGACAATAACTTGCATATTAGACTTTAAAATTAGCACTTTTGATTTTGAAAGTTCGAGTCCCATAGACTTTTTTAATAGGGTTCTAAAGTTCACACGAGCTTTAGGTCTGTTCGCAGGTTTTGGTGCGAACCGAACAGGGGGGTGTTCGGCTCATCCCTAGTCCTGGGGATGGAGGGATGGATGACTGGAGCCAGTGTGGGTATCCTTAAATGCAGCAATAAAATCCTGCAGGCTCTGGCTTCACTGCTGTGTGCGCTTTCCCTCCCTCACACTCCACCACCCCCCCCATGCGCCCGCCGCTGCTGCTGCCACCAGCCTGTGAATGCTCTCACTCCCTTCTGCTCTTGGCTGCTCGGTGTATCTCGCTCCTCTCACACAGCGCTCCTCCCCTGGGCTCACCCCGGTGCCGCTGCCGCCCCGACTTCCGAGTATGGTGAACGCCTGCAGGTGTTACTAGCTCCTCCCCTGGGCTCAACCCGTCAGGCTCCTGAATATAGTACACGCCCCCAGGTGTTCCTGGCTCCTCACCCCATTAGGCTCCCAAATAGAGTACACGCCCCCAGGTGTTTCTGGCTCCTCCCGGATGGAGGTATGCAACAGAAGAATGTTGTGGGGGGGGGGGGTCTGTGGAAAATGAGGGATGGGGAGGAGGAAGAGTAGGAAGAGAAGTGCTTGCCTTTCGCTGTGTGATAATATGAAAAAAGAAGCTCACAAACTATGCTATTAAAATGTGCCATTAGCCACAACATAAAAAAATCAACTAAATCTGACGAAACTATCTTAAAAAGCATTTTTTCAAGTTTAAATTAGTCAGATTAGGGGTGCTGCTGTTGTATTTAGGCCAAGGTAAATGTAAAAGTAAACAGTCTATTACACATCCAAAATATGCAATGACAGAATAAATATGCTGTTCATGAAATTTGCAATGTTTCTAACACCACACAAAGCTTAAAAAAGTAATCTCCCATGCAAAAAAAAAAAAAAAAATATATATATATATATATATATATATATATATATATATATATATATAAAATCTTTGTGTTGATACATGTGCCCTATGACAATGTCTAGGTTCCAATACCCTGTTTTTGACAATTTCTTGCCTATTAGCTGTGAAAATTATGAATATATTTTCAATATTCACCCCTCTAAACTTAAGACATCGATTTTAAAGTTGAACTAAAGACAAAACTTTTTTTTCATTTTGGATGAAGTAAAGGATTGTTTTATTACGCCTCCATTTTTTTGCCCTATTAAGGAGACTTCCCTCACTTCCTGTCCCTTAACCACAACATGAATTGAAAGGAAGTCAATCCAAAATTAGGTAAATCCCCAGTGTTCATGAGTGCCCTGATTCTATGGAGGCCCACCAGTGCCGCCTATCAGTGCCCATCAGTTTCGCCTTATCAGTGCAGCCTCATTATTGCCTCCTCATTAGTGCTTATCAGTGCCTTCTCATGAGTGCTGCCTCAACAGTGCCCATCAGTGCCACCCCATTAGTGCCTATCAGTGCAGCCTCATCAGTGCCCATCAGTGCAGCCTTATCAGTACAGCCTTATCAGTGCCCATCAGTGAAAAAGAAAAATTACTTATTTGTAAAATGTTATAACAAACAATAGGAAAAGGTTTTTTTTCAAAATGTTTGTTCCTTTTTTTTTTTTTTTTAGTTTGTTTAGCAAAAAATAAAAAAAAAACAGAGGTGATTAAATACCACCAAAAGACAAGAAAGCTCTATCTCTCTTTAAGAATTTATAGTAATTTCACATGGGTACAGTGCTGCATGACCGCCCAATTGTCATTCAAAGTGCGACAGCTCTGAAAGCTGAAAATTGGCCTGGTCAGGAAGGGTGTGAAAGTGCCCAGTAGGCAAGTTGTTAAACATTGGCATCATAATTCCTGCTTTTACACTAATGCACTGCGGGTTCCCTGCACTGTGTGTGCAGTGCAGTGCATCTGTGGCTTTCCCCAACAAAGACCCTTCATCTGGTCAGGTGTAAAGGTGTCTGTATTAAATGTCTTTAGGTAAGGTGTCAAAGATAAGTATTAAGTTTATTGTAAATCCAGGTGACCAGACTACATGCCCCACAATCCTCTGCTATCAGTGAATGGCTTGTCCTCTGCATTCAGGAAGTTATGTGATTATTCCCCATGTTGAGCACTAGGGGGAAAGAGCCCCATGTATAGCACACAAAGGAGTGTCCCTGAGTGAAGGTAATAACACAGCCAGCACTTGGCTACACATATATAGGACCTGTTTTACCTACCAAAGGATGTGCAATTCTGTCCATCCAGTCCTGCGATTTACACAGGTCGGCCACAAAACACCTGTTCCAACTTGTAAATGGAGAAACAGAAAACTGACAAGCTATATTCTTTGATACTCTTCTCTCCCCTCCTATCATCATGTTCTCTAAGGCTGGGTTTACATATATGTGGCTGCGGTTTCAGTGCGGGAGTCTAGTGCGTTTCTTTTCCCTTCAGGGGTCAATTTTTACCTGAAATCACACCTGAACTGGACCCAAAATCACACAGAACCCTTTTTAAAACTGCACTGCGGCCACCCCAGACATGTGTGAACCGGATCCATTGAAAGCCAGTCCGATTCACAAGTTGCAAATTGGATGTGGTTAAAAACGCATCAAATTCGCATATACGTGAACCGAGCCTCACACTCTCCTATTACCTGTTCAAGTTCTGGGCCTTCCCCTCTGTGTGCGATGTGCACACACTCCACTCCACCAGCGCTGCATCCAATCTGAACCCAGTGGGGTTGATTTACTAAAACTAGAGAGTGCAAAAAAAAGGAGATCATCAGGAAATACCTTAAAGCGGAAGTAAACCCATCGATTTAAGAGTCTAAAAAAAAAAGGCATGCCGTGAATGCTAACTGCACATTGGCTGTGCTCTCAACCAAACAGTCAAACCATCCAATGGCTGGTGTCATAACGGATCACATGTGCAGCACTGTGGCAGTTGAAGATTAAACAGAGGCAAAGATGGCAGCTTCCTTGGCTTCCTTGAGTGAACAGTGGCGGGTATCACTTTTTGGTAAAAACAACACTTTTTTAAAAAAACTGCATTTTTTTCAGGAGCAGTGATTTTAATAATGCTTAAAGTGAAAGAATAAAAGTGTAATATTCCTTTAAATTTCGTACCTGGGGGGTGTGTATAGTATGCATGTAAAGGGGCGCATGTTTCCCGTGCTTAGAACTGTCCCTGCACAGTGTCACAGTGTCATTTTTGCAGGAAAAAAAGCTATTTAAAATCACTTGCGGCTATAATGAATTGCCGACTCCCGTAATACAGAGAACAGTCTTTGAAAGTCATTGATTAAAAAAAAAAAGCATGGGGGTCCCCCCAAATTCAATTACCAGGCCCTTCAGGTCTGGCATGGATTTTAAGGGGAACTCCACGGCAAATTTAAAAAAAAATGGCGTGGGGGTCCCCCTCAAAATCCATACCAGACCCTTATCCGAGCACGCAACCTGGCAGGGCCGCAGGAAAAGAGGGGGGGACGAGAGAGCACCCCCCCCCTCCTGAACTGTACCAGGCCACATGCCCTCAACATTGGGAGGATGCTTTGGGGGTCTGTGACATGTCCCCATGTTGATGAGAAGGGTCTCTTCCCCACAACCCTTGCCGGGGGTTGTGGGGGTCTGCGGGCGTGGGGCTTATCAGAATATGGAAGCCCCCTTTAACAAGGGGACCCCCAGATCCCGCACCCCCCTGTTTGAAATTGTAAGGGGGTACAAAAGTACCCCTACCATTTCACAAAGAAAGTGTAAAAAATAGTTAAAAAACACACAGACACCGTTGGGAAAAGTCCTTTATTAAAAATAAAAAAAATTAAAAAAAAGATTCCAGCGGTGGTAATTCACTCTTGCTAATCAGTGACGGGTGGTCTCTGCTCTGGGGTCCAGCGATGGCTGATCTCTTCCGACGTCCAGCGCTGCGCGTCCTGTCTCCACGGAACCTGCGTTACATCAGAGGGGGCGGGGTCACCCGTACGTCACTGGGGAATCCCAGCTTCCCCCTTGGGTTACGTCAGAGGGGGGCGGGGTCAGGTGACGGAGTGGCCCGCTCCTCCTCTGCTAAGACAGATTCCCTCAGTGTCTCCATGGAGACAGGACGCGCTGCGCTGGACGTCGGAAGAGATCAGCCATCGCTGGACCACCCGTCGCTGGATAGCAAGAGTGGATTACCACCGCTGGAATCTTTTTTTTCCTTGTTAAAGGGGGCTTCCAGATTCTGATAAGCCCCCTGCCCGCAGACCCCCACAACCACAGGGTTGTGGGGAAGAGACCCTTATCCTCATCAACATGGGGACATGGTGCTTTGAGGCACAGCATCCTCCCAATGTTAAGGGCATGTGGCCTGGTACGGTTCAGGAGGGGGGGGGGGGCACACTCCCATCACCCTCCTCTCTTTTCCTGCGGCCTGCCAGGTTGCGTGCTCGGATAAGGGTCTGGTATGGATTTTGAGGGGGTCCCCCACGCCATTTTTTTTTTAAATTTGACTCGGGGTTCCCCTTAATATCCATACCAGACCTGAAGGGCCTGGTAATTGAATTTGGGGGGACCCCCACAGTTTTTTTTTTATCAATGACTTTCAATGACTGTTCTCTGTATTACGGGAGCCGGCAAATCATTATAGCCGCGAGTGTTTTTAAATAGCTTTTTTTCCTGCAAAAATGACACTTTGTGCAGGGACAGTTCTAAGCACGGGAAACATGCGCCCCTTCACAGGCATACTATACACACCCCCCAGGTACGAAATTTAAATCACTGCTCCTGAAAAAACTACGTTTTTTTTTAAACTTTTTTTTGCATTGATACATGTCCCCTGGGGCAGGACCCAGGTCCCCAAACACTTTTTATGACAATAACTTGCATATTAGACTTTAAAATTAGCACTTTTGATTTTGAAAGTTCGAGTCCCATAGACTTTTTTAATAGGGTTCTAAAGTTCACACGAGCTTTAGGTCTGTTCGCAGGTTTTGGTGCGAACCGAACAGGGGGGTGTTCGGCTCATCCCTAGTCCTGGGGATGGAGGGATGGATGACTGGAGCCAGTGTGGGTATCCTTAAATGCAGCAATAAAATCCTGCAGGCTCTGGCTTCACTGCTGTGTGCGCTTTCCCTCCCTCACACTCCACCACCCCCCCCATGCGCCCGCCGCTGCTGCTGCCACCAGCCTGTGAATGCTCTCACTCCCTTCTGCTCTTGGCTGCTCTGTGTATCTCGCTCCTCTCACACAGCGCTCCTCCCCTGGGCTCACCCCGGTGCCGCTGCCGCCCCGACTTCCGAGTATGGTGAACGCCTGCAGGTGTTACTAGCTCCTCCCCTGGGCTCAACCCGTCAGGCTCCTGAATATAGTACACGCCCCCAGGTGTTCCTGGCTCCTCACCCCATTAGGCTCCCAAATAGAGTACACGCCCCCAGGTGTTTCTGGCTCCTCCCGGATGGAGGTATGCAACAGAAGAATGTTGTGGGGGGGGGGGTCTGTGGAAAATGAGGGATGGGGAGGAGGAAGAGTAGGAAGAGAAGTGCATGCCTTTCGCTGTGTGATAATATGAAAAAAGAAGCTCACAAACTATGCTATTAAAATGTGCCATTAGCCACAACATAAAAAAATCAACTAAATCTGACGAAACTATCTTAAAAAGCATTTTTTCAAGTTTAAATTAGTCAGATTAGGGGTGCTGCTGTTGTATTTAGGCCAAGGTAAATGTAAAAGTAAACAGTCTATTACACATCCAAAATATGCAATGACAGAATAAATATGCTGTTCATGAAATTTGCAATGTTTCTAACACCACACAAAGCTTAAAAAAGTAATCTCCCATGCAAAAAAAAAAAAAAAAAAAAAAATATATATATATATATATATATATATATAAAATCTTTGTGTTGATACATGTGCCCTATGACAATGTCTAGGTTCCAATACCCTGTTTTTGACAATTTCTTGCCTATTAGCTGTGAAAATTATGAATATATTTTCAATATTCACCCCTCTAAACTTAAGACATCGATTTTAAAGTTGAACTAAAGACAAAACTTTTTTTTCATTTTGGATGAAGTAAAGGATTGTTTTATTACGCCTCCATTTTTTTGCCCTATTAAGGAGACTTCCCTCACTTCCTGTCCCTTAACCACAACATGAATTGAAAGGAAGTCAATCCAAAATTAGGTAAATCCCCAGTGTTCATGAGTGCCCTGATTCTATGGAGGCCCACCAGTGCCGCCTATCAGTGCCCATCAGTTTCGCCTTATCAGTGCAGCCTCATTATTGCCTCCTCATTAGTGCTTATCAGTGCCTTCTCATGAGTGCTGCCTCAACAGTGCCCATCAGTGCCACCCCATTAGTGCCTATCAGTGCAGCCTCATCAGTGCCCATCAGTGCAGCCTTATCAGTACAGCCTTATCAGTGCCCATCAGTGAAAAAGAAAAATTACTTATTTGTAAAATGTTATAACAAACAATAGGAAAAGGTTTTTTTTCAAAATGTTTGTTCCTTTTTTTTTTTTTTAGTTTGTTTAGCAAAAAATAAAAAAAACAGAGGTGATTAAATACCACCAAAAGACAAGAAAGCTCTATCTCTCTTTAAGAATTTATAGTAATTTCACATGGGTACAGTGCTGCATGACCGCCCAATTGTCATTCAAAGTGCGACAGCTCTGAAAGCTGAAAATTGGCCTGGTCAGGAAGGGTGTGAAAGTGCCCAGTAGGCAAGTTGTTAAACATTGGCATCATAATTCCTGCTTTTACACTAATGCACTGCGGGTTCCCTGCACTGTGTGTGCAGTGCAGTGCATCTGTGGCTTTCCCCAACAAAGACCCTTCATCTGGTCAGGTGTAAAGGTGTCTGTATTAAATGTCTTTAGGTAAGGTGTCAAAGATAAGTATTAAGTTTATTGTAAATCCAGGTGACCAGACTACATGCCCCACAATCCTCTGCTATCAGTGAATGGCTTGTCCTCTGCATTCAGGAAGTTATGTGATTATTCCCCATGTTGAGCACTAGGGGGAAAGAGCCCCATGTATAGCACACAAAGGAGTGTCCCTGAGTGAAGGTAATAACACAGCCAGCACTTGGCTACACATATATAGGACCTGTTTTACCTACCAAAGGATGTGCAATTCTGTCCATCCAGTCCTGCGATTTACACAGGTCGGCCACAAAACACCTGTTCCAACTTGTAAATGGAGAAACAGAAAACTGACAAGCTATATTCTTTGATACTCTTCTCTCCCCTCCTATCATCATGTTCTCTAAGGCTGGGTTTACATATATGTGGCTGCGGTTTCAGTGCGGGAGTCTAGTGCGTTTCTTTTCCCTTCAGGGGTCAATTTTTACCTGAAATCACACCTGAACTGGACCCAAAATCACACAGAACCCTTTTTAAAACTGCACTGCGGCCACCCCAGACATGTGTGAACCGGATCCATTGAAAGCCAGTCCGATTCACAAGTTGCAAATTGGATGTGGTTAAAAACGCATCAAATTCGCATATACGTGAAGCGAGCCTCACACTCTCCTATTACCTGTTCAAGTTCTGGGCTTTCCCCTCTGTGTGCGATGTGCACACACTCCACTCCACCAGCGCTGCATCCAATCTGAACCCAGTGGGGTTGATTTACTAAAACTAGAGAGTGCAAAAAAAAAGGAGATCATCAGGAAATACCTTAAAGCGGAAGTAAACCCATCGATTTAAGAGTCTAAAAAAAAAAAAGGCATGCCGTGAATGCTAACTGCACATTGGCTGTGCTCTCAACCAAACAGTCAAACCATCCAATGGCTGGTGTCATAACGGATCACATGTGCAGCACTGTGGCAGTTGAAGATTAAACAGAGGCAAAGATGGCAGCTTCCTTGGCTTCCTTGAGTGAACAGTGGCGGGTATCACTTTTTGGTAAAAACAACACTTTTTTAAAAAAACTGCATTTTTTTCAGGAGCAGTGATTTTAATAATGCTTAAAGTGAAAGAATAAAAGTGTAATATTCCTTTAAATTTCGTACCTGGGGGGTGTGTATAGTATGCATGTAAAGGGGCGCATGTTTCCCGTGCTTAGAACTGTCCCTGCACAGTGTCACAGTGTCATTTTTGCAGGAAAAAAAGCTATTTAAAATCACTTGCGGCTATAATGAATTGCCGACTCCCGTAATACAGAGAACAGTCTTTGAAAGTCATTGATTAAAAAAAAAAAAGCATGGGGGTCCCCCCAAATTCAATTACCAGGCCCTTCAGGTCTGGCATGGATTTTAAGGGGAACTCCACGGCAAATTTAAAAAAAATGGCGTGGGGGTCCCCCTCAAAATCCATACCAGACCCTTATCCGAGCACGCAACCTGGCAGGCCGCAGGAAAAAGAGGGGGGGACGAGAGAGCACCCCCCCTCCTGAACTGTACCAGGCCACATGCCCTCAACATTGGGAGGATGCTTTGGGGGTCTGTGACATGTCCCCATGTTGATGAGAAGGGTCTCTTCCCCACAACCCTTGCCGGGGGTTGTGGGGGTCTGCGGGCGTGGGGCTTATCAGAATATGGAAGCCCCCTTTAACAAGGGGACCCCCAGATCCCGCACCCCCCTGTTTGAAATTGTAAGGGGGTACAAAAGTACCCCTACCATTTCACAAAGAAAGTGTAAAAAATAGTTAAAAAACACACAGACACCGTTGGGAAAAGTCCTTTATTAAAAATAAAAAAAATTAAAAAAAGATTCCAGCGGTGGTAATTCACTCTTGCTAATCAGTGACGGGTGGTCTCTGCTCTGGGGTCCAGCGATGGCTGATCTCTTCCGACGTCCAGCGCTGCGCGTCCTGTCTCCACGGAACCTGCGTTACATCAGAGGGGGCGGGGTCACCCGTACGTCACTGGGGAATCCCAGCCTCCCCCTTGGGTTACGTCAGAGGGGGGCGGGGTCAGGTGACGGAGTGGCCCGCTCCTCCTCTGCTAAGACAGATTCCCTCAGTGTCTCCATGGAGACAGGACGCGCTGCGCTGGACGTCGGAAGAGATCAGCCATCGCTGGACCACCCGTCGCTGGATAGCAAGAGTGGATTACCACCGCTGGAATCTTTTTTTTCCTTGTTAAAGGGGGCTTCCAGATTCTGATAAGCCCCCTGCCCGCAGACCCCCACAACCACAGGGTTGTGGGGAAGAGACCCTTATCCTCATCAACATGGGGACATGGTGCTTTGAGGCACAGCATCCTCCCAATGTTAAGGGCATGTGGCCTGGTACGGTTCAGGAGGGGGGGGGGGCACACTCCCATCACCCTCTCTTTTCCTGCGGCCTGCCAGGTTGCGTGCTCGGATAAGGGTCTGGTATGGATTTTGAGGGGGTCCCCCACGCCATTTTTTTTTTTTAAATTTGACTCGGGGTTCCCCTTAATATCCATACCAGACCTGAAGGGCCTGGTAATTGAATTTGGGGGGACCCCCACAGTTTTTTTTATCAATGACTTTCAATGACTGTTCTCTGTATTACGGGAGCCGGCAAATCATTATAGCCGCGAGTGTTTTTAAATAGCTTTTTTTCCTGCAAAAATGACACTTTGTGCAGGGACAGTTCTAAGCACGGGAAACATGCGCCCCTTCACAGGCATACTATACACACCCCCCAGGTACGAAATTTAAATCACTGCTCCTGAAAAAACTACTTTTTTTTGCATTGATACATGTCCCCTGGGGCAGGACCCAGGTCCCCAAACACTTTTTATGACAATAACTTGCATATTAGACTTTAAAATTAGCACTTTTGATTTTGAAAGTTCGAGTCCCATAGACTTTTTTAATAGGGTTCTAAAGTTCACACGAGCTTTAGGTCTGTTCGCAGGTTTTGGTGCGAACCGAACAGGGGGGTGTTCGGCTCATCCCTAGTCCTGGGGATGGAGGGATGGATGACTGGAGCCAGTGTGGGTATCCTTAAATGCAGCAATAAAATCCTGCAGGCTCTGGCTTCACTGCTGTGTGCGCTTTCCCTCCCTCACACTCCACCACCCCCCCCCATGCGCCCGCCGCTGCTGCTGCCACCAGCCTGTGAATGCTCTCACTCCCTTCTGCTCTTGGCTGCTCGGTGTATCTCGCTCCTCTCACACAGCACTCCTCCCCTGGGCTCACCCCGGTGCCGCTGCCGCCCCGACTTCCGAGTATGGTGAACGCCTGCAGGTGTTACTAGCTCCTCCCCTGGGCTCAACCCGTCAGGCTCCTGAATATAGTACACGCCCCCAGGTGTTCCTGGCTCCTCACCCCATTAGGCTCCCAAATAGAGTACACGCCCCCAGGTGTTTCTGGCTCCTCCCGGATGGAGGTATGCGCTCCCTCCCCCCAGCAGCACATCTGACCTGATGTCCCCATCTCCAGTTCCTCCTCCTCCTCTCCAGGGAAGGATGCTGGGGACGTGAGGCTCAATGAAATTCCACCAGGACCTGTCCTTCCTCCAGTACTAAGGATATCCCTCCCCCAGGGCTGCGGCACAGAGGATGGCGAAGGACCAGGAACTGCTCCAGGCTGTCAAGGCTGAGGACCTAGGCATGGTGCAGAAGCTGCTGTAGAGACCCAAGTCAGGCAAAGCCAGTAAGTACACCCACCAATCAACCTATCGACCAATCTACCTACTTACTGTGATGATGATGGGTTTAACTGGATCAGTCATTAGATCAGAGTATACCGGGTAGGGAGAGGGGGATCAGGACAGGCTGTGGGCAGGGGCGGATTGACCATTTGGGCACTCGGGCCCTGCCCAAGGGCCCAGGGCCAGTAGGGGGCACCATTCCCGCAGAACCAGGCTGGAGTCTCGAAGCCCAATGCCAGAACAAGTTCCGTCAGTTGGCTCTGTCAATTCACCTCTCAATGAAGGGGAGAATACACTGCAGGGATTTACGATGGGGGATTACACTGCAGGGATTTACTCAGGGAGATTTACATAGGGGGAATTATACTAGGGATTTACATGGGGGAGTGGGATTACAGTATTACACCTGGGCAATTTACAGTACAGGTGGGGATTCACAATGGGAGGGATTTAGCACCCCTCCAGCCCATTAGCTCAGAGTCCCCTTATATTCAACTCCTGGTTGTACATCATCATGGGCTCTTATTACACCTGCACAGAATGGCGCTTTTACGTCATTATATAAATTCGGCATTGTGTGCAGGAGTAGGGACCACCCTAGAGTTTTTGCATAGTGTATATACTACAAAAAAAAAAGAAAAATGCTGTGCGCCGCTAAAGTGTTCAGGTTTGGCTGGAAGAAAAGGTGGCAACCCTACTCATGTCTCTAAAGACCCCATACACACTGTGCTGATTTTGTCTGATTTCCTTTATATTTGGAAGCAGGGGCCTGCCTGATTGCATACAAATTGAGGCTCTTAAGGTTTGACCTCATATTGTGTGGTTTTGGTAAATCTGAGAGAAAAAATCTGCAGAGGATTGTATGATGTGTAGCTAGCTTAAAAGTGTCCTTTTGTGTGGGTGGGTGTTGGCTTCCCTCCTAATTGTACTTCCCTACTAAAAAAGTGGGTATTTTTTTTCTCTCTCTCTCACTTCCTTTATTTCTCTCTGTTGCCATGCAGTCCCCCTTGCACCTTTTGTTTCTTCCGCCAGCATGAGCCTAACACCACATACCCAAGACCACCACAAAACCAGGTAAGGGCCAACTTTGGGTAAGTAAGAAGATGCGGGAAAAAGAGTGCGTTCTGCTCTGACGAGCGTGTCTTCCTGTCTATTGCAGTCCCGGCCGCTCACACACCCGCTCTAGGAGGTCCAGAGGCCCTCTGGATCGTCAGGAGTTTTCCAGGGCAGAAAGTGACTCATCCAGTCCTGGCAGATCCCAGTACAAAGGGTGCAAATGTATGCTTAAGGGAACGCATACAGCTTCTCCACTGAGAGCTCAGTGCCCGAAAGGCAAATGTTGGTCATGTGGAGATGACCCTATGCAACTTTGCAGCAACTGCTTCAGGCAGCTTGCCAGAGACCAGAAGTATGAGAGTCAGCAGGTGTCAACCTTGCTCAAGGAAGTAGTCCCCAACTCCCTGGCAGAATTTTCCGGTCATCTCTGGAAACTAGGACAGAAGCAGACGAACAGTGTGGGCCTTGCACCAGGTCTAAACCAAGCCATTCAACCCTCTCTAACTAGAGGGGTACCAGGCACTTCAGGGGTGACTCCAGCCCAGCAGATTAAGCAGGATGATTCCCCAGACCCAGTATTACAGCCAACCTTCCAGGCAGAGGGAAAAGATATTGCTCCTCCTTGGCAGAGTATCCTGAAGGTTCAGGCTTTGATTTGGTGCTAATACCACCATTCATTAAGGCAGTAAAAGCTGCACTGGAATAGGAGGATCCGGAACCTTCTCCAAAGAAGGAGAAAACCTATTATCACACACACCATACAATCTGGTTTTAAATTGTGTGGCAATGGCTGCATAACACGCATTAGGTGCCTTTTATCCTTTCAGGGCACCCCAAATGCAACGCGATTCTGCTATGATAGTCACATGGGAGAACGCACCTTTAAAAACAGCTGTTTGCCCCTAAATTGGAGCAGGGGCTTATTTTTTTGCACATGTAGGGCAGCCAAGTGAATGGTCTGCCCCCATACGAGTTGCAACATTGCGTACAAAATCGCTCTTTGAAAATCGCATAGTAGGAACACTTGTCCCCTCTACGTGATAATATCAAATGCCTATGAAAGGTGACCTAAGCACAGATCACTTTCAGTGCAATAGCAGAGCCTGCTGCAAGTGTGAACAATCCTTTGGGTTCCATAGGAGGAACCTAAAGAAACAGGTAGCTACCTTTTCTCTATGACGGAAATAAGAGACCTGTTTCAGAAGGAATGGGAAAAGGGGAAGAGAAAATCCTCCTCAACCAATAGGTTGCAGAAGTTGTATCCACTAACAGAGGAGGATGCGACTCCTTTATCTAACCCACCAACAGTGGATGCGGCAGTCACCAGACTGGCCAAGAATGTGACACTTCTGATGAAAGACTCTTCCTCCTTTCACGATATCCTCGATTGATGCATTGGCATGGACTTAAAGATTTACCTTGCGGCAGGTGGTGCTTGTAAACCCGCCGTTGCTTTAACATCCGTAGCAAGTGCTATGCGAGTGTGGGCGCAGAACTTGGAGTATGTGGTCAAAAACCAGCTGCCAAAAGAAAAAATCATCAAAGCTCTTGATGAGATAAAACTCTCGGCGGACTTCACAGGCGAGGCAGCTATAGACATCATTCGAAGAGTGCTGGGTTTAAAACCCTGGGCGGCTGACCCATCCTCAAAGCATAATTGCTGTAAACTGCCTTTTGATGGAAAGGCGCCTTTTGGACAAAAAGCTGGAGACTGCCATCTCCAGGGTTACAGGAGGAAAATCCGGTCTTCTGCCCCAAGATTGAAGGTCCAGACGCCAGAAAGGGCAAACATCCAGAGAAGCGCCAAACAGGTATTGGGATTTCGGAGGCTTACGCCCATCCAAGGACTTCAGAAGGTGTTGGAGGGGTACACAGTCAACCTTCGTAAGATTGCAGAGAGCTAAGACCCCTGCGGCTTCCTCGGATATCCAGAAGCCCTTTTAATGCCAGGCCGGCCCAGGAGGAATTTGGAGCCAGGTGGCTCAAAGTGACCCAGTACCTGGCAAAATCACTGCCAAAAAACGTCAGATTCAGTCCACAGTGGCGCAGGGCCATTATTGGCTGTTCAAACGGCAGCCTCCAGATCTACCTCAAGAGGCTGAATCAATTTATCCGGATAGACTTAAGATGGAGTTTCTCCATACCATAATCCAGGTTATTCAACCAGGAGACTGGAGTATTTCAGTGGACTTGCAATATGTCTACCAGCATGTCTCAATCCTTCAGTCATACCTACACAGAATATGGTCTACCTAGGGGCCCAATTAAATAATCAGGCGCCACAGTTTCTTTGCCACCTCAGAAACTCCCCAAAATCAGGGAGAAGTTCCAACGGGCATTGGGTGCACCAGTGATGTCAGCATCCAAGTGCATGAGCCCTCTCAGGATGATGGCTTCATGTATTCCGATGCTCACTGGAAACTCAGAGTTTTCCAACAAGGTTTCCTGATGCAGTGGAAGAGTTAATCTAGCCCAGCCAATCATGATCACAAGCTGGAGGGGCCAGAGTCTCTGGTGGTAGACGAAACAAACGCTAACCGGCATCGTCCATTAGGGCCACAGCCATGGATCATTGTTACCACAGATGCCAGCGCAGCAGGGTGGGGCGCCACCTGCGAACAACTCAAGATCCAGGGCAGAGGGGAATTTCCCACTCAGGGCCTAGTTTATAATATTTTGGAACTTCAAGCAGCATTCATGGCATTGGCCACCTTGCTGCCTCACATACAAGGTCGCCCAGTCCTGCTCCATCTGGACAACATGGCAGCAGTTTCCTACATACAGCGCTTGTAGGATGCACAGAGTCGGAACCAATCATGACATTGGCACACCAATATCTCCCATATTTGAGGGCCATATATCTTCCAGGCTGTCAGAACTTGGAAGCAGATCGCCGATCCAGACAATCCATGGACCCCAACGAATGTTCCCTTCACCCCGAAGTGTTAAAACAGATTATCCACGAGTGGGGGTGTCCGCAAATGGATATTTTTACCATCTGCAAGGTGAGCCAGTTCCTTTCATGCTACCCTCATCCATTAGCGGAGGGGACAGATGCCTTGAGTCTTGACCCATCCTTGGGTTGGGCAACTGGCCTATGCCTTCCCTCCAATTTCTTTAATCCTGAAATTCCTGAGGAGATTGTTGACAGAGAATTTGACAGTCATCACAGTATTTCCTTACTGGCCTCACAGACCATGGGTCTCTCTGGAAATGGATCTCAGCGTGTGCACACCAATAACTCTGCCTGAAGGAGACACCCTACATTCGCAACCATCACGACTGGCCTTAGAGGCCTGGAGATTGTAAGGCAGGGGTTACAAGAGTTAGGATGTTCTCCAGAGGGTATTAAAAATTTACAGAGTTCCAGAAAGGGGCCAACCAATGCTATCTACTCCAGAATATGGAATAGGTTCACGAGCTTTGCAGCTGCACGTCAGTTTGACCCTAGTGGCCCAAATGTAACTCAAATCCTGTCTTTCCTGCAATCCAGATTGGATTTGGGGCTCAGTTTGCTTAAGGTGCAAGAAATAAATAAGATCCCTCAGTGGGACCTGGCAGTAGTCCTCAATATGGTTGAGTAAACCCGAACTGTAAAGTTTGGGTTCATACCGGACTTATGGGTTTTTGGGTCCCGGACCCGAACCCAAACAATTTACTGTATGTTCGGGTTAGAGTTCGGTGTTCGGCAATGTAATTAGGGATGGGCCCGGTGTTCGATTCGAACCCAAGCCAGCATTCTTACTGTGGGCGAGCCACACTGCGCGCTGTGAATGGCTGGGTAATCTTCTGGGACCTGTGACGTTTCCCAGAAGATTGCAGAGAGGGAGGGGGAGAGGTGAAGTTGCTTCCAGCACCAAAATGCCCCGGGAGGAAGTGGGAGCTGGATGCCTCTAAAAAGAGGGTATCCGCCCCCCCCCCCCAAAATATGACATGCCAAATGTGGCATGTCAGGGGGTCGCCAGCACTTAAAGTGGAAGTTCTATTTTTGGGTGGAACTCTGCATTAAGAAGTGAATTACAGAGTTGTGGAGCATAGCAGGAGAAGGTTCTGTCTCCCATTGAGTGTAGGTGAGTAGGAGGGATACACAGTAGGGATGGGCCCGGTGTTCGATTCGAACACACGTACGAATCGAGCACCGGGCGTTCGCCCGCTCGGCGAGCCCAGAACTATTTGGGCCGCTCGCATCAAATTCGTGTGATGCGAGCGGCCCGCAATGCATTGCGCCAGTCGCAGTGCAATGCTAGCTGATGATTGGCCAAGCATGCACTGTGACCCTGCATGCTTGGCCAATCACAGCGCCGGCAGCGAGGAGAGCCATAATTGGCTACAGGCAGAATGCCTGTAGCCAATTATAGCTCAGGGGCTTTAGTACACGCCATACGGCGGCCTCGCATATTGTGTTTCAGTGTCAGCGTGTCAGTGTGCTGCTGACTGCTGACAATATGTGCTCAATTTCTGGGGATTTGTGTGTGCGTGCTGTTAGTACAGCATTGCAGTATCACATCTGGGGGGGTGTCTATAGGTTGCCTGTGAAGGGGGGCAGGTTTCCTGTGCTTAGAACTGTCCCTGCAAAAAGTGTCATTTTTGCAGGAAAAAAGCTATTTAAAAGCACTCGCGGCTAATGAATTGATGGCTCCCGTAACACAGAGAACTGTCATTCATTGATAAAAAAAAAAAAAAAAAAAAAAAAGCGTTTTAATAAAGGAATTGTCAAAGACCGTCTCCTGTCATTTTTACAATTTTTGACACTTTTTTGGTGAAATGGTAGGGGTACAAAAGTACCCCCTTACCATTTCACACAGGGGGGGGGGGCGGGATCTGGGGGTCCCCTTGTTAAAGGGGGCTTCCAGATTCCGATAAGCCCCCCGCCCGCAGACCCCCACAACCACCGGGCACGGTTTGTGGGGATGAGGCCCTTGTCCTCATCAACATGGGGACAAGGTGCTTTGGGGGTCTTAGACCCCCAAAGCATCCTCCCAATGTTGACGGCATGTGGCCTGGTACGGTTCAGGTGGGAGGGGGGCCGCTCTCGTCCCCCCCTCTTTTCCTGCGGCCTGCCAGGTTGCGTGCTCGGATAAGGGTCTGGTATGGATTTTGAGGGGGACCCCACGCCATTTTTTTTGGCTGGGGTTACCCTTAAAATCCATTCCAGACCTCAAGGGTCTGGTATGGATTTTGAGGGGGACCCTACGCTATTTTTTTTTTTTTTTTTTTTTTTGGCTGGGGTCCCCCTTAATATCCATCCCAGACCTGAAGGGCCTGGTTATTGAATTTGGGGGGACCCCCACGCTTTATTTTTTATTTATTTTTATCAATGACTTTCAATGAATGACTGTTCTCTGTGTTACGGGATCCGACAATACACATTAGCCGTGAGTGATTTTAAAATAGCTTTCTTTCCTGCAAAAATGACACTTTTTGCAGAGACAGTTCTAAGCACGGGAAACATGCGCCCCTTCACATGCATACTATAGACACCCCCCAGGTATGAAATTTAAAGGAATATTACACTTTTATTGATTCAATTTAAGCATTATTAAAATCACTGCTCCTGAAAAAACGGCAGTTTTTAAAAAAAAAATTTGCATTGATACATGTCCCCTGGGGCAGGACCCAGGTCCCCAAACACTTTTTATGACAATAACATGCATATTAGCCTTTAAAATGAGCACTTTTGATTTTGAACGTTCGCATCCATTATAACTAATATGGTTCTAAAGCTCGCACGGACTTTAGGTCCGTTCGCGGGTTCTGGTGCGAGCCGAACGGGGGGGGTGTTCGGCTCATCCCTAAATGTAATGAAGCTTTTTAAAAAGTTATTGTCAGTTTGTCACAAAGTGTCATTACTGCAGGAAAAAAAGTCTTTTAAAAGCACTCGCTGCTATAATTAATTGTCGGCTCCCCATAATACAGAGAACAGTCATTGAAAGTCATTGATTTTTAAAAAGTTATTGTCATAAAAAGTGTTTGGGGACCTGGGTCCTGCCCCAGGGGACATGTATCAATGCAAAAAAAAAAGTTTTCAAAACGGCAGTTTTTTCAGGAGCAGTGATTTTAATAATGCTTAAAGTGAAACAATAAAACTGTAATATTCCTTTAAATTTCATACCTGGGGGGTGTGTATAGTATGCCTGTAAACGGGTGCATGTTTCCCGTGCTTAGAACTGTCCCTGCACAAAGTGTAATATTTGCAGGAAAAAAAGTCTTTTAAAAGCACTCGCGGCTATAATGAATTGTCGGCTCCCGTAATACAGAGAACAGTCATTGAAAGTCATTGATAAAAAAAAAAAAAGCGTGGGGTTCCCCCAAATTTAACTACCAGGCCCTTCAGGTCTGGTATGGATTTTAAGGGGAACTCCACACCAAATTTAAAAAAAATGGCGTGGAGTTCCCCCAAAAATCCATACCAGACCCTTTATCCGAACACGCAACCTGGCAGGCCGCAAGAAAAGAGGGGGGACGAGAGAGTGCCCCACCCCCTCTTGAGGGCATCAACATTAGGAGGGTGCTTTGGGGTCCCCCCCAAAGCACCTTGTCCCCATGTTGATGAGGACAAGGGCCTCATCCCCACAACCCTGGCCGGTGGTTGTGGGGGTCTGCGGGCCGGGGGGCTTATCAGAATCTGGAACCCCACTTTAACAAGGGGACCCCCAGATCCCGCCCCTCTGTTTGAAATGGTAATGGGGTACAAAAGTACCCCTACCATTTTACCAAAAAAGTGACAAAAGTGTTAAAAATTACAGGAGACGGTCTTTGACAAGTCCTTTTATTAAAGTCTTCTTTCTTCTAGTCTTTTTCCTTCTTCCTTTCTTCATCCTTCGGTTTCTTCATCTTCTTCCTCCATCTTCTTCTTCCTCCGATCCGCTTCTTCTTGCTCCGGTGTTCTCATCCGGCATCTTCCTCCTCCCGGAGACCCCGCCCCCTATGACGTCATGGGGAAAGCCATAGGGAAGTCCCCGTCAAGTCCCGTGCGTCAGAGGGGGGCGGGGTCACCAGGTGGCCCCGCCCTCTGTTATATAAGAACTGTCAGAAGAGAAGCATCACACAGCGGGAGCCTCCCATTGCGCGGAGTGGCCCGAGAATGAAGAAGAGACGCCGTGAAGGAAGATGCCGGACGAGAACACCAGAGCAAGAAGAAGCAGATCGGAGGAAGAAGAAGATGGAGTAAGAAGATGAAGAAACCGAAGGATGAAGAAAGGAAGAAGGAAGAAGACCAGAAGAAAGAAGATGAAAGAAGACTTTAATAAAGGACTTGTCAAAGACCGTCTCCTGGTTGACATGGGGTTCTCCTTAATATCCATATCAGACCTGAAGGGCCTGGTAATTGAATTTGGGGGAACCCCACGCTTTTTTTTTTTAATCAATGACTTTCAATGACTGTTCTCTGTATTACTGGAGCCGACAATTCATTATAGCTGGGAAAGGAGCTCTGTCAAGTGACCTGCTAGGGGTCCCTGTCCTCTGATTTTCCAGCAGTGATCCCTGTCCTTTGAGGTAAGGAGGAACTCTGGGAACTCTAAACTCTTAAGCCACTTTGAGTATCTTGGCGTGCGGTGGATGTTTCTGCATGTACGTTGGAAGTAGTGGGGGGGCCCAGGTCAACTTTTGCATCGGGGCTCACAAGCTTAAAACTACGCCTCTGGGCTTAGCATCTGCAACTTTCATAATGTGAGTCTCAGAAAGAGTTTGACTGGTTCCTAGTGTTCAGTAAGCTAGGCTCAGAACGGTCTGTGATGGTGCATGAGTTGCTGCTTGGGGTCTTAATAACTTGGGAGGTGACTGATGCTCCAATGACCTATGTGATTAACTGCTGAAGATTCTCCTGCTGGTGAATATACTATGGGTTGATGCCCAAGAGTTTAAACCTACTGTGTAATTGTGTTGAGATTGTTTTGGCCTAGGATAAATTGCATAGTCCGACTTTCAGGGTCTTTCCTTCTGAAGAACTTCTAGATTCCCCTCTAACATGGCAGTAGCTGCACTGCGTCCCCCTTTTTTTCCTAAACAGCCATGTTGAGCACTGTCACAGCTTTCCACAGGCTCATCATTTGATTCAAAGAAAAGAGATACTACCTGACAAAGACTTCTGTCCCTCCAGGTCAGACAGAGACAGAACCAACCAGAACATCTGTGAAAGTGCACTTCAGCGTTACTGCTGGAGGGAGGCTATTTAGGTTGGGTCACACAAAAGACAGATAAACAGAGCAGCAGGGTGTGGTCAGTGAGGAAGATTGTTTAGGAATGTGCTTGTTTTATTGCATTGCAGATAAAGTTAGTAAAATGGCTTTAACTTGTTTATCACACACATTTATCACAGCTTCATCAATCTGATCTGTTCTATGCACTGATCTTTAAACATTTGTAATCGGAGTCTTCAAGTGGGAAATGCGATATTCCTAAGAACCAAGGCCTGAGGTGTGCCATGGCCTGGCTGGTCGGTATGCCTGAAAAGAGGGCATACCCTTGATGTAAGAATGAGAAGTACTATAGGTATGAAAGGCTGGGGGAATGGGAGGGTGGGAACCCAGAACGCCGACGACCCAGGCCCTAGAAGAGGAGGAGGCTTAAATAGTCTCTCCGACTCCTCCCACAAATACAGGCTGGCCCTTCGGCCAGCCTTCACACTTGTAATCGGAGTCTTCAAGTGGGAAATGCGATATTCCTAAGAACCAAGGCCTGAGGTGTGCCATGGCCTGGCTGGTCGGTATGCCTGAAAAGAGGGCAAAAAGACACAAGATTTAGGTGAATAAGGGAAGGTAATGATCCAACATGTAGACTAACGTGCGCCCGGATGGCAACAGTGAGTAACCGGTAAGTATCCGTTGTGACAGAAGAACCCACTGACTCCTGACTTGGTGATGAAAAGGAACCCCCTGAAGAACCTGCGAAGCTACGCAGAACCCACCTGAACGTCCTGTGAAGGATGGAATGAGCCTGATGCCCAAGACAACCCGGACATGCGAATTAACTGCTTGTGCATGAGAGGATACGTAGGGAAAAAGAAGCAAGGGCTGGCCCGAGGAACCCCTGCAAAATGATGGCCGAGAAGCATGGACACCAGCGAAGTAGCTCAGTGAAATGCCCCCCCCCCCAACCCCTGGCCTACCCCTACTATGGTATGAGGATGTGAGAAAGAGAGGGCAAAAATACCCCTGACAGGAGTGCAAAAAACCTGGATGCCTGATGGATGTGATGGGGTAGGCGCTATGGCAATGAGCATCGCCAACATGGAGCAACCATGCCAGACACAAAACACTGGTCCCACCTGATATGAACGCGTCGTGCTGCAGCCAAGACGGCCCAACCTGAGAACACAACCTGGAGAAATGACAGACAACCAGACATGAGAACAACAACACCCCTCTGTGCCTACCTACGAATGAGAAACACGAGCAGAAAAGTCGAGACCACTGTGCGTGATGAAACTGACGATGGACCCCCCCCCCCCCCCTCCTCGTGTGAGTGGTGAATGAGCCCGAGTAACCTGCAGCGCAGAGACAGGTAATTGACCTAAGAACTCAGGGCTGGTGTACCCACGGACCGTGGTGGGAAGTCGTATGAGTGTGGTGAATGAACATGCATCGTATGACGTGTGGTATACGGGCGAGAAGATTGAGGACAACAATCAATTTAACAAACGAAACCTCAGCCCGTATGGATCTGTAGACGTGACAGATCCTGACGTGTGAGCCCTAACTAACTGACCCAGATACAACATGGACACAGATACGATGAGACATGACAACCAACAAACAAAACAGCTACCGGAGTGCCATGGGTGAACAACGCCCCTCTGAGAAACGCTGAGGCTGAGAAACACTGAGGCTGAAACACAATGACAGAAATGCCAGGGCGGCAACGAAATGACGGAAACTAAATGACGGAAACGGTGAGGCAGAAACGTGATGAAAGAACTGCTGCTGAGGCAAGCGTGGTGACAGAAATGCTGAGGCAAAAACGTGGTGACAAATGCTTGAGGCAGAAACGTGATGACAGCAACGCTATGACAGAACGCTGAAGCTGAATGTTGACGCAGAAACGCAATGACAAGAATCCAGGGGCAGAGACGCAATGACATGAATCCAGGGGCAGAAACACAATGACATGAATCCAGGGGCAGAAACGCAATGACATGAATCCAGGGGCAGAAACGCAATGACATGAATCCAGGGGCCGAAACGCAATGACATGAATCCAGGGGCCGAAACGCAATGACATGAATCCAGGGGCCGAAACGCAATGACATGAATCCAGGGGCCGAAACGCAATGACATGAATCCAGGGGCAGAAACACAATGACATGAATCCAGGGGCAGAAACGCAATGACATGGATCCAGGGGCAGAAACGCAATGACATGGATCCAGGGGCAGAACGTAATGACAGAATCCTGGGCGAAGCTATGACAGAACGATGAGGCAGAAATATAATGACAGAAGCGCTGAGGCAGAAATGCCATGACAGAAAACCTGGGGCAGGGACGCAATGACAAATGCTGAGACTGAAATGCAATGACAGCAATCCTGGGGCAGACTGCTATGACAGAAAGCTGATGCAGAAATGTCATGACAAAACGCAAATGACAGAAAAATACGCTGAGACTGAACACTGAGGCAGAGATGAAATGACAGACATCCAGGGGCAGAAACGCAATGACAGACATCCAGGGGCAGAAACGCAATGACAGAAATCCAGGGGCAGAAACGCAATGACAGAAATCCAGGGGCAGAAACGCAATGACAGAAATCCAGGGGCAGAAAACGCAATGACAGAAATCCAGGGGCAGAAACGCAATGACAGAAATCCAGGGGCAGAAACGCAATGACAGAAATCCAGGGGCAGAAAACGCAATGACAGAAATCCAGGGGCAGAAAACGCAATGACAGAAATCCAGGGGCAGAAAACGCAATGACAGAAATCCAGGGGCAGAAAACGAAATGACAGCAATCCAGGGGCAGAAAACGAAATGACAGCAATCCAGGGGCAGAACCGCAATGACAGCAATCCAGGGGCAGAACCGCAATGACAGCAATCCAGGGGCAGAACCGCAATGACAGCAATCCAGGGGCAGAACCGCAATGACAGCAATCCAGGGGCAGAACCGCAATGACAGCAATCCAGGGGCAGAACCGCAATGACAGCAATCCAGGGGCAGAACCGCAATGACAGCAATCCAGGGGCAGAACCGCAATGACAGCAATCCAGGGGCAGAACCGAAATGACAGCAATCGCAGGGGCAGAACCGAAATGACAGCAATCGCAGGGGCAGGAACGAAATGACAGCAATCGCAGGGGCAGGAACGAAATGACAGCAATCGCAGGGGCAGGAACGAAATGACAGCAATCGCAGGGGCAGGAACGAAATGACAGCAATCGCAGGGGCAGGAACGAAATGACAGCAATCCAGGGGCAGGAACGAAATGACAGCAATCCAGGGGCAGGAACGAAATGACAGCAATCCAGGGGCAGGAACGAAATGACAGAAAACGCAGGGGCAGGAACGCAATGACAGAAAAATGCAGGGGCAGAACGAAATGACAGGAATCCAGGGGCAGGAACGCAATGACAGAAAATGCAGGGGCAGAACGAAATGACAGCAAACCAGGGGCAGGAACGCAATGACAGAAAATGCAGGGGCAGAACGAAATGACAGGAATCCAGGAGCGGAACGCAATGACAGGAATCCAGGAGCGGAACGCAATGACAGGAATCCAGGAGCGGAACGCAATGACAGGAATCCAGGAGCGGAACGCAATGACAGGAATCCAGGAGCGGAACGCAATGACAGGAATCCAGGAGCGGAACGCAATGACAGAAATGACGGGCAGAAAACGCTATGACAGAAATGACGGACAGAAAACGCTATGACAGAAATGACGGGCAGAAACGCTATGACAGAAATGACGGGCAGAAACGCTATGACAGAAATGACGGGCAGAAACGCTATGACAGAAATGACGGGCAGAAACGCTATGACAGAAATGACGGGCAGAAAAACGCTATGACAGAAATGACGGGCAGAAAACGCTATGACAGAAATGACGGGCAGAAAACGCTATGACAGAAATGACGGGCAGAAACGATATGACAGAAATGACGGGCAGAAAACGCTATGACAGAAATGACGGGCAGAAAACGCTATGACAGAAATGACGGGCAGAAACGCTATGACAGAAATGACGGGCAGAAACGCTATGACAGAAATGACGGGCAGAAAACGCTATGACAGAAATGACGGGCAGAAAACGCTATGACAGAAATGGCGGGCAGAACGCTATGACAGAAATGACGGGCAGAAAACGCTATGACAGAGCAAAGGAGCTGGCGGCGGTCGATTCACCTCCCCCTGGCGGAATGCCGAGAGAAATCGGGCGGCCCGTGGAGAAGGATTTGTATGTAGAAAGTTTCTTTGACACATGCTGCAGTGAAGTGCACTTCCAACAGGCTGCCTCCAGGGAAAACAGAAAACTCAAGCAAACTTCAGATATTGCGACAAATGACAGAAACTGTATGCTGCATGACACCGCACTAAGCAGATATGTGCATGGAGAAAGTGTAAGGGGAGAGTAGTCGGCCAGCGGCCGAACACCCCCGCACCAGGCGGACCTGTCCCTCATGTAAGTGCAATGGGGAGAGGAGTCGGCCGGCTGCCGAACACCCCCCCCCCCCCAGACATGTCCCACGTGTACCTGAAATGGAGAGAGGAGTCGGCGGCGGCCGACCCCCCCCCCCCTAACAGGCAAGCGGCGGCGACAGCCTAGTCAGATGGCTCTCCCGCCACCACCAACGAACAACGGCATGGAAGGACGGACGCCCCCCCCCCCGTGAGCGCTGGGAGGGCGGGCGGCAGCTCGCAGTGGGGAGAGTGGCGGGAGGAGGATGGAAGGGAGGACAGACAGATGAACGCCCGCCCCCCCTCTCCCCAGGCATGACGGCCGGGAGAAGCGGGCGGGCGGCACACTGCTAACAAAAGCTGAGGGGGAGAGTGGAACATGAGGACAGACGCTCCCTCATGCCGGGAGAAGCGGGAAGACAAAGTGGGTGGTGGAGGATGGATGGACTGCGCTGGGAGAAGCGGCGGCTGCCCTCCACGCAGCGGTAACATGGCGCTGCAAGGGAGGATGGCAGGACGCCCCTACGAGCTGGAGCAACCCAGAGATGGTAGGAGGGGGGGATGAATCCTGCGGCCGACCGCCGTTTAGAAAAGGTAACCAAGAGCACCGAGAGGCACCGCCACCATGCAGGCAAGGACCCAACGTGCCGTGGACAGCCCCACCCCCTCCTAACCCAGAACGCCGACTACCCAGGCCCTAGAAGAGGAGGAGGCTTAACCACTTCAGCCCCGGACCATTTGGCAGCCAAAGGACCAGAGGTCTTTTTTCAATTTCGCACTGCACTGCTTTAACTGGTAATTGCGCAGTCATGCAATGTTGTACCCAAACGGAATTGGCGTCCTTTTCTTCCCACAAATAGAGCTTTATTTTGATGGTATTTGATTGCCTCTGTGATTTTTATTTTTTGCGATATAAACGGAAAAAGAGCGAAAATTTTGAAAAAAAAAGATATTTTCTACTTTTTGTTATAAGAAAAATCCAATAAACTCAATTTTAATCAAACATTTGGGCCAAAATGTATTTAGCCACATGTCTTTAGTAAAAAAAAAAATGCCAATAAGCGTATATTTATTGGTTTGCGCAAAAGTTATAGCGTCTACAAACTAGAGTACATTTTCTGGAATTTACACCGCTTTTAATTTATGACTGCCTATCTCATTTCTTGAGGTGCTAAAATGGCAGGGAAGTACAAAACCCCCCCAAATGACCCCATTTTGGAAAGTAGACACCCCAAGCTATTTGCTGAGAGGCATGTTGAGCCCATTGAATATTTTTTTTTTTAGTCCCAAGTGATTGGATAAAGACAAAAAAAAAAAAAAAAAAATGTTTTCAAAAAGTTGTCACTAAATGATATATTGCTCACACATGCCATGGTTATATGTGGAATTGCACCCCAAAATACATTTAGCTGCTTCTCCTGAGTATGGGGATACCACATGTGTGGGACTTTTTGGGAGCCTAGCCGCGTACGGGGCCCCGAAACCCAAGCACCGCCTTCAGGATTTCTAAGGGTGCAAATTTTTGATTTCACTCCTCACTACCTATCACAGTTTCGAAGGCCATAAAATGCCAAAATAGCACAAAACCCCCCCAAATGACCCCATTTTGGAAAGTAGACACCCCAAGCTATTTGCTGAGAGGCATGGTGAGTATTTTACAGCTCTCATTTGTTTTTGAAAATGAAGAAAGTAAAAAAAAAAAAAAATATTTTTTTTCTTTTTTCAATTTTCAAAACTTTGTGACAAAAAGCGAGATCTGCAAAATGCTCACAATACCTCTCAGCAAATAGCTTGGGGTGTCTACTTTCCAAAATGGGGTCATTTTGGGGGGTTTTATGCCATCTGGGCATTCCATGGCCTCCGAAACTGTGATTGGCAGTGAGAAGTGAAATAAAAAAATTACACCCTTAGAAACCCTGAAGGCGGTGCTTGGTTTTTGGGGTGACGTACGCGGCTAGGCTCCCAAAAAGTCCCACACATGTGGTATCCCCGTACTCAGGAGAAGCAACAGAATGTATTTTGGGGTGTATTTCCACATATGCCCATGGCATGTTTGAGCAATATGTCATTTAGTGACAACTTTTTGTAAAAAAAATATATATTTTTTTTTTTTTTCATTATTCAATCTCTTGGGACAAAAAAAAAAAAAATTTAATGGGCTCAACATTGCTCTCAGCAAATAGCTTGGGGTGTCTACTTTCCAAAATGGGGTCATTTGGGGGGGGTTTGAACTGTCCTGGCATTTTATGCACAACATTTAGAAGCCTATGTCACACGTCACCCACTCTTCTAACCACTTGAAGACAAAGCCTTTTCTGACACTTTTTGTTTACATGAAAACATATTTTTTTTTTGCAAGAAAATTACGTTGAACCCCCAAACACTATATATATTGTTAAAGCAAAGGCCCTACAGATTAAAATGGTGGGTGTTGCATTTTTTTTTTTCCACACAGTATTTGCGCAGCGATTTTTCAAACGCATTTTTGGTGGAAAAAATACACTTTTTTTTATTTTAATGCACTAAAACACACTACATTGCTCAAATTTTTGATGAAATAAAAAATATGATCTTAGGCCGAGTACATGGATACCAAACACGACATGCTTTGAAATTGCGCACAAACACGCAGTGGCGACAAACTACATACATTTTTAAAAGCCTTTAAAAGCCTTTACATGATACCACATTAGATTCACGGAGGAGGTCTACTGCTAAAATTACTGCCCTCGATCTGACCTTTGCGGTGATACCTCACATGCATGGTGCAATTGCTGTTTACGTATGACGCCAGACCAACGCTTGTTGCGCCTTTGCGCAAGAGAAGGGGGGGCAGGGGTGCTTTTTTTTTTATTTTTTTTTTTTTTTTATTTATTTAGCTTTTTTATTTTATTTTTAAAACTGTTCCCTCCATTTTTTTCTTTTGTTATCATTTTTATTGTTATCTCACGGAATGTAAATATCCCCTATGATAGCAATAGGCAGTGACAGGTACTCTTTTTTTGAAAAAATTGGGGTCTGTTAGACCCTAGATCTTTCCTCTGCCCTCAAAGCATCTGACCACACCAAGATCGGTGTGATAAAATGCTTTCCCAATTTCCCAATGGCGCGGTTTATATCCGGGAGGGGGGACATTCCCTCCCACTGCTTGTAAAAGCAGTCTAGAGGCTAATTACCCGCTAGAATTGCTTTTACATGAAAGCCGATCACTGGCTGAAAAGAATGATACCAAGATGATACCTAAACCTGCAGGCATCATTCTGGTATAACCATTCAAAGTCCAGCAACATACTGGACATATATTGTAATCTTTATTTTTCATGCAGCCTCTTGGCTGAACGAAAAAAAAGAGATTGATTGGTGGGTATGCCCACCATTAGAATACCTCCCTTCATCCACCCACTTCTAATGATGGGCATACATGCACCATTTATATATGCCGAAGCATGGGGGCATCCTCCCACAAAAGTTATGCCATGTACACACGGTTGCACTTTTCCACGGGGCAAGGCTCCGTCGGAATTTCGACCGTATGTACGCAGCATTAGGAGCCAATCGCCCCCCCCCCCCCCCTGCTGCCCCCATGCTTCGGCATATATGCTCTTTTTTTTAACTGTGGTGGTGAAATCACCTCCTACAGTGTTGGAGTCGCGTCTTTATGTATCGTGGGAGCAAACACTGTTGCTGTCAAGATAAATAAATCCGCGCTGCAACTGAATGGCGCACCTGGAAACAAAAAAATGGTTAACACTAAAACACAGTAAACAAAATTACATACCTGAAAAGCAAGCATGATAAAACATAATAAAACATTGCAGAATAGAATGGAGTAAAAAAAGAGCAACAATAGAGAGAGAACAATAAAACGACAACTATTTTTTTTATTTTTTTGAGATTTACAGGTAAAAAAGCTCCTGACTGTTAGCGACTGAATCAAAACGCTACCACAAAAAAACTGTTAGCGATCGCAGGGATCAGGCCTGACTCTGCGAACGCTGCAGTTATGTGTGCTTAGTGTTTTGTAAGTGACATTGATCGATCGATACTGCACTTGGGTGGGCTGGGCTGGGCTGGGCGGAGGGGGAAAACGCAGGTGCTAGCAGGTATCTGGGCTGATGCCGCTAACAATGCGTTTTTTTGGAACCCTAAACTGCTGGGACGCTAGTATAGATCTGATCAGATCAGATATTGATCTGTTCAGATACTGTACCACTAAGGGAGGTGTATGCTTTGTGCGTGGGTGTTTGCGGTGCTGGCACTAACCTGGGGCGACGCAGACCTTATTTGACCCTAAAACCTAATTGATATCACCCGCCGGGCGATCAGGGGGTTAAACCGTTATTGGGTAATAAATGGCGGGTGCCCTGACAGTATAAAAAACAAACTATCTAACCAGCATCACCCGTAACAGTTATACGGTGATCACTGGTGAAAGGGTTAACTAGGGGCAATCAGGGGGTTAAAACCTTTATTAGGTATTATATGGGGGTACCTGACGCTATATAAAAACCTGACGGGGAACCTAAATAACTAACTGGCTAACCAGCGTCACCAGTGACACTTATACAGTGATCACTGGTGAAAGAGTTAACTCTAGGGGCAATCAGGGGGTTAAAACCTTTATTTAGGTTGTAATATGGGGGTACCTGACCTATAAACCTATTTATGAACCTATATAAACCTGGCGGTTACCTAAAAAAAAAACTGGCTACCTAGCGGCACCAGTGACACTAATGCAGCGATCAGAAAAACGATTGCTTAGTGACACTGGCAAAAGGGGGTGAAAGGGTTAACTAGGGGCAATCAGGGGGTTAAAACCTTTATTTAGGTTGTAATATGGGGGTACCTGACCTATAAACCTATTTATGAACCTATATAAACATGGCGGTTAACCTAAAAAAAAAACTGGTTACCTAGCGACACTAATGCAGCGATCAGAAAAAACGATCGCTTAGTGACACTGGCAAAAGGGGGTGAAAGGGTTAACTAGGGGCAATCAGGGGGTTAAAACCTTTATTAGGTAATATATGGGGGTACCTGACACTATATTAAAACCTGACGGGGAACCTAAATAACGAAATAACTAACTGGCTAACCAGCGTCACCAGTGACAGTTATACGGTGATCACTGGTGAAAGGGTTAACTCTAGGGGCAATCAGGGGGTTAAAACCTTTATTTAGGTTGTAATATGGGGGTACCTGACCTATAAACCTATTTATGAACCTATATAAACATGGCGGTTACCTATAAAAAAAAATGGTTACCTAGCGACACCAGTGACACATACAGCGATCAGAAAAACGATCGCTTAGTGACACTGGCAAAAGGGGGTGAAAGGGTTACCTGGGGGGGCAATCAAGGGGTTAAACCTTTATTAGGGGGGGGGTAGGGGGCTACCTTGGACCTAAAACTAACTGCACTGACAGTTATTACAGTCACACTGACACTAAATGCAGTGATCAGTAAAAAAATGATCACTGCAATTAGTGACACTGTGACTGGGGGGGGAGGGGGTGATCTGGGGGGTGATCTGTGGGTGACAGGGGGGTTATTTGTGTGCCTATGTGTACTGGTGTCAGTGTACTGTTGGTGCACTAACCTGTGTGTGTTGACATCACTTCCTCTGCCTGTGTTTTGATTGACACAGACAGAGGAAGCATCTGATTCGCCAGGAGCGATCGCGAGGGGGTGGCCAGAAACCACTGGCCGTCCCCTCATCCCGGATCGCTCCTGAAGCGATACCGACCGTCCCCGCCGGCCGGGGGGGGGTCCGATCGGACCCCCCCCACCCGCCGGAAGAATGGCACGTACAGGTACGTCCTTTTGCCTGTACGTGCCATTCTGTTGACGTATATGTACATGGGGCGGTCGGGAAGTGGTTAAATAGTCTCTCCGACTCCTCCCACAAATACAGGCTGGCCCTTCGGCCAGCCTTCACACATGTTTTTTGCAGTCTTTTGTGGCTTGTTTATTCATTTCCAGCAGCATTTAGTTTACATATTAATTGTGCTTTCACATTAGCTCTATCTATGGTATAACAAGACAGTCTTCTGTTTTATGTAGGTTTCACATCAGCTTTTTGCCACATTGTGTGCTTTTTGAATCTTTATGTCCCCTCTTGCTCCCTTTCTCACTCCCCTCACTTTCTCTCTCATTCTCTCTCTCTCTCCCTGATTCGCTCCCTTTCTCATCCCCTCTCACTTCCTCTATTATCCCTTTTCTCGTGCCTTTTCTTGCTTGCTCTCACCATTTTTTTCTCCCTCCCTCTTTAATTAAACATTTTCTCACTTTTGTCTGACCTTTTAAAGTGGAACTCCAGTTTTAAAAAGTGAATTAAAACAGACTGACCATCAGGTATAAAAAGAAAAAAAAGGCTTTTTTTCTGCAGTACTCACCTTATCTCCAGCACTGCCCCCTGCATCCTATTCTGGTCTAAATAACAGCTAGTATCAATCAACCCACTTCCGGTGAGTCCAGACTGTCCTGCACATACTCCCTGGGGCTGCATCACCATATTAGTTTGGGTTCACATTACAATATTGTAAAGAGAGCACCATAGGCGTGCGCACAGGATGTGCTGGGTACACCCTAATCAACCCATGTGCTTACCTTCCAACTGCCTTGGATTGGGCAGGACCATACTGAGATTTGAATTAAATCCCAGTATCTTGCCAATCCAGGCTGAATCCCAGAGAAAACGCACTGCATCAGTGTAAAAGCACCCTTCTGGGAGGGAAGACCAAAAGCATATTTTATGGGCACAGGAAGGCTTTTTTAAATTGAATCACTTCCCTTTAAGCCCCTCCCACTGTGAATGCCATTTAGCCACACCCACAATTTGCCATGGCTTTGGGATGCACACCCTAATGCAATGGGCTGCATACACCTATGGAGAGACCGCTGATGTTAGCCTTGCTCTCTGCAGTACTGAAGGCCACCCATCTCTGCAGCAGGTAGAAGAGAAAAGGAAACCCTGGACATCATGTGAGCACCAAAAGACTGCTGGATATAAGATACAATTCAAAAAATAGGTGAAGGTTCTACAAACTACAGTCCTTGTAATTCCACAAGTTCAATACATAGAAAACTCCAATACATGCACAGCTTTCCAAATTATAGAAAGATTTGCTTCCAGTGAGTGAGAGCAGATGCGTGGGGGGAGATTTACTAAAACTGGTGCAGCCAGAAACTGGTGCAGCTCTGTATAATAACCAATCAGCGTAACCAATTAGCTTCCAGCTTTTTTTGTCAAAGCTTAATTGAACATGCTGATTGGTTACAACGCACAGCTGCACCAGATTCTGTGTACACCAGTTTTAGTAAATCTTCCCCAATGAGGCTGGATTCACACCTATGCAGTTTTAGTGCTTTTTGCATTTTTCAGATTTGCACTACAGTCCATTTAACATGGTTTCCTATAGAACACGTTCTGTAGTGCAAATCTGCAAAATGCAAAAAGCACAAAAAATGCATAGGTGTGAATTTAGCCTTAGACTAGGAAAATACAGCAGGCTATATTCTAGCAGATCTCATAGGCCTGATTCACATCTATGCATTTTTAGTGCTTTTTGCAGATTTGCACTACAGTCATTTTAACATGGTTTCCTATGGAACACGTTCTGTAGTGCAAATCTGAAAACTCCAAAAAGCACTAAAAATGCATAGATGTGAATCAGGCCATAGTCTGTATTTATTTATTACAGGTACTTATATAGCGCTGTCAATTTACATATATATATATATTGTACATTTACATCAGTCCCTGCCCTCAGGGAGCTTACAATCTAAGGTCCCTAACTCACATTCATACATACAGTGATGAAAAAAAATTTTGATCCCCTGCAGATTTTGTAAGTTTGCCCACTTACAAAGAAATTAAGGGTCTATAATTTTTATCATACATGTATTTTAAATGATAGAGAGAGAATATCAACCAAAATCCAGAAAAAAACACACGATACAAATGTTATGAATTGAGATGCAGTTCAGTGAGTAAAATAAGTATTTGATCCCCAAACAAAGAATGACTTAGTACTTGGTGGAAAAACCCATGTTGGCAAACACAGAGGTAAGACATTTCTTGTAGTTGGTTACCAGGTTTCCACACATCTCAGGAGGGGTTTTGGTCCCCTCTTTTTTACAGATCTTCTTGAAATCCTTAAGGTTTCCTGGCTGTCACTTGTCATCTCGAAGTTTCAGTTCCCTTTCTATAGGATTAAGGTCTGGAGACTGGCTAGGCCACCCCATGGCCTTAAAGTGGTTGTTAACCCACTTTCACATATTTACATAATCAGTTTTGTCTCCTAATAAAGTGCCCCGCTGTCTCTGTGGTTTCCTAAAAATAAAATCCTCCTTTACCATATTTCACGTCAGCTCCTGGCACTTATGTAACCGGCTGTGTCTCCTCTCTGCCCGTCTGACAGAAGCAGGAGACAGGCCAGTCACGTGATCGTCAGGAGCCGCCGTGATATATGTGGTAAAGGAGGATATTTTCGAATAAAACACAGAGACAGAGGGGCACTGTATTAGGAGACAAAACGGATAGTATGGCAATATATTAGTTATTCCTGCAGCAGGAGGGGGATGTGGTGGTACTGTCACTCAGTGACACGCAGAGAGGGGGGTTGGGGACCACAGAGGAGAGAGACACAGGAGAGCCAGCTGCGGATGACAGAGGCACATAAACAGACCACGATGTCAGGGCTCTGCAGCCATGATTATTGTGGTCTGTTTACACGGGGGAGAGGAGAAAGCAGCAGGATCCTCCAGGTTTTTTGGGTGTTACAGGGGTCCAAATTACACAGCACAAGCACTGTGCTGTATAAAATGCAGGATCCATATTTATTTTTTTGGGGTTAACAAACGCTTTAATGCTGTGGTCATTAACCCTATCCTCAGGGCCCACTAACAGGCCAGGTTTGCAAGATAACTGAAATACATCACAGGTGATATCAATTGCTGCTCAGTGACTGCAGTATTCTAGTCTGCATCTCCCCAAGGTAATACATAAAACCTGGCCTGTTATGTTAGTGGGCCCTGAGGACAGGGTTGATGACCACTACTTTAATGTGCTTCTTCTTGAGACTTTGTTGCCTTGGCAGGATATTTTGGGTCATTGTCATGCTGAAAGACCCATCTTCAGTGTTCTGGCTGAGGGAAGAAGGTTCTCATCTAAGATTGTACAATACATGGCCCCATCTATTGGCCCCTCAATACGGCAAAGTCGGTCTGCACTTTTAGCAGAGTAACCGCCCCAAAGCAAAGGTGTTTTTAGGGTCATAGTCAGCATGTTTCTTCCTGCAAACATGACGAGTCCCCCTTCTCAAGAAGTCATGCCAATGAACATCTAAATGATTCAGAGAAGGATTGGGAGAAAGTGCTGTGGTCAGATGAGACCAAAATTTTGCTCTTTGGCATTAACATGACTTGCCATGTTTGGAGGAAGAAAAAATGCTGACTTTGACCCTAAGACCACCATCATCCCTACAGTCAAGAATGGAGGTGATAACATGATACTTTAGGGCTGTTTCTCTGCTAAAGGTACGGGCCGACTTTGCAGCATTGAGGAGGCAATGTACAGGGCCATGTATAGTAAAATATTGGATGATATCCTTCTTCCCTCAGCCAGAACATTGAAGATGGGTCATGGATGGGTCTTCCAGCATGACAATGACCCAAAACATACCTCCAGGACAACAAAGGAGTGGCTCAAGCATCAGCACATTAAGGTCATTAAGTGGCCTAGCCAGCCTCCAGACCCTAATCCTTTAGAAAATTTATAGGGGTAGCTGAAACTTCGAATTGCCAAGCGACAGCCAAGAAACCTTAAGGATTTAGAGAAGATCTGTAAAGAAGAGTGGACCGAAATCCCTCCTGAGATGTGTGAAAACCTGGTCACCAACTACAAGAAACGTCTTACCTCTGTGCTTGCCAACAAGGGTTTCTCCACCAAATACTTATTTTGCTCACTGGACTGCAACTTAATTTTATAGCATTTGTAATATGTGTTTTTTTCCGGATTATTGGTTGATAGTCTGTCTCTATCATTTAAAATACACCTATGATAAAAATTATAGAAATCTGCAGGGGATCAAATCATTATTTTCCCCACTGTACACATAACGGGGTAAATTTTAGACAGGAGCCAATTAATCTAACAGCATGTCTTTGGAGAATTTTTTTTTAAAAAAATATTTTTTTTCCTCAGTTTAGGCCGATATGTATTCTTCTACATATTTTTTGTAAAAAAAATTGCAATAAGCGTATATTGATTGATTTACGCAAATGTTATAGCGCCTACAAAAAAGGTTATTGATTTATGGCATTTGTATTATTATTTTTTTTTTTTACTAGTAATGGCGTCCATCTGCGATTTTTATCGTGACTGACATTGCGGCAGACAGATTGGACACTTTTTACAATATTTTGGGACCATTGACATTTATATAGCGATCAGTGCTATAAAAATGCACTGATTACTGTATAAATGTCACTGGCAGTGAAGGAGTCAACACTAGGGGGCGATCAAGGGGTTAAATGCGTTACCTATGGGACTGACTAGGGGAGGAGACCGATCAGTGTTCCTATATACTAGGAACACATGATCTGTCTCCTCTCCCCTGACAGGACATGGATCTGTCACGAGCGATCGCAGGCTCTTCGGGGACGCGGCGGGTGCAAGCGTCCCCTGTACGAAGCCGAGGACGTCATATGACGCCCGCCCAGGATGCGGACGTCATATGACAATGAGCGGGATTTGAAGTGGCTAAACATAAGCACAGCAGTACCTCCTACAAGACACTTAGGGGGAGATTTACTAAAGCTGGATCATGCAATATCTGGTGCAGCTCTGCATAGAAATCATCAGCTTCCTTTTTTTTTTGCCAAAGCTTAATTGAACAAGCTTAAGTTAGAAGCTGATTGGCTACCATGCACAGCTGCACCAGATTTTGCACTCTCCAGTTTAAGTAAAGCAACACTTGCTGACTTGATAAAATCCAGGGGCAGCATAGCTATCTTTTGAAGTGTAATGCCCCGTACACACAATCGGATTTTCCGACAACAAAACCGTCAATTTTTTTCTGAAGCATGTTGGCTCAAACTTGTCTTGCATACACACAGTCACACAAATGTTGGCCAAAAAAATTCCGAACGTGAGAACGCAGTGACGTACAACACATATGCAGAGCAGAGAAAAAGGAAGTTCAATAGCCAGTGCAGTTCCTTCTGCTTGATTCTGAGCACGTGACGGACTTGTGTACACGTGATCTGACTTTTGCCCCGTACACACGATCAGATTTTCTGACAACAAATGTTTGATGTGAGCTTGTTGGCGGAATGTCCGACCGTGTGTATGCTCCAATCGAACATTTGTTATCGGACTTTCCACCAACAAATGTTGGCTAGCAGGTTCTCAAATTTTCCGATCGTGTGTACACAAGTTCGCTGGACAAAAGTTCACGCATGCTCGGAATCAAGTACCAGCCGGAGATATAACTAGCGTTCATAATGGACATATCACATACGTCTTTTATGTCACCATGTTCATAATTGTTGGCCAACATTTGTGGGAACGTGTGTATGCAAGACAAGTTGGAGCCAACATCCTTCGAACAAAAATCCATGGTTTTGTTGTCGGAAAGTCTGATCGTGTGTACGGGGCATTTCCGACAACAAGTTTTGTTGTTGGAAAATTTGAGAACCTGCTCTCAAACATTTGTGTGTGGAAATTCCAACAGCAAATGTTCGATGGAGCATACACACGGTCGGACTTTCCGACAACAAGCTCACATCGAACATTTCCGGTCTGAAAATCCGACCGTGTGGCTTAAGGCTCCATGCACACTGGCTTTCAAATCGCTGCTTCTACAGGAGGCTTGTGTTTTGCCTATAGAAACAGTTCAATGTTATCATATGTGCCCATGCACATTAGAACAATTAGAGGCAAATTTTTAACTCATCATTTAGAGGCTGGTTAGCATTTCTGATTGGAGCTTTCTGGCAGAAAAAACGCTAAACTCTCCTTAATGCACCTAAACTGTATACAAAAACGTTTAAGGGAATTGCCATTTTTTTTAAGCCCAGTTTACATGGAGCTTAAAGGGCCATACACACGATTGGACTTTTTGACAACAAACATGTAAATTAGCTGTTTTAGACAGAGAAAAGACACATACCCAAGGGTATAGAGAGTGCTGCTCACCCCTAAAGGATAGAAAAAGGAAAGAGTTCCCCCACGTTGGGGTTTTTAGACAGCATGCAATCAAGGAGTCAAGGGTGATGTATATAAAAATAGGAAATTTATTGGATGAAAAAATATGACAACTAGGTTAGAACATGAGCTCCAGTGGGAAAACAGTTAAAAAAACATGGATATACACTTTGCAGACTAATAATCTCGTGTTGACATGATACAGTAACTGTCAAACAAGTGAGAAGATAGCCCTGACGCGTTTCAACCCACATGGGGTCTTCTTCAAAGGGACAGGTCCACTAAAAGAAACATAACATCAATATCTTTGACATAATGTGATTGCAAGACAACAAAGCTCTCAAGCAGTAGCATGCAGAACAATTGTTCCATATACAGTGGTGTGAAAAAGTGTTTGCCCCCTTCCTCATTTCCTGTTCCTTTGCATGTTTGTCACACTTAAGTGTTTCGGAACATCAAACCAATTTAAACAATAGTCAAGGACAACACAAGTAAACACAAAATGCAATTTGTAAATGAAGGTGTTTATTATTAAAGGTGAAAAAAAATCCAAACCATCATGGCCCTGTGTGAAAAAGTGATTGCCCCCTAAACCTAATAACTGGTTGGGCCACCCTTAGCAGCAACAACTGCAACCAAGCGTTTGCGATAACGTGCAATGAGGCTTTTACAGCGTCCTGGAGGAATTTTGGCCCACTCATCTTTGCAGAATTGTCCTAATTCAGTTACATTAGAGGGTTTTCGAGCATGAACGGCCTTTTTAAGGTCATACCACAACAACTCAATAGGATTCAGGTCAGGACTTTGGCTAGGCCACTCCAAAGTCTTCATTTTGTTTTTCTTCAGCCATTCGGTGGTGGACTTGCTGGTGTGTTTAGGATCATTGTCCTGCTGCAGAACCCAAGTTCGTTTCAGCTTGAGTACACGAACAGATGGTCGGACATTCTCCTTCAGGATCTCTTGGTAGACAGCAGAATTCATAGTTCCTTTTATCACGTCAAGTCTTCCAGGTCCTGAAGCAGCAAAACAGCCCCAGACCATCACACTACCACCACCATATTTTACTGTTGGTATAATGTTCTTTTTCTGAAATGCAGTGTTCCTTCTACGCCAGATATACTTGGACACACACCTTCCAAAGAGTTCCACTTTTGTCTCATCGGTCCACAGAATGTTGTCCCAAAAGTCTTGGGGATCATCAAGATGTGTTGTGGAGAAATTGAGACGAGCTTTGATGTTCTTTTTGCTCAGCAGTGGTTTTCTCCTTGGAACTCTGCCATGCAGGCCATTTTTGCCCAGTCTTTTCCTGATGGTGGAGGCATGAACACTGACCTTAACTGAGGCAAGTGAGGCCTGCAGTTCCTTGAACGTTGTTGTGGGGTCTTTTGTGACCTCTTGGATGAGTCGTCGCTGCGCTCTTGGGGTAATTTTGGGCGGCCGGCCACTCCTGGGAAGGTTCACCACTGTTCCATGTCTTCGCCATTTGTGGATAATGGCTCTCACTGTGGTTTGCTGGATTCCCAAAGCTTTGGAAATGGCTTTATAACCCTTTCCAGACTGATAGATCTCAATTACTTTCTTTCTCAATTGTTCCTGAATTTCTTTGGGTCTCGGCATGATGTGTAGCTTTTAAGGATCTTCTGGTGGACCTTACTGTGTCAATCAGTTCCTATTTAAGTGATGCCTTGATTGTGAACAGGTGTGGCAATAATCAGGCCTGGGTGTGGCTAGAGAAATTGAACTCAGGTGTGGACAACCACAGTTATAGTATGTTTTAACAAGGGGGGCAATCACTTTTTCACACAGGGCCATGATGGTTTGGATTTTTTTTCACCTTTAATAATAAACACCTTCATTTACAAATTGCATTTTGTGTTTTACTTGTGTTGTCCTTGACTATTGTTTAAATTGGTTTGATGTTCCGAAACACTTAAGTGTGACAAACATGCAAAGGAACAGGAAATGAGGAAGGGGGCAAACACTTTTTCACACCACTGTAGTTACCACAGAAGTGTGTATCCTGAAGATACAAGAACAATGCTCCCACGTGGAGGCCCCTTAGTGTGGAAATGCCTTACACCTCGCCCGGGATTAGCTGTTTTAACCACTTGCCGACCGGCCACTGCATATATACGTCAGCAGAATGGCACGGGCAGGCAGAATCACGTACCGGTACGTGATCGTGCATGTGCCTGCCCGTGGTCGCGCGCGCGCCGCTAGCGGCGCGCTCGCGACCCGGTCGGGAGCTCCGTGACCCCGGCCGCGGGACCAGCGGACCCGATCGCCGCTGGTATCCCGCGATCGGGTTAAGGAGCTGAAGAACGGGGAGAGGTCTATGTAAACAAACCTCTCCCCGCGCTTCCTACACTGACTGTCAGTGATCGGCGGTTCCCTGTCATCGGGAACGCCGATCAATGACGTCAGACGTACAGCCACGCCCCCCTACTGTAAAAAAAACACAACACGTCACACTGACTCCTCCCCGCCCCCTAGTGGTTAACCCCCTAACTACAACTGTCATTTACATAGGAATCAGTGCTATTTAAATAGCAGTGATTGCTGTATAAATGACAAATGTCCCAAAAATGTGTCAAAAATGTCCGATGTGTCCGCCAAAATGTCGCAGTCACAATAAAAATCGCTGATCGCCGCCATTACTAATAAAAAAAAAAATATTAATAAAAATGCTATAAAACTATCCCCTATTTTGTAAACGCTATAACTTTTGCGCAAACGAATCAATAATCGCTAATTGCGATTTTTTTTACCAAAAATATGTAGAAGAATACGTATCGGCCTAAACTGAGGAAAAAAAATGTTTTTTTTATATATTTTTTGGGGATATTTATTATAGCAAAAAGTAAAAAATATTGCATTTTTTTCAAAATTGTCGCTCTATTTTTGTTTATAGCGCAAAAAATAAAAACCGCAGGGGCGATCAAATACCACCAAAAGAAAGCTCTATTTGTGGGAAAAAAAGGACGCCAATTTTGTTTTGGAGCCACGTCGCACGACCGCACAATTGTTAGTTAAAGCGACGCAGTGCCGAATTGCAAAAAGGGGCCTGGTCCTTTAGCTGCAAATTGGTCCGGGGCTGAAGTGGTTAAGGCAACATCCGACTGCGTGTACGCTCCATCTGACAAACTTTTTAGTTTTTCATCGGACAAAAGTTGGCTCTGCAAACAGACAAACTTTTCGGCAACAAAAATCCGATGGAGCAAAGTCCGATCGTGTGTACAGAAAACCATCGGACTTAAGTCCAAAGTACAAACACGCATGCTCAGAACCAATGCAAAAGATCGGACAACAATACAGAAGTTGACCAAAGGGTGGCGGTAAAGAGCAGAAAAAACACGTGATTTGGTGAAAGTTGGCTGAAAAAATCCTGCCAAGTTCACAGCCAACGCCCTTTGGACAGAAATCCACAAAAAAGTTTGTTTAAAGTCCGAACGTGTGTACGAGGCTTAAGAAAACAATGACTAACTCCTTTCTTTGTAGTGGAAAAGTGAAATTATCAGTATATCATAAAGTAGCAGGGAGTGTCTAGCTAGAAACTCTGCTAACTAGAAATAGACAGGAAAGTGAATAAGGGAACATACCAAAGCACGGAAATATATAGGCAGCATAAAACACATATGTGAAAAGAGATTTGGAGCTATTATTGCACTTCTAGAACAAGCATAAATTAACTTTATCTTTTCATTTATTTGAAGCGGGGTCGTACCCCTTTTAGGGGAAGAGACTACATCCCCCATAATCCCCCAGGCTCCCGGGCTGCTTGTTTCCGCCCGAGAGGCTGCTGGGGGAGGTTATAAAAAGGAAGAGCGGAGACCGCCTCTTCCTCTTGGGACACTTCCTCTTCTGAGGCCTGACAGGACTGGCCTGCCTCTGCTGACAGAGCTTGTGACGCGGAGGCGACAGCCAGCGGAGACACCTGTGCGGACCGGAGCTGAAGGCCTGAAGCCTGGGCCTTGCAGCAGATGGAGTGAGACTCTCTCCCCTCAGAGTCAGCAGCAGCGGAGCGGAGACTCTTCCCTACAGACGGTCGGTCGGAGCTGAGGACCGGAACGCAGGGGCTGTGACGAGGAGACCGGAGCCACCATTAGAGGGACCGGAGCTGAGGACGGTACCCCAGGATTGGTGAGAGAGCTGAGAGGCTCATCCTGCATTGATACACACGTTTTATGCCTACTGAACTGCCTAGGCGCAATTTACTTCAGAGCAGCAGATGTTACTTTCTGTGGATTACAAAGACACCATTTAAAGCTACATGTGCACCACCTCTACAGATTCATTGCCGGTGAAGAACACTGTACTAGTACAAGGACTGAGCTCTATTACTAGGGATCAGGCCTGGTCCATTAGGTAGGCGCAGATAGATTTATTGCACCTCAGGGGTGCATAGCAGACGGTCGCCACACTTGGCGCTCCGTTTCCCCATTGCTAGTTTGTTACATATGTGTGTACATGTTTAAGTGCATATTGCAGGGACCTGCTAAAGTATTGTAAGTCATATGTTTAAATGCATGTTACTATTTCTTTTCCTTACTGACAAAGTAAAGCCAGTTATTCTTATCTCAGCAGTCTGCTTGTGAGTTCATACCCATTACACTTAGAGTATAAGTGATGTTTATATGTGCATAGATACATACCCCTTGACTAACTGTGCCAGAGCGGGTAGAGCAAATTGCCGGGGGTTGGTGGAGCTGTACTCAGGGACCCAAAACAAACCAGCGGCTCTCTTAACTGGGGGTAGCGCTACACGTGGGGGCTCGTAATCCGGGATCCTGAGTCAGCGGGAAAAGCCGCCAGAAGGTACCGGCATGGACCCAATAGAAGTGGGACGGTGGTCCGCAACATGGGCCGCTGACCCAGCCGCAGCAGCAGTCATTGAATTGCCAGGGATATGGCAGAGAGAGGCAGTGAAGCAGCTCATAATGTCATTATCCCCATGCCAGAAGTCATGGATAATGGACATGAGAAATGATGCTGGGTACACATACGCCTTAATAGAATGGAGGGAAGAGACTCCAGAGCAGTTCAGGAGCCAAAGCATACAGGCACCGAATGGTCAGGCCTACCAATTGCTGCATGCGCTGCCGCGCAAGGGAGACTGTTCTCCTATGAAAGCCATTCTATCCCCAAAGAAGGAAGAGCAGAAGGGCGCGGAAAGCCCCGCACAGACTACTCTTAGTGCAGAACTGTGTGCTGTCCTAGGGGAAATCGTGACTCAGTGCAGAAGAGACCCCGGGGATTACCCAATGTCGGGATACAGGAAACTCCGGATGTTTTCAGGGAGGACACCTGTACCCTCGGGAGAAGAGGGATTTGAAGAGTGGTTAGATGGTGCCACGCAGGCCTTAGAAGAATGGGAGGTCTCAGAAGGCAGAAAGAAGCAAAGGATTGTTGAGAGCCTAAAAGGACCTGCCTTAGAGGCCATACGCAATCTGAAGACAAGCAAAAAGGATTGCACTGCCCAGGACTACATAGACATCCTGGAAAGTGTGTTTGGTGGGACAGAAAAAGTCACAGAACTTACCTATCAACTGGAACACTGTTACCAGAAGACAGGGGAGAAGCTGTCAGAGTACATGGGACGCATAGACAAGATCCTGCACAGGATTATCCTGAAGAAGGGGATAGATCCAGGGAAGGTAGATAAAGCCCGTGCCCAGCAGGTGATGAGGGGAGCCCAACCCCTGGACCCTGTCGCACTAATTCTACGCACCCGCCAGGATGGGAAGAGCCTGGACTACCCTGATCTCATTCGAATGGTCAGAGAAGAGGAGGCCATGTTGGAAGAGAAAAGGGAAAAGCAGGTGATGGGGTCTACAAAGCTTCCAGTGGCCACGGTCAGGTCGGCCTTAACCCCTGAAAGAGACACAGAGGTAGATGCCCTGAAGTTGCAGATGTCCCAGATGATGGAGATACTGACGTCCCTAGTGGCGAAAGAGACGCCCAGTCCCAAGAAAGAAACAGGCAGGAGGGAATTGTTTCCAGCTGTTTCAGCACCGGCATCCCCACCTGACTACGGTGAGATGATCTGTTTTAATTGTGGAGGAATTGGTCATATTGCAGCTGTATGTGCCAGTCCCAAGAGGAAGAAAACAGAAAGCCGCCAGCCGGCGGGAAACGCCAAAGGGCCCCGGTGAAGGAGTCCACCGGGTGCCCATCACCTTCAGTGAGCTCCAAGAAGCACAACAGGAAGAGAAAGCGAGGAGATCAAACCCCTAAAAAGGGGCCCAGGGATCCTCAACCAAGGTGCACTCCGGAGAAAGGGGGCAAGACCCCTCCGAAGAGACACAGTACTCCTAAACGAGAACTCTTCAAAGTGAGAGATAACAATGTCCCTCAACGGGTTCACACTCCCAGTAAGAGGGAGAAAATTAATGCATACCAGGCTCAAGAAAGGAGCAAGTGCAAATCCAGTGCTGGTAAAGAAAAGAGTCCAAAGAAGAGGACAGCATCAACTCGGCCCTACCCAGAAGAGCTAGTTGGTCCATCTCCTACTGTACCTATCCAGGTGGAAGGAGTGTACACGAAGGCCCTCCTGGACACTGGAGCACAAGTGACCCTATTGTACAGGGACTTCTACGACAGATACCTGAGTCATCTGTCAATACAGAAGATAGAAGAGTTGGAGATAAGGGGATTGGGAACTCAGAGTTTCCCCTATGATGGCTACCTATCCATACGGCTGACGTTTGACCCATCCGTAGCTGGGAAGTCTGAAGTGTTTGACACCTTAGCAGTGGTGTGTCCCCGCCCACCAGGAACCAGCAAGACTTCCCTGATCATAGGGACGAACACGGACCTAGTCAGAAGGCTTCTGACCCCCCTGGTGAAGAAAGAGAATCTTTCAGCTCCCAAGATCCATCCCATGCTGAAGGCGGCCTATCAGCGGTTGGTCCTAGAGCAGAAGACCCCAAGTGAGGGGATAGGAAGGGTATGGAGGCTTGGAAAAGAAGGAGCAGTGTTACAGCCTGGAGAGGTGACCTGCATGAGAGCCACGGTGAAACTTACTTGGGAGCAGCCTGGCCCCTTTGTAATGTTGGAACCCGACCCAATGGAGGGTCACTCAGGTCTGGAGGTGATACCAGAAGTAATTTCACTGAAGGACCTGAAGAAGGCTAGAGGAAGAGTCCCTGTCAGTGTGAGGAACCCCACGGAACGGCCCGTGGAGATCCCTGCCAGGATGCTTCTGGGACAGGTGAGTCCTGCTGTCCCAGTTGGCTGGTCAGAAGTGAAGGGGACGGGTGAAGGAGAAGATGTTTGGAAGAAACTCTCCATGGAAAACCCTAACCTACCTGGAGCTTGGAAAGAGAGAGCCAAGGCCCAGCTGACCAGATGGGAGAAGATTTTCTCTAAAGATGAGTTTGATGTGGGGTGTGCGAGGAGTGCCACCCATCGAATCCGCATGCAAGAGGACAAGCCATTCAGAGAGAGAGTCAGGCGAGTCCCGCTAGCAGATCTGGAGGATCTGAGAGAGCAGCTTGCGGAACTGAAGAAGACGGGAGTGATTCGGGAGTCCAGAAGCCCCTATGCCTCCCCAATTGTGGTAGTCAGGAAGAAGAATGGGTCATTGAGGCTCTGCATTGACTACAGAACTCTCAACAGGAGGACCATTCCTGACCAGTACACCACGCCAAGGATAGAAGATGCCTTACAGAGTTTATCTGGAGCTAAGTGGTTCAGTGTGATGGACCTCAAGAGTGGGTATTATCAAATCCCCATGCATCCAGAAGATAGAGAAAAGACTGCCTTCATAACCCCAGTGGGATTCTTTGAGTTCAACAGGATGCCTCAGGGCCTATCTGGAGCTCCTGCTACATTTCAACGCCTTATGGAAAGGACAGTTGGAGACATGAATCTCATAGAAGTCCTTGTGTATCTGGACGATGTTATTGTCTTTGGAAAGACTTTGGAAGAACATGAAGCCAGATTGGAGAAAGTACTGAAGAGGCTCAGTGAAGAGGGACTCAAACTTTCTCCCGAGAAGTGTCGGTTCTATCAGTCTTCTGTGAACTATCTGGGACACATAGTGTCTGAAAAAGGAGTGGCTACAGACCCTGAGAAGTTGGAGGCAGTTACTTCGTGGCCAAGACCCACAACAGTTACAGAACTTCGGTCTTTCTTGGGGTTCTGCTCCTACTACCGCAGGTTTGTGGATGGGTTTGCCCGCATTGCCAAACCCCTAAACGAACTGCTGAAGACAGAAGGAGAGGAAGATGGATTGGGGCCTAGGAGGTCCGGTGAGTCGGTCAAAGACCAGTGGAATTCAAGGTGTGAAGAGGCTTTCAGAACCTTGAAGAGAAGTCTCACCACAGCCCCAGTTTTGGCCTACGCTGATCCCACTAGACCCTATGAGCTACATGTTGATGCCAGCCATGAGGGCCTAGGTGGAGTACTCTACCAGGAGTATGAAGACCAGCTACGACCAGTGGCCTATGTGAGCCGGAGTCTGACCCCCTCCGAGAAGAACTATCCCACCCACAAGTTGGAGTTCTTAGCCCTCAAGTGGGCAGTTGTTGACAAACTGAGAGACTATCTGTATGGGGCCGAGTTTACTGTAAAGACAGATAACAACCCCTTGACCTATCTATTCACCACCGCCAAGCTGGATGCAACTGGACACAGATGGTTGGCGGCGTTGTCTGGATTCAATTTCAGCCTCAAGTACAGACCAGGGGCTGGAAATAGGGACGCAGACGCCCTGTCCCGAAGATCCCATGTCAGGGTCGATGACTGGGAAGACTGGACCCAAGTGGCACCAGATGGAGTGCGAGCCCTTTGTCAGGGGGCTGAACTCCAAGCCAGAGGAGGATCCAGAGCTGAAGAGATAGGAGTTACCACAGTGGGAGTCCCAAAGTGTTACTGTGGGGTAACTCAACTAGCAGAAGAGTGTCTGCCGAAGCTGTCCAAGAAGGAGCTGAGGTGTGACCAATTGGAAGATCCCATGGGGAGATTGGTCCTGGAAGCCCTGGAAGACCAGAGTCCAGAGGGACTTCGCCTTCACCCTTCTAAAGAAGCTCGCCTACTGAGGAGAGAGTTGGACAAGTTACAGGTGCATCAGGGGGTAGTCTACCGAAGGGGCCCCTCTGATAGCTCAGAAGACAAGTGGCAGTTGTTTCTCCCCGAGAAGCATCGAGAGACTGTGCTGATTGCCTTACATGACCAGCATGGTCACTTGGGAGCAGAGAGAACCTTCCAACTTATCAGAGACCGGTTTTACTGGCCCTGCATGAGGGCCGAAGTGGAGGAGTATTGCCATTCCTGTGCAAGATGCATTCAGAGAAAGACTTTACCCCATCAAGCTGCCCCAATGGGCCATCTACAGAGTCAAGGCCCAATGGATCTGGTATGCATTGATTTTCTCTGCCTTGAACCCGATTTGAGCGGATTGGGAAATGTTCTGGTGGTAACCGACCATTTCACTCGTTATGCTCAGGCTTTCCCAACCAAGGACCAGAAGGCCTCTACAGTAGCCAAGGTACTCTTGGAGAAGTACTTTGTTCACTATGGACTGCCACAGAGAATCCATTCAGACCAAGGAAGGGACTTTGAGAGTCGCCTGATCAGGAAGCTACTAGATTCTCTGGGAGTAGAGAAGACTAGAACCACGCCATATCACCCTCAAGGTGATGCCCAGCCTGAAAGGTTCAACAGGACCCTATTGAACATGTTGGGAACTTTGGAAACAGAGAAGAAGCAACATTGGAGTCAACACATATCAGCTCTGGTGCATGCCTACAACTGCACCACAAGTGATGTGACAGGTTTCTCCCCTTACCGGCTTATGTTTGGGAGAGAAGCAAGATTGCCAGTGGATTTGGCCTTTGGCATTTCCTTAGACCATGCCTCTGCTGCCTCCCACAAAGGATATGTGGACAGACTGAGGCGCAGTCTGAAGATAGCTTATGAGAAAGCTCAAACGGCCTCTGACCAGAGGGGGGCCCGAAATAAGAGGAACTTTGATTTGAAAGTTAGAGTACAGGACCTACAGCCTGGGGACCGTGTACTGTTACGCAATCTAGGGATCCCTGGGAAACACAAGATTGCTGATAGATGGAGATCAGAGCCATATATCATCTGTAGAAAGCTACCTGGATTGCCTGTCTACAAGTTGAAGCCAGAAGGAAGAGTGGGGCCTTTGAAGACCTGGCATAGGAATCATTTGCTCCCACTCACTGAAGCAGTCAGAATACCTCCAGCGAGAGACTTACCTGAATCTGTTTCCATTCTGGATACCCCCAGGCCTAATACTAGGTCCCAGACCTCCCAAGTTAGGGGTGGACAAGACCCCCAACCAGAGGAAGAAAGAGGAGAACTTGAATGGCTATGGCCTTCCTCAACCCCAGGAAATTCTGCCATAGATCTTCCACCTACTGAAGATGTGGAAGATAACACATTGAACCCAGAAGCCACAGAGTTTGTGCCATTCAGTGTTGTGCCTGAGTGCTGGGAAGATATCCCTGGTCTCTACCCAGAAGAAGAAGTAGATGTTCCAGAACCAGAGATGTTGCCAGAATGTGTTCCTGAAGAAGTTCCAAGAGAACAGAGAGCTCGCAGAGTTGTGAAGCCTCCCAAGAAGTTAACTTACCCCAAGATGGGAGAAAGTTCAGAGGACTCTGTTACCACAGCAAGGAGAAGTGCTGAAAGCCCTGACCCATCCACTGTTCATTTGGTGGAGGGCAACCCCAGCTCACTCTCTGGCACAGTTAAACAGGTCACCCACACTGAAGTGACCTGTAGACAGGACAGCTCCCCATCTTATGCCAATTGGTGGGAAGCTCCCCTGTCCAAATTATGTGAAAGTGTTGTTCCCGAGAAAGTTTGTAGTTTGAACACTGTCTTTGGGGACCAAAGATTCAAAGTGGGGGGAGTGTGTAGCGGGGTCGTACCCCTTTTAGGGGAAGAGACTACATCCCCCATAATCCCCCAGGCTCCCGGGCTGCTTGTTTCCGCCCGAGAGGCTGCTGGGGGAGGTTATAAAAAGGAAGAGCGGAGACCGCCTCTTCCTCTTGGGACACTTCCTCTTCTGAGGCCTGACAGGACTGGCCTGCCTCTGCTGACAGAGCTTGTGACGCGGAGGCGACAGCCAGCGGAGACACCTGTGCGGACCGGAGCTGAAGGCCTGAAGCCTGGGCCTTGCAGCAGATGGAGTGAGACTCTCTCCCCTCAGAGTCAGCAGCAGCGGAGCGGAGACTCTTCCCTACAGACGGTCGGTCGGAGCTGAGGACCGGAACGCAGGGGCTGTGACGAGGAGACCGGAGCCACCATTAGAGGGACCGGAGCTGAGGACGGTACCCCAGGATTGGTGAGAGAGCTGAGAGGCTCATCCTGCATTGATACACACGTTTTATGCCTACTGAACTGCCTAGGCGCAATTTACTTCAGAGCAGCAGATGTTACTTTCTGTGGATTACAAAGACACCATTTAAAGCTACATGTGCACCACCTCTACAGATTCATTGCCGGTGAAGAACACTGTACTAGTACAAGGACTGAGCTCTATTACTAGGGATCAGGCCTGGTCCATTAGGTAGGCGCAGATAGATTTATTGCACCTCAGGGGTGCATAGCAGACGGTCGCCACACTTGGCGCTCCGTTTCCCCATTGCTAGTTTGTTACATATGTGTGTACATGTTTAAGTGCATATTGCAGGGACCTGCTAAAGTATTGTAAGTCATATGTTTAAATGCATGTTACTATTTCTTTTCCTTACTGACAAAGTAAAGCCAGTTATTCTTATCTCAGCAGTCTGCTTGTGAGTTCATACCCATTACACTTAGAGTATAAGTGATGTTTATATGTGCATAGATACATACCCCTTGACTAACTGTGCCAGAGCGGGTAGAGCAAATTGCCGGGGGTTGGTGGAGCTGTACTCAGGGACCCAAAACAAACCAGCGGCTCTCTTAACTGGGGGTAGCGCTACATATTATATCCTCAACTTTTGGATGATTTAATTTATTTATAATATTGTTGCTATTAAACTAGAATACAGCCAAAATTATATTACCATATACACTTTATCTATAATCATAATCAGTGCTGTAAAATGTGTTCTCATAAACAGACTCAGTTACTGAACTTTAATGATTCATTTGCCTTTCATCTTCACACTTGCCATAACTGAATATCTGAACAACCAAACTAAAGGCCAATGCAATATATTTAAGGACTGAATTCATTTTGCTAAACACGTTTACATGTTAATCCATCCTGAAGAAAACCAGACATCTTTATTTATACTATGATGTTTCAGGCAAATCTTAAAAAATAACATTACAGATTGTAGTGTAAATTCTAAATGGTAAAAGTGGTCAAGGAAGCAAAGCAAAAAACAAGCCTTATTTATAAAGGATTTTTAAGTAATATTCAAAGGATAAATCTTTCAGGGGTTAGTTAAGGATGAGTATTTTGTTAAAAAACCAAACAAGCAATGACAAGCTACATCTCTAGCAACTAATAATGCACCAAAATTTCGGCAGCTGAAAATTGTGTTTTCAGCATCTTACCAATAGAGAAAAGGGTGCAGATAATGGCGCCAAAAACGCACTAGATTTTGCCACAATTGTGCCACAATTTTATCACGATTTGACTGTGCTTATATTGTGTTTTTCACAGGTCACGTGACTCAAAAACTGCATGAAAAGCAAAACATGGGTGCATTATTGATGCGTTCTTTCTGCGTTTTCCATGCATTTCAATGGGGAGTTGCGTTTTTGGTGCAGTTTGGTAACCAAAAATGCAGCAAGCAAGACTTTTAACACCACAATGGAAGTGCAACGGATCAGTGAGAAGACATACATAGAATTCTTAAAAGGATGCATTTTTCTTAAGCTTTTCTTGCACTAAAGGTGCCGATAATGACTGACAATAAATTCATATTCATTTAAATTCATGATATTAATTAAAAAGTCAAATAAAATTATATATGTAGCAGGCATTTTTGTAATGCAATTTCTCCTTTTGGAGACAGTTCTTCCAGAAAACTGAGAAATAAAAAAAGCTCACTGGGAAAATTGGGGAGTGTCAGGAAGTGCTGAGGAGAATGAGAGGAGGAGAAGGACTGAGGTGAAAGAAGGAGAGAGGGCTGACATAGGAAGTGAGGAGAGCTGTCTGATGTACCAGCATCTGAGGAGAGCTGTCTGATGTACCAGCATCTGAGGAGAGCTGTCTGATGTACCAGCATCTGTCTGAGGAGAGCTGTCTGATGTACCAGCATCTGAGGAGAGCTGTCTGATGTACCAGCATCTGAGGAGAGCTGTCTGAGATACCAGCATCAGAGAGGAAGAGAGAGAGAGCGAGAGAAAGAAAAGGCTCTGACATGACAGTAAGGAGAGAACTGTGCCCAAGATTGTCAGCCAGAGAAAGACAGAGCCTGAGTTGGCAGAAACCCACAGCCTTTTGGGGAATCTCCTAAGTCTACAGCAAGTTATCTGGGCCAGTGTGGAGAGAGGACAAGGTGCCATTGGAAGCTACACTACAGTGTGGGGAAGCAGTTCTGGGATCAGATCGTGGAGAGACAAAGCCACTCCCAGGAGGCTGTCTTTGCTGTGCTGCCTGCCAGAGTCACCCTAAGCAACCTAAGCGAGTTGACGCCTGATCGAAGAGGCAACTAAATAAGTGTTACCAGGACTGGTAAGCGGGCCTTGGGGCCAATATGTGCTACCACTGCTAGGCAAATAAGTCACTAGGAGTTACTTAACCAGTGACCCCATAGCTCTAATACTGCCTGCAGGCCTTACTGACGGCTGCAACGCGCTCCAACGAAACTTAGGACTAAGGACTGCCCCTAGTTGTAACTACCTCTATCTGCTGGCTCTGAAACTCTATCTGCTGGCCTGTTTAAATGGGTACTATACCTCTGTTTATTCGTTTGAGTGCACTCAAAACCTAGTGGGGAATTTATAAATACCCTTGTTGCATTTAAAGTTTATATGCATTGTTTTTTGCTAAACTGCCTGCTGAGTGTGTTCAATTCGGTTTAACTGTTACTTACGCTATAATAGTCAATCAATATATTAAGCGTATTTATCACTAAACAGGTGTGTGCGTGTATTTATTGCCATATCCCACAGCAAAAGGTATTTCTCACTTGTGCTGTAAATTGTGTTTGCAGTAATTTTATTCAACCAGGTGTACCAGGGGAGCTGAGGTTGTTCTTGGAGTCGAGGCGCAGAACAGAGAACCCAAAATTTAACCAGCGGCTCCTTCGGGGGTGGCGCTACACGTGGGGCAACGCATCTGGGATCCTCTTTTTTACTAGCAAACCTCCAAGAATACACCCCAGAGAGTGTCAAGATGGATCCTGTCGATGTGAGCCCAGAAAGTTCAGGCCAAGTAGCCTCGTCGGAACAAGCTACCTTACAAGCTACCTTACAGACACCTGTAGCCATGATAGGGCTGGAATTCATTGCCGCCTTCGAAGAGTTTGTGGTAAAGTGTCAGAAGAGTAGTTCAATATACACTGAGTCTGAATACCAAAAGCTGGGAACCTTTTCTGCAAAACAACCAGTTCCTGTCAGTAAAGAGAGTTTCGAGGAATGGCTGCAGCCAGCCATGCAAGGGTTAGATGAGTGGGATATCCCCGAAGCCCAGAAAAAGCAGAGAATAACAGAGAGTTTAAGGAGGCAAGCCTCAGAAGCTATTCACAACCTGAAACTTAGAAAACAGGACTGTACTGCTCACAACTACTTAGATATCTTGCAAGACGTGTTTGGGAGAACAGAAAAGTCCTCCGACCTCGTATACCTGTTTGAGCATACCTACCAAGATGAGGGGGAGAAACTGTCTTAATACATGAGGCGCCTTGACAAGATAATGCACCAGATACTGCTAAAGAAAGGTATAGATCCCAGGTCAATTGACAGGCTCTGTGCACAACAGGTTTTAAGGGGGACTCAGTCCTTAGGTCCTATTATGATCCAGTTGAAAACTCGAAGAGATGGTGGAATTCTGAAGTACCCTGAATTAATTTGGACGGTATGAGAAGAAGAAGCACTGTTGGAGAGTAAAAAGAGAAACCTGAAACCAGAACCTGTCACAGAGGTCAGAGTGATTAGTGCAAATAGTGATGACCCAGAGATAGAGCTCTTGAAAACCCAGGTATCGCAAATAATGGAGATGATGATGCTGCTAGCAGCCAGGATTACCCCTCCAGCTAACGAGAATGTCTCAAAGCCCAAGCAGACTTCGAACCCCACAGTTGTTTCTGCAGAGAAGCCTATGAGTCAAATAGTCTGCATTAACTGTGGAGGAGTGGGTCATTACAGACACAACTGCACAAGTCCGCTAAAACATGTCAGCTGGTTCCGAGAAGCCGACAGGAAATCTCAGAGGGCCCCGGTAAAGAAGCCAACCAGGTGCCCACCTACATCAGTTAGCTCAAAAAGCAAAGACCCAGGGAAACCACAGTGGAATCATAAACCGTTGCAGAAAGCTCTCACTGCTGTTTCTGAACAACCAGACAATCTGCTCCCATCGACCTCAAGTGCCCGGTCGCGGAGAGTCGTGCATACCAGCCCTCTGGGGCTCAACTGAGATGTAAACAAAAGAAAAAGCCCATTAAGAATGGGGCACGAATACAAATGACAGGACAAGCCAACTACCCTACTACTGATAGATTCCCTGACAAACTTGTGGGACCTTCTCCCATCGTGTCAAGTAGAAGGCCATCTATACAAAGGCCCTTCTGGACACAGGGGTGCAAGTTACCCTGCTATATAGAGACTTTTACGACCGGCACCGCAAACACTTACCGCTACAGAAATTGGAGTAACTGGAAATATGGGGTATTGGAACCCAAAATCTCCCATATGATGGATACTTATCAGTCAAGATGATTTTTGACCCCTCTGTGACCGAACAAACAGAAACGTTTGACACCTTAGCTGTTGTATGCCCTCGCCCATCAGGAGCCAACAAAAATTCTCTGATAATGGGAACAAACACTGACCTTGTCAGAAGGCTGCTCACTCCTCTTGTATTGAAGTCTGACACCCCAACCAAAGGCATACACCCTATGCTGAGACAAGTGTATCAGCACCTAGTAGAGGAACAGAGAGCCCCAGCTGAAGGAGTGGGGAAGAAGTGAGAAGATACTACAGCCTGGAGAGGTGGTGTGTCTACAAGCTTCAGTCAAGCTCAATTGGGAACAACGGGGCCCCTTTGTTGTCCTTGAAGCTGACCGCCAGGGAGAGGACACGGGAGTGGAGGTAATCCCAGAAGTCATATCAATTAGGGCTCTGCAACGGAGTCGTGGGAAGATACCTGTCAGGATCCGAAATGTTATGGCCTCGCTATTGAAACTGCGAGCCCGAATTCTGTTGGGACATGTAAATCCAGCCACCCCAGTCTCACCATCTGATTTGGGGAAAAGAGAGAAGTATGGAATCTCCATAGAGCAGTTTTACCCACAAAACACCCCACTATCACCTGAGTGGAAAGAAATGGTCAAAGCCCAGCTCCTGAGATGGCAGGAAATATTCTCAAAAAATGAGTTTGATGTGGGGTGTGCGAAAAGTGCCCAGCACCGAATTCGCCTTCAGGAAGACAAGCCATTCAGGGAAAGAATCAGACGGATCCCTTTGGGGGACCTAGAAGATTTAAGTGAGCAGCTGGCAGAATTAAAGAGATCAGGCACCATCAGGGAGTCTATGAGCCCCTATGCCTCCCCCATAGTGGTGGTGCGGAAGAAAAATGGGTCCCTGAGGCTGTGCATCAATTATCTAAATGCTCAACAGGGGGACTATCCCTGATCAGTACACCACTCCAAGGATAGAAGATGCCCTGCAGAGCCTATCAGGGCGAAGTGGTTCAGTGTGCTGGACCTGAAGAGTGGGTATTATCAAATCCCCATGCACCCCGAGGACAGGGAAAAGACAGCTTTTATCACCCCAGTAGGTTTCTTCGAGTTTTTTAGGATGCCTTAAGGTCTGTCTGGTGCTCCGGCAACATTTCAGAGGCTGATGGAGAAGACAGTAGAAGACATGAACCTAATCGAAGTGCTGGTGTACCTGGACGATATCATCATCTTTGGCAAAACCCTTGAAGAACATGAAGAGCATCTGGAGAAAGTCCTGAAGAGACTCCATGACAAGGGATTGAAGCTGTCCCTGGAAAAATGTCAGTTTTACCAGCCTTCAGTTAATTACCTCGGCCATGTTGTCTCCACTGAAGGAATAGCTACTGACCCCCAGAAGCCTGAAGCTGTCACCTCTTGGCCAACGCCTACCAATGTAACTGAGCTGAGGTCGTTCCTGGGATTTTGCTCATACTATAGAAGGTTCGTTGAAGGATTTGCTAAAATAGCTCAGCCCCTTAATGAGTTGTTGAAGAATGAGAATGATGATAGCCCCGATTCAACAAAACCCATCGAGCAAATCAGAGGACCCAGGAAGCCTCAAGAGTCGATCAAAGACCAGTGGACCGACCAGTGTGAGCAAGCCTTTCGACAGCTGAAGTGGATCCTGTTCTTGATATGCCAATCCAGCCAAGCTATCAGGGAATTAGTAGACCAGACTGTGTGGACTGCACAGAGGAAACCCAAAACACATGTAAGTGAAAAAATAAGTGTTTATTTAAATAAGTGACAAGAAGTGAAAACAAACAGTGCGCTACCAACCACAAGCTACAAACAAATAATATATACAATAAATGGGCAATACCAGAATCGTAAACGAAAAGCCAGGCCGAGGTCATACACAGGGGGGGTCAGTAGATGGGTAAGGATGGGGAACCAGCAGGAGAGGGAGAGGACGGATGGATGGGCTGCAGAGCAGGGATCCAAGGTAGGCAGGAGACAGGAGGGACAGGTCCAGGATGGGATTGGGATAGATCAGGTCGGGTCGGGTCAGATACAGGCTCAGGTTCAGATACAGATAACACGGCCAGGGGCACCTGGAGAGAGCGATACCAAGGCAAGCATGTATGGGCTTGCCGGGTTTTTATAAGAGTGAAATAATTGTCCTCAAGTGACACCTGAGCGCAGGAGGTGCTGTCTGCCCCATACTGCCAGGATCCATCCGCTGGTGGATGCCAGTACTGCAGCCCAATGATGACACAGCAGCAGGGAAAGGCTCTCCTGACAGTTCCAAACTGCCAGGAGACACCTGCTGGTGGACCGCAGTACTGCATGCCAAAAGGCAGATATTACCAGCGGATGGAACATTTCCTGACACAAGCCGTATGAGCTGCATGTTGATGCCAGTAGAGATGAGCTAGGCGGAGTACTGATTCAGGAGCCCGATGGACACCTGCAGCCTGTTGCTTATGTGAGCCGAAGTCTTGCACCTGCTGAGAAAAACTACCCTACTCACAAGTTGGAATTCTTGGCTCTGAAGTGGGCAGTGGTGGACAAGTTGAAAGACTAATTGTATGGTGCATACTTCATGGTCAAAAATGACAACAACCCACTCACATACATACTTACCACAGCAAAATTGGATGCCACAGGGCACAGGTGGTTGGCCGCCCTATCAGGGTTCTGCTTCAGCCTGAAATACCGCCCAGGAATTGGGAACAGAGATGCTGATGCCCTGTCAAGGAGACCCTATGACTTGGGGATTTCCTCTGAGGAGTGGACTCTACTGACTCCAGAAGGGATGCGAGCCTTGTGTCAGGGAGTGGAACATCGGCCAGACGAACAACTGGGGCAGAAGCTATCGGAGTCTCAGTGGCAGGTATCCCCAAATACTATTGTGATTTGTCCCAGGTCAGGGATAGTGTCCTACCTAAGCTTTCAGATAGGGACTTAAAAAAAGACCAGATGGAAGATCCCCTATGTAGTTTAACACTGAAAGCCCTGGAGGGCCAATACCCAAATCTACTGCTAACAGACTCTCCAACAGGAGCACGACTAGTGCACAAGAAAAGGGGTTGACTGCAGCTACGCAATGGGGTGGTCTACCGAAGGGGCCCCTCACATGATCCTGAAGATAAGTGGGAGCTTTTCTTACCAAGAAAGCATAGAGAAACAGTACTGACTGCCTTACATTACAATCATGGCCACCTCGGGTCTGAGAGGACATTCAAACTGGTGCAAGACCGGTTCTATTGGCCCTGTATGCGGGCTGAAGTGGAGGGATATTGTCACTCCTGCATACGGTGTATACAGAGGAAGACTTTACCCCACAAAGCTGCCCCAATAGGCCATCTTCAAAGTCAAGGACCACTGGAATTGGTGTGTATTGAGCATTGGAGCAGGCACATTGCAGCTATTGTACATGCCTATAATAGGACTGAAAACGATGCCACAGGCTATTCACCATATAGGCTGATGTTCGGTAGGGAAGCTCGACTGCCAGTGGACTTAGCATTTGGCACCTCTTTAGATCATACCTCAATGGTGTCACACAGAGGATATGTGGACCGCCTGAGGAAGAGTCTGAAGACAGCATATGAGAAAGCCCAGGCTGCCTCAGACACCTGGGGCCAGCGAAACAAGTGAAACTTTGACCTAAAGGTGAGAGTACATGATTTGCAGCCTGGTGACAGAGTGTTACTGAGGAACTTGGGCGTGCCTGGGAAACACAAACTGGCTGATCGTTAGAAGTTGCAGCCCTACATCATCTGCAAGCAGTTGCCAAGACTGCCAGTATACCAGATTCGCCCAGAGGGAAGCACAGGCCCATTAACGACCTGGCACCGGAATCATCTGCTACCTTTATCAGAAGAAGTTCGTATACCTCATCAACCAAATCAACAGCCTACTCAAACCATCTCTCAGGAATCATCTCCAGTAACCAGGTCCCAATCCTTGCAACCAAACATGGATGCAGAAGACAGTGACAGTGAGTGTTAAAGTGTAGGTAAAGGGAAAAAATGTTTTCCTAGTTTTAGATTTAGAGTAGTGAAAGATTAAAACCCCTGAATGCCTTTCTCTACAGCAATACGCTTGTCTTCATATATTATCATTTTTGTAGAGACTGAGAAGCCATTATTCCAGTGACGTGTGATCCATTCTTTCATGACCACGTCTAACTGTGGCCACTTTGCAGCATGCCCGCGAAAAGTGCTTACTTTAATTTGCTTGTTATTTCCATGTTCCTTAGCATTTTACTACTTCCAGTTTAAAAGGAATTTTATATGCTAGTCCTTTCTGCTTTATCATCCTTTCTGCTTTAGCACCTGGTCCCTGGCTCTGCTGTGGGTGGCTGGGCAGGCACCTGATCCTTGCAGTGGGTGGCTGAGCTTGCACCTGGTTCCTGCAGTGGGTGGCTGGGCTGGCACCTGGTCCCTGCAGTGGGTGGCTGGGCTGGCACCTGGTTCCTGCAGTGAGTGGCTGGGCTGGCACCTGGTCTCGGCAGTGGGTGACTGTGCTGGCATCTGGTACCTTGGCCTGGTCAGTATTCGTTCCAGAAGAAGCACCAACATTTTCCCCCATTTTTTGTGTGGAAAAAAAGCACGTCTTATGGTGTGAAAAATACGGTAAGTGGCAATCATAGGGAGGAGAATATCACTTCTTAAATCCCACATTTCATTGTTCCCACATTGCATTGTGATGTATATGCCATATGTATATAATTAAATAGCCATTATAATATTTTGCACACTGTTTCTTTTTTTATTGCTGTACCAATAAAGATTGTTTATACTCCATTTTTATAATACAATTTAAGAAGTGATATTCTTTTCCCTATGTTTGCTGTTTAAAGTCCCATTCATGAGCGTTCTTTATATATACATGTAGTTAAGAGATGTTGGCAACGTTTAAGCTACTACCATAAATTGAAGCTAAAAGGTACAGCCACGTGAATTAGTTACAGGAATTAATATTTTCTTTTTCTTATGCCATTCTTCCTCTCTCACCCCATTATATGGGTGCAGCCCTATTTCCCCATTACATAAGCAGGCTTTGCTTAGTGTTCCTTAGACCATTCAGAGTATGAATCATTAACCACTACTCTCTGAATTCTGTATTTTAGCCAGTTTTCTATCCATTTACAAACTGATATTTCCAAACCTGTAGACTTTACCTTACACATTAGCTGTGTGTGGGGAACTGTGTCAAACTCTTTTGCAAAATCCAAGTATACCACGTCCACTGCCACCCCTCTGTCCAAGGTTTTACTTACCTCTTCATAAAAAGAAATCGGATTTCTTTGACAACTTCTGTTTTTTATGAACCCATGCTGTCTGTTGTTTAAAATATATTTTTCCAGCAAGAACTCATCTATGTGGTCTTTTATTAAACTCTCCAGTATCTTTCCGACTATAGAAGTTAAACTGCTGCCCCGTACACACGATCCGACTATCCGGCGGGATCCGCCCGTGTGTGGGCTCCGGCGGACTTTTTCTTCCCAAAAGTCCGGCGGACTTAGTAAGAAATTTTGACTCAAAATTATCCGCCGGACTCGGCAGTCTGGCGGACAATCCGGCCGTCTGTGTGCTAGTCCGCGGGACTTTTGAAATGAACAGACTTGCCGACACACAGAGTAAAGTCCGTTCATTTATAATGTGACTCCAGGTAGACAGGACTAGCGAAGGAAGTGAGTGTCGCCGCCTCGATCGGCGAGATTGACCCGTCACCTGGTATGGATTTAAAGGCCAATCCCTACGCTGAAAAAACGGCGTGGGGGTCCCCCCAAATCCGTATCAGACCCTTATCCGAGCACACAGCCCGGCCGGTCAGGAAAGGGGGTGGGGACGAGCGAGCTCCCCCTCCTGAGCCGTACCAGGCCGCGTGCCCTCAACATGAGGGGTTGCCTTGGAGAAAGGGGGGCCCTGCGGCCCCCCACCCCAAAGCACCTTGTCCCCATGTTGATGAGGACAAGGGCCTCTTCTTGATAACCCTGGCCGTTGGTTGTCGGGGTCTGAGGGCGGGGGCTTATCGGAATCCAGGAGCCCCCTTTAATAAGGGGGCCCCCAGATTCCGGCCCCCCACCCTATGTGAATGAGTATGGGGTACAATGTACCCCTACCCATTCACCTGGTGAAAAAAAGTGTAAATAAAAAACACAACACAAGTTTTTTAAAATACTTTATTACACAGCCCCGGGGGTCTTCTTCCGTCTTGGGGGGTCTTCTCGCCGGACTCCTCCGATATCTTCTGCTAGCTCTTTTACAAGCGAAGGAGCCCGGCTTTCTCCTTCATCACTGCTGCCGTCTGGGGGTCTTGTTCCGACTTCGGGGGTCTTGTCCCGCTCTTCTGTTCTTCTTGCCGGGCCTCCGGTTTCTTCGCGCAGCTCTTTTACTAGCGGTGGCCCGGGCTTCTGTCGCCGTCGCTTACGCCGTCGCCACCTTCTGCATCTAATTCTTCTTCTTCATCTTCTTCTTTCTTCATCCGATGTTGACACGACGCTGTCTGCGCTACTAATAGCCTAGATGTGTTACGCGGCCAGTTATATAGGGACAAGGGGCGGTGTCACCATCTCATGTCCCACAGTGACCCCGCCCCTTGTGATGTCACAGTCCCAGCATCCTCCGGGACTGTGACATCATATGCGCAACACGTCTAGGCCATTAGAAGCGTAGAAAGCGTTGTGTCAACATCGGAAGAAGAAAGAAGTAGAAGGCGGCGACGGGACGGCGACAGAACCCCGGGCCACCGCTAGTAAAAGAGCTGCAAGAAGAAAGTGGAGGAGTCCGGCGAGAAGATCCCCCCAAGACGGAAGAAGACCCCCGGAGCTGTGTAATAAAGTATTTTAAAAACTTGTGTTGTGTTTTTTATTTATACTTTTTTCACCAGGTGAATGGGTAGGGGTACATCATACCACATACTCATTCACATAGGGTGGGGGGCCGGAATCTGGGGGCCTCCTTATTAAAGGAGCTCCCGGATTCCGATAAGCCCCCCGCCCGCAGACCCCGACAACCTTGTCAGGAAGAGGCCCTTGTCCTCATCAACAAGGGGACAAGGTGCTTTGGGGTGGGGGGGCCGCAGGGCCCCCCTTTCCCCAAGGCACCCCCTCATGTTGAGGGCACGCGGTCTGGTATGGCTCAGGAGGGGGGGCGCTCACTCGTCCCCATCCCCTTTCCTGACCGGCCGGGCTGTGTGCTCGGATAAGGGTCTGATATGGATTTGGGGGGACCCCCACACCGTTTTTTCAGTGTAGGGATTCCCCTTTAAATCCATACCAGGTGACGGGGCTAGCAAGGTGTCGATCGAGGCGGCGACACTCACTTCCTTCGCTAGTCCCGCCTACCTGGAGTCACGTTATAAATTAACGGACTTTACTCCGTGTGTCGGCAAGTCCATTCATTTCAAAAGTCCCGCGGACTAACGCACAGACGGCCGGACTGTCCGCCAGACTACCGAGTCCGGCGGATAATTTTGAGTCAAAACTTCTTACTCTTCCCTAAAGTGCGCCGGACTTTTGGGAAGAAAAAGTCCGCCGGAGCCCACACATGGGCGGATTGTCCGGCGGACTCTAGTCCGGTGGACAATCCCACCGGATAGTCTGATTGTGTGTACGGGGCAGTGTTGCCAATCGTCAGTATTTTTACTGGCAGCCAGTAAAAAACAGGCAATTTTCTCCTGCCAGTAAATGCCAGTAAAAGTAGAAGGTTGCCAGTAAAAAATATGGCTCTGATGCTCAGCTTGGTCCGGAGTTGGCTGAGACCATCCCAGTGCCTGCTACAGTGTGATCAGGCAACTCTGGTGGAGGCGGTGCCTGAGCATGTCATTAGATGTCAAGGTGAAATGGAGCCAAGCAGAGCGGCCAGAGCCTCGCATGTGGGTCTGCGGTATGGGAGCAAGGCAGGCTGGGACCGGGACCGTCAGTGCTGTTTAGACTGGAGTGGACTGGAGGGACCGCTAGGCTTGGAGTGAGACTGCCACTGTGACTCAGGAGGGGCCGTGTTGTATCAGTGAGGTCTTATCATCATCTGTGCTGCTACACACTGCTGTCACTGTGAGAGTCAATTTTACGTGTCAATAGTTTAAATTCTATAGTTGGAAAGATACTGGAGAGTTTAATAAAAGACCACATAGATGAGTTCTTGCTGGAAAAAAATATTTTAAACAGACAGCATGGGTTCATAAAAAACAGAAGTTGTCAAACAAATCTGATTTCTTTTTATGAAGAGGTAAGTAAAACCTTGGACAGAGGGGTGGCAGTGGACGTGGTATACTTGGATTTTGCAAAAGAGTTTGACACAGTTTCCCACACACAGCTAATGGCACCCCCTCATGTTGAGGGCACGCTGGCCTGGTACGGCTCAGGGGGGGGGGGGGGCGCTCGCTCATCCCCACCCCCTTTCCTGATCGTCTGGGCTGCGTGCTTGGATAAGGGTCTGATATGGATTTTTCGGCGTAGGAATTCCCCTTTAAATCCATACGAGGTGACGGGGCTAGCAAGGTGTCAATCTCGCCGATCGAGGCGGCGACATTGACTTCCTTTGCTAGTCCCGTCTACCTGGAGTAACGTTATAAATGAACGGACTTTACTCCGTGTAAAAGTCCGGCGGACCTCCGCCAAAACTCCAGCGGGTTGTCCGCCGGAAAAGTCTGGGCATTTGTGGGCAAGTCCGCACGTTCGCAAAGTCCAGCGGACCTCCACTGGAAAGGTGGTCTTCCGGATAATCCGGCCGAAAAGTCCGACCGTGTGTACGTGGCATAACAGGTCTATAGTTACTTGGTAAAGACTTTGTTCCCTTTTTAAATATAGGCACCACATTGGCCCTACGCCTATCCAGTGGTACCATTCCCGTCAATAATGAGCCTCTAAAAATTAGAAACAATGGCTTTGAAATGACAGAGCTCAATTCTTATAGGATCTGTGGGTGGATACCATCTGGTGCAGGTGCTTTATCCACCTTTATTCTGTCTAAATATTTCTGGACCATATCACTTTTAAACCATTAGGGATCATTTGGGGCTGTGTCAATACCATCCCCATTATGGACTTGAGCTCTCCCATGCTCCTTTGTATACACAGAACTGAAGAATGTATTTAATAAACTTTTTCTTTCTTTTCTTTGTCCCCAGCCACCCACTCTAGATTACCGTATCTATCGGCGTATAACACGCGTCGGCGTATAACACGCACCCTAATTTTAAGAGGGAAGTTTCAGGAAAAAACATGTTTTTAAAATAAACAACTTTGAAGCAAATTAAGGGTCAGTGCCCATCAATGTCCATCAGCAGCCTGATTAATGTCCTCAATGCAACCCAAATAAAGTCCACAATGCAGCCTGATCAATTTAGCCTAAATAAAGTCCTCAATGCAGCCTGATCAATGCATCAATGCAGCCTGATTATTGTCCTCAATGCAGCCCAAATAAAGTCCTCAATGCAGCCTGATCAATGCAGCCTAAATAAAGTCCTCAATGCAGCCTAAACAAATCAATAAAGCCTGATTATTGTCCTCAATGAAGCATAAAAAAAGTCTTCAATGCAGCATGATAAATGCCTTTATTTAAACTATATCATTTGCAACCTCGCCATCTCCTTCACCAGCAGCCTGAATCAGGAAATCACGAGCCGTCGTCTCCTCTCCACTCGGCTCTCACGTTACACACACACAGTCCTGCCTCCGCCATTGGCATTGGACCAGCTCCTGTGATAAGTAGAACACTGGTCCAATGCCGGTGGTGGAGGCGGGACTATGTGTGTTTGACCCGAGAGTCAAGTGAAAGCAGAGGAGCCAAGTGCAGAGGAGATGGCGGCTCTGTGAGGTACGCTGTCAGTGTATAACATGCACCCCTGATTTTCCCCCGATTTTCAGGGGGAAAGGTGCGTGTTATACGCCGATGCAGTATTTTGTAAAGGGCCTACATGCTCAGACCTGATCTTTTTACTATTAATCTATTTGAAGAATTTTTGGGGGTTTGTCCTACTATCTTTTGCAATCTGTTGTTCGTTTTGAATTTTTGCGCCCTTGATTTCCTTTTTACATATTTTGTTATATTCTTTGTAACATTTAAATGACAATAGTGTTCCTTAATTTTTATATTTTTTAAAGGCTCTTTTCTTATTGTTTATAGCTTTTTTTAACTTTGTTCGTGAGCCACATAGGTTTTATTTTTAGCCTTTTAAACTTATTGCCCATGGGAATATACTTTGCAGTGAGTTCATAAACAGTCTTTTTGAAGAATTCCCATTTCTGTTCTGTGTTTATCGATGCTAATAATCCTTAACAGTCTAAGTCCTGTAGAGCAGCCCTCATCCTTGGAAAATTTGCTCTCTTAAAGTTAAGTGTTTTTATCTTTCCAATATGTGTTTTTTTTACAGCTAACATCAAATTAAATCATGTTATGGTCACTGCTACCCAGATGTTCCTTTATATGAACATTAGTAATAAGCTCTGCATGGTTTGAGATTACCAGGTCCAACAGAGCATCATTCCTAGTTGGGCCTCAATAAACTGGACCATAAAATTGTCCTGTAATAGGTTTTAACTTCAAACTACGCAAATCTATATGCAGTTCCACCTATAATGCTTAAGCCACATCACACTCTCCATCAATTAAGTCCTCATTCACACTCACTTTAAGATCACTTCTCACATAGAGACAGACCCCCCACCTTTCTTTTTTACCCGGTCTCTCCGAAAGTGTGCATAGCCAGGAATATTAATAGCCTAGTCATGTGAGGAATGAAGCCAAGTTTCAGCAATACCAATTACATCATAGCTCTCCTCATGCACCAGAGCTTCCAATTCACCTATTTTGCTTGGCAGACTCCTAGCATTGGTGAACAAACACTTTAATGCATTATTACATTTTGCTCTGGTGTTTTGCATATCTTTTTCTTAGTAGTACAAATGGCACTATCATTTCCAATGGTTGTTTGCAACTTTCCTGTCACCTGCCATAACCATCCCCCATCTATCCCCATTCCACCATAAATGTCTGACCCCTACCTAACCTGTCTGCCTGATTGAATTCTAGTTCACCCTCAATCCTAGTTGAAAAACTCCTCCAACCTTCCCATAAACCTCTCCCCCAGCACAGGAGACCCCCTTCCATTCCATATAGGTTGCACCCCAATGAAAAGTCAGCCCAGTGCCCTAGAAACCCAAACCCTTCCTTCTTACACCAGATCTTAAGCCATGCATTCAGCTCTCTAAGCAAACCATTCAGTTGAGGCGATCCTGGCGACAAATTATTCTATCAGTCCTTCTGATTATAGAATCCCTTATTACCACCAACTGCCTAGGCCTACCTGCACTCCCCTCATCACTCCTACTAGGTGGGCTGCTCTCCCGGCTGTTAGGGGTAGCAGTGACATCCAGGGCTGCCACCTCTATGTTTGCCACCTCCACATCATTACTCAACTTTGCAAATTTGTTTTGATGCACAAACACAGGACTGGCCTTCCTTTTCTGTGAGCCCCTTCCTCTCTCTCTAACTACGTTAACCCATCTTCCTATCTGATAATCCTGGCTTGCCCCTCCACCCTCCACATCAACCCTGCTGACCACCTGCTCAGCAAGCAGAGGACCCCTTTCAAGGTTGTCCTTTCTGCCCAGTGTTGCAACTTGCTCCTCCAGATCTCTAATGTGAGCTTCCAGAAGGGCAACCTGCTCACATTTGTCACAGCGGTATCCATCCTGGAGCTGTTGCACCAATTTTTCATACATGTGGCACACTTTGCACTGAGCAAAACTTTCAAACCTGCTAGCACTCATTTTCCAGTTACAGCATAATTACTTATAGAAAGTTTAAGATGTTACTTACAGGTTAGAAGACTCCTGTCGTCTAACCTGTGCTGTTTAAAAAGTGTCAGAAAAAGGGGAAAAAAAAGTGTTTTTAAAAACTGATAGCAAACTTATCAAATAAGGAGAAAAAACAAAAACCCTTGCAACCACAAGCAGTCAAAAGCACAACTCCTGGTTATTAACTCTCCACTTTAGTTCAAAATTCCACGTATGTTCACAAAATCCAAATGCAAGTCAGCATTAGCAGAGATCCAGCTCCAAAGGGAGTTGTATAGACTTGTGAACAATTAACCACCCCCTTAATTGGCATATTTGGTGTCTGTAACGGAACGTCACACACTTTGCTTGAGTGCTTTCGTCATATACCACCTTCTCCCAGTCTGAATATAGATATCAGATATTACAACCACTCACAAGCACAAAACAAGATGATACCTGTTTAGTTGCTGAACATGGACTCCTTTATTAGAGATGACATCCAAATATATACAGCAGGCTTACAATAAAACTGTAACCAGAAACCTAATTAACATGAGCTAATTAACTAATCCCTTAAAGCAGCCGATGTGACTCCGTGCCCTCCTCAGCAATGTTATGATTAATCAGGATTTCACTACAGGTCAGACTTGTTGTCACCGAGCTTCACACATTAGTATAAACACAGGACAACTTCTCACAATAGCAGGAGCTAATTACAATTAACAATACAGTGATTCCCCCCCCCCCCCCCCCCTCCTCAGCCTAGTAGGCAACAAACTATAGTAGGAGTAGACTGTCTGGCTCCTACCCAGTTCTAGAGGCCAATGTGATCAGCTCTCTCAACTAACATGTTGAGTTCAGAATCAAACAAACCAAGAATAGTCTTTACATATATCCTGGGAGATATTGTGGATAAATATTACTGTCCCATTTTAAGTAATCCAAGATACCTTTTCTCACTCACCCTGTGCCAGGATGGCACAGGGTGACTTAGACATAAGAGGTGCATGGGGACATGAAACATGGGTTTCCCAACCTTTCCATGGGATTCTTGGTTCCATGGGCCCTCTCATCACATCTCTCCCCTTTCGTCAGAAGACTAACACAGGAGGAGACCCCAGACGGGGTGACTCCGAAATTAGTCCATAGTTCCAGTCCTCTAATGCCTGTGCCCACACAGTACCCCAAACAAATTGTTCCAAACAGAGCATTACTCACCCAGCCAACCTCTGCCTCTCTCATAGAAGATACCCGCTGCTGGGGGGAAGTGCGGACTGGTCCTACCCCCTGGAGTCCCTTTAGCCACAGGAGAGAAGACAGGGTGGCTGGGCTCAGTCCATCATGCTGCTGGGCATCTGGACCGACTGAAGTCCCATCCACCTTTACAGGAAATCTGTCCTCTGTTAGTTCTGGGCAGAGGCCAGCAGCACTCTGCCCTGTTGCCAGCCCTTCTGCTGGAAACCCAACACCATCTGCTCCGGCTAACTGTTGGGGAGGGAGGCCGACTGTCCCGGCTCCCTGGAACTCTGTAGTTGTTGCCAGTGCTGGGCAGAGGTTGGTAACACTCTGCCCACTTGCCAGCACTTCTGCTGGTTTTATGCTAGGGGAGACAGCAGGCCCATCCACCCACACCAAATCAAGCTGCATTTGTGAGGTGGCGATTGCATTCTCTCCTTGAGTCCTGATCTGCTGCTCAGGAGTGACCGCCACCTCCTCACCCTGGGCCTCCAGAACTGCCGCAGGTGTGGGGCAGAGGTCTTGGACCCTCTGTTCAATTGCCAGCGCTTCAGCTGGGTTGGTGTCGTCATTCTTGGGTGCTGTCTGCTGTTGGAACTCCCTTTCACTGGTATTGTCTCCCAGGTGCACAAACCCTTGTTGGGGAGGGGAAATGGCCGTTTCTCCTCCCTGCATCTCTGAAATCCACTGGGAAATAGGAACCATCACCTTCTCACCTCAGGCCTCCAAAACTGCCACGGGTGTGAAGCAGGGGTCTTGGACCCTCTGTCCGGTGACCAGCACTTTAGCTGGGGAAGTTCCTTGAAGTTCCACAGATACTGCTGTTGGTGCTGGGCAGAGCACAGTGAAGTTTGGTCCTGATTAGGGATGGGCCCGGTGCTCGATGCGAACCCACGTTCGCATCGAGCACCGGGCGTTCGCTCGCTCGGTGAGCCCAGAACAATTTTGGCCGCGCGCACCACGTTGGTGTGTTGCGCGCGGCCCCGCAATGCATTGCGGCCGGCGCGGCCGGCGCAGTGCATTGCTGGCTGATGATTGGCCAAGCATGCACTGTGACCCCGCATGCTTGGCCAATCACAGCCCCGGAAACTCGAAGAGCCATAATTGGCTACAGGCAGGACGCCTGTAGCCAATTACAGCTCAGGGGCTGTAGTACACGCCCCCCCCTATAAAAGGCCGCCACGCCGTCTGCGCCGGTCACATGCTGTTCCGGCGCAGATTGAGCAGGCTGATTCTGTGACACTCTGCTCGATTTAGTTAGGTAGAGAGATTCACTTACAGAAATTGAGTTAGATAGATTCAGTTACAAAGATTGATTGAGAAAGAGGGGCTTGTAGTGTGTTCGTGGCAGGCAGGCAGAGCTCCTATATTTTGTTACCAGAAGCACCTATAGGACTTGTAGTGTGTTCGTGGCAGGCAGGCAGAGCTCCTATATTTTGTTACCAGAAGCACCTATAGGACTTGTAGTGTGTTCGTGGCAGGCAGGCAGAGCTCCTATATTTTGTTACCAGAAGCACCTATAGGACTTGTAGTGTGTTCGTGGCAGGCAGGCAGAGCTCCTATATTTTGTTACCAGAAGCACCTATAGGACTTGTAGTGTGTTCGTGGCAGGCAGGCAGAGCTCCTATATTTTGTTCCCAGAAGCACCTATAGGACTTGTAGTGTGTTCGTGGCAGGCAGGCAGAGCTCCTATATTTTGTTCCCAGAAGCACCTATAGGACTTGTAGTGTGTTAGTCCCATCACACACACAGAGCTATATTTTGTTCCCAGAAGCACCTATAGGACTTGAAGTGTGTTAGTCCCATCACACACACAGAGCTATATTTTGTTCCCAGAAGCACCTATAGGACTTGAAGTGTGTTAGTCCCATCACACACACAGAGCTATATTTTGTTCCCAGAAGCACCTATAGGACTTGAAGTGTGTTAGTCCCATCACACACACAGAGCTATATTTTGTTCCCAGAAGCACCTATAGGACTTGAAGTGTGTTAGTCCCATCACACACACAGAGCTATATTTTCTTCCCAGAAGCACCTATAGGACTTGAAGTGTGTTAGTCCCATCACACACACAAAGCTATATTTTCTTCCCAGAGGCACCTATAGGACTTGAAGTGTGTTAGTCCCATCACACACACAGAGCTATATTTTGTTCCCAGAGGCACCTATAGGACTTGAAGTGTGTTAGTCCCATTACACACACAGAGCTATATTTCTTCCCAGAAGCACCTATAGGACTTGAAGTTTGTTAGTCCCATCACACACACAGAGCTATATTTTGTTCCCAGAAGCACCTATAGGACTTGAAGTGTGTTAGTCCCATCACACACACAGAGCTATATTTTGTTCCCAGAAGCACCTATAGGACTTGAAGTGTGTTAGTCCCATCACACACACAGAGCTATATTTTGTTCCCAGAAGCACCTATAGGACTTGAAGTGTGTTAGTCCCATCACACACACAGAGCTATATTTTGTTCCCAGAAGAACCTATAGGACTTGAAGTGTGTTAGTCCCATCACACACACAGAGCTATATTTTCTTCCCAGAAGCACCTATAGGACTTGAAGTGTGTTAGTCCCATCACACACACAGAGCTATATTTTGTTCCCAGAGGCACCTATAGGACTTGAAGTGTGTTAGTCCCATTACACACACAGAGCTATATTTTCTTCCCAGAAGCACCTATAGGACTTGAAGTGTGTTAGTCCCATCACACACACAGAGCTATATTTTGTTCCCAGAAGCACCTATAGGACTTGAAGTGTGTTAGTCCCATCACACACACAGAGCTATATTTTCTTCCCAGAAGCACCTATAGGACTTGAAGTGTGTTAGTCCCATCACACACACAGAGCTATATTTTGTTCCCAGAGGCACCTATAGGACTTGAAGTGTGTTAGTCCCATTACACACACAGAGCTATATTTTCTTCCCAGAAGCACCTATAGGACTTGAAGTGTGTTAGTCCCATCACACACACAGAGCTATATTTTGTTCCCAGAAGCACCTATAGGACTTGAAGTGTGTTAGTCCCATCACACACACAGAGCTATATTTTGTTCCCAGAAGAACCTATAGGACTTGAAGTGTGTTAGTCCCATCACACACACAGAGCTATATTTTGTTCCCAGAGGCACCTATAGGACTTGAAGTGTGTTAGTCCCATCACACACACAGAGCTATATTTTGTTCCCAGAGGCACCTATAGGACTTGAAGTGTGTTAGTCCCATCACACACACAGAGCTATATTTTGTTCCCAGAAGAACCTATAGGACTTGAAGTGTGTTAGTCCCATCACACACACACAGCTATATTTTGTTCCCAGAAGCACCTATAGGACTTGAAGTGTGTTAGTCCCATCACACACACAGAGCTGTATTTTGTTCCCAGAGGCACCTATAGGACTTGAAGTGTGTTAGTCCCATCACACACACAGAGCTATATTTTGTTCCCAGAATAACCTATAGGACTTGAAGTGTGTTAGTCCCATTACACACACAGAGCTATATTTTCTTCCCAGAAGCACCTATAGGACTTGAAGTGTGTTAGTCCCATCACACACACAGAGCTATATTTTGTTCCCAGAAGCACCTATAGGACTTGAAGTGTGTTAGTCCCATCACACACACAGAGCTATATTTTGTTCCCAGAAGAACCTATAGGACTTGAAGTGTGTTAGTCCCATCACACACACAGAGCTATATTTTGTTCCCAGAAGCACCTATAGGACTTGAAGTGTGTTAGTCCCATCACACACACAGAGCTATATTTTGTTCCCAGAAGCACCTATAGGACTTGAAGTGTGTTAGTCCCATCACACACACAGAGCTATATTTTGTTCCCAGAAGAACCTATAGGACTTGAAGTGTGTTAGTCCCATCACACACACAGAGCTATATTTTCTTCCCAGAAGCACCTATAGGACTTGAAGTGTGTTAGTCCCATCACACACACAGAGCTATATTTTGTTCCCAGAAGCACCTATAGGACTTGAAGTGTGTTAGTCCCATCACACACACAGAGCTATATTTTGTTCCCAGAAGAACCTATAGGACTTGAAGTGTGTTAGTCCCATCACACACACAGAGCTATATTTTGTTCCCAGAAGCACCTATAGGACTTGAAGTGTGTTAGTCCCATCACACACACAGAGCTATATTTTGTTCCCAGAGGCACCTATAGGACTTGAAGTGTGTTAGTCCCATTACACACACAGAGCTATATTTTCTTCCCAGAAGCACCTATAGGACTTGAAGTGTGTTAGTCCCATCACACACACAGAGCTATATTTTGTTCCCAGAAGCACCTATAGGACTTGAAGTGTGTTAGTCCCATCACACACACAGAGCTATATTTTGTTCCCAGAAGAACCTATAGGACTTGAAGTGTGTTAGTCCCATCACACACACAGAGCTATATTTTGTTCCCAGAAGCACCTATAGGACTTGAAGTGTGTTAGTCCCATCACACACACAGAGCTATATTTTGTTCCCAGAAGCACCTATAGGACTTGAAGTGTGTTAGTCCCATCACACACACAGAGCTATATTTTGTTCCCAGAAGCACCTATAGGACTTGAAGTGTGTTAGTCCCATTACACACACAGAGCTATATTTTCTTCCCAGAAGCACCTATAGGACTTGAAGTGTGTTAGTCCCATCACACACACAGAGCTATATTTTCTTCCCAGAAGCACCTATAGGACTTGAAGTGTGTTAGTCCCATCACACACACAGAGCTATATTTTGTTCCCAGAAGCACCTATAGGACTTGAAGTGTGTTAGTCCCATCACACACACAGAGCTATATTTTGTTCCCAGAAGCAACTATAGGACTTGAAGTGTGTTAGTCCCATCACACAGACCTTTATTTTCTTCCCAGAAGCACCTATAGGACTTGAAGTGTGTTAGTCCCATCACACAGAGCTCCTCTATTTTCTTTGCAGAAGCACCCATAGGACTTCTAGTGTGTTAGTGGCATCACACAGAGCTCCTATATATTCTTCTCAGCAGCACCCACAGGACTTCTAGTGTGTTAGTGGCATCACACAGAGCTCCTCTATTTTCTTTGCAGAAGCACCCACAGGACTTCTAGTGTGTTAGTGGCATCACACAGAGCTCCTCTATTTTCTTTGCAGAAGCACCCATAGGACTTCTAGTGTGTTAGTGGCATCACACAGAGCTCCTATATATTCTTCTCAGCAGCACCCACAGGACTTCTAGTGTGTTAGTGGCATCACACAGAGCTCCTCTATTTTCTTTGCATAAGCACCCACAGGACTTCTAGTGTGTTAGTGGCATCACACAGAGCTCCTCTATTTTCTTTGCAGAAGCACCCACAGGACTTCTAGTGTGTTAGTGGCATCACACAGAGCTCCTCTATTTTCTTTGCAGAAGCACCCACAGGACTTCTAGTGTGTTAGTGGCATCACACAGAGCTCCTCTATTTTCTTTGCATAAGCACCCACAGGACTTCTAGTGTGTTAGTGGCATCACACAGAGCTCCTCTATTTTTTTTGCAGAAGCATCCACAGGACTTCTAGTGTGTTAGTGGCATCACACAGAGCTCCTCTATTTTCTTTGCAGAAGCACCCACAGGACTTCTAGTGTGTTAGTGGCATCACACAGAGCTCCTCTATTTTCTTTGCAGAAGCACCCACAGGACTTCTAGTGTGTTAGTGGCATCACACAGAGCTCCTCTATTTTCTTTGCAGAAGCACCCACAGGACTTCTAGTGTGTTAGTGGCATCACACAGAGCTCCTCTATTTTCTTTGCATAAGCACCCACAGGACTTCTAGTGTGTTAGTGGCATCACACAGAGCTCCTCTATTTTCTTTGCATAAGCACCCACAGGACTTCTAGTGTGTTAGTGGCATCACACAGAGCTCCTCTATTTTTTTTGCAGAAGCATCCACAGGACTTCTAGTGTGTTAGTGGCATCACACAGAGCTCCTCTATTTTCTTTGCAGAAGCACCCACAGGACTTCTAGTGTGTTAGTGGCATCACACAGAGCTCCTCTATTTTCTTTGCAGAAGCACCCACAGGACTTCTAGTGTGTTAGTGGCATCACACAGAGCTCCTCTATTTTCTTTGCAGAAGCACCCACAGGACTTCTAGTGTGTTAGTGGCATCACACAGAGCTCCTCTATTTTCTTTGCATAAGCACCCACAGGACTTCTAGTGTGTTAGTGGCATCACACAGAGCTCCTCTATTTTCTTTGCAGAAGCACCCATAGGACTTCTAGTGTGTTAGTGGCATCACACAGAGCTCCTATATATTCTTCTCAGCAGCACCCACAGGACTTCTAGTGTGTTAGTGGCATCACACAGAGCTCCTCTATTTTCTTTGCAGAAGCACCCATAGGACTTCTAGTGTGTTAGTGGCATCACACAGAGCTCCTATATTTTCTTCTCAGCAGCACCCACAGGACTACCGACTACAATGGCTGGAAGACCGCCAAGGGGAGGCAGAGCGTGCAGAGCCAAGAACACAGGGCAGGCAGGCTCTGTTTCTAGTGGACGTGGCCGTGGACGTGGACGTGGTCGTGCATCGTCATCAGCACGTGGCCATGGGACACGCGCGTCTTTGTTTTCGGCAGCTGGACATGTGGAGCCGCATCATGCTGAAGGCTTGGTAGAATGGATGACCAAGCCCTCCTCATCCTCCTCATCCTCTCTCACCCAGGCTCAGGGTACTGACAGAGCATCATCAGCCACCCCTTCCCTAGACCCACCATGTCCTCCTGAGGAGTCCCCCGAACTCTTTGAGCACAGTGTTGGGTACATGCTCCAGGAGGATGCCCAACGATTCGAAGGCTCGGATGACGATACCCAGCTTGAGGAATCTGGCAGTACTGTTCCACCAGCTGCAGCTTACTGCCAGGTTTGCTCTAGTGGTGAAGAGGGAGGGGATGATGAGGTCACTGACTCCACGTGGGTGCCTCAAGGGAGAGAGGATGAGGAGGAGGACGAGGAGGAGGAGGATGCGGCGTCACATGTCCAACGAGGCAGGATGCCCCCTGGAGGCCAGGTAGAGGCCAGCACAGCAACTCTTCCACTTCGCAGAGCTCCGCCTGTGCAGGGCGCTGCCTCTGCACGTTATCAGAAAAGTTCTTTGGTGTGGGCCTTTTTTGAGACGAGTGCAGCAGATCGCACCACTGCTATTTGCAATATTTGTCTCAAGCGTATCTCGCGTGGCCAAAACATCAGCCGCTTGGGCACGACAAGCATGACCAGACATATGGCGACCTGCCATGCAGCTCGTTGGCAGGCACACATAAAAGACCCACACCAAAGAACTAAGCGGACCTCTCCTTGCTCCTCCTCAGCTGGGATCTCCATCCCCACTACACCTTCAGTCCTCTCTGAAAGCTGCTCTGAGAGGACTGAAGGTGTAGAATTCGGTGTGTCACAACCAAGTACTTGCAGTACACCGACGTCCGATTGCAGCAGGCAAATTTCCCTGCCCCAGCTGCTGGACCGTAGAAAGAAGTACACTCCCAGCCATCCACATGCCCAGCGGTTGAATGCTAGCCTTGCTAAATTGCTAGCACTTCAACTGCTGCCTTTTCAGTTGGTAGACTCGGCCCCCTTCCGTGAGTTTGTTCAATGTGCGGTTCCTCAGTGGCAGGTTCCCAAACGCCACTTTTTCTCGCGGAAGGCGATTCCGTCTCTCTACCGGCATGTGGAGGGCAATGTCCATGCCTCGCTGGACAGGGCGGTCAGCGGTAAGGTGCATATTACCGCTGACTCATGGTCCAGCAGGCATGGACAGGGACGGTACCTTTCTTTCACGGCCCATTGGGTCACTCTATTGGCAGCTGGGAGGGATGCAGGACAAGGTGCAGTAGTGTTGGAGGTTGTTCCGCCACCACGCCTCCAAAACGCGACTACTGCTACTGGTTGTGACACACCTCTCTCCTCCACCCCCTCCTCTTCTTCTTCCTCCAGTGCTCTGTCCTTGGAACCAGCGGTGCTCCGTAGGCGTACAAGGGGCTACGCAAGTACGCAGGCAAAAAGATGCCATGCCGTGCTTGCGCTGGTGTGTTTGGGGGACAGGAGCCACACTGGGCCAGAGGTTCTGGCAGCTCTGCAGGGGCAGGCCGAGAGGTGGTTGACGCCACGTCAGCTTAAGCCAGGAATGGTCGTTTCTGACAATGGCACCAACCTCCTCTCCGCCCTGCGACAGGGGCAGCTCACCCATGTGCCCTGCATGGCTCACGTCCTCAACCTGGTGGTGCAGCGGTTCTTGGGCAGGTTCCCAGGCTTACAGGATGTCCTGAGGCAGGCCAGGAAAGTCTGTGTGCATTTCCGCCGATCTTATAATGCCAGTGCTCGGCTGACTGAGCTGCAAAAGGAGCTGAACCTGCCCAAGAACCGCCTAATATGTGACATGCCCACCAGGTGGAACTCAACGTTGGCCATGCTGCAGCGACTGCACACGCAGCAGAGGGCCATCAATGAGTACCTTTGCGACTACGGCACCAGGACAGGGTCAGGGGAGCTTGGTTTTTTTTCCTCACGTCAGTGGAGCATGATCAGGGATGCATGCACTGTCCTCTCACCATTTGAGGAGGCCACGAGGATGGTGAGCAGTGACAGTGCATGCATCAGTGACACTGTCCCTCTTGTCCACCTGTTGGAGCATACGCTGCGTGGGATAATGGACAGGGCACTTGAGGCAGAACAGAGGCAGGAAGAGGAGGACTTCCTTGCCTCTCAAGGCCCCCTTTATCCGGACAGTGTTCCTTCTGTCCCACCCATCACACAGGAAGAGGATGAGGAGGAGGAGGAGGAGGAGGAGGAGGATTGTGTGAGCATGGAGGTGGAGCCTGGCACTCAGCATCAGCAGCAGCAGTCTTTTAGGGATGATGTACAGTCCCAACAAACCAGTGGACTTGTACGTGGCTGGGAGGAGGTGGCTGGCGATCATGTCATCCTCAGTGACCCAGAAGACTCCGGACCGAATGCCTCAGCTAACCTACGCTGCATGGCCTCCCTGATCCTGCAAAGCCTGCGGAAGGATCCTCGTGTTCTTCGGATCAAGGAGAGGGACCATTACTGGCTGGCCACTCTCCTTGATCCGCGGTACAAGGGTAAGGTTGCGGACCTTATCTTGCCGTCGCAGAGGGAGCAGAGGATGAGACATCTCAGGGAGGCCTTGCAGAAAGGTCTGTGCAACGCGTTCCCAGAAACTGGGAGGCTACAAACTCCTGGTCCTGGGCGACGAGTTGCTGAGGCTTCGGTCAGTGGCAGAAGGAGCGGTGGGGAAGGTGGACGTCTGACCGATGCGTTCAGACAATTTTTTAGTCCGCAGCCCCAAGGTATGATCGGTTCCAGCAACCATCGCCAGCGTCTGATATACATGGTGCAGGAATACCTTGGGGCAAGGTCAGACTTGGACACCTTTCCCACCGAAAATCCTCTGGCTTACTGGGTCCTGAGGATGGATCACTGGCCAGAGCTTGCACAGTATGCAATTGAGCTACTGGCCTGTCCTGCCTCCAGCGTTCTTTCCGAACGCACATTCAGTGCTGCTGGAGGATTTGTGACTGATCATAGGGTGCGCCTGTCCACCGCCTCGGTTGATCGACTGACATTCATCAAAATGAATCAGTCTTGGATCACCACCAGCTACCAGGCACCTGAGGCGGATATAACCGAATAATTTTTAATGTCACATCCCTTCAAGACTGCCTATGCTGATGCTGAGTGACTGTCCTCTTATGTTCACTGACTATCCTCTTCCTCCTCCTCAATGATCCATGCCACCACACCAGTGCCTAAGGCACAATTTTTCAGCCCCTGTTTAACAGGGGCGTGTACTTACAATTTTTTTAAAAAATGCTTCGCAACACGTGTGACTGCTGTGCTCCAAGTACAGTCTCTGTGAGGGCCGTGTTGCAGTGTTGTGGCACCAGCACCAGTGCCTAAGGCACAATTTTTCAGCCCCTGTTTAACAGGGGCGGGTACTTACAATTTTTTAAAAAAATGCTTCGCAACACGTGTGACTGCTGTGCTCCAAGTACAGTCTCTGTGAGGGGTTGCAGTGTTGTGGCACCAGCACCAGTGCCTAAGGCACAATTTTTCAGCCCCTGTTTAACAGGGGCGGGTAATTACAAATCTTGATCTAATAGTTCACAGCAGGGCCCATTCCTGCGCCCACCAAGAGTAACTATGAGGGCCTGCAGTCTTGTGGCAACACCGTCCACCACCACCGCCAAAGGCCCAATTTTTCTGCCCTGTTCATCAGGTGCTTGCAATTACAAATCTTGATCTAATAACTCACAACAGGGCCCATTCCTGCGCCCACCAAGAGTAACTGTGAGGGCCTACAGTCTTGTGGCAACACCGTCCACCACCACCGCCAAAGGCCCAATTTTTCTGCCCTGTTCATCAGGTGCTTGCAATTACAAATCTTGATCTAATAACTCACAGCAGGGCCCATTCCTGCGCCCACCAAGAGTAACTATGAGGGCCTACAGTCTTGTGGCAACACCGTCCACCACCACCGCCAAAGGCCCAATTTTTCTGCCCTGTTCATCAGGTGCTTGCAATTACAAATCTTGATCTAATAACTCACAGCAGGGCCCATTCCTGCGCCCACCAAGAGTAACTGTGAGAGCTTACAGTCTTGTGGCAACACCGTCCACCACCACCGCCAAAGGCCCAATTTTTCTGCCCTGTTCATCAGGTGCTTGCAATTACAAATCTTGATCTAATAACTCACAGCAGGGCCCATTCCTGCGCCCACCAAGAGTAACTGTGAGAGCTTACAGTCTTGTGGCAACACCGTCCACCACCACCACCACCCCCAATTTTTCTGCCCTGTTCAACAGGTGCATGCAATTACAAATCTTGATCTATTAACTCATAGCAGGGCCCATTCCTGTGCCCACCAGTCTTGTGGCTACACCAACATCTAATAGGGCAAATTTCTGCAGAGTATATACGCCAGGCCCCTACTTTCAAACATCCAACTTACAAACGACTCCTACTTGCAAATGGAAAGAGAAAACAGGAAGTGAGAGGAAATCTACCCCTAGGAAGGGAAATTCTATCCTGTTAGATTTAATTTGGGAAAAAGGTATCTCCTCTCTACTGATACTTTATCACCAATCCTTGTTTCAATTAAAACCCCACTTTTCCAAAAACATTTGTCATTGGGACGGAAAGTGAGGTGACATGTTCTGAACAGATGTGCAAAGACAGCAAATGTTACAGGGGTGATAACCCCTCCCTATGTTCTCCAAAAAGCTTAAAAATAGATTTTTTTGGGATGGAGCTACACTTCATAATGTACCTGTTCAGATTCTACTTAAGAACAAACCTAAAGCCGCAAGTGGTTTTAAATGGCTTCTTTTTTTCCTTTACAAATGTCATTTTGTGCAAGGACAGTTCTAAACACGGGAAACACATGCCACTTCACAGGCATACTTTAGACACCCCCCAGGTACCATATTTAAAGGAAAATTTCACTTTTTTTTTTTTCACTTTATGCATCATTAAAATGACTGCTCCCGAAAAAACGTTAGTTTTTAAAAGTTCTTTTTGCATTGATATATGTCCCCTGGGGCAGGACCCGGGTCCCCAAACCTGTTTTATGACATTAACATGCATATTGGCCGTTGTAATTAGCACTTTTGATTTCGAACGTTCGCGTCCATTATAACGTATAGGGTTCGAAAATTCGCGCAAACTTTCGGTCCGTTCGAAGGTTCTGGTTCGAACCGAACCCGGGGGTGTTCGGCTCATCCCTAGTCCTGATACCAGCTCTTCTGCTGGAGGCTCATCAGGTTGTTCTTCCTCAGCAGAAAAGTCTATCAAATCCCCTGTCTCTGCAACTGGTGTCTGGGGATAGAGGTTCACCATCTCCTGTCTGTGGAACCCAGAAGATGCTATCAGTGCTGGGCAGAGGTTAGCAGAGTTCTGCCCTGTTGTCAACACTTCAGCTTTGGGGATGGCAATCTCCAGGTTTTCCACTGCCGATTCTCTGGCATGCTGCTGGACAGGCACATTCCTCCATCCAAGATCATCCCATGCAGAAACAGGATCATCAAGGTCAGTTAGCACTTGCTGCATCCGCCATAAGACCTCTGCATCCATAGCTGCGGGGGCAGGTTGACAAAGCACACTGTTACTCTGCCACATTGCCGACTCTTTAGCCAGGAATTCAGAGTTGTCAACTGGTATTTCCTGATAGTCCCAGGCAAAGGGAGCCCAGTCCTGGCGCTGAGCAGAGTTTAGCAGCCGTCTGTAGGCGATCTCCAGCTCCCATTCCTGAACAGCCAGAAACTCTATATCTTCCAGTGCCCAGTGCACTTCCAAGACGTTCAGTAGCCCTTCTCTGAAATCCATGATTTTGTCCAACCGCCACTCCAAATCACTCCCAAAGTTAGGGTCCCCTGTCAGCTTCAAATACAACAGTCCCAGGCCGCCATAGCTTAAGCCTTCCATTGGGCTGTCATCCGCTATCTAAGGGCATGGTTGGGATACATGCCACTGGAGGGCTCTGTAGCTCTCATCCAGCCGCATCTCTGCCCAGACCAGCCTGCTTAATTCAGCTGTCTGCTTCTTGTGCATTTTTTTTCTCCTCTGCTCTCCTGCTATCCGGACCTTGGATCCAGGTGGAAGTTTGGATGTCCCAGACTGCAGTAAGCGTCCCACTGCTTGTCAGCAATGTAACGGAAAATCACACACTCCGCTTGAGTGCTTTCGTCATATACCACCTCCTCCCAGTCTGATTATAGATATCAGATCTTACAACCGCTCACAAGCACAAAAGAAGACGATACTTGTTTAGTTGCTGAACATGGACTCCTTTATTAGAGATGACACACAAATATATACAGCAGGCTTACAATAAAACTGTAACCAGAAACCTAATTAACATGAGCTAATTAACTAATCCCCTAAAGCAGCCAATGTGACTCCGTGCCCTCCTCAGCACTGTTATGATTAATCAGGATTTCACTACAGGTCAGACTTGTTGCCACAGAGCTTCACATATTAGTATAAACACAGGACTCCTTCTCACAATAGCAGGAGCTAATTACAATTAACAATACAAACAGTGATCTCCCCCCTCTTCAGCCTAGTAGGCAACAAACTATAGTAGGAGTAGACTGTCTGACTCCTACCCAGTCCTCGAGGCCAATGTGATCAGCTCTCTCAACTAACATGTTGAGTTCAGAATCAAACAAACCAAGAATAGTCTTTACATATATCCTGGGAGATATTGTGGATAAATATTACTGTCCCGTTTTAAGTAATCCAAGATATATTTTCTCACTCACCCTGTGCCAGGATGGCACAAGGTGACTTAGACATAAGAGGTGCATGGGGAGCTGAAACATGGGTTTCCCAACCTTCCCAAGGGATTCTTGGTTCCACGGGCCCTCCCTTCACAGTGTCTAACAAATTCTAACTTTATTCTATGCAATATTCAGTTGATCGTCAGATTGCAAAACCTGCAGACGAAGACACCCCAAATAATTACAACTATATCTATATTTGTGCAATTTAGAAACAAACACTTAAAAAATCCCAAGCCCATCCCTCTGTCCCTTTGTGTGTTATTTCTGTAAATGCCCTCTTTAGGGACCAGAAAAATGGCTGCATTTGTAGCTGATGCCACTTAGATTGTTGTCCCATGTTTTTTTTATTGCATTTAAGTCCAAATATGAGATTTAAGAGGACCTGTCATGTCATGTTTACATTCATTGTAATAGGAATAAAAGTGACCCATTTTTTTTTTAAAACAGTGAAAAAATAAATAAAATCAAGTAAAATAAATAAGAAAAAAAATGAAAAATTTTTAAAGCACCCCGTCCCGACGAGTTCACGCGCAGAAGCGAACGCTTACGTGAGTAGCTCCCACATATAAAAAAGGTTTTTTTTCCCAAAAAAGTGTGCCTGTAAGACCGCTGCGCAAAGACGGTGAGAAAAAAAGTATTGCAAGGACCTCCTCTGTAACTCAAAACATGCAACCTGTAGAATTTTTTAAACGTTGCCTATGAAGATTTTTAAGGGGAAAAGTTTGACGCCATTCCACGAGCGGGTGCAATTTGGAAGTGTGACATGTTGGGTATAAATTTACTCTGTGTAACATTATCTTTCACAATATAAAAAAAAATTGGGCTAACTTTACTGTTGTCTTATTTTTTTATTAAAAAAAGGGATTTTTTTTCCCAAAAAAGTGTGCCTGTAAGACCGCTGCGCAAATACGGTGTGACAAAAAGTATTGCAAGGACCGCTATTTTATTCTCTAGGGTGTTAGAAAAAACATGTATAATGTTTGGGGGTTCTAAGTAATTTTCTAGCAAAAAAAAGTCTGAGTCTGAAGTCTGAAAAAGAGGCCTGGTCTTTAAGTGGTTAAGAACAGAAGTGTCCCGTAGGAAGTCATCCTGATTAGTGCAATGTTTCCTAAGCCTCAGAAACTGGCTCCTAGGGACGTATCTCTACCAAGCACCATTATGACAGCTATTAGTACTATTGAATCCATTCCTGTCGGTTTCTTTGAAATATGTGGATGTGATGATATCACCATCCACAATTTGAAGTCTTAAATCCAAGAAATGGATTTCCGTTTTACTTGCCTCATGTTGTAAAATGATACCCCTGTCATTATGATTCAACATGATCATGAACGCATTAAGCGATTCAAAGTCTCCATCCCATAGGAGGAGGATGTCGTCTTAATACCTTTTCCAGAGAATCAACTCTGGTCTAGGTCTTTGATAGACGACATTCTCCTCCCACTTAGCCATGAACAGGTTGGAAATGCTGGGTGCAAATTTGACCCCCATTGCCACACCTTTGTTCTGCAAATAATAGGATCCTCTGAACCAAAAATAAATGTTACCCATTGTGTAATTCAAGAGATTCAAAATAAATTCCCTCTGGATATCCGATAGGTCATCTGATCTCATAAAATATTCCACTGCTTCACGGCCATGCTGATGTGATATAAGGCCCCTTTCACACATGCCTTCAGTTTGTTTCATCAGTTCAGTCACGTTTTTTTTTCAAAGAAAAAATGTATCAGTTTACATCAGTTTTTCATCAGTTTACATCAGTTTACATCAGTTTACATCAGTTTTCATCAGTTTACATCAGTTTACATCAGTTCTTCATCAGTTTTTCATCAGTTTACATCAGTTTACATCAGTTTACATCAGTTTTCATCAGTTTTCATCAGTTTACATCAGTTCTTCATCAGTTTTTCATCAGTTCTTCATCAGATTTTCATCAGATTTAACATCAGTTCTTTACAATTACTTGAGTCAAATTACTCCAGTCAAACATTGCTGGATCTAGAGGGGGCTCAGGTAAGTATTAGGGGGGCTGAGGGGGGATGCTGCACACAGAAGGCTTTTTATCTTGTTGCATATTATGCATTAAGATAAAAAAACTTTCTGACTTTACAATCACTTTAAGTTCAAGGCCAGCCAACAGTCTGGTTACTAAATGATTACCATGACATACAAGTAGTACTACATTGAATGGTTTATTCCTATCAGAAGCAATGTACTATGTAGCTTTTACCTTTAGACCCCTTTCACACTACGGGCATTTTTCAGGCGCTACAGCGCTAAAAATAGCGCCTGCATAAAACCTGAAAAAAGCGGCTCCATTCACTCCAGTGTGAAAACTCCGGTGCGCTGGCAGGGCGTCAGAGAAAGTCCTATCAGCAGCTTCTTTGGATCGGTGAAGGAGCGGTGAACTCACCGCTCCTCCACCACTGCTCCCCATTGAAATCAATGGGGCAGCACTGCGATACCACCGGCAAAACGCCGCTCTGGCAGCTTTTGCGGGTGGATTTAACCCCTTTTTGGCTGCTAGCGAGGGGTTAAAACTGCCCCGCTAGCAGCTGAATAGCGGCACTAAAACGACGGTAAATCAGCACTAAAAATAGCACCGCTTTACAGCTGGCGCCCTAGGCGGCGTGTGTGAAAGAGGTCTTAAATTGACTGATTTAAGACCTGTTAGAAACAGAATGAATAATGTCAGTAATACAAGTAAAAGGAGATGTTTGGGAAAATAAAAAGGCCTCTGCATGTTTACGGTTGTTATGGAAAGCAAAAATGAAGACTGCAACATACAAAATGCTGAAATGTCTACTACTGTGCTGAATATGATATTATATTCTGATGATCTCATTAAAAAAACATTATGCTTTAACTAATGGCATATTTGTAATTTTTACATAACAAAAAAATCATTCACTGAAGTAGACATGTACTATGTTCCTTTGTGTTATTGTCTAACTGTCTACAAATATAATCTGAAAATAAAGAAGTGGTAAACTGAAACCCGTTTGTTTGGTAGTCACTTAAACATTTAGACTTAAACTAAGTGTTCACAGTAGTATAAATTAGAAATGCAAACATTTGAATTCCAGACAAAATATGTTGTTTATTTTATTCTGCCAAAAAAGATTTAAGTGTCATTGTTTGAGATTACATAGCTGTAGAAGCTTGAAAAGCCACATCTACCAAGTAAACTCATATTACTTCTAAGGAAAGCAAAGCATCATCCTTTTGCCACCCTGCCAACATGTCTGGGTTGGTTGATATATTTATCATCTTTAAATAGTGCTTAATATTCCCCTGAAAGCCCTGGACACATACAGTTATCAAGACAGCAGGCATTTTAGTGTTCCTACACTGTTTAACAAAAAGTTCTGTTTTGGCTGCTTCTCTCCTGTCTATCTGTGTTTGTATTAAAAATGTCCTTCAATTAAACTGTGACAAGACTGAAGTCATGCTTATTGGCACCCCCCCCCCCCCCCCTTTCAGTTACGTAAGGCCAGTCCTAATAGCTTATCTACTGTATAGATGGTACTGGAGCTTCAGTCTAAATTGAAAAATCTAGGGGTGATATTTGATGCTAGTTAGCCTTTGATCCACATGTTCAAAATGTTGTCAGAACATCTTTTTTCCACTTGAGAAACATTGCTTGGCTGTGTCCTATGCTATCATACACTGTAGCTGAAAATCTGATCCATACATTTGTGTTCTACGGACTTGACTACTGCAATGTTCTACTCTACTGGTATACCTAAATCCACTATTAATCGACTTCAATATGTTCAAAATTCTGCAGCCAAAATACTGACTAGGTCTGGTACAATTTATCATTTTACCCCAAGCCTGGAGTCCTTGCACTGGCTCCCCGTCAGGTTTCGCATAGACTTAAAGCGGGATTCCACCCTAAAGTGGAACTTCCGCTTTTCGGGACCCTCCCCCCTCCGGTGTCACATTTGGCACCTTTCAGGGGGGAGGGGGGTGCAGATACCTGTCTAAGACAGGTATCTGCACCCACTTCCGGCATAAACTTCCGTGGGAGTTTACGCAAGTTCCTGTCCCGGCGCGCTGTCTGCTGGGACACACACGTGTCCCGGCAGACAGCGCTGAAGATTCTCATTGCGCCGCGCGACTCGCGCATGCGCAGTAGGGAATCGGGAAGTGAAGCCACTTCCTGATTCCCTCACCGAGAATGGCGCCGGCTACAGCGAGCGAGCGATCGGCCTCTGCTGCCGACACCGCTGGAACCAGGGACAGGTAAGTGTCCATTTTTTAAAAGTCAGCAGCTGCAGTATTTGTAGCTGCTGGCTTTTAAATTTTTTTTTTTCAGTACAGTCCCGCTTTAAAGATCCTCTTGCTTACCTATAAGGCTCTTCATGGCTTGGCACCCCATTATCTCTCTGAACTTTTATCAACTTACCCCCCCTCCCTCGTAACTTCCACTCCTCAAATTCTGGTTTGCTGTGTGTCACCTACACTCAATGGAAGACATAGCCTTCTCCTGCTATGCTACACAACTCTGTAATTCACTTCTTAATGCGGAGTTCCACCCAAAAATAGAACTTCCGCTTTAAGTGCTGGTGACCCCCTGACATGCCACATTTGGCATGTCATATTTTGGGGGAGGGGGGAGCGGATAACCCTCTTTTTAGAGGCATCCAGCTCCCACTTCCTCCCTGGGCACTTTGGTGCTGAAAGCAAGTTCACCTCTCCCCCTCCCTGCAATCTTCTGGGAAACGTCACAGGTCCCAGAAGATTACCCGGCCATTCACAGCGCGCAGTGCGGCTCGCCCACAGTAAGAATGCCGGCGCCATGGAGAGGAGGGGGAGAGGAGCGGGGCTTCATACGCCCGCATCACTGGATCATGGGACAGGTGAGTGTCTGATTATTAAAAGTCAGCAGCTACACTTTTTTTTCGGCGGAACACTTTAAGAACACCAGAGAGTCATCTTCTCTAAACTCATTCAAATAAAATCTAAAAAGTTTTTCTTTAGACAAGTTTTTATTTATTTATCCTTTTTCATTTATGATATCCTGTGTGTTTCTTGTGTTTTAACCGTAAAGTGCTTTGGAAGCCACCTTTTAAAGGCGCTATATAAAATAAAGTTTATTATTATTATTACCAAAATCCACACTGCAAAGTAAAACAGTCCCTATATGTTCACTCTCATTTACAGTAATAATGTTACAATACAATAATGTACAATATTAACATTAAATTGGAATTTCTGGCAAAAAAGACAAACAGGCAGGATTTAAAATGCAGAAGTTTTTAATACGTTTCTCTTCTGAGTTTAAGTTTTTTTACTTACCTGTCCACCCTGTAAACTGAGCTGTACAATTTTGGCAGTCATGCAACTAATGAACTCCCATGCATGCATGGTAGCAAAGTCTTCTTGGTCCGACCAATGAAAGCAGTTGGAGATTGGTACCCAGAAGCAGACTGTCTGAAGATGTCAGAGCCTTGCATGGAGCTCCACAGTGCATGAGTATAGATTTACGCTAACATATATATGAAACGCATATTATATCTATGATATAACTGATACACAGTGGGGGTTATTTACGAAAGGCAAATCCACTTTGCACTACAAGTGCAAACTACAAGTGCAAAGTGCACTTTAAATTGCACTGAAAGTGCACTTGGAAGTGCAGTCGCTGTAGATCCGAAGGGGACATGCAAGGGAAAAAAACAGCATTTTAGCTTGTACATTATTGGATGATAAAATCAGCAGAGCTTCCCCTCATTTCAGATCTACCCCTCAGATTTAAAGAGACTGCACTTCCAAGTGCACTTATAGTTTGCACTTATAGTGCAACGTGGATTTGCCTTTCGTAAATAACCCCCAGTAGTTCAGTAAAATACTACAATTGACTGGTTTATAATTTGCAACCAAGGGCAACAGGGAGGATCAAGAATCAGAGGAGGCAAGCAGACAAAGAAGTGGTATAAGTTTGGAATTTAATCAAAGATGAGACACACAGAGGAATCAGAACAATGTATGGTAAATAGTAAATCACAGCATTGGCTTCAAGTGGTGGAACGCTCTCTTTTAGGTGAGGGACCTTGGAGTGTTTGGTCTTCACCAGAAACAGTGATATTGCAAACAAATTTGGTTCTAGGATATGTCAAGGCTACAGCCTTCATAATTGCCTTGCTGGCAGTTATCACATGGAACTGGCCAGAACTCAATCATTGGATGGGCTGGTTAATACTACTATGCCTGAAATCCTTTAATAAATAGAAGGAGCTGGATAGAAAACTGTCAAACAGCATCTGCACCCTCCTATTAGATGCGGGCACTGTTTGGGTATTAAAATAGCCACAACAATATATTTGTCTGTCCAGGCTCCTCATTTGCATAATTATCCTTTTTTTCTTTTTATATTGTCACAGTAACTCCTGCCTACAGAGCACCCCTGAGTTATGTAGGATTTGAATTTTATAATAAACTCTTAGGCCTCGTTATTACTTCTTCTTCTTTTGAAGAGTAACTTTAAAGCCCAACTTCGAGAAACGTAAAAATTATGCCTTGCAATGGCGCTGCGCCTATAATGCAGGGGTTAATTGCTTATTTAGGTCTAGGGGACTTGTCATATACTTACCTGATCCTTTATGCTGCTAGACAGGTCCCCTCAGCAACTTCTCCCCTATGCTCCAATGGTCTAAGGTCCTGATGTCATCAAGACCAATGCATAGCACTATATTGGATATGATGATGCAAAGAAACAGTCCACCACCAGAGAATAGGGGAACACCATCTGCTGGAGAGAGAAGAGGGTCAAATAAGAAAAAGCACTTTTACTCTACCCTAGAGCTTAACAAGAAATTAACCTTCTCAGTGGTTACCTGGACTTGTTGGACTTTAACTATTACCAAAAGCACTTCAACAATATTCTTCAATAGAAGCACTTAAAAAATGCACATAACTAGCTCTCATTGGCTAAAAATAATAATAATAAAATGCGCAAGGCTGAAACCCATGCAAAAATGCCTGCATATACTCTCAAAATACCCCAAAAAACAACCAAATACACTCGGCTTAGGTGTGAAAGGGACGTTTACACATAAGTGATTTTTCCTGCTTCAGCTTCATGCAACAATGTATGGCAAGGAATGGAATGCACGTCCATACAATTTGGAAAAAAATGTGCAGGCACTTCTTTTGATGCATAGCAGTGTTGCCAACCATCCGCAAATTTACGAATGGTTCGTAAAAAACAGGTACTTTTCTCCTGTCTGTAATTGTCTGTGGACAGGAGAAAAGTGCCCATAAAAAGATAAGCTTGTTCCCAGCTTTGAACTGCACATGCACAGTTCTGGCCACTTGGCCTCAGCTCTAGCATTGAGGTGGGTCCCGGAGTGCGCCTGCATGGGGACATCTGTCAGCCACCATGCCATTAACAAAACAGCCTGCCTAGGACATGCCCAGCTCCCCACCTTGTCTATCTCAGTGCTTCATGTTCTATTTAGCCAGGGACTGAGGGTAGCTTACAGTCTCTCTATCCTAATCAGCGTGGGCCTGGTGGGGGGGGGGGACAGGCAGTCTCTGTGGGAGCATTCTCTGGGGCTGTCTCTGTGGGAATGTTCTCTTGGGAAGTCTCTGCGGGAGCATTCTCTGGGGAAGTCTCTGGGGGCATTTTCTGGGGAAGTCTCTGGGAGCATTCTCTGGGGAAGTCTCTGTGGGAGCATTCTCTGGGGAAGTCTCTGTGGGAGCATTCTCTGGGCAGTCTCTCTGGGAGCATTCTCTGGGGAAGTCTCTGTGGGAGCATTCTCTGGGGTAGTCTCTGTGGGAGCGTTCTCTGGGGCAGTCTTTGTGGAAGTGTTCTTTGGGGCAGTCTCTGTGGGAGCATTCTCTGGGGCTGTCTCTGTGGGAGTGTTCTCTAGGGGAAGTCTCTGGGAGCATTTTCTGGGGCAGTCTTTGTAGGGGCATTCTCTGGGGCAGTCTTTGTCGGCGCGTTCTCTGGGGCAGTCTCTGTGGGAGCATTCTCTGGGGCAGTCTCTGTGAGAGCATTCTCTGGGGCAGTCTCTGTGGGAGCATTCTCTGGGGCAGTATCTGTGGGAGCATTCTCTGGGGCTGTCTCTGTTGGAGTGTTCTCTAGGGGAAGTCTCTGGGAGCATTTTCTGGGGCAGTCTTTGTAGGGGCATTCTCTGGGGCAGTCTTTGTCAGTGCGTTCTCTGGGGCAGTCTCTGTGGGAGCATTCTCTGGGGCAGTATCTGTGGGAGTGTTCTCTGGGGCAGTCTCTGTGGGAGCATTCTATGGGGCAGTCTTTGTGGAAGCGTTCTTTGGGGCAGACTTTGTGGAAGCGTTCTCTGAGGCAGTCTCTGTGGGAGCATTCTCTGGGGCAGTCTTTGTGGAAGTGTTCTCTGAGGCAGCCTTTGTGGAAGCGTTGACAACAGGGGGGGGGGGACAAAAAAAATCTAAACATGAATAAATTCAGCAGCCTGCACAACAATAATATGTTAAATAAAAAAGCGTGAATAAATATATAGTGCGGCGCTCGAAGTGTTCAATAGTGATTATTAAACACGTGATATGAGATAATATGTAATAAAGAAAATTTTATATCACCAAAATTGATAAATATAAATGACCGATAATAGAAGTATGTTCTATATAGGACATCCAACAAAACAAAAGTAGTGAAAAAAACGAATTGCAAACAAAACGTGACAATACGCCATATGAGTCAAAATTGCTGTATGGTGTTTGCAATACACCGATGTGGGCAGTTGTTCCAATTTATGATGTCTGATGACCAACGACAAGACTATGCGCTGAATGGTTGATGGAAACTCAAGATAGGAGTAGTAGGCAGGTATAGCATGTGACTCATCCCCCAATGGTATTACTGACAAAGAGAAATGAGACCATATAGCGTAATACCGTCAGGCAAATTAAAATTTAATGAATAAAAAAAATGGGTACTCACATGTACAAAGGCTTAATAGGCATGTATAAAAAGAAATTGGCATCAGCAAATCATCTCCCGACGCGTTTCGCCTTATTGAGGCATCATCTGGGGGGTGATGCCTCAATAAGGCGAAACGCGTCGGGTGATGATTTGCTGATGCCACTGCTGCCAATTTATTTTTATACATGCCTGTGACGGATCCTGTACTCAAGGTGTCCGCCGTAAATGCTTCCTAAGTCCTGGAACATGAGTCCAATGGATCTGGTTATAGGAACCCCCAAGAATTAGACAGCACTATTTCTTAGAGTACATCAGGAATGCTTTATTTGACATTTCACACACATATATATATATATATAGCCAGATGACTAAAAGCTAACCTAATTAGCATGAGCTAATTATCTTAATAATTGACCAAGACTAGTTGACTGGCTGAAAAGACTTTTCAGGGTCAGACTTTAAGGCTCCTAGTTAATTGGAATGACTATTCAACAGACATTAACATAAACATTAACACAGGGCTAATTAGCACAACAACATTGTGTGGAATATTCCTTACAAGCCAGACCAGCCTCATCTACACAACAGACAGGTGGCTTGAGTTCATGACATTAGCATCTGACAGCTTGTGTCCCATTCAGTCTATTGCTAATGCCAAATGCATATACAGAGAGTGTGTCTTGGGGGGCCCGTAATCAGTTGGCAAGAGGCTTGCATGTAGTCCTCTCAAAAAGCCTGTGTCCCGGCTAGGTCTGTCACAATGCCTATTAAGCCTTTGTACATGTGAGTACCCATTTTTTATATTCATTAAATTTTAATTTGCCTGACGGTATTACGCTATATGGTCTCATTTCTCTTTGTCGGTAATACCATTGGGGGATGAGTCACATGCTATACCTGCCTACTACTCCTATCTTGAGTTTCCATCAACCATTCAGCGCATAGTCTTGTCGTTGGTCATCAGACATCATAAATTGGAACAACTGCCCACATCGGTGTATTGCAAACACCATACAGCAATTTTGACTCATATGGCGTAAGCCTACCTGAGTCCACGATAGTCGGTAAGCCTTCCCTTAATCGGTGACGGAGTACATCAGACAAGCCGCACAAGTCACTTTATGTTACATTGTATTCACCTATGTCACTATTATGGTGTATTATTAACTGATTCTTTGTGGAAGCGTTCTCTGAGGTAGTCTCTGTGGGAGCGTTCTCTGGAGCAGTCTTTGTGGGAGCATTCACCAATTGTACCAGCATATGAGGTGTGCCAGGAAAAAGTCTTTGATGTCCAAAAAGACCATTAGAGCAAGACTACAATTTGCCTTTGAACATACATTCAAAGACTAGGCCTTCTGTGCCTAGGTGCTTTGGACTTATGAATCAAATGTTTGATTTGATCAAAGAGTTGTTTGGCCACAGGACTAGAAGTCATGGTGCAAACCAAGGACAGCACTTCAGAATAAGATCCTCATACCAGCTGCGAAGCATGGTGGTGAAATATGTTAAAGCCCAACTCCAGGCAAATAAGTTATCTCTTGCAGTGGGGAGCTGCAAGGGTTAAGTGCTCATTTTGTCTAGGGGAGAGGAGAAACAGTTTTACTTACCTGATCCTTTGCTCCCCGGCAGGGGAAGCTCCCTCACCATCTTGTGGTAGACTGTCCCTCATGGTCATTAAGTCCAGCGTTGGGCTGCTCTGGTCTTAATGATGTCATGACCCTATACAGGTGGAGTGTGGGGGGTGCTGAAGCTACAGGGACTGGTCTAGCTGCGGGGAGGTGTGGAAAATCAGGTAAGTAAATCTCTTTTTGCTGTTTCTGTAGGAATACATGAGTAATTAACCCTTGCAGTTAAGGTACTGAACTGCAAGGGTTAATTTGCCCAAGATTGATTTGCCCAAGCTTAGACAGGTTGCTTTGCTACTTCAGGAGCTGGGCAGCTTGCAGTCATCAAATCAGCTTATGAATTCTGCACAATATCAAACTGTGCTTGATGAGAATGTGAGGCCACATGAAAGTGGAAGTTACACCAGAAATGAATCTTCCAACACGATAATGACCTGGAGCACACTAGAAAATCTATCAAGGTAAAAACACTTAAGCCCCATACACACGGTCGGACTTTTTCATGGATTCTGTCCGATCGGACAATGTTGTTGAAAAATCAGACCCTGTGTATGCACCATCGGACAGTGTACGTCGGATTGTCCGACGGACAAAGTCTTATCTCCTGCTGGAAAGATTTGCCGACAACACGGTCCGATCACACCAAATCCGATCGTGTGTACGGTTGTCCGACGGACAAAGTGCTACGCATGCTCAGATCACATTACAAGACCAAAGCTATTGGCTACTAGCCTCTACGTAGTCCCGTCGTAGGCAACAAACGTCACCACGTTCAGAATGATCAGATTTTCCGACAACTTTGTCCGACCGTGTGTACGCAAAACCAACATCGGACAAAGTATGACGGACATGATCCGACGGACCTGGTCCTCGGATAGTCCGAGCGTGTGTATGGGGCTTTATTTGAATCCCATTTAAAGGTTGTGAGGGGATTTGAAACAGGCATTTAATGCAAGGAAACAAAAACATTTTGCAACTAATGGTATTTTGCATGAAGGAGTGGTCAAAAATTTTGCAGAGTCCATGTCAGAGATTAGTGTGCAAAACACCTACAAGAAGTAATTTCTGCTAAAAAGGGGCTATGCCAGCTTCCAGTGCCATGGTTGCAATTTTTCTACATTACATCTTATGATATATTTCTTGGTAAATGATTGAAAATCAAAATTTCCCTTGGCCTTTATTCAAGTATTTCACTTTTAGCTGTAGGAACTGTTTGAATGAAGATCTATTATTTGCCTGTTCTAATATGTTGAAAGAATCAACAGTTTTGATAAGACATTTTTACATTTCACATGACTGTATTTTCATTCAAATTGCGCCTTCAAAATGCACCCAAACCCTTTTGGAAGCAATCTACTGAATCTGCTAGAACATCTGTTATTTAACTGGACTGAAGTGAACTTTGTAGGAAGAATTGTAGTTACTTGTTTATACATTAGTAAGTGTTTGACTGAATTACAACATACTTCCCAGAGTGTTTATACAGTATATGTTTATAAAAGACTGTATATTTCCTGGTGCATAACTACCCATTGTAATATATGCTGTTTTACGCCATTTGAGAAATGGAGAATGTACATTTACTGTACCTACATAAAGGAAATATATGATGCAGCGCCTGATCCCTGTCCCCCAAAGCAACTTACAAATATTTTTACATGCTTACAAATGTTGGGGCAAAACAAATGAACCTATCAGTTAATCAGTTTGATCGGCTGCCTTGGTGGGCAGAGGAGGGATCAGGGGTCTAATAGATCTCTCCATAAAGGGTTCCTGTCTCTGCCCAAGCTATCACAAAGAATGTGATGTCAATAAAGTTGGATAAAAAAAATGTAAAACAAAAAATGACATAAAATAAATGTAAAACATTTTATTAAATTTAAAGTATCCCTCCTCCTCACGTGTAAATGTAAACACGCCCATAGGGCCCATGTGCATAACTAAACGCTAACCGCAAAACACATGAGGTATCATCACGAACATCAGAGTGAGAGTAATGGTTCTAGCACCAGAGCTCATGTTTAACTCTAACTTCGTAACCTGTAAAACCATTTAAAGCATTGCATATGGATATTTTTAGTTACCGTAGTTTGTTGCCATTTCACGGGCATGCAACATTTTTAATCTTGACATGTTTGGTATCTATTTACTTGGTGCAATATCATATGTTATTTTTTAACAACACATAGGTATTATATTGTGTTTGTGTGCACTAAAATGCATTTACCTTGGGTATAGAAATGAACCACCCCCTTTAAAATAATCACATTTTGTTGGTTTACAGCCTGAAACACAGACACAGTTTTAGTTTTATCCAGCTGTATTTACTAGTGCAACGTATTACATCCAAGTGAAAGACACCATGTCAGGAAAAAATTAAAAAGTAGAATCACTGAGTTGGAAAAAGGATCACCCTCTTATGTCAGTATTTTGCAGGACCACATTTTGTTTTAATTACAGCCTGTAGTCTGTTGGGATATGGCTCTACTAACTTTGCACTAGACTTTGCAATATTTGCCCACTCGTCTTTGCAGAACTGCTTAAGTTCAATTAAATTTGATGGTGACCGTTGGTGGACTGCAGTCTTCAAGTCATTCCACATATTTGCAATGGGGTTTAAGTCTGGACTCTGACTAGGACATGCAAGGACATTCACCTTCTTCTCCTTCAACCACTGTGTGGTTATTTTTGCTGTGTGCTTTGGGCCATTATCATGTTGGAAGGTAAACCACCTTCCCATTGACAACTTTCTGCCAGAGGCCAGCAGATTTTCCTCAAGAATTTGATGGTATTTTTCCCCATCCATTTTTCTTCTATCCTGACAAGTGCTCCAGTCCCTGCTGCAGAGAAACACCCCATAACAGGATGGTGTTATTTGGATGGAGAGCTGTATTGCATTTCCGCCAGACATATCATTTGGTGATGAGACCAAATAATTAAATTTTAGTCTCACCTGACTATAACACCTATTTCCATGTGGCTTCAGAATCGTCAAGGTGTGTTTAAGGTGGTCAGATAAGACTAAAATGTAATTACCTGGCAGTCCACCAACGGTCACCATCAAATGTAACTGAACTTGAGCAGTTCTGCAAAGAAGAGTGGGCAAAGTCTAGGTGTGCATAGTTAGTAAAGACACATCCCAACAGACTAAAGGCTGTAAGTAAAGCAAAAGGTGGCTCAAAATAATACTGACATAAGGGGGGTGATTCTTTTTCCAACTCAGCGATTTTGTTTTTGAATTTTTTTTTTTCTGATATGTTGGTGTTATATCTTTCGCTTGGTTGTTAGTTTTATTTATTTATTACAGGATTTATATAGCGCCAACAGTTTATGCAGCGCTTTACAATATAAAAGGGAGACCATACAGTTATAATACAATAAAATACAAGAGGATTAAGCTTACAATCTAATACTAATCTTGCACTAGTAAATACAGCTGGATGAAACATAAATTGTGTCTGTCTTCATTTCAGGCTGCAAAGCAACAAAACGCGATTATTTTAAAGGGGGGCGATCCTTTTCTATACCCACTGTATACCCATATATCTTCCCTGACTTCTCCCCTATACAGCTTCTCTATTCTGTAAAGATACACTATTGCTACTGCTACTTTTTACACTATTGAGTGTCATGACATACTTTTAAAGCATTGGATAATGTGAAGGCCTGTCAACACCAAAGCATGTCCCTAAAAAAACAAAACAAATCCATGCCTGTTTACAGTAATATAGGTCCACTATTGACAGTAGAGCACTGTGCATACTGCTATAAGGTAGGTCACAGATACTGACAGTCATTTCATGTTTAGATCAACCTGTCTATTGCTTTTTTTAAGCTTCCCTATGGGACTATTTAGCGAAGATGGGGAAAAGATAAAATGAAGCTGATAAACACAGCACTAAGACTGAACTTTTTTTAAATGCCCTGAGAAAAAAAGACCATGGAATTTGAACACCTATCCAGGGCATCCCTTCTATTTAAAACGGTAGTAAACCAACAAAAAAATAAAAGGCAATGGGGCCCCCTGCAGGTTTAAGTCATAATGTACTAGTATGCACTTCTGTGTTTCTGGGCTCTGGCTGTATGAGTTGCCTCGGTTCCGGCACGGAGCTCTGAAGGTCTGGCACAGTATGGCGCCCCTTCAGAGCGTATGCGCTGGTGACGTCATCAGCTGCATGTTGTGTGAATATCTCCTAAACAGTATATGTTTAGGAGATATTCACAGTACCTACAGGTAAGCCTTATTATAGGCTTACATGTAGGTACAAGTTCAAAAGTGGAGTTTAATTCCACTTTAACAGTTATTTGAATGAGCTCTAAAAACAAGTACTAAAGACAAGGTCTTAGTCCACTAACATGCTGTATATCTGACTCCTGTTCTGTAATACCTCAACTATGAAATGACTCACAGGACTGTCATGATGTCTGAGGGCTAGAACATAAATGAGCAAACTTTTTATGGGTATCTCCACAAAGGAAAAAAGAACCGTCTTTCTTTGGAAAATAGTTGGCCTGGTAAGCACTGTTCTCCATTGACAAAGTGAAGATACAGTAACAGTGACAACACAGGTTATACAATGTTCACACTTTAACACTCAGAGCATACCAGTATACAGTATGTGACTGGGAGAAGAAATCAGCAAACATATCTTTCCCTATTGCCTGATCCTAGCTTATGTCTATAGTCAGGTTCACTACAATGTGAAACACAGCTTTTCTGTTGGCGATTAACTTAGTACAGTTGAACCAACTTGGAAAAATCAACAAACACTTGGCTGTACCAATTTTTTCTTTCTTGTAAAACATCAAGACATTTTAGCAAGAAAAATGAGGGTCTTCCTTTGAGAGTGAGAGTCGCTTTAAAACAAATAAGACACATGTCAGGGAAATAAAATCGTCCTGCTCAGTAGGGATGAGCTTAGGTTCAGTCTGAATCTATGATTGGCCAAACTTGGAAGGAAGACCTCAATGCTGAGCCAATTAGTAATAGATGGAAGATTCCCCACCCAGCTGCACATACACAAGGGCAGGGATGATCGTGATATCATTGACCTATAGCTCCAAAAACGGTCCCTGATTTCGAGGGACTGTCCCTGATTTGGAGCAATTGGGGTGATTTACTAAAGCTGGTGCACTCAGAATCTGGTGCAGCTGTGCATGATAGCCAATCAGCTTCTAACTTTAGCTTGTTCAATTAAGCTTTGGCAATAAAACATGGAAGCTAATTAGTTTCTATGCAGAGTTGCACCAGATTTTGCACGCTTCAGCTTTAGTAAATAACTCCCAAAGTTTCTCTGTCCCTCTTTCCTCCTCATTTGTCCCTCATTTTGGTCTGATCTATATAGTTGTATTGGACACAGCTGATCATGTGGTATAGAAGCCCTTTGATTGGCCCTTTACCCAGTTCACAGAGTGCACCGCAGTGGGCGTGCGCGGGGGGGGGGGCATGGTTCTGGGAGGACCTAGACCTGGATGACCGCGCTGTAGCAGTTCTTTGGCTATAGAGTGGTCGGCAATTGGTTAATATGTACAGGCTGGAGGAAAGAAGAGAAAGGGGAGACATGACTGAAACCTTTAACGACTTGCTGCCCGCCATATAGAAAAATGATGGTGGCAAAGTGGTTTCAATATCCTGACCAGATGTCATATGACATCTTCAGGATATTAAGCCGCTGCGCGCCCCTGGGGGCATGCATCACGGCGATCGTTGTTGCGGTGTGTCAGTCTGACACACCACAAATACGATCTAGGTAAAGAGTCTCTGACGGAGACTCTTTACCACGTGATCAGCCGTGTCCAATCACAGCTGATCACAATGTAAACAGGAAGAGCCGATGATCGGCTTTTCCTCACTCACGTCTGTCAGACGCGAGTAGAGGAGAGACAATATCCTTATCTCCGATCGATTATCAGTGCAGCCCCCCCTCCCCCCCGAGGATGCCCACACTGGACCACCAGGGACGCTACTAGGACCACCAGGGATGTCACCACCAGGTATGCCACCCTAGACCCCCAGGGATGCCAATCAGTGCCCACAATGGATGCCAATCAGTGCTCACAATGGGCATCACTGATTGGCAGGCATTATTGTTTGGCACTGATTGGCATCCATCAGTACCATACATAACACTACATCAGTGCCACATATCAGTGCCCATCCATGCCCATCCGTGCTGCCTATTAGGGCCCATCTGTGCTGCCTATCCATGCCCATCTGTGCCGCCTATCAGTGCCCATCCGTGCCACCTATCAGTGCCCATCTGTGCCGCATATTAGTGCCACCTATAAGTGCCCGTCAGTGCCCCATCAGTGCATATTAGTGCCATCTCATCTGTGCTGCCTTATCAGTGCAGCCCCATCAGTGAAAGAGAAAACTTACTTATTTACAACGTTTTGTAACTGAAACAAAAAAATATTTATTTTTTTTTAATTTTCGTTCTTTTTTTATTTGTTTAACAGAAAAGAAAAATCCCAGAGATGATCAAATACCTCCAAAAAAAGCTCTATTTGTGGGTACAAAATGATAAAAATTTTGTTTGGGTACAGTGTTGTATGACCGCGTAATTGTCATTCAAAGTGCGACACAGCTGAAAGCTGAAAATTGGTCTGGGCAGGAAGGTGTATAAGTGCCCTGTATTGAAGTGGTTAACCACTTCAGATCCAGAAGGTTTACCCCCCTTCATGTCCAGGCCATTTTTGCAAAACAGCACTGCGTTATTTTAACTGACAATTGTGCGGGCGTGCAAGGCTGTACGCAAATAAAATGTATGTAGTTTTTTCCCCAAAAATAGAGCTTTTCTTTTGGTGATATTTGATTACCTCTGCGGTTTTTAGCTTTTGCACTATAAACAAAAAAAGACCAACAATTTTGAAAAAATATTTTTTTACTTTCTGCTATAAAACATATCCAATAAAAAAATTTCATAAATCTAAGTTCATAAATTTAGGCCAATATGTATTCTGCTACATATTTTTTGTAAAAAAAAAATCCCAATAAGGGTATATTGATTGGTCTGCGCAAAAGTTATAGTGTCTAAAAACTATGCAACACTGCGGCGGACAAATCGGACACTAAGTGACATTTTTGACACTTTTTTGGGGGCCAGTGACACTAATACTGTAATCAGCGCTAAAAAGCATGCACTGTCACTGTACTAATGACACTGTTAGGGAAGGGGTTAACATAAAAGGGTTAAATGTGTTCCCTGGGAGTGCTTGCTAACTGTGTGGGGGATGACAGAGATCTGTGTTCCTGATTAGCAGAAACACAAGATCTCCATCTTCCGCTGTGCCAGAACGGTGATCTGCCTTGTTTACATAGGCAGACTGCCCTTCTGCCTCACTTGGGAATGATCGCCGGGTTAGAGGGAACATTAGATCCACCTGACCCGCTGATTAGATCCCGCTGTGTTCAATCACAGCGGTAACTGGTCGCTGGTGGTATGCATTCGTGCCCCAGATCTGGAAAAGAAGATCACATTCAGGTACAAGATTTTGTGCTGAAGGGCCGCCCTGCTGCATTATATGTACGTGGGGATGTCCAGAAGTGGTTGAATACATCACAGATTCCATTCATAGGGTGCTTTTCATTTTGGGAAGTAATGTACAGCTTTCATGAATGGAGCAGGGAGGGGGAAAGGGTGGGCATAGTCAGCACTTTGGATGAGTACAGAGCAGCCACCAGCACACAGGACACTTGTCACTCATGTAAGCACAGTCCTTGGTGCTGATTTAGAGCGCATTCAAACTTGTGTAGCACCCTCCCAGATACACTGCTAGTTATGTCAGGTAAATTTAGTTCTGTGTCTCTCGCGTAATCAGCAGTGCAGCATGTGATTGCTTTGGGCTGCTCTGGGCTCTGAAGGCTGTTAGTTTGATTGCTTCTCCCTGTCTTCTAGAGGCTTCCAGAATGTAGTGAGTGGGAAAGTCAAATGAGCAGTCTGAATATTTATGCAGCTCCAGCCAATCCCACGGGGGAAGGTGCCCAGATGGTGGCTGGGAGAGTGCATAAATAGTTTGGAACTTCAGAGAGCAGGGTTTTTCCCCAAGAGGAAAGGTTCTCAGCCAGAAGGCTGGCTGCCCTACTAGTCAGTACAGCTGTGCATAGCTCGAGTACCTATCCTGCTGCAAATTCCTTTTAAGCTAAGAGAGGGGTTTCACTAGGGATTTGGTCTGGAAGATTCACTGAGTAGAATGTCTGCCTGAGACTCGGAAACATCCAAGTCCCAATGACACTGAGTACAGACCTGAGTGAAGGATCCTAGTGACTTTGGCTGCTATTAACCACTGGTGCACTAATGTTAAGGTTTCCTGGGCGTGGAACATTGCATATGGTGTCCCAGTGCTGCCCACTTTATGTCCTACTGCTTAAGGGACTGTTATCAGATAGCTAGAAAGGGAAGAGTGTCTCGGCAGAGATCTGTGACCGATGTGTCCTTTGGACACAGCTGATCACAGATCGGACTAAAGAGCCAACCACATCGGCTCTTTACCATGTGATCAGCTGTGTCCAATCAGACCTGGAGAGAAGTGCTAGTAAGTAATCTACACAGGGGACATCTACGCTGATAATCAGGGCACTGATCATCAGTGTCCTCCTGATCATCAGTGCAGCTCCAACAGTGCCTATCAGTGCTGCCAGTGAATGCCCATCAATGCTGCCAATCAGTGCCCATCATTGCCATCTATCAGTGCCGCATATCAGTGCAGCCTCATCAGTGCCTCCTCATCAGTGCCCATCAGTGCAGCCTATCAACGTACATCAGTGAAGGAGAAAAATTACTTATTTACAAAATTTTATAACAGAAACTAAGAAAAACTTTTTTTTCGGATTGAAAACCCCAGTGGTGATTTAATACCACCAAAAGAGAGCTCTATCTCTCTCAAAAAAATGATAAAAATGTCATATGGGTACAGTGTTGCATGACCGTGCAATTGTCATTCAAAGTGTGAAGGTGCTGAAAGCTGAAAATTGTTCTGAGCAAAAAGGGGGTGAAAGCGCCTGGTAGGAAAGTGGTTAATGTTCTAGAGCAGGAAACTGCAAACTTTCTAAACAAAGGGTCAGTTTACTGTCCTTCAGACTTTCGGGGGGCCAGACTGGGGGCCAGTGTGAATAGAAAATGCCCCAGTGTTAAAGAGGAAGTAAACCCTCCTCACAAAAAAAAAAAAAAAAAAAAACGGAACCTGCAAGGCAAAGGCATAATGAGCTAGTATGCATAGCATACTAGCTCATTATGAATAACTTACCTGAGAACGAAGCCCCCGAAGCGCCCCTCGTCCACATCCTCCTCCGCCGCCATCGATAGAGGAGTGACTTCCGGGTCTCGCCGCTCCAGCACTGTGATTCGCTGGAGCGGCGATGACGTCACTCCCATGCATGCGCAGGAAAGCGGCATATCGCCGCGAACTCGGCATGCGCAGTGCGCCTGTGCGCCGCTGTCTATGGCGCATGCGCCGTAGACAGCGATGCCTCTTTTTTTATAAATATCTCCTAAAGCATGTACGTTTACGAGATATTTATTGGACCTACAGGTAAGCCTTAATCTAGGCTTACCTGTAGGTCAAAGTGGTTTGGGGGGGTTTTACTTCCTCTTTAATGGGAGTAAACAATGCTCTATCATTGCTATCAGTGGGAGGAATGATGAAATATTATTTGTGTCAGTGGCAGGAATTATGCCCCACTGTTGGTGTCAGTCTGAGGAATACTGCCTTGTATCAGTGGAAGGAATATTGCCCCAAGGGCCGCATACCCAGATAGCAAGGATAACTTTCCACAAATGTGTGGAATTGTTGAATTGTAAATCTTGTTAACTTGCTGCACATTCTCACTGGCAAGTTGTACACTTGCAGAGCCCTTGAAACACAAGTTCTAGTTGACACTTTCCAATTTTTAGCAAATTTGCGTGGTTAGTCTCTAGCATGAGTAAAGTTGCAGTGGTGAGTCTACAGCAAGAGCTCTTCAAGTCACAGTGACCCCTGTGGTGGGATGACTTTTGCACAAAACAAATGAACCAGAACTTGCAGCAGACTTGCAGAATGTTTGCAAAGAAAGTTGATCTGGAGTCATGCAATGTGGACTGGCAATTCCAGCAATAGCTAAGCAAGTAATTTTCAAATGTACAGCTCAATTGCTTGCTATATGGAATAAAGGCAAGCAAAGGGCCACATCTGGCCCCTGGGCCACAGTTTAGAGACCACTGTTCTGGAGTATCCCACAGCTTTCCTTAAAGGGGTTGTAAAGGCTCGTGTTTTTTCACCTTAATGCATCCTATGCATTAAGGTAAAAAAACACCTTGCAGTCACCGCGCACTAGTCCCCCCCCCCCCGTTTTTACTTACCTGAGCCCCGTATTTCAGTCAGCGCGTCCCCGCCGTCCTGCTCTCTACGGGTTCCCGGCTCTTAATTGGATAGATTAATAGCAGCACAGCCATTGGCTCCCACTTCTGTCAATCAAATCCAATGACATGGGCGCCGGGGGGCGGGCCGAGTCCTGCATTCGGCCTCTATGGACGCCGAATGCTGGACTCGGGAGCGCACCCGCAAGGTAACCCCCTCGGGAGAACGCTTCTCCAAGGAGGTTATCTAATGCGGGGAGGAGCCGCAAGAGCTGCCAAGGGACCCCAGGAATGAATGTTCGGGGCCACTCTGTGCAAAACGAGCTGCACAGTGGAGGTAAGTACGATATGTTTGTTATTTAAAAAAAAAAAAAATTATCCTTTAGTATCACTATAAAGTGGTTGTTAAACCACTGTGTCTTCTTGCTACAATCTCGTCTGTTATAGTAAATGTTGTGCCCCAGTGTATGTGTTTTGTAAAAAACAAGCCGCTGTATACCTTATTTTATAGCGTCACTCAGCACTTACGTGACCGCCCGCCTCTCTCGATCTGACAGCTACAGCGGGCAGGGCTGAGAATCCCCCACTGATGTCAGCCAGGAGGAGGAGAGGAGAGGAGGAGAGAGGCCAGTCACGTGAGCACTGCTATAATAATAAGATATACAGTGGCTTATTTTTTACAAAACACATACACTTGGGCACATCATTTACTATAACAGACGAGATTGTAGCAAGAAGACACAGTTATTTTAGCAGCAGGAGGGGACGGCCAGGGATCGGATTGGAGCTGACAGGCAGGGAGGAGGGGGAGGGGGATAGAGGAGTGCTGTTGATGACAGAGGCAAGTAAACTGACTACGATGTCAAGGCTCAGCAGCCATGATATACCATGGTCAGTTTACAGAGGGGAAGGCAGAACCAGACAGGATCAACCAGGTATTTCAGGTAATACAGGGGGCCAAATAACACAGCACAAGCACTGTGCTGTATAACACGCTTTAAAGGAACAGGATACATTTTAAGCCCTATCCAAGTTACTCTGCAATAAACTTTAAAAATGCAGCCCCTAGATTGTTTACTGAGCCAGGAATAAATGCTGCTGTTTGCCTGGCTGTCTCTGCACTAGTGGGAAGAGAACCTAGGACACAACTTAGCGGCTCTTGTGGGGGTGCACACTATATTTGCGAATGCAAGGCAGATCCCCGTTCTGACAGGGGACAACATGGAGAACTTCTGTTCCTAGTGATCAGGAACAGCGATCTCTGTCAGCAGTTTCCCCACACAGTTAGAAACACACAGAGGGAACGCAATTAACCCCTTGATCGCCTCTGTAGTTAACCCCTTCCCTGCCAGTGTCATTTATACAGTGATCAGTGCATTTTTATAGCACTGATCACTGTGTTGGTGTCACTGGTCCCCAAAAAGTGTCACTTAGACCCCTTTCACACTGGGGTGTTTTTCAGGCAATTTAGCGCTAAAAATAGTGCCTGTAAAATGTCTCATCTGCAGTCCCAGTATGAAAGTCAGAGTGCTTTCAAACTGGGGCAGTGCGCTTGCAGGACGTTAGAAAAAGTCCTGCAAGCAGCATCTTTGGAGCGGTTTACACTGCTCCTCCACCAGCCTGGCCATTGGAATGCATGGGCACTACACAGGCGCTTTTAACCCTTTTTAACCCCTTTTGGGGGGTTAAAAGTGCCCCTCTCCTGCCAGAATAGCGTGCCAAAGCGCCGCTATAACATCGTTAAATCGCTACTAGAAACTAGCAGCGATTTACTGCTACCGCCTCCACCGCCCCAGTGTGAAAGGGCTCCTAGTGTCAGATTTGTCTGCCACAATGTTGCATTCCCGCTAAAAATTGCAGATCGCAGGTCCGTAAATATATCCGCTATTTTGTAGACGCTATAACTTTTTTCGCAAACCAATCGCAATAAGCGTGTATTACGCTTATTGTGATTTTTTTTGCCAAAAATATGTAGCAGAATACATATTGTCCTAAACTGATAAATAAATGTGTTTTTTATATATTTTTCGAATATTTATTATAGCAGAAAGTAAAAAATATTTTTTTTTTTTTTTTCAAAATTGTCGGTCTTTTTTTTTGTTTATAGTGCAAAAAATTAAAACCGCAGAGGTGATCAAATACCCCTAAAAGAAAGCTCTATTTGTGGGAAAAAAATACATCAATCTGTTTTAAGTACAGCATCGCAGGACCGTGCAGTTGTCAGTTAAAGTGACGCAGTGCCGTATCGCAAAAAATGGCCTGGTCATTAAGGGGGTAAATCCTTTCTGGGGCTGAAGCGGTTACACATGTATACATCTGATATATACCAGATAAGCACACATCTCTTGTAATCTCATTGCTCTTTCAGTGACCTGCTCCTCCTATCATGTAAACAGTTCTGCAGAACAGGAAACAAAGTCACCATTTCCTACAGGCGGGGTGTTGTCACAGATAAGTGGTGACACATACACTGCATTGCTCAGCCTGTGGTAAAGAGCCTGCTGGGACTTGTAGTCCTCCTCCAGCCTGTGGCAGTGTCCCCCCCACTCAGGAATGAGCTATCCCCCATCTCTCTGCCTATGAAAAGACAGAGCATTGTGTACACAGCTGACTAACAGGGCACACCCACCCCAGCTGTATGTAGTGCACAGTGCAAGTCTATGGACAAGGGAGGAGGAAGGAGACTCTGCCTCACTCTGCCTTCACCTATCTACACACTCAGTCAGCACACCTTACACTGCAGACTAGTCTCATGGGCGGGACCTTCATCGCGCACTCCATTGGCTACAGATCAGCGAGGTGCGGGCTCTGATTGGCTGACAGCTTTCTTTTGTTCGCTATCACGGTTGAGCAGCAGGACGTTTAAGTTGAGAGAAGCAGAAGTGTGTTAGAGCTGACAGCTGCGGATAGAGCGGCCGGCCAATAGAGTCCTCATCACTCGGGCGGGGCGACCGGAACCCAGCGAACATGGATCTGGACAATAAAGTGAAAAAGGTGAGCTGATGTCCTGTTATGTGTTCTGTCACTATGACCTCACACTGCATGCATGCTTCACCCTTCACATGGATGGGACATGGCACTGGGGGGAGCATTTCCTGCTTCGGGGATTATTTACTATTGATTCTAACTCTTGTATCATAATATTCCTGTCACTGGTAACCGACCACAACAGAGATATGTATGTCAGGACACCTGGCTCTGTTTTATTTATTTATTTTTAGACATGTAAACATACAATTTATTAAACACAAAAGTTTAGCAATTTTATGAGACTTGGGGCTAAAAAACTTCTTCTTTCTTTCATTCAAGTGAACCCCCCCTGTGTTCTGGCAGCCTTTGTCTGGTAGGGGAGATTTCTCTTCATTTCCTATCTCAGAAATGCAACAGGAAGTGAGAGGATTCTCTAAGCAAAAAGTAGGGATGAGTTTGGGTGTCCTCTGCATTCTATAGGAAATTTTTAAAGTGCAAGTCCACCCAAACACTAAAATCCCTACGTCTACAGACATCCACATTCTAATACTAACCTATATAGCCCTGTAAAGAAGAAATCAGCATTTTTTTTTTTTTTTTTTTTTTTTTTTTTTTTTTTTTTTTTTTTTTTTTTTTTGGGAGCCGATCCGGTTTCCAGCAGCGGAAGCTCTGCAGAGGACATAACTGACAACGGCTGTGAAATGAATGGGATGTGACGTCACCCATAGAGTTACTATAGGGCTTCCGTTGTCAGATGTGTCCTCTGCACCCGCCTACACAACGAAGCCGCAGATGACAGCTCAGCGTGGGGTCAGGTCGGCTTCATAAAACATACGTATACTGATCTCTTCTTTATAGGGCTAGATAGGTTAGCGTTAGGTCATGGATGTTTGTAGATGCAGGGATTTTAGTGTTTGGGTTTACTTACACTTTAAAGTTGCACAGTGTTTATTTTATTTTTTTTGATCCGAACATCTGGCTAAGTATGGGGGTTACAAGGGTGTTGGCATCATTAGCATCCTTCCTGTTTTGTATGTGTGCTGCTGGGCTGTGAATGATCCAGTCTGCAAATGTTTGAACTTAAAGCGGAGTTCCACCCATAGATGTAACTTCCGCTGATTTGGCACCTTTCAGGGGGAGCAGATACCTGTCAAAAAAAACAGGGGAAGGATCGCTGCACAATGTGCAGTGAACTACATCCTTCCGCCCTTTCCCCTGATGTCTTCTAGGAGAGACACAGGTCCCTGAAGCCCACAGGGACCATCCAGAAAGCGCAGCGTGACTCGCGTGTGCGCAAAGGGAAACGGGCTGTTTCTCTTTGTAATGATGCCTGCATCCGGAGTCGAGGGACGGGTCGGCTTCAGGTGCTGACATCCCGGGCTCCCAGGACAGGTAAGTGTCCTTATTTTAAAGGTCAGCAGCTGTTTTTTTTTTTTTTTTTTTCACCTAAGGCCCCTTTCACACTGGGGCAGGAGCGGCGTCGGCGGTTACCGTTGTTTTTGCAGTGGTATTCGGCTGCTAGCAGGGTGGTTTTAACCCCCGCTATCGGCCGAAAAAGGGTTAAAAACCCCGCAAAGCGCCGCTGCATTGATTTCAATGGGTAGGAGTGGTGAATTCACTGCTCCAAAGATGCTGCTAGCAGGACTTCTTTGACCGTCCTGCTAGCGCACCTCCGGCTTTCACACTGGAGTTAATGGGACCGGATTTTTTCAGGCGCTATACAGGTGCTATTTTTAGCACTGTAGCGCCTGAAAAACTCCCCAGTGTGAAAGGGGCCTTAATGCATCCTTTGCATTAAGGTGAAAAAACTGTTCCCTTGGAGACATGCTCTTCCTCTCTGCCTGGGGGTTCTCGTTTCTTGATTGGATAGATTAATAGCAGCGCAGCCATTGGCCAGGGGATCCCAGAAGACGAGGTTTGGGGGTCACACTGTGCAAGATAAAAAGCCTACTGTGTGCAGCAGCCCCATCTCAATCCAGCAATGTTGTACAAGTGACTCGGCTGTCAAGGACTCCCCTCATTGGCTGAGACTGACAGCAGTGGGAGACAATGGAACTTTGCTGCAATCAAAGTCAGTGAGCCAATGAGAAGAGAGAAGGGGCAAGGCCGGGCCACAGCTCCGTGTCTGAATGAACACCAGGAGCTGCAGTTTGGCTCGAGTGCCCCCATAGCAAGCTGCTTGCTGTTGGGGCACTCGACAGAAAGGAAGGGCCAGAAGCGCCGGCAAGGGACCCGAGAAGAGGGAGGATCATCATATAAATTGGTCTGGTCCACAATGAATTGCAGCAAAGTGTCGGGCAAAAACATATAAATGCAATCAATCTCTGAAATTTTGGACGTTGGCCTGCACACCTGGCTGTGCCATGAAAGGGGGAATAATTCGGAAGGCAGCCATGTTGGGTTGGCAAGACCATCTGGCATGTATGTAGCAGCCCTGGCTCTTGGGGGAGATGTGACACTCCAGTAGTTGGGAGATTTGAATTTCCTGTGCTTGGATGTGACGTGGCAGCACTGGTACCGGGGCTGGGCATCTGTTCCCGGGGCCTATTGCTGGCGGCAGAACTGGTACTGGGAATATAATCCTGGTTGCTGGCGGCTGCTTGTTTTCCAGAGTGCCGTGCCCTTTTAGGGGGGACCCATTCTTCTTCTGACTCATTTGCTGATCCACTACTCTCAATAGGTTCAAATGCCGAATCTGATAAGAGCTCCCCGCTGTGCTCATCAGTCATGGAGAGCATCTGGAACGCCTCCTCGCTGCTGTATTCTCTCTTGGACATGATGCTGAGGGCTGTGAGATGGGTGGCAGGTGACGGTCACTGATGGACTGTGCAACGGGTGGCAGGTGATGTTCACTGATAGGTGATGGTGTCTCGAACGATGGTCACTGATGGGTGACGGTCACCAATGGGTCATGGTCACTGATGGGTGACACGTACACCACTGATGGTCATTAATTGGCAGTCTCTTATGTGACAAGTGCACTTTATGGGGCGACTGTGGTGACAGGTGATTTGGGGGGGGGGGGGGGGGGGTGCGCGATGTGACAAGTGTTGTGCTTGGTGCAGACACTACAGAACACGGATCTGTAACTCACTATGCCTGGCTCTTCTCTCCTCACACTTGAAATGGTGTGTGAGGAGGGAAGAGCCGGTAACAGTTACCGGTCAGTTACCGGTGTTTACTTTTAGTGATCGACTGTGAATGGATCACAGCCGATTTATGCGGTAAACTGCCGCTGGCCAATGACTGTTTACCAGTGACTAGCAGTGTTCCGGGGAACACGCCACCACCACAGACGTGCACGCGCAGGGCGATCACGCGCATACACTGTGTGAAAGGGGGAAGTACCATCTGTGATCGGCTGTGACTGCATCATCACCTGGTAGATAGCCATGCCCAATGGCTGTTCACCCCCGTCGGTGACGAGTGGTGTCTCTGTGACATGCTGCCACCGACAGTACAGTGGATCGCGCGCATGCCCTGTTTAAATGGACGGACGTCATCTGGGCGGGCATCATAACAAGCGCCGAACCGCCCAGCCGTCATGACGGTGGGCGGGCAGCGGTTAATGACAAAATAACAGGGTCTCTTGATAATCTAGCCAACGCCCCAGAAAGGTATACTTATTGATCCATGTGACCTAAACACTGTCACATGGGAGAAGTTGCATGCTCCCACATATGTGGGAGCCCCACTTTATTAACGTGAGCACAGATTGGCAAGTATACCTTGTTGGCATGGTCACTTTGCCCTGAATGGGCAATGTTGCAGCATCTTTAAATACAATGAAAATTGGCACTAGAAATGTAATTTATTCTGACAAATATGAGCTTCACAGAAGCTGGAGACCCCTCTAGTAATGCAGGACTGCTCTGGAAGCACTGTGCCTCATTTAGCTAAAGATCGAGAAGGACACCAGGCTTAGGGTTTTACTGGTTTCATAATGCTCTGGCTGTGCTGACAATATCCTTGTGCTGAATATAGACCATATTCCTGGCTGCTGCCTGGATAATTACTATTGCTGTCACTAAGCACATCCTTGCCTGCTGCCTGGACCAGTGCTCTCCTCTGTGGACACTACTAAAAGCACAGGTCATACTATTTTTTTTTTTTAATTCCCGCAATATAATTTATTTTGGATTCTAATTCTTGGTATGTACATGCTATGTGTTAGAAATATGAAGGGCCTTCAAAAATGATAGGTTGCCAGGGAATTATATATGTAATGGAAGGAAAAGGACCTGGGGGTCCTAGTAGATGATGGGCCCAGCAATGCCAAGCTGCTGCTAACAAAGCAAACAGAATATTGGCATGCAATAAAGAGATAAAACGATAATTCTCCCGCTCTACAAGACAGTCCAGTTCTGTGCACCAGTCCTCAGGAAGGATGTACTGGAAATGGAGTGAGTACAAAGAAGGGCAACAAAGCTAATAAAGGGTCTGGAGAACATTAGTTATGAAGAAAGGTTGTGAGCACTGAACTTATTCTCTCTGGAGAAGAGACACTTGAGAGGGGATATGATTTCAATTCATAAATACTGTATTGGTGACCCCACAATGGGGATAAAACTTTTTTTTTTTTTTTTTTTTTTTGCGGAAGGGAGTTTAACAAGACACATTGGCCACTCATTAAATTCGAAAAAAAGAGGTTTAACCTTAAACTACCCAGAGGGTTCTTTACCGTAAGAGCGGCAAGGATGTGGAATTCCCTTCCACAGGCATGGGTCTCAGCAGGGAGCATCGATAGTTTAAAAAAACTTTTAGATAAGCACCTGAATGACCACAACATACAGAAATATACAATGTAATGCTGACATATAATCGAACACATAGGTTAGACTTGTATCTTTTTTTTTTTTTTTTTTTTTTTTTCAACCTCACTTTATGCTCCTAGACCGCCTGAAGGCGCTACTTCAATGTTGGGCCTCTGTATGTGGCCAGGCTGTGTAAAAGTCTCGGAATGTATTTTGGGGTGTAATTTGTTGTATGCATATACTCTGTGAGAGAAATAACCTGTTAATGACTCTTTTGTACAAAAAAAAAATTCATTTTGCAAAGAATTGTGGGGAAAAAAATGACAACTTTAAAAAAACTCACCATGCTACTTACTTAATACATTTTTTTTGGAATGTCTGCTCTTTCAAAAAAGGGGTCATTTGGGGGGGGGGGGGGTATTTTTAATTTCCTGACTTGTTAGTGTCTCAAGAAATTAGATAGGCCTTCAGTACATAACGTGTGATTTTTCAGAGATTGGCACCATAGTTTGTAGACTCTATAACTTCCACAAAGGCCAAATAGTATACACTAATTTGGGTTATGTCTACCAAAGATATGCAGCAGTCTAAATTTTGGCCAAAATTTATGAAGAAAAATGACTAATTTGCAAAATTTTATGACAGAAACAAAGGCATTTTTGTCACAGTTTTCGGTCTCTATTTTTTTGTGCAATAAAAATAAATAAAACCCACTGGTGATTAAATACCACCAAAAGAAAGCTCTGTTTGTGTGGGAAAAAAGGGCGCACATTTCATATGGGTACAGTGTTGCATGACCTGAGTAATTGTCATTTAAAGTCTGAGCACTGAAAATTGGTCTGGGCAGGAGGAGGGGGGGGGGGGGGGGGGGTATAAATGCCCTGTATTAAAGTGGTTGAGAATGTTGTGTACAAGTCATGATACCACTTTTAATGTCTGGTGACATTAATATTACTGAATACCATTGTCAAGTGGATTACAAAAATAGAATAGAATGCTAAAAATGGAGAGTGGGAAACAGTGGCATTACAGGAAACAAGAAATGTATTAACCAGTGTTGAAATTCAGGAACATTTTTAGATGTAACCAGGGCAAACCTTTGGACCGGGTTTTGTCCCTGGCATGCAGGAAGATTGGCAAAGGTGGCCGCAGATTTATTAATAGTACATATTGAACCTCTACTGTATATCATCACTTCATGCTTGTAATGTGTTTTGGCTGTAGTAGTGCTGTAATTAATCTCTCTCCATATATTCTTTATAGCTGGTCACCAGCATTTAGTAAAGTTTTTAAATAGTTAGGTTTGGATCAAGCTGGTCCAAATTAACTATTACCTTCAATTCTAGATGTGCACACTGCTCGGCCATTCACAGGGAGCTCTGTATTCTATGAATGCATACAACGCTAAATGGAGCTCCCTGTGCATGATTGGCTAGTGCTTAGCCCAAAATATTGTTTTTCTAGGAGTGAAACGGAAAGTTCTCGTCTCACTGCTAGAACACAGAGTTGCATACTGTATGTAACTGAGTCTACATACAGCGGGCTCATCTAGTAGTGAAGGTAATAGTTCATTTTTGGACCGCTTGGTCCAAACAAACTATTAAAACTTCCACCAAAAGCTGGAGATCAGCTGAAATCCTTTGTGCTAAGAGACATACTGAGCACAATTGGCTTCAGACTGATTAGTAGCTCTCAGACCAGGATCTAGTCTGTTACTATACGTAGTGTGGAAGCCATCCAGGGATGTATAGAGCAAGATCAGCACTGGCCTGCTGGAGAACATATCCATCTGTTATAGCACTTCATAGCATTTTTAAACCAGTTCACGCTAGAATAAAAATTTTGGGCTTTTTTTTTTTTTTTTCATTTAGATATGGCAAAGCAACCAGATAATTGCCTACTTACAGTGAGGTCCTGTGTTGGACCTATGTTGATGGCTTTGGTTTGGAATTAATTTAGAATTTATTGACAGGTACAGCTGACCTCCGTTTTTTGAGCCGCATTTGACCTTATTCAGGTGGGTTTCCAGACTTGATTCCTATAGATGTATAGGAATCCAAATCTTGTTTGACACAAACAAAAGTTTAACACAGGCCCCTGAGTTATATTTTGTTTATACCAGTAGCTTTGTTCTTTAGAAACACAGAGGAGATGTCTATCCCTGCTGGTAGTTGGGACAATCGATCAAGGCAAAGCTGTCATGTAAGTATACTAGCAATATTACTGGGAATCCTAAAAGAATGCATAACGTTGATAATTTTGTCCCAACTACCAACAGGAAAAGTAGTATTTTAAAAGGTTGTGGCCCAAGAGTTTGCAGTTGGGAATTTAAAATGTATCTCCCGCCAAAATGTTTTATTTTTGGGCATGGTATGAAAAGGTTAAAACATCAGTTGAATTTTCTACTGCAGTTTGTGGCCCTATGTAGAAGATGTTCCCTCAACGTATGTCCTTGTGATGTAAGGGAGACCCCCAAGTAATGGGATTCCCCACCTTATGTTTAAAAAAAAATAATAATGAATATCTCCAATGGGGAACAAATAATAAATGCAGACAAGGGGTCTAACTTCCCACTATATAACAGTGGAAAGAAAGTTCTGACTAAAGTTTCTTACCCTATAATGCATTTTCAAGAAAAACACTTTTAGCTGTGAAAGGATGTTATATTAATAAATGTGTGTGATTTTAAGTAAGCTACTTAAAAGGTAAGGGTCTTTTTAATCCAGGGGTATGGCAACAGGCATCTTTGGCCTGCAGGAAGCAACTGTGATAACAGCCACGTGAGTAAAAAAGCTTTTAGTTTATGGAGCTGGATACAAGGTCCAAGGTGTATTGTATTATGTGCCTAAACAGTCCAAGCACACCTTGATGTAAGGAAAAAAACTTTTGTTGGTTTGTGAATCCAAGTTAAATTGATCAAAGCTATAGCCTAGTCTTCCCTCATTATGGAACATCAAGCACATAATTCTCATGCACTTTACCAACAGTTCAAGATACAGTATGTGCTCACTAATCCGTTTTTAGGTTTGTGAAATCTTCCTTTTCTGATTCTCTCATTATAGGGCTGTATGGCAACTAGATCAATGTATTTCTGAAGTGGGTACTGCCAGCTGTTTCCAATCAGCCACAGACTTGAAGCCTGTACAAATAAGACTCTAATGCTGTCTTAATGTGCACCCTAGATGCAAACTATCTAGGCCTGGGGTGCACATCCATTCTTAAAGTGGATGTAAACCCGATTCATGAAATTTTGAGCTGTGCACATACATCTGCAGTGTTATGTTATCTCCCATCAGCGCCCTGTGTCCTGTAGCTGTCTCCTGCTCTGTTCCTATGTTATCAGCCTGACAAGTTCTGTCACATATGATAAAAAGCAGCTAGAGTTGTGTTGGGGAGGATGTCTAAATAGAGTAGAAGAGCTATGAACTATACAAAGAACAGAGCTGAGGTCTCTACCTATGAGGAGAGAGGATGTGTGCCTTTTCTCCAATCGGCTGCCTTGGCTATATGCCCAGGCTTCTCTGCAGTCTTAACCAGGAACAGAAAATCTAAAGCACACAGGTGTGTGTGTGTGTGTGTGTGTGTGTGTGTGTGTGTGTGTGTGTGTGTGTGTACGTGTACACACACACACACACACTTGAAGATATAAAGGACAAGGCATGAACCGTAGCAGTATGTCCAGTCTACTCATACCAATATGGGTTTGTCATCTAGCCTCAAAGCATATATAGAAAAAAGACTTCTTCCCCCAAGAAGGGAAACAAATACCCCAGGTCTAGCAAACATAGTGGGCCCATCCCAAAGTTGGTAGCTAGGAGAGCTAAGAACCTAAAGAACCCAGATGATACCCTGATCAGGTCAGAGTTTTCCAAGACACTGGGAACTTCCTGGTTGTCAGAATACCCAAGAAGCAAGGGTATGTTCCCATGGGGACATTGCCAGGTATACCCCCATGTGGATAGGACTGACACAATCAATGACGCTCTGGGTGAACAAAGTTTTCAAATAAAGGACCTCGTAAACTGTACCACTACCAAGTTCATCTATATGTTGACTTGTCCGTGTAATACGTTCTATAGAGGGGAAAACAAAACGCCAACTTAGGATACACACAAGTGAAATCAGTGAAAGAAAACCCAGACGAACCTCTAGCAAGACATTTTGGCCAATTTCATAAAAGCAGCCTGGAAGGCATGCGGGTTAAGGGCATCTAGACATTGAAATTGCCTCTTCTTGGTAACAATTTCAATCTGATACTACTACAGAAAGAAAAATGGTGGATATACAGATTGAGATCACTTGTGTCAATGGGCCTTAATACTGAACTTAATTTGTAGAGGGTTTTATTTTTTATTTTTATTTTTTGGGGGGGGGGGTTAATTACTTCCCTCCCAACAGTAGCCTTTTTAGAAGTTCCCAACATTAGGAGTTTTCATAAATTAGTAGTGCTCCACTCATCAACATAAATAGATATACATGGTCAATGTAGACACTATATACCCTAGTCCCCCTGCTGGACTATGTATATCTATACATACAACCTTTGTGTTCGGTGTGCATTGTATTCTGTCTGTTCTGTGTGTTTCTTATCTTCACCTCGCCCTCTTCCTCATAGCTGCATCTACCCAACTGTCTGCAAAGATAAAACTAGCAGATAGTGGTTGGATATGAAAGGTTGGATCCTCTTTAAAGGATCTATTCTATATATTGCTCTGTGAATAGAATGTTGACAACTGTCTTAACACGTCTCTGGAGCAAATACAAGATCCAAACCATCTTTGAAGCCATTACACCCAGAACTTGGCATGACAATGAAATATGAATTTTATCATCATAATTTAACATTTTCCTTTTAACATGATCACAGTACGGTATGATGCAGTAGGCTCCTTTTTAAATTGAATAGGGTTGCCGCTATCCGAGTTGAAGATGCATTGAAAGGGAGCCCTTGGATATCCACCCGATGTCCATATGAAGCTACACAACCGCACAGCGGAATGCGTTGAAGTCATCACTGCCCTGACATGACAACCTCATTCCCCACAGTGTTGGTAAGGACACAATGGGATTCGGAGGGAGACCTGTTGTGTTTCCTTAGCCGCTGGCTTGGCTAGTGTACATGCATAGTACCGGGATGCCTAGAGGGAAGTGACAGCTATTGGCGATACTTACCAAGCCAACATCCCATTGGAGTGCCTTGACCGCAAAGTCCCAAATGGGACTGACATGGGAGCAAGATCCATTCCTTGGAAAAAGGTTGGCTGATGGACATGGACTGAGGATCCAAGGGGGAATGGTAAGTACCATGTAGATATGGATGCACCCATCTGAGCTTGTATTTTAACCTGAGGTTTCTTCACAAGTCCCCGCACTTAGTCCCTCAGACTCCCACACCATTTACCCTTATTCGACTTCTGGTTGATCTACAGCACTTCCATCCATTGATGACTGATATCTGCATGATTTTCATAGCAGCCGCGGCTTTAGACAACCTCTGAAGAGCCACAGACGGTTACTCTCAAGTTTCCTATCCTAGCCAGAGAGGACGTCTGATACCATGTCCCCAGAACTTGAATAATGTACTCGGACATTTTTTCCTCACCAGCCCATGACTAACTTATTCAGAGGAAATCAGGATTTCAGTATCCACAACATCATGCACAGCTCTCTGTCCAAAGGCTCATACATACAATACGAAAATCGGATGGAAAAAGTTGTATGACGCCCTGTCTGACGCTTTTCGGGGTTGTTGGTACGGTGCTTTTTCGACAGCCGACTTTTTTTGCTTTTTCGTCATAAAAAGCCGGATGTCCAGACTATAAAATTTGTTGGATGTGAACTCTAAGTCCGCTTTTCGTTTCATTAGTACGATTTTCATATGAAAAAAATCGTACGAGCAAGAATACGCATGCTCAGAAATGAAGGAATACAAAACTATTCAACACATTACGTCACTTTGGATGTATTCTGTCGTATGAGAATTTTCGTATTGGGAGTAACCGCTTCACTTTCGACATGAGACTAGCATGCCACAAAAAACGGGTGTTTGGTCGTCCGAAAATCTAAGCGTGTGTATGAGGCTTAACTCTTGTGAGTTTTTTTTTTTTTTTTTATCAATGAACTGGGACATCTGACTACAGTAATTGCAATTACATTCCACTTCTGGCCCCATATTCCATTTCCAGAGCCCCCCTCTCTCCTTTACTTTAGCTCAAGCCTCCAAGGGGTTGACATATTGGTGCACCTACTAGACACACTGTGATACCCAATTCATACAGCAATTGCTGTGGAGGTGTTCTCTGTGTCAATTGATTTGGCGTCCGGTCATTTTTTTTTTATTTATTTTTTATTTTTTTCAATGTTATGTGTTTGTCTGAGTGTCATTGACACTGCTAGCATGCATATGTTGCTTTTCTAAGCAGACTGTTTCCTCGCTTGGTGGCTGAAACACAGCACCATTATTTTAGACTGTACTACCTTTTGACTAAGGCTGGATTCACATCTATGCATTTTTAGTGCTTTTTTGCATTTTGCAGATTTGCACTACAGTCCATTTAACATGGTTTCCTATGGAACACGTTCTGTAGTGCAGCCTTTCTTTCCTCCCCCTCCTTGGGGAAGAAGTGTGTGTGTGTGTGTGTGTGTGTGTGTGTGTGTGTTGACAGCAGATATACATGTAAAACTTATGCAGGGAGATTTGTTTCATCTGAGGCCAGTCACTTCACTGGGTATATGTGAGTATATGGGTATAATATGAGGGTTTACATACACTTAACTTTGCACAGGCGTCCTTCTGCAGCTTATTGGTCGCGTGCAAGAGCCTTTACAGTACTGCCTCCAAAACAGAGTCGGGCACAAGAATGTGGGTATAATGTAATGTTTGATGTAAATCCAAAGCACTAGGACTACAGCTATTAACTTGACTTCTTTTATTTATGAATACAGCAAACTTACGTGAACATAAACATTTCAAAGTTTGCATTGGGGTTTATTCATGCAATAAAAAATGTTATGCATCAAAACCTATATAGTACAGTATTTTTACATAACAGACTAACTCCATGGTGATCTAAAAATACAACCAGTTATCTTGTAGCAAAGTGGTGCTTCCGTTCATGTATTAAAGTGATCTTTTTGTCATAAATTTTATTCACACGCACATAAACCAATTGCTGCTGGGTTTATACCCTTGCGACTACTGTGCAGAGGTAATTCGCTAAGCCAAAATTGGATAGTAAAACTTATTTTTTTGTGTGTTTGGGTCTTCTTTCTTTCTAACAGAAGCTGACAGATGTTCAGGAGGTGCTACTGCTGCCTCCTGACAAGTGTGTGTGTGTGTGTGTGTGTGTGTGTGTGTGTGTGTGTGAGAGAACCCCCCCCCCCCCCCCCCCTCCCATTAGACAACATCAACTTTACATAGCAGGACCACAATGTGACTACATACTACGCATTTGGCTCACGGTTGCAGTGTGGTCTTAATGAGCATGTGCCACCTCTCTGCAACTGAGTTAATATTGCTGTGGCTGCAAGGCAATGCGTCACAGCTGCAGCAGGTGTACACCCCCCCCCAATCAGGCTGTAATGTTACAACTGCAGGGGTGGTAAAACCATGGCCCAGCCCACTGTTTTTGCTGCTCCCCCCTAATCGCCGATGTGAAAGAGCCCTCAGGGTTAACTGCAGTAGCGGAAAATCAGGTCTTCTCTCCTGCAAAATGGAGCTGTGATGTGAGGCTGTGTAAATCTTAGGACTGGGTAGTCAGAAATACAAATCCTTTGGTAGGTATAACCGGTGGTATTTCATCTGTGTATTTAGTTGTTTGCCTGGGCTTGAGCTTGAAGTAGCAATAATGGTTTCAGGCCACTGTAACCTGTGTCAGACTCATTTTTAGGTGTATCTGTACTCTGACACTTTTTTATAGTTTCCTACCTGGATAGCTTTAACTGCAGTGGGAGGCCCTGTTGGAGAGATTCTTTAAGTTCCTGTCTAGAAAATGCTTTCTTTAAAGTGACTGACTTTTTTTTTTTTTTTTTTTTTTTTTACGAATCCTTACAAACCTCTCATTCTTGCCTCCACTGTGCAGCTCGTTTTGCACAGAGTGGCCCCGAACCAGCTCTTCTGGGGTCCCCCGGCAGCTCTCTTGACTCCCCCCCCCCCCCCCCCCCCCCCCCCCCCCCCCCCCCCCCCCCCCCACACACATCAGATAACCACCTGGGAGAAGCGCTCTCCCCGGGGGGGGGGGGGGGGGTTACCTTTCAGGCGTGCTCCCGAGTCCAGCATTCAGCGTCCATAGAGGTCGAATGCAGGACCCTGCCCCGGCGCCCATGTCATTGGGTTTGATTGACAGCAGTGTTAGCAGCGCAGCCAATGGCTATCAATCGAGCCGAGAACTCTGGGCAGAGACAGTGCGTCCCTGTGGGACAAGTTCTAGTGCCCAGGTAAGTAAAATGGGGGGCTGGGGGGCCGGTCACTGCCAGGTGTTCACCTTAATGCATAGGATGCATTAAGGAGAAAAAACACGTAGGTGTACAACCCCTTTAAGATAAGTTGGGGGAATGCTAGAACCTATTGTTTCCTTGTTGCAGATTTTTCCCTCTGGTAAAAGGTTGTCCCCAGAACACAAAATGAGGGTAAATCTGTCCAATGCAGCGCAAGATAGTGGTAAAATCTGAGTTTCTAGCATTTCCCCATTCTGTCCAAAAAAAAAAAAAATCTGTGTAGGCTAGTTTTTATAATAAAAAGGTTTGGTTTTTATATTCCTTAAATGGAAATATTGCTTAAACGTCTAAATATTTTTCCATTAAAGTTTTTAGCTCAACTGATGTCATTGTTTGCATATTTGCCGTTATGACATGTGAATGTCATCTGTGGATGTAAATGATCTGATTTATGACCTTTTCTAGAACAAATCTCTACTGCTCCCTGCCATTCACAAAACCTTTTAGTAAGGAGTCATCTAAAAATACGTTGGCTGTCAAAATGGTTTAGTTTTAGTTCTAGATATTTTGTGTACACACTGCACAGACGGCAGCAGATGTTTTGCTGTGTGTGTCCATTGGATAACCCGTGGGACAGCCTTACTTTCTCTATACATTATATCTTGGAACGTCTGAAATTCTGTACATAAACTGCTACAAGTGTCTGCTTGCAAACAGACTTTCCAGAGAAAAGGTGGCAATACCAGAAAGTCATCGAAGGAAAAAAAAAAATGGTTCATATTTATGTCCCATCTCCCCCCCCCTTGCTAGACTTCCCTTCACCTCCCTGTCGCACCATTTCCCTGCCAAAAGCAAGAAAAGTCACCCTGGGTAAGCCCAGGGCCATCATCTTTAATATTCGACCCTGGGCAAACATTTTCTTCGGATGTACCCCCGCCCCCCCCCCCCCCCAATGCAATTTCACTCTCCAACAGACAAACACACAGATCTATCAAAAAAAAACAAAAACGTGTGTTTACATTATTAAAATCCTGGTCCAGGCTCACTGATCAGTTCCTAGAAGTTACTGCTCACTGGTTGCTAGAGGTTGCTGGGCATCATTACTTACTTACTGGTTGCTAGAGATTACAGCACATCATCATCTCCTCACTGCCTGCACAGCATGGACTGGGGAGGTGTGGGGACCCACCAATATAACTCCTAGAACCAAGCAAAGAGGTGTGCAGAGATATGCAATAGATAGGAGGGGATATGCAAGTAATATCCCGTGTGTGTGTGTGTGTGTGTGTGTGTGTGTGTGTGTGTGTGTGTGTGTGTGTGTGTATATATTTTTTGCTGTGCTGTGTGATGCATACACCTCCATCACTGCACAGTATGCACTCCCGAGAGTGTGGTTTGCGTCTTGTGGTCTGAGTCTCTCCACGAAAAGCCAGGATTGGGAGCAGGTAGTTGGTTCACGCTTGAATGTCAAAAAACGCAGTTAAACTATCAAACGGGGCTCACCAGCGAATATATATATGTGTGTGTGTGTGTATGTGTATATATGTATATATATATATATATATATATATATATATATATATATATACATTCATTCATTCATTCATTCATTCATTCATTCATTCATTCATTCATTCATTCTTTTTTTTTTTTTTTTTTTTATGGGTCTCCATGGCCCCCCATCAAAGTTAAGTGTTTGCACCAGGCATCTCAAATAGATTTGAGCGGACACCTGGATGTTCGGGTTCGGCCGAACTTCGCAAAAAAGTTTGCGTTCGGGACAGAACTTGACCCTGAACCCAAACCCCATTGAAGTCAATGGGGACCCGAACTTTTGAGGATTAAAATGGCTTCTAAAAAAGTAATGGAAAGGGCTAGAGGGCTGCAAATGGCAGCAAAATGTTGTTAATGGCATGGCAAGTATAAGATTAGAACTGTCCCCGCACAAAGTGTAATTTCTGCAGGAAAAAAAGCACTCGCGGCTATAATGAATTGTTTTTGTTTTGAATTGAGAAAAAAAAAAAATGCGTGGGGTTCCCACAAATTCAATTACCAGGCCCTTCAGGTCTGGTATGGATAGTAAGGGGGAACTCCACGCCAAAAAAAAAAAAAAAAAAAAAAAATGGCGGAGTTCCCCCCAAAAATCCATACCAGACCCTTTCCAATCCAAGGAGTGCCCCCCCCCCCCCTAAATCCTACCCCCCCCCCCCCCCCCCTCCTGAACCGTACCAGGCCACATGCCCTCAACATTGGGAGGATGCTTTGGGGGTCTGTGACCCCCTTAAAGCACCATGTTGATGGGGACAAGGGCCTCATCCCCACAACCCTGGCCAGTGGTTGCGGGGGGCTTATCGGAATCTGGAAGCCCCCTTTAACAAGGGGACCCCCAGATCCCGGCCTCCCATGTTTGAAATGGTTAGGGGGTACAAAAGTACCCCTACCATTTCAAAGAAAGTGTAAACAATTGTTAAAAAACACACAGACACCGTTGGGAAAAGTCCTTTTTATTAAAAATAAAAAAAATTCCAGCGGTGGTAATCCTCTCTGGCTATCCAGCGATGGGTGATCTCTTCTCCGTGGTCCAGCGATGGATGATCTCTCCCGATGGTCCAGCGTAGCGCATCCTGTTTCCACTGAGACACTGTGGTAATCCTGGAGCCTGACAGGTCTTAGCTGAGGACAGGGCCACCCGTCACCTGAACTCGCACCACTCTGATGCAAGGGGAATCCCGGGCTTCCCCAGTGACATGCAGGTGACCCTGCCCCCCCCCCCACTGATGTAACGGAAACCTGCGTTACATCAGAGGGGGGTGGGGTCACCCATACATCACTGGGGAAGACTGGGTTTCCCCTTGCGTCAGAGGGGGGCGGGGTCAGGTGACTGCTTCTTTTCCTGCAGAAATGACGCTTTGTGCAGGGACAGTTCTAAGCACGGGGAAACATGCGCCCCTGGCATACTATAGACACCCCCCCCCCCCCAGTTATGAAATTTAAAGGAATATTGCACTTTTATTGTTTCACTTTAAGCATTATTAAAATTGCTGCTCCCGAAAAAACAGACGTGGGTTTTTATTTTTTTTTTTTTTTTTGCATTAATACATGTCCCCTGGTGCAGGACCCAGGTCCCCAAATACTTTTTATGACAATAACTTTTTAAAAAGTGCCATTACATTGCCGAACACCGATCCCGAACATACAGTAAATTGTTCGGGACCCAAAAGTCCGGTACAAGCCCGAACTTTACAGTTCGGGTTCCCTCAACCCTAATCTCAAATCATCCCTATATAGGGAGAAGTAAAATGGTGGCACAGGCTTGTATATCTCCAGGCATGCGCGGCCCAGGTGGGGGCAAAACCGGGCACGGTTTAAAATTTAACAACCACACACAAAACAATACCAAGGCCGGGAGAGCAATCAAAGTCCACATACTCACAGCTGGTGGGGGGGGAAAGAGGGCCGCCCCCCCCCCCCCCCCCCCCCAACGTGACACCACCCAAATGGGGTGGATTTGTGTCTATACATAGAAGTTGGGGATCAGTGTCCCCCCACCTCACTCTGCGGTGGAAATGTGCTCCAGCACAAAGAACTCCACCACGGATGAATCAAGTCCCTGGTAGAGTCAGCTGTGCCTGCTAACTGCTGATTCCTTTTTCCCATTCTCGATTTAAATAAATAGGCCTTCCTGGAAAAGAATTCGGAATCATATGAGACTTTCAATGTAAAATGCATTACATTTACAATTCATGAGATACTCTACTCCTCAAGGTTCTACAGTCTATTTGGCATTGAGTCCGCATATGTCCTTGTTATAACAATGTGTTTCCCCACCTTTTTTAATCAAATCACAAAATTAAATTTCTAGATTTTAAAAGTACCACAAATTCCAGATCTTTGTTGTGATCTAATCCCTTTTGAGAAGGTGGCTTCTAGTTGTGATCCTTCAGGGATTTTGCCCTTTTACATATGATCATGGGTTTTGCGCTCACATATTTAGCAATAATGGGGTTATCAGTCAATAAATGCCAGTGACGTGCCAAAATTGTATGTAAGATTAGTGTTCTTTCTCTAATGCCCCGTACACGCGGTCGCAAATTCCGACAGGAAAAGTCAGATCGGATTATGTTGGTCGGAAAATCCGATCGTGTGTGGGCTCTAGTGGATTTTTTCCATCGGAATTTCCGACAACAAAATCCGATCAGACATTTTCCGATCGTGTGTAATAGAATTCCGATGCACAAAGTGCCACGCATGCTCAGAATAAATTGGGGAACGAAAGCTATCGGCTACTGGCCTCTACGTAGTCATGTTGTATGTTATGTACATCACTTTGTTCGGAACGATCGGATTTTCCGACAACTTTTGTCAGATGTATTTTGTGGTCGGAATGTCCGACAGTGTGTACGGGGCATTAGAGTGGATAAGAGTGCCTAGTTTTCTGTTTAGCCCTATTAAAGGCTTTTTTTTTTTTTTTTTAAGGCACGTTTTGCTGTAGCCATGTTTAAGAAGTCTGATTTGCAATTCCCTTACGCACCTCTAGAAATCCTCATCCCAATTCCTCCTCAGCCTGCGATAATGACCATAAGGAATTCTCTGCACTAAAAGTCTAGGGTGGGCATTTGTAGCAGGCGGTATGGTATTGGCTGAGGAGGGTTTTCTCTACAGATTGGTGAAAAGATGACCATGCTCATCCACTCTGATCTGTACATCCAAAAATGAAAACGCCTTTTTTTTTTTTTTTTTTTTCTGAAATCCATAGTGAATTTTAGGTTAAAGTCCTTATGACTCACCCTATTGGTGAGCATGTATTTTATAGTTTTTATATTTATGTAGCTTCTAGTATCACTACATTTTAGCAAAAGTGGACATCGTTTAATTTATATTCTTTTAAGTAGAAAAATCCAATCCGATTTTGATCCAGTTTTCAGTGAATCATCTGGTGCAACTGTACTGATCAGCCTCTAGGTTTGAGGCTCTGTTCACACTTGTGCAAATTTGGACACATAAAGTGGCATGACAAGTTGCAGCCCATTGATTTCATTAGAACCTGTCCAAATCTATGCGTCTTGAAGTCAGTTCCTGCTCTAACTTGAGCGACAGAGTGTAAAAGTCGCATCAAATTTGTGCTTGTGTGAACGGAGCAATGTGAATGCTTAATTGAACAGGCTAAAGTTGAAGCTGGTTACGATGCACAGCTGCACCAGATTCTGTGTGCTTAAGTTTTTATTTCCCCATGGGGGGGGGGGTGTATTCCTAGTAGGCGTAATGTGCCCTAAGTTTGCAATAGCACTTTCTCTATTTCAGTCTTCTGATTAGATGCTAGTTTATGTCTTGCTTTTTTGGCATAACATAGCAGCTCACTTGCAGACACTGTGGCTCCTTTTTTAGGAATGAATTTTGATGTAATTGATTGTTGGTTTAACAAGAAAATAGAGGCAAACTATGAAGGAAATGGAGAGGCTCAGAATCACTGCTGTAGTTTCAGAGGTTTACATTGTGGAGATGCAAGTTTGCAAGGAATCGGGGGTAGTCCTTTTCAATACAGAAAATAATTAGCTTTTAAATGTGTGTGTGTGTGTGTGTGTGTGTGTGTGTGTGGGGGGGGGGGCGTTTTAAGACTGGACTTTAGCGTCTTCCCTCCTCCCTATTTATGATGTTGAGAGCTCCTTAATCTTTAGTCCAAAAGTACACTTTTGTAGAAGCTCTTTAGTGTCAAATAGCTGCAAAATGTTGTATCCTAGAAACCTGAAAATGGCTTCTTCACCAAGTTTAGTGTACCGCTTCCCCTGGAGGAGCCCTTTGGTATGGTAGGTCCTCTGTTCTGCCACTACACTTAAAGAGGAACTACAGGCTAAGTTGAGAAAAAAAAAAATTTCAAGCCTTTAAAATGGTGCAAATTGTATTAAGGAAGTTTCCTGCTTATAAACCTTACTCTTTCTAAGTAAGGTTAAAGGTCTCTTTGTAAAAATGTGCCTGGGTTCTTACTGACATCCTGATAAGCGAGCAAAAAAAAAAAAAAAAAAAAGGCAGAAGACTCCCGGGATCTGTGACTGGACTACAATGTTGTGTCAGTTGCCTAGGTGATTGACACTAGGGAAAGAGGAAGCATAGAAAGGTATTTAGACAACATTTATTTTATGTTCCATTTCTAGCAAAGGAGGGGTAAACCATGCAAACAAAGCTAGGTATATAAATGACCAAAGTTCAGTTTTAAGCTGCCTGGTTCCCACTGACCCACCTGGTTATAGGTTGAAGGCTGCTCATACCTTGTGTAACTTCAACATTGGTATGGTACCATAGTGCACAGGAAACTTGATGGTAGGTTAAGCAGAAGTATTATGGCAAGTTGGACAATGCATAAACCCGTAGATGGCCAACTGAACACATTTGAACAGGCTAGACCAAATAGGATGTACACCTATGATATGGCAATTAACTTACTGCAATAAAGTTTAAACCAGATTTCAGCTAGGTTAAATGGTAGGCAACATAATGACCTTCACTAACCCAAAGAAATGTCCTTGAGTGCACTTATTGCGGGTTGGTGTATTTGGTCCCTGACAAGTACCCCTGGAGGTGGATATAAAGCACCTGGTGCTTATTTAGCAGTATTAAGCCAGCTATCGTTGAGGCCCGTCTGTAAAGTGGTGAACTTTTTTTTTTTTTTTTTTTTTTTTTACAGGCACTTGTATAGTGCCCTAAATTTAGACAGCGCTTTACATTTTGTGTGTAATTTATATATATAAATATATATATATATATATATATATATATATATATATATATATATATATATTTCATTCACATCAGTCTCTGCCCTCAAGGAGCTTACAATCTAAGGACCCTAACCCACATTCAAATTTACACAGGAGCCAATTAACCTACCAGCATGTCTTTGGAGTACCCGGAGGAAACCCATGCAGGCACTGGGAAAACATGCAAACTCCAGGCCGCGGTTGGGATTCAAACCAATCACCCTAGTGCTGCTTGGCGGAAGTGCTAACCACTTAACCGTTGCGCTGAACATGATGCTTTCTTTTAAAAGTGTTCACAATGGATGGCTGATGAGACTGCTCCCCACTTAGCAGCCTTGTTGGCCTTAACTGTAGGCAGTAAGGAATTAAAGTGATTTTAAAGGTTGTGTGTGTGGTGGGGGTGTTAGGTTTATTTAATTTTAACCCCTTCAGATCCGCGCTATAGCCGAATGATGTTTACAGCGCGGATCTACTTTGCTGGGAGGCCGTCAATAGACGTCCTCCCCTTTGCACGCCCCACACTGATCACTGAGTCAATGAGACTCGGGTGATCACAGATCGGAGTAAGGGGTCGATCCCGGCCCCTTACCATGTGATCAGCTGTCAGCCAATGACAGCTGATCACGTGATGTAAACAGAAGATCGGTAATCGTTTTTTGTTTGTTCTTTTTCGTCTCAGGAAAAAAAAAAGCCGATCACCAGCTTTTGTTTGCAGTGACATCGGTCCCGAAGAGGCACAGTCACCTCATCTGTGCCCACCAGTACCGCCTGCCAGTGCCACCTACCAGTGCCAAGAATCGGTGCTCACCAGTGGTGCCTATCGGTGCCCATCAGTGCAGCATCATCAGCGTACATCAAGGAGAAAAATGACCTATTTTGCAAAATTTATCAACAAAATGTAAAACTGTTTTTTTGTATTTTTATATAATTTTTTTTTTTTTTTTTTAATTTAACAAAAAAATAAAAAACCCAGAGGTGATCAAATACCACCAAAAGAGAGCTCCATTTGTGAAAAAAAAATTATAAAAATGTAATTTGGGTACAGTGTTGTATGAGCGCAATTGTCGTTCAAAGAGTGACAGCGTTAAAAGCTGAAAATTGGTCTGGGCCGGAGGGGGGTTTAGGTGCCCAGTAAGCAAGTGGTAACAAAAAAAAAACACATTATACTCGCCTGCCCTGTGCAGTGGATTTGCACAGAGAAGCCTGGATCTGCCTCTTCTTGGGTCCCTATTTGGCTCTTTTGGCCCCTCCCTCCTGATGAGTGCCCCTACAGCAAGCAGCTTGCGATGGGGGCACCGGAGCCATGCTGTAGCTCCTTGTATCCATTCAGACCTGATGCTGCGGCCTGACCATGCCCCCTTTCTCTCCTCATTGTCTGGCTGACTGACAGCAGACAAACCAAAATGTTCTAATTTCTGTTTTAACAGAAATCCAATAATCTAATTTCGTCGTAAATTTAGGCCAAAATGTATTCTGCTACATGTCTTTGGTAAAAAAAAAATCCTGATAACTGTATGATTGGTAGCTATGCTACACATTTTGATGGCCTGAATCTCATTTCTTGTGGCCCTAAAATGCCAGGACAGTACAAATGGCCCCTTTTTAGAAAGAAGACAGTCTGATGTATTTAGAGGCATAGTGAATTTTTTGAAATTGCAATTTTTTTTCCCACAATGCTTTGGAAAATTGAAGAATTATATACATTTTTATTTATTTTTCTTCACAAAATGTCATATTTACAAGTTATTTCTCACACACGGTATAGGCATACTTGCAATTACACCCCAAAATACATTCTACTACTTGTCCTGAGTATGGCGATACCCCATGTGTGAGACTTTTCCACAGCCTGGCCACATAGAGGCCCAATACCCAAGTAGATAAGAAAGGATCCCCTACGGTTGGGACTTTGTATAGAGCACCACTCTCACAAGATTTTAGTAAATCAAAAATGTAAATGTTTTATTGATAAAAAAGATATAAAATCCTCAAAATTGTTTAGCAGCAGAATGCACATTATACAGTATGCATGACAGTACACATATACAATACAAAATAACATACAAAAAGAAAATTGTACAAAAAATTACATAAAAATACAGAACAACATTAACAAGATCACAGATACGATACTATTATTCTCCCGGAGGTAGGAGTCCCCCAATGAACTCGACGCGTTTCCAGTTACCCAGATATGGGAACCTTCGTCAGGAGTGGGGAGTAAAGTTTATAATGAAGAAGTACCTGTCGCTCAGATTGAAGACGGCATTCATGAATCAGTGGCATGTATATCCGCGGAGGCGGAGAAAAATGTGTACAGCCCCCCAAAAAAGGAAGAAATGTAGAAAAAGGGGGGGTAAGGATGTGGCAGCACACGCTAGGTTCCTTGACGGGTGATCCTATATATGTGTGTCGTAGCGACCAGATATATAAATCACATAGTAGTTGGGGGAGTCCGTCATCCCCGAGAGTTAATGTCTCGGATAAGTAAGGGGGTAATCCTAAAAATGGGTACCCAAAAGACCCTTTCCTTTGTATGTTGTCCCTCGTTCGTTTAGACCGTATTGGTCCGACCTAGGTGTTCCTCTGCTAGCACCATCAGGCGTTCTAAAGGCATAAATTACACATTTCATTTCCTGAGTACTTATCACTTTTTTTTGAAGTCCCTGGAGCACCAGGACAATTGAATTACCCACAAAATGACCTCATTTTTGGAAAGTTGACGATACCCCATGTGTGAGACTTTCGACAGCCTGGCCACATAGGCCCAACATGTAAGTAGCACCTTTAGGCTTCTAACACATGGCAAGTAAACACCAAGAATTACACCCCAAATAAATTCTGCTGAGCAAAGGGTAAAAGAAAAGGGATTACCTGTGGTTTTAGCAGACAGGAATACCTTCCCAGAGCAGTCAAAGCATTGGTCCAGACAGCCAAAGGAAATGTCCAGGAATTGTCCAGGCAGCAGACAGATATGCCAAAGTATGAACATGGTCCATGGGTTAGCAGGCAGTTCAGGTGGCAGGCAGAGGTATGGCCAGTTCAGGTGGCAGCAGGCAGCACTAATGAGGCTTAGGGCCTCGGTTAGGTAAGACCTGAGGACAGGGGTAGAGGCTTCTTCCCACCCAAATCTCTTCAAAGACTCCCAGTCTCCAGACCCTAATCTGAGAAAACCAAAAACCCGGAGAAAAAAAAGTTTTCGCCACTCGAACATCTTTTCTGGAGCCCCTCACATATGTGAGACTCCTGTGCTGTACAGTGGCAGAGCAAATTATCAGTTCAGGAGGCAGGCAAAAAGCATGGTCATTTAACAGGCCAAGGTCAATTTGCATGGATGGCAGAAACGTGGTTGGCAGAGGCATAGTCGATAAACAGTCTGGGTCATTCACAGAAATAGTGGACACTGGAAAAATATCATCTTCACTTTACTAATAGTGTAGTGAAATGTGAAAGTGGCGCTGGCGCTCGCCAATACAGAGGACAGTAGTATCGGGTGTCACAGTGAATTCCTCTACTTGAACACACACTTTTTTTTTTTTGGAGGGGGGGGGGGGTTTGCGATCTGTTTGGGTAAGAGGAAGGATTTCGGGAAAGTGCTTTTCATGAAGTCTGGCTAATGTATCGGAGCAAATTAGTTAAGGGGCTAGGCCATGGGGATAGAGAAGGGCTGTGATAACGTCGTCTTGAAATTTTAGATGGGTTAGGGAACTTTGGGTGCACTTAAAAAAAATAACAAACAAATTGAACAGGGCTAGTTGTATCAAATGGCGACTTTCTTGTACCAAAACGGTGATCTGGTGGCCAAGTGGGGCTGCATCAGCTGGTCGTTCATATCCACCCCCCCATTAAAAGGTTATATCCATGTACCAATTTTGGCTTCTGGACGGGGCCTCTTCTCTGCAGTTCCACCAAGGCTTCATCGTGCATTGTGAAAAGGATGTAGACATGTCCCCTTTTTTTTTTCTCTCTCCACTTCAGGGCTAGTACCACTTCATTCCACATAGCTATTTCCTCCGTTTCAATTTCTTGGCGACCAATATCTGTGGGAAGCCCTTGTGGTTGGTCTGTACTTTATCAGTCTTCTCTTGGTACATATGGCAGAAAAGCGGGAGACTTGTGTAAAAATTGTCTACATCTAGGTGGTAACCCTCCCAAGCAAGGCTGTCAGCTGCCAGACAATTTTGCCACTTGTTTCCAGGTAGGGCATCCAGGGGGGTTTAGCTGGCATTTCTTTCCCTCGTAAATTTAAAAATCCATATGTGTAACCCGTGGCCCTGTCAGATGCCTTGTAAAATTTTACTCCACGTCTGGCTTGTTTACTGGGGGGGTATTGATGCCAAGTCTTCCTGTGAAGTGTATTAGGGATTCATCTACACAAATATTTATATCGGGGGTAAACATCTGCTTGAAGCTGGAGCAAAAAAAAAATAGATTAGGGGCTGAGTTTTGAATAATTTATCATAATCGGGCATTGTTGAAATGTAAAAACCTCATCTCGTAATGGGTTCTGGGCATCAAAGAAGAGTAGACTGGCATGTGGTAGATAGGTTGGGCAGACCAGTAGGCATGGAGTTCATATTTTTTTTCAGCCCCATTTTGAGGGTTAGGCCAAGTAAAGTTTTCAATTCTTCCACAGTGAGGGGTTTCCAAACAAAAGGGTGGGCATAGGAGGAATCTGGATTGTTTGCTATATGTTGGCTGGCATACAGATTACACTGCTCCACGATGCAATTTAGGAGATTCTCAATAACAAAATAAATGGAAATGATACATTTGTGGTTACATTTTCCGATTTTTGTATTTGAGGGCCTGACTGGGCTGTAAAAAGGGGAATTGCAGGTTCTACTGAAGTATTGGGCAGCCATGTTGGATACGGTAGAAGGTCTGGGAGGCTAGTATGAGCCCTGCCTCGTTGTGGATAGGACACCCCATTGCTAGCATCTGGCCTATCCTCTAGGAATGTTGCCCTGCTTGTGCTTGCTACTGCACAAGGACTTGCAGAACTGCTGGTGGATGCCTGCCTATCCTGTAGTGCTGAGCTGCTGGTGGATGCCTCAGGACTAATTGCGGCTCTCTATTTATATTATGGCTGTGATTTGGACACAGCCGTCATGTGATCAGGAGAGCCAATCGGAGCCCTCCTGCCATGCAGTGCGGCCCTGTCTGGGGAGGGACACAGGCACATCGGGGTGATCCGTTTCTGACGTGCGACCCCCCCCCCCCCCTCAGGCTGTTTACATCACGATAGCTGTGATTACACACAGCCATCGTGTGATCAGGAGGGCAAATCGAGATTCGGCGTGTCCGCGGCATCGCGTGAATCGGGGTTGTACCCACGCGATCCTTCTCCTTATGAGGGATGTTTAGGAACATCCACTCAGGAGGAAGCGCCCACCCAACATGTATGTGCAGTGGGAGGTGGTTAAAGATTATATTTAAATGGTTCTAAATGTGTGTGGTGGGAGTAAAGGGCAGGCAGACCGCTTTATACAAATAAAGCTGTTTTATATTTACCTAATATGTGCAATGATTGCACAGAGCAGTCCCCCCGCTAGTACTTTCTGCGTTGGGGCACTCATGCAAGCGAGCTCCTGAGCCAGCATCCATAGACATGCACAGTGCAGTTCAGGCACACATTCCCCCACTCCCTCCACGCAGGATGATTTTTCTGCAGATTTTTGTCTTCAGATTTACTAAAACCATATATAATGAGGTCAAACCTTTTAAGTGTTTCAATTTGTATGCAATCAGGCAGGCCCTTGCACTACATGGTTTTGTTAAATCTGAAGACAAAAATCTTCATAAAATCTAATATATGGCAGGGGGTCTAACACTACCCTCTTCTCAGACTGACCATACTGCTGTACAAATGTGTTTGCTTTACTACTTCATCTAGAATGTAGACACCCTAAGACAGGAAATGTGCTAGTGAGTTTGGCTTCAAACCTCCCAGACTAACCATGCTGCTGTTCAAGGGTGTTACTGTGCTCGTTCATAATACAGGAATGCAGCCACCACATCTAATAATTGGTCATCTGCAATATACAACATTGTTTGTTGGTTTTTGATTTAAGATCACTTTACAGTGGTTGTAAAGCCTAAACCTTTACCTTAATGCATTCCTTGTATTAAGGTAAATGTTTAGGTGTCAGCATCGCCCCCTCAGCCCCCCTTTACTTACCTGAGACCTCATTTCATCCAGCGTGTCTTCAGCTCTTCTCTCCCCTCACTTCTGGGTCTCGCTGGGGCACTGGGAGCCATTGGTTCCCAGTGCTATCAATCAAAGCCAGTGATGAGGGAAAGGGGGGTGCAGGGCCGAGTCTGTCAATGGATGCAGTAGCGTGACTCAGGTGCGAGCATGCACGAGTGCCCCTATGGGAAGCGGCTTCCCATGGGGGCATTGAACAGAGGGGAGGGGCCAGGAGCATCTGCGGGGGACCTGAAAAGAGTTTTGCAGCCACTCTGTGCGAGTCTTTTGCACTGTGTGTGTTTGTTTTTTTAATAAATTTACTTTTAACTGGTGACCCATTCCAAACACATCCACTGTCCTGTGTGGATCCCAACCCATATTTTAGGAAACGCTGATGTGCTATTATTTTTGTGGCTCTGTTATACAAGCTTATCTTTTTTAAGAGATGCACATAGCCTTGACAATTGAGATGCTCTGAAGCCCTAATAGTGGTTATGCATTGGCCAATATATGAAAAGGCCTTGTGCAGTCCCTTTCCTGTCTATGGAAGCGCTGACATTGGAATAGGTCTAGCAATGAAAAGAGAGAAGGGCTAACATGAGGCTGTTGGCTCTCTTAAGTAATTATAGCAGAAATACAGGTTTCTTGGCAGTCTACAGCTTTCATGTGTATCCTACCAAGCTCTTAGATCTTCAAATAAATTTTCCTAAGTCTAGGCTTTTTATGAGTATGCACCACAGAGGAATGGGGCAACTCCCACATTAGGTATATAGAGAGATAGATCTATCTATATCTCAAATGCCTACAAAGAATGCATACACAATCTTTTAAAGGAAAGTCCTCTCTCTGAATAATAAGGCTTATGTTTTGTTGCATTTTGTACTGTTGTAAGCCTACCTAAAGGTTAACATGCACCTCCCCATGATGCAAAAATCACAGAAGACCGCAGATGACATCAAATCAATCACATCAAAACACAACCTATGTTGAGCAACTTCTCAATATGAAGCTGGCAGGGAAGGTGCACATTGGAAGGACCATTTCATTGAATTTCTAGGATTTTATTGTTATCCCTCCAGACAGATTTTGTAACTGCTAAGTTGTTTGGATAATTTGGACTCCAGACGTACTTGCGTTTACCTTTTTTAAAGGAAGGATATGCAATTAGCGGACCTCCACCTGTTGCATAACTACAAGTCCCATCGTGCCTCTGGGTGTCATGCTTGTAGCTGTCAGTCTCGCTATGCCTCATGGGACTTGTAGTTCTGCAACAGCTGGAGGTCCACTAATTGCATATCCCTGCTTTAAAGGTTTAAGTATAGTGCAAACTGCCATATTGAAGAAATCGCTAGTTTGCAAATGAGGTAAAACATACTTTTAAACCTCCTGACATGTAGACTCCATTTCACTGCCTTAATAGTCTTAGAATTTACTTTCAAAAAGTATTTTAATGCCACCAATAAATCAGTGACAATGTAATATTATCCTGCATCTGGTGCTGTATATCAAAAACCGAAGATGATGTAAAGAATGGGACAAAGAATGCTTTACATTACTATTTTTTTTTTTTTTTTTTTTTTTTTTTTTTTTTTTTTAGCTTCGCCTGTGTTTGCTCCATCTCTATATAAAACCATTTTATCTACAGCATGTTGCATGAATCTGCCTTTACAGCTCTTGTTCTTGTCTCCTGTCTTTTTTAATAATCATTGTATTAAGCTCAGGCACCTGGCAAATGTAAAGCAAGGGTTATGTATATTTATCACTTTTATTTTTCATTTCACAGATGACGTTAGGTCATGAAGAAGGAGCTGGAGCACCTTGCTTAAAATGTAAGGATAAATGTGAGGGTTTTGAGCTTCACTTTTGGAGGTAAGTGTTTATTCTCCTATACATTTATTTAACTTAAAGCATAATCAGGCATTTTATCCATCCTTTGACATAGACATGCTACATAAATCTAGCAGCTAGACGGCTTCACTCTGTGTTAGTCCATCCCAAAATATTCATTGTATATAGCAGGGGTAGGCAACCTTTTGAGCACAGTGTGCTGAAAAAAAAATGTTTTCAAAAAAATTTTGTGTGCCGAGTTTCTAACAAAAAAATTTAAACTTCACACTCAATCACAAAGGATTTTTTATAAAGTAAATGTTGTAAACTACTTTAGTAGTGAGAAATTAACATCCTGAACTCACACCTCAGATCACTGTTCCCCCCCCCCCCCCTACTCATCTGCCCCACCACTGTAACGCCCTGCTCATCTGCCCTATCAATGTTCCCCCATTTCTCATCTGCCCTACCACTGTACCTCACTGCACATCTGCTCCACCGCCGTATCCCCATGCTCTCCTGTCTCACTACTGAATCACCTTCTCATCTGTCCTAAGGCTACTTTCACACTGGAGCGGTGGGGGCGCTGGCGGTAAAGCGGCGCTATATTTAGCGCCGCTTTACCGGCGTTTTAGCGGCGCATTGCGGCCGCTCGCGGGGTGTTTTTACCCCCCGCGAGCGGCCGAAAAAGGGTCAATACCGCCCGCAAACCGCCGCTATTGCGGCGTTTTGCGGGCGGGTTCGGCGCGCTCCCCCATTGTTTTCAATGGGACCGGGCGCTATAGGAGCGGTAAATTTACCGCTCCTATAGCGAGCCAAAGATGCGGCTTGCAGGACATTTTTGAGCGTCCTGCAAGCGCACCGCTTCAGTGTGAAAGCCCTCGGGCTTTCACACTGAAGGAACAGCAACAGCTGTTTCGGGTCGGTTTGCAGGCGCTATTCTTAGCGCAATAGCGCTTGCAAACCGCCCCAGTGTGAAAGGGGCCTAACACTAAACCCATCTGTTGCACCACTGTAACCCACTTTCTCATCTGCCCCACCACTGTACCTCTATGCACATCTGCTCCACCACTGAACCATCTTCTCATCTGTCCTAACACTGAACTTATCTGGTCATCTGCCCCAGCACTGTAACCCCCTTTCTTGCCTGCCCCACAACTGTACCTCCTGCACAACTGTCCTACCTCTGCCCCACACCACTGTAACCCCCTGCTCATGTGTTCCACCAATGTACCTCCTTTTGCCTCTGTACCCCCTGCTCTTCTGCCCCACCGCTGTAACCCCATGGCCATCTGTCCCACCAATGTACCTCCAACACTGACCCCCCCCCCCCCCCCCCCTGCTCATCTTTCCCACCATTGAAACCCCCACTGCTCATCTGCCCCACCACTGAACCTCGCTGCACATCTGCTCCACCGCCATATCCCCATGCTCTTCTGTCTTGCTACTGAATCGCCTTCTCATCTGTCCTAACAGTGAACCCATCTGCTGCACCGATGTAACCCGCTTTCTCATCTGGCCCACCACTGTACCTCCGTGCACATCTGTCTCACCTCTGTTCCCCCCCCCCCCCCCTGCTCGCTTGCCCCACCACTTTGTTCCCCCCTGCTCGTTTGCCCCACCACTGTGTTCCCCCTGCTCATCTATAATGTGCGTGATATGCAAAGTGGTGAAAGGAAGCAGGGATGAGACGCATCTACCTGTCCTCGCACACTCATCCTGCTGATCCACCTATCGCATTCAGCCCATGTGCTGTATGTGATGTATGGAGTGGATGTGCAATGATGAGCTCAGGTAAGGGGCATTTTCTGAAAGCAGTGGGCCTGTGTGCAGGATCATATGTTGGGGCCCCCGCAGCTGAGAAAAGCAGTAGCAGTGGCCAAAACAGTCCTCCTTGAAACAGGGACCCCCCCCCCCCCCCCCACCCAGCAGAACTGCACCCAATCTGTTCCCCATCACAAAAGCTGGCGACCCCGGCTACATCAAAGCTAGAGAACCAAACAATGTTTCCCATCTTTTACAATGTGTGGGGGCACAGTGCCTCCCCCTCAGTGCAGGTGCGGCGTGGGGAATTCTGAAATTGGAATGCATTAGTGTCTCACTGACACTTCCCTGCGCTGCTCTGCTGATGGGGAGGGAGTAGAGTGTCGGCAAAAGAGGCTTTGCATGCCGCTTGCAGCACCAGTGGCGGGGGTTGCCTACCCCTGGTATATAGAACTGATCCTTGACCTAAACAGAAACTTTAATAATTGTATCAAGTTATAATGTAGCATTCATGCAGAATGAATTTTCAGATAATTTTTTTCACACTTGTCGGTTATTTAAAAAGTATCTGTGGTCACATTTTGTGAGATTTCCCTTCCTCACACCTTCCACCCCAGTGACCATGTTCTTGAGATGAAAAGTTAAAGGACTTCTCCCCAGCATTGAACTTAAAAGCAATAAAAACCTACAGTGTATCTAGAAAGTATTCACAGCACTTCACATTTTGGTATGTTGCAGCCTTCTTCCAAAATGGATTAAATTCATTATTTTCCTCAAAATTCTACAAACCATATCCCATAATGACAATGTGAAAGAAGTTTTTGTTTTAAAATCTTTGCAAATTTATAAAAAAAAAAAAAAAAATCACATGTACATAAGTATTCACAGCCTTTGCTATAACACTAAAAATTTGAGTTTCGGTGCATCCTGTTTCCACTGATCAGCCTTGAGCTGTTTCTACAACTTCTTTTTTTTTTTTTTTTTTTTTTTTTTTTTTTTAAATTCTTTATTTCTTTGCACGAATACATAACATAGCTCATTAGTAATAATTACATAAAACAACTTATTAAATCCACTTTCAGAACAAAGCTTATTCTTTTAGAAAGCAAAACATGATGTATTCCTACCATTTTTTATAAACAAATAACAATATCAATTCCCCACAACATCCCTCTGCTCCAAGGCCCCGTCCCCTATAAGGGGCCTATAAAATTGAGAACAAGAGAGAAAAATAAATAAATAAATAAATTAAATAAATAAAAAAAAAAAAAAAATTTTAAGGCAAAAGAAAAAAGAGAGGAAAAAAAAATTAATTATATATATTTATCATGAGTGCGTCGCACCCGCCATCAAAGATACACGTCTCACATCATTACTAGGCAGTCTATTCCTCTAATTCCTCTCCAATCAACCTTTTCCCTTCATCTGATTTGTAAGAATGACTCCCAAGGAGCCCAAATTTGTGATATACATTCCCTTTCCTCACTAGACATAGGGATCAATTTCTCCATAATCCCAATTCTTCTCACTTTATTTAACCATTTAGAGATTCGGGGTGCCCCTGTCTCCTTCCAACATGTTTCTACAACTTGATTGGAGTCCACCTGTGGTAAATTCCATTGATTGGACATGATTTGTAAAGGCACACACCTGTCTATATAAGGTCCCACAGTTAACAGTGCATGTCAGAGCACAAACCAAGCCATGAAGTCCTAGGAATTGTCAAGAGACCTCCGAGGTTAAACGGAAGCCACTCCTTAGTACAAGGCACATGACAGCCAGCCTGGAATTTGCCAAAAGGCACCCGAAGGACTCTTGCGCCATGAGAAACAAAATTCTCTGGTCTGATGAAACAAAGATTGAACTCTTTGTCCTGAATGACAAGCATCATGTCTAGAGGAAACCAGGCACCGCTCATCACATGGCCAATACTATCCCTACAGTGAAGTATGGTGGCAGCATCATGCTGTGGGGATGTTATTTAATGTCAGGAACTGGGAGACTAGTCAGGATCGAGGGGAAAGATAAGTGCAGCAATGTACAGAGACATCCTTGCTGAAAACCTGCTCTGGACAACAGACTGGGGCAAAGGTTCATCTTTCAACAGGAAAACGTCCCTAAGCACACAGCCAAGATAACAAAGGAGTGGCTACAGGACAGCTCTGTGAATGTCCTTGCGTGGCCCAGACTTGAACCCAATTTGAACCTCTTTGGAGAGATCTGAAAATGGCTGTGCACTGACGCTCCCCATCCAACCTGATGGAGCTTGAGAGGTCCTGCAAAGAAGAATGGGAGAAACTGCCCAAAAATAGGCGTGCCAAGCTTGTAGCATCATATTAAAAAAGACTTGAGGCTGTGATTGGTGCTAAAGGAGCTTCAACAAAGTATTGAGCAAAGGCTGTGCATACTTATGTACATGGGATTTTATTTTTTATAAATTTGCAAAGATTTCAAACAAACCTTTCACATTTGTCATTATGGGGTATTGTTTGTAGAATTGTGAGGAAATTGTGAAACAAAACAAAAAAAAAGAATTGTGAGGAAAATAATTAATTTTAATCCATTTTGGAATAAGGCTGTGACATAAAAAAATGTGGAAAGGTTGAAGCGCTGTAAATACATTCCGGATCCACTGTATAAAAGCGGTTTGGCTGGAGTTTCATGCTGGTACTACTACATGAGTAGAATTTTTTTTTTTTTTTTTGTTAAATCTGTCTTGCAAGTCTGCTGGTAACAGTGCAGAGTAAAGCTTCTACTGGCATTTACCAGGCTGTGTCACAGGCTGTCAAATAAGCACACCCTCACTGACCAGACCATTTTTTTTTGTTTTTAATTATTTGTTAAATAAAAGCTTTGGTGTTAGTGGTACACATCCCTTGTTCCCCCTTTTTTTTTTTTTTTCCCCAAGAGTATCCTGCATCCCCTTGTGTGGTCTAACAGGGACAGTTGCAGATGTTTTTTTTTTTTTGTGTGGTAAGCAAGAATGACGCCACTTACCTTCTAGTCTAAAAAAGCTATGGTGTTACCTCCCCAGCCCCAGCCTGCTGATTGGACAATGAAAGAGCAGCACCACACTGATTAATCCCTGTTTACTTTTGCCGTCTTCTCCTGTCAGGTTCCTACTAACACATGTACATGCAGAAGAGCCTAATTCACTCTTAAGGCAGCCATACATGGATCGGAATTGGGCTGCTTCCATCAGAATACACTAATCAGCACTATTGGCTATAGCCAGCGCCACTGTTTGATTAGGGAAAAATGAACCAGCTGGTTGTAGAGAAGTTGACCAGTAGATTGGCTTCTTTACAGCAAAGGATCAAAATTCAGCTGGCCCCTGCTGAACCAGCCAAACTTTCCTTGCTATATATGGTTTCTGGAAATGTATATGTGTGTGTGTGTGTGTGTGTGTGTGTGTGTGTGTGTGTGTATGTATATGTGTATATATATATATATATATATATATATATATATATATATATATATATATATATATATATATATATATATATATATATATATATATATATATATATATATATATATATATATATATATATATATATATATATATATATATATATATATATATATATATATAAATTTCTTGGTGTGTGTAAAATAAATATATAAATCGTTCAGCCTCCTGGCAGCTTTACTGCCCTCATTAGTACCGCAGTGGTCCACCTGACCGTCAAACACATCCCAGTGTTTGGTGCACAGACGCTGGACCTCAGCTCTGCCCCTCCTGGATTCTTGGGCTCCGGCCTTGGTCTGTCCCAACCTGGACAGCATAGCAGCACCTCTCACGGCTCCCTTCACACATGGACTTCCTTTTTGGAGAAAAAAAAAAAAAGTCTGAATTATCCAGCTTCATTGGTTTAGCATTTTTTTTTTTTTGCACCTATTTGTCTAGTTTTATCAAAGTTTCTGGATGCATACATGAATCACTAGAACTCTTCACTGACTCTGGGCATGAATTCTGCCAAATACAGATTACAAAGTAAATATAAGCCGTGTGTGTGTGTGTGTGTGTGTGTGTGTGGTGGGGTTTTTTGTTTTTGTTCCCTTTTTATATAAAGGGCAGTAATTTGGAAGACTTTGAATATGTTTCCCATTTGTTGCTCTAAATTGCTGATTTCACTGATTCCTAATCCTGGACAGTTGGATAAGCCCATTGACAGATTAGTTGAGAAATAGCTGGGCACACTCATAACCAGATGAGCATGCCATGATTTTTTGCAGGAAGGACAGCAATAACATTTCAGATGACTGTTTCGTACTAAAAAAAAAATTATAAAGTTATGTCTTTCTGCAGTTTTTCTTTTAACATGCCCGAGACTGAAAAACTGAGATTTGATTTAAGACGTTAGAAATTAATGAGCATCTAAAAGCTCTCCAGGATCCTTTTCTGTATACATAGAGATAAGTGGACCAGATGGTCTTCAGCCATTACTCTGAGTTTTGGACTTAGTAAATTCAGCACTCATTAGATTAGGACTTGTACAGGAATCATTTTTTTTATTTTCTGGGCCTCTTGGTTTTAAAGGAAAAGTGGTGCCCAATTTATGTCCCTTGGATGTAACCGTGGTATTCATTCTGCTGTTTACATTAACTTTGCCTACTATTCAGATGTAGTGTTCTTGATGGGACATTCTGTTTTAGGGCTGAAACAACTAATCGATTATGAAATTAATCGATTACTATTTTCATAATCGATTAATCGGCCAGTAACATAATGGGGTTAAAAAAAACTAAAATGAGCCCTTTATAGTACAAAAAAAGCAAATAATCGCTACTGTAAATATTACTTTCACAGTTCTACAGTAAAAAAATGAACACCTACAGTAGTGATTATCTGCTTTTTTTTTTTTCTTTTTTTTTTTTTTTTTTTTTGTTTTGTTTTTTTTTTTTTTTTTTTTTTTTTTTTTTTAAACCCCCATTATGTTACTAAACGCCTCAGGCCTGGTTCACATCTATGTGTTTTCTGATGCTTTTTGCAGAAACGTACTACATGGTTTCCTATGGGACACGTTCACATCTACGCTTTTTTTAGCCGCTGCTGTTTGGAAAGGGTCGGACTTTTTTTTTTTTTTTTTTTACGCAAAACAGTGCTTTTTTTTTTTTGGTTCAATATGCTTCAATGGAGAAGCTGCAGAGAAGCATGTAATGCGTTTTTTGCAGCAATTTGTGTTCTTTAATCTGCCCAACAACTAATTGGCCAAAAAAAGTATATCTCTTCTGTCTGTTATTCTCAGAGTGGATTAAATATTTTGCTCCCTAACCATATAGTTGGTTATTTATATTTACCACTGCATAGAGATATATATATTTAAGAATAAATTGCCTTTTTTTAAAAACTTTACATATTACATAAATTATACACCACACTTTTTTTTTTTTTTTTTGTAAGGTTATTAACCGATTATTCGAAACAATAATCGGCCAACTAATCGATTATGAAAATAATCGTTAGTTGCAGCCCTATTCTGTTTGTATTTGGGAATAAACAGAATAATCAGTAAAGACAAGTTTTGTAAACCATGACTTTTTTATTTGAGGCAGACTCAAGGTAATGCTCAAACCTCCATTATAGAAAATAAGTGCATGTTTCATACAACAATTCATATGCTATTTTTTACATTCCTATATGTATGAGGACAGATCTGTGGCAAGATGGTACATTTGCAGCTCCTAAACGTGTGTGTGTGTGTGTGTGTGTGTGTGTGTGTGTGTGTGTGTGTTAAAGGGTTTACAACTCCTTTTTAACCGCTTCAATACAGGGCTTTTAAACACCCTTCCTTACCAGAGCACTTTTTGCGATTCGGCACTGCGTCGCTTTAACTAACAATTGCGCAGTCGTGCGACGTTACACCCAAACAAAATTGACGTCCTTTTTTTCCCACAAATAGAGCTTTCTTTTGGTGGTATTTGATCGCCCCTGCGGTTTTTATTTTTTGCGCTATAAACAAAAGAAGAGCGACAATTTTGAAAAAAAAACACAATATTTTTTACTTTTTGCTATAATAAATATCCCATTTTTTTAAAAAAAAAAACATTTTTTTTCCTCAGTTTAGGCCGATACGTATTCTTCTACATATTTTTGGTAAAAAAAATCGCAATAAGCGTATATTGATCGGTTTGCGCAAAAGTTATAGCGTCTACAAAATAGGGGATAGATTTATTGAATTTTTTTTTTTTTTTTTTTTTTTTTACTAGTAACGGCGGCGATTTGCGATTTTTTTTTTTTTTTTTTTTTTTTTTTTTTTTTTTTTTTTTTTTTTTCCGTGACTGCGACATTGCGGCGGACACTTCGGACACTTTTGACACATTTTTGGAACCATTCACATTTACACAGCGATCGTTGCTATAAAATTGCAATGATTACTGTGTAAATGTGACTGTCAGGGAAGGGGTTAACACTAGAGGGCGCTGGAGGGGTTAATGTGTGTCCCTAATAGGAGTGATTCTAACTGTAGGGGGAGGGGACTTAAGGGGAGGAGACCGATCATGTGATCCTCTGTACGGGGATCACATGATCGGTCTCCTCCCCCCTGACAGGACGTGGGGCGGTGTGTTTAAAAACACAGCTACACGGTCCCGCCCGGTCCCGTTGTTTTAACGGGCAATTGCGGGTGCCCGGCGGACATCGCGGCCGCCGGGCCGGCCGGGCACCCCCCCTCCCCCGCGCGCGCGCCCCCCAGCGGCGCCCGGGCCGGGCGCGCCCCCCAGGCGGCCGGGAATCCTAGGACGTCATATGACGCCCACCCAGGATGGTAGATCCACCTTGTGGGCGTCATATGACTATGGCCCGGTATTGAACTGGTTAATACAGGAGGTGTGGCACTAGCCAGATCACCAGGTAAAAAGCCTAACCAAAGAAAACTGATATGGCTGCCACATGTAATGATTGGTAAGCTGCAATATATTCGTTTTTGGGTTTAATAGTGCATACAGTTTAGCCGAGAACAGCGGACCCAATTTTTGGACAATATTTTATTGTAGTCACCAGAAAAGCCTGAGCAGGATTTGGCTTACAATTGGAGGTTTTACATTTTGCTACCCTATATGTTGTACTATAGTCCATGTTTTGGGGATTATGAGCATGGTGTATACTTTACCCTCTTATTATTAATTTAAAGCGGTTCTGCACCCTTTTCATTTAGTAAATCTCTTTGCCTTCCAAATCAGGCAAAGAGTACTAAATTAAATTTTTTTTTTTTTTTTTTTTTTTTTTTTTTTTACTTACCTTGTAATTGAAGACTTCCGGTCTTCTCCCTCTGCGGCGGCGGGCGGGGTCTCTGCGTCGATCGTCGTCACGGCGCACTGTCTCCTGGGATCTGGTGTCATTGATCCCAGGAGTCAGTGCGGGCATCTTCCGAAATCTCGCGAGATTTCGGCCACATCTTCCGAAATCTCGTGAGATGTCGGCAGATGTGCCGTTACTGCGCACGCGCGAGTAACGGCGGTGCATGCTGGGCCATCTAAAGTTCCTGTGGGTGTTTCACATGCCCACAGGCAAGATGGCCCCCAGCACTAAAGAAGAAGACGAGGAACTTCATCGGACGAAAACCGGCGGCGATCGAGATGGAAGATGGAACAGGTGAGTCCCCTAATAAAGGTAAGCACACTTTATATTACGTCCTAAAAAAAAAATTTTTTTTTCAGAGTGCAGAACCGCTTTAACTTTCTTGATTATATTAAGTGAGTCTAATGTATTTGAAACTTCTAGAAAAATATGCAGAAATTGCAAATGTGGACAAGAAGAACATGAGGTTGGATCAAATAATGAAGATGACCATAAAGTTGGCAAGCTGTTTGAGGATACAAAATATACAACCCTCATTGCAAAGTTGAAAACTGATGGGATTCCCACTTATAAGCGGAATACGATGATTTTGACTAATCCTGTGGCAGCAAAGAAAGATGTTTCCATCAGCACTGTGACTTATGAATGGGCACCACCAGTACAGAACCAAACTCTGGTAAGCAGGGGTATTTTCCAGTTATTAATAATGACTTGATTTTATATAGAGCCAACATTTTGTGTAGCACTTCCCAATCTCTAAAAATACAGCACTTCCCAATACAATAAAATACAAGCGGTTAAGAGGGCCCTACTCTTAAGAGCTTACAATCTAATGGGGAGAGGCAAGTGGTACAAAAGCTTATAACAGTGGAGGATGAGCTGATGGTAATAGTTAAAAGTTTAGTTGTTGGAAGCGTGATGGGCTTCCCTGTAGAGATGAGCTTTCAGGGGTCTCTTAAAGGCAGCCAAAGTAGGAGATGGCCAGACATATTGGGGTAGAGCATTCCAAAGGATAGGAGGAGGAGATGAGGGCTAGAGAGCAGGAGGTCTTTGGGGGCAAATGATGGTTTTGGTGATATTTGGAGACGAGATTGGTGATGTAGCTTGGGGCAGAGTTGTTGATGGAAGGCTTTGTATGGTGTTTTTTTTTTTTTTTTTTTTTAATCAATTCGCTGGGCAATGGGAAGCCAGTGGCGGGATTGGCAGAGAGGGTTGGCAGACACTGAGCAGTTGGTAAGGTAAATGAGTCTGGCAGCAGAATTTATAATAGACTGAAGAGGGGATAGCCTATGGAGATGTAGGCCTACGAAAAGGAAGTTGCAATAGGCAAGGCGAGAAATAACAAGGGAGTGAATGAGTAGCTTGGTGGCAGTTGAAAAATATACTTGCTTAGCCCCTTCCTGCCAGCTGTACACACATTTGTAACACTGTTCTTGTGTCACATAAAATTGTGAGATAATAATAACCTTTTAACATCAATTGCCAATTTGTCCAGAAACAAACAAGGTACAAACCATGATATGTACAGTTGCAAAACTGTTTTCGGGCATTAGGTTCTACAACTATGTATACTATCTCTGTACAAATCTTAAGTACTTGGTCATACTGAGACTAGGCAATAATAAAATAAATAAATTATATATATTTGAATTTAATATATAATTTAGTTACCAGAACACCATTAGTCATGCTATATACATTTATTGCAAAAGTCACCATGACCAACAATTGGGCATCATTCAGGGTCCCTCTTACACAAGGTGAGTGAAAATGTTTGCTATTGATACACATCACAAAGAGAATTTGCAGGTAAACTTTCTATGACCCTGGTAATTTTGTGAAAGCGAAGGACAAATTTACATTGGCACAATACCCATTTCTGGAAAAGGTTTATGTATTTATGGTGTACTCCCTGAAGATTCATAGATAAGTGACCGTTCTGACATTCCCCGTGTGCACACAGGAGAAAAAAAGCCAGCTATCTGAGTCAATTTGAAGTGGGGAGATGTTTACCACAAATTGCTGATTATTGCCCCTTTTGCACGGGCGCCTTTGCTGAGCGAAAAAAATTACAGGTCCATGTCCGCTCCGCTATACAGAGTGAACACGGACATGGTCCCGCCCCCCTCCTTCTCCATCATACAAACCACCTGTCTGTTTCCATCCGATCCCATCCGTCGAAAGGACAGCGGGTGTCAGCGGACATGTGTCCACTGACATCCATTGTTCCATAGAAGAGATTGGAGGTTCAAATCGGGTCCGTGGACTGATAAATTGGTTTTAAATCAGGTGAGAAGAGCTGCAAAATAAAACCCAGGCACACTTTATTGACCACACCCATTTTTATGAATTTGGGTCAGAAAAGAAGGTGGGAATAATGTTGGGTGTGGCCAAATATTGCTAACAGTAGGAGGGTATTAAAGGGAAATGGTTAAATAAAACCCCAGCCTACACTGCTGTGGGTCAGGAGGTCATAATGAGTCCCATATGCCCAGCACCCTATGGGGAAAAAAACCTCTAGCACAAATCCGCTCCCCCTCCTTAATTGTACTCATAGGCATGGTCAATTCTCCTCCAGGTCCCAAAGCCAGACACCCATATTTTTTAATCTTTGTGACTTATGCTGCAGTTGTTAGAATGCAAGGGCAGCAAATGGATAATCATGACATAACCTTAGCAACAAACAGATAACTATGACAACATGCATTCATACAGTGGCGAGGGGGGTTGGTCAGGATTAAGGAGGTAGGTGAACAGGTTGGCTATGAGGAGGTAGGTGGATAGGTTGGCTAAGAGGCAGTAAATGTATAGGGTGTTAGCTCAGTGTCAGTTGATGGATGAGGGTATGGTCAGTTGAGATGAGTTTCAACTGGCAACCAAACTAAGCATTGGCCAATTTTTTTTTTTGACAGTTTTTCGTTAAGTTGCTAGGTACTACACATTATAACCAAGGACACTTTTTTTTTTTTTTTTTTTTTTTTTTTTTTTTTTAATCCAGAGACAGTTTCCTAAAGTGGAAACATCTGGTCACCCTACTTTTGCACTCCTTACCTATTTAAGTGTGCATGACAGGTGAAAGCAGAATCCTGACCCCAGGGACCTCCACTTCATAACTGTTTGAGATCAAGTGGAGATACCAGTATTACTGAGTACAAGTAATTGTGAAGCGAGAATTATTACCCCTGTAAAAATGTTCCTAGTATGGAAGTACTACTATATAATTTTTACTGTTCAATATAGTACCTCCTTATCAGGTATGTTGCAACATGTGGGGATCCATAGTTTTGAGGTTAATAGGCTGCTCTTGGTGACAGAACATGGGTTTCCTGTGTATTTATTAAAGGGGTCCACTTGAATGTAATAGCAATTCAAATGCCAGGGAGAAATCTGCAATAATCTCTACCCGAGTGAAGCTGATTTGTGAAGATATGTTCATCACAACTTTCTAATTATCGTTAGTATAGTACTTTGGGAGACAATGGGGAGCATGGCATAGATTACAGAACGCATACATGCTGTATTCTATGAAATCTAATAAATGTAAAGTGTTCAAGGTAAAAAATCCCAATTAATTTTTAAGTAACATTGCTGAACATGTGTGAGGCTTGTCATAAAAAAAAAACAAAAAAACAAAACAAATTTGAGTTGTACTATTACGTGTTAAGTTGCAATACTCCTGTCACTGAATGTGTTTTTTTTTTTTTTTTTTTTTTGATTGACCTTATTTTCCTGTATTTTCGATTTTTGTTGTTGGTGTATTTGTCATGGAGATGCCATTCTTTCTCTAAATTTTCTAATGCATGTTCTAGGCCAGGCGTTACATGGAACTGATTCCAAAAGACAAACAGCCTGTGGCTGGTTCAGAGGGAGCCCAATACAGGAAGAAACAGCTGGCTAAACAGCTGCCTGCTCATGATCAGGATCCTTCCAAGTGCCATGAGCTATCTCCTAACGAGGTGAAGCAGATGGAGCAGTTTGTGAAGAAATACAAAAATGAAGTCCTTGGTGTGGGAGATGTCAAGTTGCCCAAAGACGTGGAGGCACCGGCAGGTGACAAGGGCAAGTCTGACAGTGGGGCCCGGAGCACCCTCGCAACTGTTAAGGGGCCAGAAAACAAGGCAGCCACAGCACAAGGATCTGCCTACGTGAGTAGTTGCATAATGTGATAAAAGCATGTTAATGTTTTGCTTTAAATTGAAACACTCAGGCTTGAGTATTGGGTTCTATCTTTTATAAATACAGTTCTGTTACAGTTATAAAAGTGTACTTTAAGTAACAGCCAGCTTATGTTATTGAAAAAAATAAAAAAAAATATATAGTGCTTGCTTCTATTGACTATCTCCAAGTACATTTCATCCCCCAACTCCAGCCTGGACATGCATGACATATATGCATCATTAGATCCCTTATTAAAGATCTTGGCTGGGAGAGGAAGGCATGTTTAGCAGTGAAATATACTGACCCTTGCAAATTGCAAAGGATGTGACGTCCTGACTAGAGGGTGCAACTTTTAATGGTGACATTTTCTTAAATCTACTGAGGGAGAAAGTGTTTGATTTTTCGGTATACTGTAATAGCCTTTGGGGAAATGCAGTACATTGAGCTATGAAATGTGATAATGTATTTGATTTCTTTTTGTGATGAAGGGCTTAAGCCGTCCAGAGAAGCTAAAAAAAAAATCTGTACAATAAAGTAGTACAGACAGAGATCTAATCAGGTACATAGGCCATAGGACCAGTGTTCTCTCTAGGCATAAAGGAAATCCAGCAAGGCATTAGGAAAGTAGTTGTGAGATTCTGTGGCCAGAATTTGTTCTACTCTAAATTCAGTGCTAATCCAGAATGGAAGAAAACTATGAAAACAGAAAATATCAAAATGAAAGACCTTTTTGAAAATGAAAAAAATATGTAGTATTCAGCCTCCGATGTCTCATAAGTAGGTAGGTTGCATTTGCCTACCCTCTCCCCCCCCCCCCCCTAGTAAGCAATTCATACAACTCAAAAGGGGTAGCAATATCTAAATCGTGCCTTTCTTTACTTACTGTTTTTTGCTGGAAAGGTGTGTGGGGTTTTTTTTTTTTTTTTCTTTTAAACCTTTCCATTTTCATTATTTTTGACCAAAATGCATTCCAATATAAAGGAATACAATTTAATTGGTATTGCTTATCATATTGCATAGAACAGATAACAAAAATTGGAGAATGAATAACAAGAAATAACAACTTTAGGGTACAATATCTGGAGTTTGCTATCCCGCTACCGCCCACCCCAAGTGGGATCATACTGTAGGCGGCAGCTGGTCACTAAATATTAAAAGCTTGTAGGAATGAAAAGAGGCATCTATAAGAAGTTCAATAACCTTGGTGTATCATTTATCGCTATTTAAGTAATTGGAGGCTCTTGGGTTGTTTTAACCAAACTTGCCTTTTTTTTTTTTTTTTTTTTTTTTAAGATGGAGACATTTTTGAATGCTAACATAAATTCATATTGGGCCTGAGTGTTTAGCCTTTGACAAGTTCGGAAATTCTGTGGATTTCCACATATTGGCAATGGAAAGTCTCGCTGTTATCGGGATATGTGATAGTATTGTTCTATAGCAATGTGGGTATATATCTAGAATTAATCCTAATAATGCTGTTGCCAGTGTCAGTTCTGTCAAATTACCTGTAAGTTCTGCAATAAAGGAGGAAACTGAGTTCCAAAAACTTGACATTCTTGCATGACCAAAAGAATATGGTATAGGTTTCCCACTAATTCCTCACCTCTCCAGCAGATGGGAGAGTTGGAAGGGAATACTTTGGATAATCTATAAGGTGTTGGGTACCATCTGTTAAGAATTTTTTGTGAATTATCCCAATGTTCTATACATGGGGATGCTGTACTAGTGATCAAAAGGGCTTTATCTGGAAAAGCATATTTAATACTATTGGACAAAACATGTCTTCTTTCTTCTTCGTTCTTTTTATTTTTTTAATTTTATTATGCTTGTTTCTCCTGTAAAAGAATGCTGTCATGATTTGTATTGTATACAGTATGTAATACAATGGTCACGTAACTGCTGATTTTAAACATAGCATGCATTTATAGTCTTCCTTCCTTTTTTTTTTTTTTTTTTTTTTCCCCAGACAGTGGTTCTGTTTCATATTTCTTTCTGGATAGATACTAGAGAAAACATGGCATATTTATAGTTTGTGGTAAGATTTGTGTCAAGTAATATTTATATTGCCACTTGTGAAATTTATGTAAGTGGAAAGTATGTTGTTGGACTAAAACAGAAATATGTGAATTCCAAATAAGAGATTTCTCATTATCCATCCTTGAAACGAATAAACGACCTACAGAGTTTTGGTATTCCAGAACATGAGAAGAAACGTACCTTGCAGAAGTCTGAACAGAAAAGATCTATTTCTATACAGTGCCTTGAAAAAGTATTCATATACCCTTCATTTTCCGGATTTTGACAACCAAAAACGTAAATGGATTTTATGTGATAGACCAACACAAAGTGGCACATAATTGTGAAGTGTAAGGAACATGACAAAATGCTTTTCAATAATTTTTTATTTTTTTTACAAATATCTGAAAAGTGTGGCGTTCATTTGTATTCAGCCCCCTTTATTCTGATACACTTGACTAAAATCTAGTTGAACCAATTGCCTTCAGAAGGGAACAAATTAGTAAATTGAGTCCATCTGTGCATAATTTATTCTCAGTATAACAGCTGTTCTGTGAAGCCCTCAGGTTTGTTGGAGAACCTTGGTGAACAAACTGCATCGTGAAGGCCAAGGTACACACCAGACAGGTCAGGGATAAAGTTGTAGAGAAGTTTAAAGCAGGGTTAGGTTATAAAAAAAAAAAAAAAATATCCCAAGCTTTGAACATCTCGCTGTTCTTTCCATTTTCGGATGATGAATTGAGTATGGCACAACTGCAAACCTACCAAGACCTGGCAGCCCACCTGAACTGACAGGCCGAGCAAGGAGAGCATTTAATTACAGACAACTATTAGTCATGCATTCCACAAATCTGACCTTTTTATACAAGAGTGTCAAGAAGAAAGCCATTGTTGAGAAAAAAGCCATTAGAAGTCCCATTTGCAGTTTGTGAGAAGCCATGTGGGGGGGGGGGGGGGGGGCAGCAAACGTTGAAGGTGCTCTAGTCAGATGAGACCAAAATTTAACATTTTGGCCTAAAGACGACAAAACACTGTGGTGGAAAACTAACACTGAACACACCATCCCCCACCGTGAAAGATGGTTGTGGGGATGCTTTTCTTCAGCAGGGACAGGGGAGTTGGTGAGAGTTGATGGATGGAGCTAAATACAGGGCAGTCTTAGAAGAAAACCTGTATGCAAAAGACTTGAGACTGGGGTGGAGGTTCACCTTCCAGCAGGACGAGCCTAAACATACAGCCAGAGCTACAATGGAATGGTTTAGATTAAAGCATATTCATGTGTTGGCATGGCCCAGTTAAAGTACAGACCTAAATCCAATTGAGAATCTGTGGCAAGACTTAAAAAAAATTGCTGTTCAGATGCTCTCCATCCAATCTGACAGAGCTTGAGCTATTTTTCAAAGAATGTGTGCAAAAATGTCACTCTATAGATGTGCAAAGCTGGTAGAGACATTCCCAAAAAGACTTGCAGCTGTAATTGCAACGAAAGGTAGTTCTACAAATTATTGACCAGGGGCTCAGGGCTGAATACAAATGCACACCACACTTTTCAGATATTTAATTGTAAAAAATGTTTACAACCATTTTATATTTTTCTTTCACTTCGCAATTATGTGCCACTTTTGTGTTGGTCTATCACATTAAAATTCCAATAAAACCTATTTACGTTTTTGGTTGTAACCTGACACAATTTGGAAACATTTTCAAAGGGTATGAATACTTTTTTTCAAGGCACTGTAAGGCTCGATTCACATCTATGCATGTTGCTTTTGAGCATTTCTGCAGTGCTTTTTGCAGTGCTTTGCTGCGTTTTTGGACACGTGATTTTGCTGCGACGTGTGTGTTTTTATATATAGCTGGCTGCTAAGGAGGGGGCCGGGAAGCCGGCCACCACGTCCTTTAACAACCGATGAGTCGTCAGCGGGCTTCCCCGCTGAATGTAAAAAAAAAATGCCAGCTAAAAAACAGCGTGGCAGCGCGGGGTCCCCCCCCCCCCAGGTCCATGCCAGGCCCTTGGGTCTAGTATTGGATTCGGAGGGGACCCCCACGTCAACTTAAATGGCATGGGGGTCCCCCCAAAATAAATACCAGACCCTTATCCAAGCATGCAGGTCAAGAAAGGGAGGAGATGAGTGAGTGCCCCCCCCCTCTTGAACCATACCAGGCCGTATGCTCTGCGCCCCCACCCCAAAGCACCTTGCCCCCATGTTGATGGGGACAAGGGCCTCTTCCTGACAACCCTTGTACAGTGGTTGTCGGGGTCTGCAGGGGGGCTTATTTGAATCTGGGCCCCCAGATCCGGACCCCCCCCCCCCCCCCCCCCCCCCGTGAATGAGTATGGGGTAGTGTGAAAAATACAGTAGACAGATTTTGGCCAAGTCTTTTTATTAAAAATATCATCTCCTACTCCAGGCTTTTTCTTCCTGCATCTTCCTCCTACTCCAGGCTTCTTCTTCTTTCGCTCTTCTTTGTCTGGTGTTCACTTTTCTCTGCCACCAGCGACCCTCCTCTGATACTGCGTCCCACTGATCTGTCCGTGCCGATGTCAAGCATGTCTTTGATAATGATGGGGGCGGAGGCTCTTTACCGCGTGATCAGCCGTGTCCAATCACGGCTGATCACGATGTACACAGGAAGAGCCGTTGATCGGCTTTTCCTCACTCGCGTCTGATAGACGCGAGTAGAGGCGAGCCGATCGGCGGCTCTCCTGACAGTTTATCAGCGCAGCCCCCCCTCAGATGCCCACACTAGACCACCAGGGAAGCCCCCAGGACCACCAGGGAAGCCCCCAGCATGTGGATGGCCAGATACATCCCCCATGGCCATCCACATGTTAAAAAAAAAATGCAAATCAGTGCCCACAGATGGGCACTGATTGGCACATCATATTTAATTTAAAAAAAGGGATGCCCAGCAATGCCACCCATCAGTGCCACTCATCAGCGTCCATCTGTGCCCACCCATGCCCACCTATCAGTGCCCATCCATGCCACCTATCAGTGCCACCTATATGTGTGCATCAGTGCCACCCATAAGTACCCGCCAGTGCCGCCTATGAGTGCCCGTCAGTGCCGCATACCAGTGCCACCTATCAGTGCCCATCATCAGTGCCACCTCATCGGTGCCCCCTAATTGGTGCCACTATATTAGTGCCGCCTTATCAGTGCCCGTCATTGAAGAAGAAAACGCACTTATTTACAAAAAAAATTAACAGTGACAAAGAGACTATATTTTTTGCAAAATTTTCGGTCTTTTTTTGTTTGTTGCGCAAAAAATAAAAATCGCAGAGGTGATCAAATACCACCAAAAGAAAGCTCTATTTGTTGGAACAAAATGATAAAAAATTTGTTTGGGTACAGAGTAGCATGACCGCGCAATTGTCATTCAAATTGCGACATCGCTGAAAGCTGAAAATTGGCTTGGGCGGGAAGGTGTCTAAGTGCCTGGTATTGAAGTGGTTAAAGCATGCTTGCATTGCTCAGCGTGTATTGTGTGAGGGGAGGGCTATCTGGGATTTTTTTTTTTTTTTTGATTGAGTTATTATGACCTTTTGTCTATGGCTAGTCATGCATGACTCTTTATGTCTGGACCCTTCGAAAGTTGGAACTGTAACTCTACAATTGTAGGCTGCTACACCTTTATCTATTCCTGTTCAGAATCAAGGTTTTCAAACAGCTGTGACCAAATCATTTTGTTCTTTTGACAGTCTCCTTTTTGGATGTGATGAGCGTGCATTCTTTTGCCTCACTTTTCATGTAGCTTCATAGGTGTGTTCATTAGTTGCCTTCTCCTTAAAGAACACTCATTACTTCACATGTGATTGTAAGAACTCTGTGTTCTAGCTGTTTTCGCTATTGCGCCAGACAGCTATTTAAATAACCTTAATTTACAGCACATATCCCAAATTCTTTTTCCATAATTTATGGTGCACATTACGAAAGCGGCGCTCGCACCTACTTTTATAAACTCCATTCTAAGCACCAGGAAAACCTCTTCATGTGATAAGGTTGTTGCTGTGGATACAATTGCCTGTGTTTACAGGTTGTTGATTTGTCCGTGTGTGGCAGCCCCCACAGAACAGAACGCTTGTTTTGTATTTATTTTCTTTCGCTGATCCAGACTTCAGTAATGCCTGGAAAGGATTGTGTCGCAGAACATCCTCATTACTCGCCAAACTTCATTAGAAGCACATCTCCAGTTATGGGAATATCTTGCTTTGTAAGCAACTGCCAGGACTGAAGCAATTTTTCCATCTGAGGCGTTCCTCTGGCTGGACAATGGGATGTTTGTGACTCCTCCAGTCAAGAGTTAAAAGAGTGAGAGGGCGAAGTATGCATGGTGACCCCCAGCTCACAATTGGTTTGCTAATTAGCATTTTATTGTTGCGTAGGGAGGGAGTGTTGAGACATGGAGAAGCCCTGTGAAAATAGCTGTGCAATGCCTGTTTAATTCCTGTAGCAAGCCTGATTCCTCTTAGTCACAGCAGGATTAGGAAGTGTCCCAGGAGAGCTAATCGATGGTCCATGTCACTGTCTGCATGGCATTTTGGAGCTGTGAAACATGTAGGTTGCAGAACATGTGTTGCACTTGGCACAGTATCAAACCTGTTTTTAGAATTATTTTATAGTATTGCTTTCTTTACCTAAAGTCTTTTTGGTTATGTGTGTTCTATTTTATATTTGAACCAAAGCCTTCTATATGTGAGAACTTTATTTGCAATATGTTTTTGTCGCTATAATTTTTTTTTTTATTTATTACTGTTGTCCACAGTATTGCTTCAAGTGCAAGGAGAACATGAGGGAGGGTGACCCTGCTGTTTATGCAGAGCGAGCTGGCTATGACAAGCTTTGGCATCCTTCTTGTTTTGTCTGCAACACCTGCAACGAACTCCTAGTTGACATGATCTACTTCTGGAAAAAAGGGAAGCTTTATTGTGGTCGCCATTACTGTGACAGTGAGAAGCCACGCTGTGGAGGCTGTGATGAGGTAAATCCACACGTTCTTTAATAGTCACCTATTTTTCATTCCTGTTGGTTCTTATTTATTGATATTTCACTAGTGCAATGACCTTCCAACACCCAGTTAAGCAAAATTTCCTTTGCTTAGATTACCTTTTCAAATTGACTTGGTGTTTTAACGATTCTAAATGGAACTTGTATCATTTTTGAGTGGTGTTTCACTAGTGTGCACTACTGTGCTAATTTAGGGCAAAGCGCAACATGTAGACTTTTTTGGTCATCTCTAGCAACCAATAAAATAAAATTTTCAGTAAGTTGACTACAATAGGCTAGGTTAAGGGGGAAAAAGATCATGCTGTACCTTCATTGGTTCCACCACCATTTTTTGGTGTTTACCTTTTGCTAACTTATGGCCAGGCATGCTCCATATCACCCTCTACAGACAATGTGGGAAAGACTTGTACATTACCATACAAAGGCTACATTACCACCAGATGTGTTGGGACTGCATTGAGTGGTTATTCCAGCGCAGTCCCAATGCATGACGAGGTAAATTGCGTTTTACTCCAGTGTTCCTGGTTCACACCACTGCGTTGTAGTGGTGTGCGCTAAAAAATAGTACTGCATGTGTGGTTGCCAATTAAACATCATGGATTGTCTGTCTGACATTTCAATAAAGTTTTGTAAAAAAAAAATGAACATTGCAATGCACTGATCTAGACAGACCACAACACATCGCACAACAGCCACTGCAGCTGGTGTGAATGAACCCTAAAAGAGAGCAGGTTTTTCCAATGACCCTAGCAAGTTCTGTACCCGTGGTTTAAAATAATTTACAGGTATTCTGCCATGTAAAACTATATAGGTAGAATGGAATTTGCTACTTTTTATACAAGAACTTTTCATTGAAGAAATACTTGCGTATATGAGAAGAACACGACAATGACCTACAGCAGATCAGAGCTGCCGTTCTGTCAATACTCTGTTAGGATGGATTCACACCTATGCATTTTTAGCGCTTTTTGCATTTTGCAGATCTGCACTACAGTCCATTTACCATGGTTTCTTATGGAACATGTTCTGTAGTGCAAATCTAAAAAATGCAAAAAGCACAAAAAATGCATAGGTGTGAATCCAGCCTTAGTGCGGTTCTTGCTGCAGATTTTGGGCCCAATGGCCTCCAGCTGACTCTCTCTCCAGTGGAGCGTGGGTCTGGCTGGACATTTTTTAAGTAAGGTAGACTCATGGAAGATGGGTGCTAGGGCAATTTAAAATGTACATTGTGCATTCATCTCCCCAGCAGTCCAGTTCTCATTTTTTGTGGGTTTAACATACCTATACGATTTGCATTTGGGGACTCACTTAAATATTTTCCAAATAGCCTGGTTCGAATACATTTTCATATTTGATGCAAGCTTAGACTGCAAACATTTCAGTCTCTAAAATTTTTGAAGCAGGTATATGTGGCAAATTTTATAGTTTGTGATCACCACACAGATTTTTATTTTGTTTTAGCTGGAACCTAAAAAATTGGAAAATTTAATTGGCCTCTGCTCTAGTGATATGTAGACCTGGTAGATTTGTTCTATTAATTATTATAGAAAAATATTCAAGAAAGGCTTTACAAAGTCAGTTGTTGGAGCAACTGAACCTCCCAACTGAAAAATGCAATTCCTTGGAAGAAAAGCTTTGTTAAAGAGCATCAAAAGAGGCAAGACTGCAAAGGATAAACCTGAATGCTAATTTGAATCAATCTAGACAGCGATGTTTGAGGAGTACAGTCCAGGATTTATTTTTTCAGGGTTTTACTAGATCCTGACTAGAACATAAAACAACTGTATACGCAGATATTGCTATCTATTCCTACATGTGAATAGGTCTACTTGATGTAGTCCTCCTTAAGGCAGTTGTAAATACCCAAGATGAAAATGTGAGCTGTGCCAGGTTATGCCAGTGAGTAACCCCCAAGCACTTATAGGAAATTTTAGATGCAGCAGTCGTGGCCCAAGATTCATTGCAGACTCAATCAGAGCTCTGAATGATTATGTGCAGCAGCAGCTACTTAAAAGAGAAAAAAAATATATATATATTTTTTACTGTGCCATATACATTTAAAAGCCAGATCATCTGTACTTTGCCATATTGTAGCAAGCAATATGCAAACAAACTGGTAGTACTTCCATTTAAATAAAAAAATGTAATAAAAAATTCTCGCATTTCTGGTGTGTTTTTTTTTTTTTTTTTTTGTGTTTTTCTTCTGTGTAACATATAAGTCTGTTTCCTGGCATTTACAGGAACAATGATTTAGGCTTTTAGCAGAATTTTAAACTGTGTAGATGTAATACAGTAAAACCTTGGATTAAGTAACTTGGTCTGAGAGTTTTGCAATGCCAGCAATCTTTTCTTCTTTTTTTTTTTTTTTTTTTTTTTCTATAAATTTTGACTTCATAAATGAGCGATGTCTTGATATACAAGTAGCATCATGTCACAACTAAGTATAAAAGAGAAGAGGTGCCTCTAAGTGTAGCAATATGGTTACATTTAATGAAGGTACCACATTTAGCAACTCGCATGGTTTATTTAAAACGGACACATCTAAGTATGTAGGCATCAGGGTAAAGCTGTCCACATAGACCATCCTCTGCACTGCCATCAACGTCATCCCTTCCACGCTGCGCTCTATGACCACTTCAAGCCTCACTTTCAGATCGCTCTACTGCAGGGTAGTCTTCCCGGTCACGATTGCAGATGACATCGGTGAGAGCCGGTGGTGCAGAGGATGGTCTATGTGGACAGATCTACCCAGATCCCTGCATACTTGGATGTGGCTGTTTTAATCATCAACCATGTGAGCGGCTAAATGTTGTACCTTCATTAAATGTAACCAGATTGCCACACTTAGAGGTGCCTCTCTTCTCTTTTTATACTGTGTTTATACTGTTTAGCTCCTGCTGGATTTTGCTTCTATTTGAGGATGGACATTTTATGGTTACACAACCTATCACATTGCTATAATCTTTTTATAAGGACTATAGACTGAAGGACTTCTGATTAATGGTTGTGGAACAAATCCTCTGAGGGGAAATTCACTTTGATTTACAAGTGCTTTGGATTGCAAGCACGGTACAAATTATTATGCTCGCAATCCAAGGTTTTACTGTATTGATTTTTTTAGTATCATTCCCAGGGAATTGTTATCTCCACAATATATAACTTTTTTTGTGTTGCAAAAATGCATCTTGGGTAAAAACATCTTTGACTGCACTTGCTGCTGTCAAAGTCTTCAATGTTGAAATAGTTTGTTTAGAAATAAAGTTTAAGCATTCCTTTCCTTTCGTACGCTTATTTACAAGAGTTACGTTTTATGTGGACGGTTTGCTTTAATGTCATAATTTTCATCACGCGTGTATTTTTCTTTACTGGCCACCAGATGGCATGTTTAGTTATTTTGAAAGTAGTGCTGTAGCGACACCTGGTGCTTTGAATAAAAAAAGCACAAGGGAAGAAGTAACAATTGGGTCTCCTTAACCACTTCAGCCCCCGAAGATTTGGCTGCTCAATGAGCAGGCCATTTTTTGCGATACGGAACTGCGTTGCTTTTATCTGACAATTTTGCGGTCGTGCGACTCTGTACCCAAACAAAAATTGAAGTCCGTTTTTTTTTTTTTTTTTTACCACAAATAGAGCATTCTTTTGGTGGTATTTGATCACCTCTGCGGTTTTTATTTTTTGCACTATAAACCAAAAAGCGACAATTTTGAAAACAAAATGCTATCTATCTTTGCAATAATAGCCCACATTTTTATTTTTTTTATTTTTGATTTTTTTTAACAAAATTTTTTCCTCAGTTTAGGCCGATATATACATTCTTCTACGCTTATGTAGAAGAATACATAAGCATATATTGATTGGTTTGCGCAAAAATTATAGTGCCTACAAAATAGATGATAGATTTATGCCATTATTAATAATAATAATATTTTTTTTTTTTTTTTTACTAGTAATGGCGGCGATCTGCGATTTATTTTATTTTTATTTTTTATCGGGACTGCGATTATTGTGGTGGACAAATTGGACACATTTTTAGACCATTGACAATTATACAGCGATCAGTGCTCTAAAAATGCACTGAATACTATATAAATGTCACTGGCAGGGACGGGGTTAACACTAGGGGGGCAATCAAGGGGGTTAACTGTGATCCCTAGTGTGTGTTCTAACTGTGGGGGGGGGGGGGGGGGGGTTGGGTCTGACTAGGGCAAGAGAGAGATCGGTTTTCATGCATTGTATGAACACACGATCTGTATTCCCTCCCCTGAAAGAACCTGGGATTTGTGTGTTTGCACACACATCCCGGGTTCTCGCTCTGTCACGAGTGATTGCGGGTGCCCGGCAGTCATCGCACCTGCCGGGCTCTCTCATTGGCTCCGGGCACACACTGCGCGCTCGCGCACCCCTAGTGGCCAAAAGGCGAAGCGACGTAAGGTAACGTAGTTTCGCCCCGCCGTGCCATTCTGCCGCAGTCGGCAACCAGTTAAAACAAATGCTGTGTCATTTTTAAATATTTAATTTTAAACTTGTTTTTTTTTTTTTTTTTCCCAAGCTGATTTTCAGCAACGAATACACTCAAGCAGAAGGACAAAATTGGCACCTGAAGCATTTTTGTTGCTTTGATTGTGATTGCGTCTTGGCTGGGGAGATTTATGTGATGGTGAATGACAAGCCAGTGTGCAAGCCTTGCTATGTGAAGAACCATGCAGTGGTAAGACCCCTCAGTATTCTACAGCTGTCATTCCTGTTACTTCCATTTTTCTGCTTTCCTACTGTATTTTGTCACTCATATTTCCATTTATTTTTGTATGCAGTAATCTTTTTTTCATAATTCTTAATGAAGAACTCAGTATAGTTTAGATTCAAAAAGCAACAGTTTTGATGGGGTGAAAAAAGTTTCTATGTAATCTCTTGCTCAACCACATATATGGTAGTATACATACAACATCAAGCTTTTAAATACTTGACTTCCATTCCTCTATTTTAGCACTGTGCTTCTTTAAAGCGGAGTTCCACCCGCACCAAAAATATTAAAAGTCAGCAGCTACAAATACTGCAGCTGCTGACTTTTAATAATCGGACACTTACCTGTTCCAGGGTCCAGCAATGCGGGTGGTCGAAGCTTCGAGAGCCCCCCGATCCGCTTGGCTGCGCCGGCATTGCAACTGTGGGCACCCGGCTATGGCTTCACAGCCGGGCACCCACTGCACATGCGCGAGTCGCGCTGCGTGTCTTTATTGGTCCCCGTTGTGTCCTGGGAACTGGTGTGTTTCCCAAGACACAACGGGAACCCTCGGATATGGGCGAGCATTCCCGGATATGGGTGGGGCAGATACCTGTATTATACAGGTATCTGCACCCCCCTCCCCCCTGAAAGGTGCCAATCGTGGCACCGGAGGGGGGGGGGGGAATCCGATAAGCGGAAGTTCCACTTTAGGGTGGAACTCCGCTTTAACTGGAAATTGCTCGGTCATGCAACACTGTACCCAAATTAAATTTTATATAATGGCTTTCTTTTGGTGGTATTTAATTACCAGTGGGTTTTATATTTTGTGCTATAGAAATGGAAAAAATACAGAAAATTTTAGAAAACAATGTGTTTTTCATAGTTTTCTGTTCTATGTGGTGTATATGTATTTGATTGTCTATTATTTCTTGAGGTCCTTTAAAGTGCCAGGACTGTACAAAGACCCCTTTTTTGTAAAGTAGACAATCCAAGGTATTTGGTAAGAAGCATGGTGAGGGTTTTTTTTGTTTATCTACTGTTACCAGTGTACAGAACCATCATGTGGTGTGGAGGTATTCGGGGATACTGACTGGTGACAGTAAGTAAAACCAGGGAGCTGGCACCACAAGCAGTGATAGCTTATTGATGTGGCAGATGCCTTACAATGTACCTAGATAGTATTTTTCATGTGCACTCATAATTAAAATGTTCTGTATTTACAGCTATCAAACTTCTAAGATTTCAGTGAAAATAGATGTCAGCTATAGTGATGCGATGCTCTTGGGGTCATTACCTTTCCGCTCGCATATTGTCCCTTCTTTCTGCTAGACTGCCTTGCTGCCACTTGCTGGTGAAATCTAGGGCTGTTAAACTGTGCTACTCTTGACACCAATGACTTTTTAATAGTCTGGCTTCATTAGCTTGTAGGAACACATCAAGGAGTCTGAAGCCGCTGGGGATTTATACTGCAACCATTTAAACATTTACAATATATTAATAAGTAATAAATGATCCCTCACTGATCTCTGTAGCTGCAGTCATTTTGGGGAGGAAAAAGGAATCCTCAAATTTCACAGCAGAAGCACTGAAGCTTTTGTCTATGCCAGCTTATTTCACCCACTTACACTTCCAGCAGTAATTCGGCAGCCTTCTAATCCTTAATGTAAATACACAGACCGTTTGCAGGGGGGGGGGGGGAGCAGGGTGAGCTTTTGCTGTGCATCTTCAGGATTGATCCACAGTGCCTTCAGCTGTAGAGGATATTAAAATAGTTGTAGTCTTATTGAAAAAAACGAGCAGGCAGGCTTTTATTGCAGAAGACCTATACTTTCTCTTCTGCAATAAAATGGCCCTACCTGCCTGCTCGCCATCATAAAAATGTTAACCATATTTGCTGTACCAATGCCCAGAGGCGGCTCTCTAATTAGGCAAATTAGGCGGTCGTCTAAGGCCTCGCACTCCTAGGGGCCTCACGGCTGCCTAATTCGCCTTATGTGTGTGTTACAGTTGAAGGGAATATCATGCAATTTATACAGTTAATTTCTATTGCTTTAATTATTTTTCCCATTTTGGGCATGAGTGGGGCCTCATGTCTAAGATTTGCCTAAGGCCTCACAAAGCCTAGAGCCGCCTCTGCCACAATAGAGCCCTCTTACATTATATCAAACAGCACCTAGAATAGCCTCTCAACTTCTGTAACAACATAATTTGGAGTGACGAGACCAAGATTGCATTTTGTCACAACCATAAACACCATGTTTGGACAGGAGTCAAAAGGGCCTTAAAAAAGACAGACACACCATTTTTTTTCAACACAAAAAAGTGATTGTTTACTGAAAAGTTCTCTAAAAGACCCTAAATGTCTCCTCTGTTCTCTACTGCATGTAACGCAATGAACATTACATTACTACCCGGCTAGCATGGCTGGGACACCAAGAGGCAGAGCTAGAAGTGATGTCAAACGTGTCGCTTTCTGGGTCCGCAACAAGGAAGAAAGGAGCTCGGACATGCGTCTGCTCTGCTCCCTCCCCTCTACCCGGTGGCACTCGCAGGGGTGCCATTACTGGGGGTGTGTGAAAGCAATCAGGTGGCGGCGCAGCCATCCAAATGCTTCCATTAGACAGGCAGGAGTCTGCTTGTCAGATTTACATACAATCCCAGTGATTGCAACCACTGGGAATGTGCGCAAAAGCCCCAGCTGTCAGGTCCATATGATGTACAGACCTGGCAGCAAAAGGGTAAAAGTGGTTCTAAAGTCTGGCTTAATGGTGCTGTGCTTGTCTTTGAACGCACACGACCGGATCAAGAGCGTACACGCATGGGTGCACCCTTAACGCACAGCTTGCTGAGGGGGCACCTGGAGGTAGGCGGAGTGAAGAGCGACGGTAGGACTCCAGATAAGTAGATAAGGTGCCGCTCTGTGCAATACGGTTGCACAGAGCAGGCTAGTCTAACTTTTTTTTTTTTTTTTATTTTGTTATTTAAAGGGAAAAAAAAAAAAAAGGAAAAATAGACTTTACAATTACTTTTACTTTTAAATGGTTTACATTTTACAAATTCTGCCAGGAGTCTGTAAAACGCATGAGCACAGCTTTAAATACTTGAATGTTTGTGGCCTGATCACAGGTTCACTTTAAAATGGATGGGCAGAGGGCAATGGCCTAGTCATTCGTTTTGCATGTGGTTTCCTTGTAGCTGACCTGTTGCCACTAGTGGCTTACCATGTCTTATTCTTTACTGTTTCCCTGTCTGAAGATGGACATCTCTGAAGAGGCAGGGCTGTGCCTGAGTAGAACAGAAAAAAATCCGCAAATATCACTCGAATTATCCTGAAGCTAGATACACACTGTGGATTTTTTTCCTTCAGCTTTACCAAAACCATATAATATGAGGTCAAACCTTAAGAGTTTCAATTTGTATGCAATCAGGCAGGCCCTTGCACTACATGGTTTCGGTAAATCTAAAGGAAATCTGACAACAAAAGTTGTATGGGGTCTCAAGCCTCGTACACCCGATCGGACTTTCCGCAGACAACACGTCAGACTTTTGTCCGAAGGGCGTTGGCCATGAACTTGTCCATACAAACCGCACACAATTGTTGGCCAACAAACACAAATGCAGTGTGGTACTATGTGGAATTTCAGCTCTTGAGCACCTTTTGCTAATGTCTTATTGGGTGAGCATTGATTCCGAGCATGCGTGTTTGTACTTTGGACTTTTGTGGGACGGACTTGTGTACACACAATCGGAAAATCTGACAAAAAACTGTCCGCGGGAAAATTTATAAGCGGAAAATCTGACAACAAACTGTCTGTCCACGGGAAAATTTATAACCATGCCATCCAACATTTGTCCGTGGAAGATACAACAACAATTGTCCGATGGAGCATACAAACGGTTGGATTTTAGGCCAACAGTCAGTCATCAGACAATTCCCGACGGAAAATCCGATCGTGTGTACGAGGCTTAACTCTCAGGCAGCATTGACATTACAGATATACTGTACAGCTGTGAGGCTGTAAGCACCGGGTTACCTAGGATGTGCCCTGCTATATTTCAGAAGCATTTCAAGACTGAAGATGCATTTTATGGTACTTGGGCATAATCAACCTTTTTAAATGTTCCTTTTATATAGCAAATCTTCCTTTTCTTTGAGTTTAGTTCCACTTTTAAGAATTTCCTAATTGAACAACTCCCGTTTTCTAATATTTTTTTTTTTTTAAACCTTTCTTTAGACATGCCAGGGCTGTCACAATGCTGTTGATCCTGAAGCTCAACGTGTGAGCTACAGTGGATTCCATTGGCATGCCACGGAAGAATGTTTCTTGTGCTCATGTTGCAGCAAGTGCCTGATTGGTCAAAAGTTCATGCCAATTGAAGGAATGGTGTTCTGCTCTGTCGAATGCAAGAAGAAAATGACATCTTAAGAAGAAAAATGGTGTAAAATCACATCTATGATGAATCTTGCAACTAATTTAAAGAGTACATTTCATTTTAAAAAAGAAAAGTCTATGCAATTAACAATGAATGGTAAAAGGGAAAAAAAGGAGATAACACAAGGGCTTTTAATGCAGGTGTTTTAAATTTAGAACCACAACTTATGCAGAAATCGCCACATACTGTAGTTTTTTTTTTTTTCTTCCTTCCATATCCTACCAGTCCGCTTTATACTGTCAAATTCCTAGTTCTATGGCTGTAGCACTTTATTGTTGAAAGGGGATTTCCATGTTGCCTAAAAAGTCGACCGTTGACCTGCCTACTAACAATACAAAAAGCAGCCCCCTGTTTTGTTGGTACTAGCAGCTCCATTTTTAAGATGTCGGCTGCAGTGCTCACTGTTGAGCTGTCATATAGGTTGACCACAATGTATTGCTCAAAATGTTATAATGCCTATTATCCTGTGCAAGGAAATAAAAACTTTAAGAGGTGTATTTAAACATTCCCTCTAAAGTAGGACACATGCACCAGGAACATTCATCTGCAGTGAGTATCGCATTCACTGCTTTATATGTCCCTTTTAGTCTCTTCCATTCACAGTAAATTTGAATATGGCAAATATAAAGACCTTTCCGATTTTACAAATACATTTTTTTTTTTTTTTTTTTTTGCCGAAGTTGCCTATACCGATCAAAAGCAGATTGCACTCTGCATTCAAATCAAACTGTACAAAAATCTCAATGTGTCTGATGAAAAGGGAATGGATAACAACAAAAAAATTATGAATGTAAGAATTTAAGTGAAGCTTTAAAATTAAAGCCCTGCTAGATCACTTCAGGTCAGTCCCTTTTTGCAGGTATAGCTATGTAAAACATTAAAAATAAGTGCCTATAATGTTTTTTTTAAAAAAAAAAAGAAGCATATCAAACTGTCTCACCCAGCTCTGCACATGCTCAGTTGCTCTATTTAGGCCCAGTGACGGATTTGTGGAGGCTGATCTACATACAAGCCTCTGGCAAGAAGAAACAGGAGCAATACTGGCATAATTATTAATATGGAATGTATGTTTCTTGCTAAAGAACATTTATTTTCATAAGTTGTTATGAGTAAAGTTCCAATTTTAATCTTTTCTGACAGTCAGTGAGCGTGAATGATCCTGATTTTTGTGCAGAGTGCAATATTTTGTTATATTTTACATGCCAAGTGGAGGTACATTGTCTGTCTAAAATATATTTATCAAATCAAGGAAACCTAATTTAAAGTTTTGGAAATGTAAGTTTCTGGCATTAGGATGGTCACAAATCTGATATGCATGATGCAGAGCACTGAAATGCTTATGGACACAATAACCAGCATTTTGGGAAATTTGTATTTTTTTTGGGGCTGCCGTTATACTCTTGCACTTGAATGGGCTGTCTAAAGCAGCAAAACATTTGAGAAGGCATATTAGGGTGCCATTTTAGAATGAATCGAATGCCATTCAGAAAATGACACTTCATCACGCCAACATGCATTGTACCTTTTTAGTGTTCAGTGTGCCTTTTGCACAACCATACCAGTCTCTACAGCTTGGTATATTACTGTCTGCACAGTGTTTATAGGATGATTGTGCTGCTGCTTGCTCATTTTAAAAGTAAGCTAGCTGGGATAGATCCGAGACTAGGTTGTATTGCTTCTCTCAATAAAGAAAAGTAAAATTTTAGTTTCGTTAGATCTGTGTCTGAGCCACTGGACCAGAAACAAAAATAATTGCCTGTTTGATTTTGAGCAGTCATTCACATTTTCTACATTGGGCTTTTGTTTCATTGGGAAGAACCCCTTCAGTTTTTGGTAATGCATAGAAAAGGCAAATGTAGTCAAGTGGTAGTTAACAAGGTGGAAATACAAAATCCATGCTTTATTGCCAAGGTTAAACAAGCAGCAAAAGCTCCATCTGCACTGCACCTTCAGTTATCGTAAAAGGGACTCTTCAAAGTCTTATTAGTTGTTTGAATGGATAGAATTGTTTGGCAGCCTGTCCTCAGTTTCATCATAACATTAGAAATGTTTGCAGGTTTGAACTAAGGGAAATCCTAGGGGTTTCAAGTGGCTAAAAATTGTAAATTCTTCAGAACTGCTTAATTTAGGTTTGTAAATTGATTTGATCATTACTCCCCTTTTAGTGCAGGAACCTTTTCCAAAATCGCACAGTACTTAGTCGCATTGATTATGATGGGCACCTTTTGAAAACAATGTGATTTCACTTGTCATGCAATTCAGAAGTCGCAAACTGGGCATAAGCATTATAAACCTACAAATTGAAAGTTTTTGGTAACCACAATATTACTAAAGCAAATGTTTCATTCTTCTTCTTGCAACACAGTGTTAAAGGAGTTGTAAAGGCAGAAGATTTTTTTTTTTTTTTTTAATGCATTAAGATTAAAAAAAAAAAAAAAACTTCTGTGTTTAGCAGCCTCCCCAGCACCCCCTAATTACTTAACTGAGCCCCATCTCTCTCCAGCGATGTCCACAAGTGTCTTAGCTGTCTGGGACTCTCCTCCTTATTGGCTGAGACACAGCTGAGGCACCATTTGCTTCCACAGCTGTCAATCAAAGTCAGTTAGCCAATCAGGGGAGAAAGGGGGTGGGCCGGGTTGGGGCTTCGTGTCTGAATGGACTCATGGAGCTGGTACTGCTGGGGTGCCCCCATAGCAAGCTCCTTGCTGTAGGGGCATTTAGAGGGAGGGGCCAGGAGCAGCAAAGAGGGACCAGAGAAGAGGAGGATCTGGGCTGCTCTGTGCAAAACCAACTGCTCAGAGGAGGGAAGTATAACATGTTTGTTATTTTTTTTGGTTTTGTTTTACAAACAAGACTTTTTACAATCACTTTAACTAATTTGTCCTATGGTCTTTCAGTGGAAGAACACTTAAACCATCATACTAAGACCTAAAATAAATACTGTTGAGGGCATCCCAGTATTTCTAGTTGGCTAAGAATTTGTGCATGGCATAAAACACTGACCTAGAAGATTTAATAAATCAACCATGAAAGGTGCAAAGTGAAATCTGATTTACCAAAGGTTACCTAACTGAAGCCAGACCAGTACCCAATGGAATCCCATTTGGTCATTGTGTGGGGTTAATGTATGAGTATCCATTTCTTGTTAGCCAGAATTATTCTTGTATTTCACACCTTGACTGAAAAAATTACAATGAAACTTATTGGATTGCATGGGCAACAAGAAATTTTGCTGATGGGCCAATTTTTCTACAACGGCTCATAGGTTTAACCTTAAGGCAAACTAGTACAAAGTGCGGTTTATCTGAGCTATAAATCATCTAAGTTGTTTTTGAAACTTAGAGGAAGTGGCATGCTTCCTGCTGGTGTATGAATCCATTGTATGTTTTAATAAGTCACTGCTGTAATGGAAACCACACAATCTTTGCTGTTTTACCAGTTGTAACTATGCAGATTCCAGCTAAGCCTTATGAATACTTCTGTTATATGATAATGCACTTCTTTCAGCAATTAAAAAGAAAAAACAAAGATTTTTTTCATCATTAATGTATGTGCCTGTACGTTGCATATTACAATGGTCTTTGCTGACTTTCATTTTCACTAAGTTCCTGCAGAGGGAGATCATTTCAAAGATTTGTTAACCTTTACATGGTTTCCTCCAATGATAAATTGTTTTTAGCAACTCTGCATCTTATAGAATATTACATCTTCTTGAATAGTATAAAACTACATAGACTAATTTCTGGGCAAAATTCAGCGGTTTCACACAATTAAATTCCAAGGTTCATTCTACTACTAAATTATAAAGTTATTTACAGCCATTTATATAGCAGGTTATTACATATGTTTCTATAGCACTGACAAGCTACATAATGCTTTACCTATTGTGCATTCACAATAATCCTACCCTGCTTACAATCTGTGGTCCCTAACACGCATACATACTTATGTACACTCCATGCTACTGTGCTGCTCCACTACCTGGTTGCAATAATCCACTGATTATTTATTTTTACTATTCTGATTGAATTTTTTATTTTTTGCCAGTTTTCACACATTGGTTAATGTGTGAAATTCCACATCATTAACACTGACGTGTTCCCACATAAGCACAAATTGTTCCTACTATTTAAGTGCTGTGTAGAACAAAGGTACGTAACTCAAATTTACAAAAAATAACCTGCGTGTACATTTTTTTTTTTTTCCTTCATTGTTGCATGTATACAATATAAATAAAACAAAATAAATCAGCAATCCTACAATGGATATAGATAGAAGAATAAATCAACAGAGAAAAAAAATGAAAGATTAAGTGAAAGTCCAACTTGCTTGTTCATCACAAGTGCCAGTGAATACATCCAAAGATATGAATCCCATGTGCTCCAACATCTGTCACCTTATGCTCTCTCAGTTCTCATTGTGCCTTCCCCTTTAAGGGGTTAAGTACCGCCTAGAAACCTGGAATGGTCACCGTGCCTCCTTCCTGAATGGTTTCCTCAGGACCACTAAAGCAACTAACCTCTTCCCAGTGGTTAACTCTCCAATATATAGCTAACTCGGCTCTCCAGTTAAAGCACATCCTTCCTAAAGATTGGTGATCAGAACTGGGCTGGATACTCAAGCAGCTCCCAAAGCAAAGTTTTGTAGCGTGGTAGAATTCTAGTTTTATATCTGGAGTAAATACCCTTTGAATGCATGCTAGTAGTCTGCTGGTCTTGCTTGCTGCAGATTATTAGTGCATGCTATTGCTAAGTCTGTGATCTACAAGGACCCGAGATCCTTTGCATCCTTGATTCCCCCCACTGTTTAACTTGCATTGATATTTTTAGCACATAAGTGCATTGCTTTACATTTTACTGCATTGAACCCCATCTGCCATACCATTTACTGTAGCTGACCACCGCTCTATTATATTGAGGTCTTCCTGTAAAGTTGCTATATCCTGTCTGTTGTAAAGTTATTACCCTGCTTATCTTTCAATGTTTGCTGGTGATATAAAGCTAACTATTTATGCAACCTCTAACAGCGGTACACATTAAGGGAACATGCAATACCCTAGCAGATCTCCTGAGCCGAACCCAGCTGGACCCAGCAGAATGGGAACTGAACCACAATTTTTTTCAATGCTTACCACAAAGTGGGGACCTTCCAGGGATCGATCTTTTCGCCTTGGCAAAAAACAAGAAAGTGACGAAGTACTTTCCTCTGAAAAGAGAGGAAGACTCAAGAGGGGTAGACTCCCTGGGGTTCCTATGGAAGTTCAGTCTAGGGTACGCTTTTCCTCTGGTACAACCTCTTCCCAGGACGATCAGAAAGATTCGTATGGAGAAAGTAAGGGGGAATCCTACTAGCACCCATTTTGCCAAAGAGATTGTGGTTTACGACACAAAAAAAAAATGTCAGAAGACCCTTGGATCTTACTCAACTAAGACAACCTTCTGCTGCAAAATGTGATAGAAAAGGGGAAAGGGCAAAACTGCCCCAAGGTCGGACTTTTTAAAGGCACTTTGGATGAGAGTTGGAATATAAAAAATATATTAATAACAATTCATAAGGCAATCGAATGAAAAAAGAGTTAATATATATCATATAATGGACGAGAGTACATGGTGCAAAAAATAGAAAATCTGCACCACATGAACAACAGTGAGCCCCTGTGCGTCAACGTGTTTTGCTGTTTTGCTTCGTCAGGGGTAGCATAAATATAGCTACCTTGTCAGCAGAGTTCACTGAGGAGTTCACTAAGCATCAAGCGACACTAATGTATGTGTGTAAAAATATATATATATGTGTGTGTGTGTGTGTGTGTGTGTATATATATATATATATATATATATATATATATATATATATATATATATATATATATATATATATATATACACACACACACACATTATATATTCATGTTCAAATACATGTGACCAAGAGTAAGCTGGAATGATTTGTATAACCATGCATATTACCATCATGTATTTGATATAGTGATATTTTGTATACAAAAGTGAAAACCACATGAATATACTCCCTAGCCAAAAGTAGCACTCCAAGCATATATTAGTGCTACAAAAATACCAAAACACAACCATAGCAGGCTACCATTCAACCATTGTACTAATGGTGTTCATATAATATATGTATTGATTTGTTGTGTGGCTCAGCAGAACCACATGTTCATAAACAATGAACGACCTGACCTGCAATTGGTAAATATTTACGGAGAGTGACTAACTCCTTTAACCACTTCAGCCCCGGACCAATTGTCAGCTTAAGGACCAGAGGTCTTTTTTCAATTTCGCACTGCACTACTTTAACTGGTAATTGCGCGGTCATGCAATTTTGTAACGAAACGAAATTTGCGTCCTTTTCTTCCCACAAATAGAGCTTTCTTTTGATGGTATTTGATTGCCTCTGTGATTTTTATTTTTTGCGATATAAACGGAAAAAAGAGCGAAAATTTTGAAAAAAAAAGAGATTTTCTACTTTTTGTTATAAGAAAAATCTAATAAACTCAATTTTAGTCAAACATTTGGGCCAAAATGTATTCAGCCACATGTCTTTAGTAAAAAAAATGCCAATAAGCGTATATTTATTGGTTTGCGCAAAAGTTATAGCGTCTACAAACTAGAGTACATTTTCTGGAATTTACACCGCTTTTAATTTATGACTGCCTATTTCATTTCTTGAGGTGCTAAAATGGCAGAGAAGTACAAAACCCCCCCCAAATGACCCCATTTTGGAAAGTAGACACCCCAAGCTATTTGCTGAGAGGCATGTTGAGCCCATTGAATATTTTTTTTTTTTTAGTCCCAAGTGATTGAATAAAGACAAAAATAAAAAAGAATTTTTTTTTTCTTCAAAAAGTTGTCACTAAATGATATATTGCTCACACATGCCATAGTTATATGTGGAATTGCACCCCAAAATACATTTTGCTGCTTCTCCTGAGTATGGGGATACCACATGTGTGGGACTTTTTGGGAGCCTAGCCGCGTACGGGGCCCCGAAACCCAAGCACCGCCTTCAGGATTTCTAAGGGTGCAAATCTTTGATTTCACTCCTCACTACCTATCACAGTTTCGAAGGCCATAAAATGCCAAAATAGCACAAACCCCCCCCAAATGACCCCATTTTGGAAAGTAGACACCCCAAGCTATTTGTTGAGAGGCATGGTGAGTATTTTACAGCTCTCATTTGTTTTTGAAAATGAAGAAAGTAAAGAAAAAAATTTTTTTTTTTTTTCTTTTTTCAATTTTCAAAACTTTGTGACAAAAAGCGACATCTGCAAAATACTCACAATACCGCTCAGCAAATAGCTTGGGGTGTCTACTTTCCAAAATGGGGTCATTTTGGGGGGTTTTATGCCATCTGGGCATTCCATGGCCTCCGAAACTGTGATTGGCAGTGAGAAGTGAAATAAAAAAATTACTCCCTTAGAAAGCCTGAAGGCGGTGCTTGGTTTTTGGGGTTCCGTACGCAGCTAGGCTCCCAAAAAGTCCCACACATGTGGTATCCCCGTACTCAGGAGAAGCAACAGAATGTATTTTGGGGTGTATTTCCACATATGCCCATGACATGTTTGAGCAATATATCATTTAGTGACAACTTTTTGTAAAAAAAATATATATATTTTTTTTTTTTCATTATTCAATCTCTTGGGACAAAAAAAAAAAAATATTTAACGGGCTCAACATTGCTCTCAGCAAATAGCTTGGGGTGTCTACTTTCCAAAATGGGGTCATTTGGGGGGGGGTTTGAACTGTCCTGGCATTTTATGCACAACATTTAGAAGCCTATGTCACACGTCACCCACTCTTCTAACCACTTGAAGATAAAGCCCTTTCTGACACTTTTTGTTTACATGAAAACATATTTTTTTTTTTGCAAGAAAATTACGTTGAACCCCCAAACACTATATATATTGTTAAAGCAAAGGCCCTACAGATTAAAATGGTGGGTGTTGCATTTTTTTTTTCCACACAGTATTTGCGCAGCGATTTTTCAAACGCATTTTTTGTGGAAAAAATACACTTTTTTTTATTTTAATGCACTAAAACACACTATATTGCTCAAATTTTTGATGAAATAAAAAATATGATCTTAGGCCGAGTACATGGATACCAAACACGACATGCTTTAAAATTGCGCACAAACACGCAGTGGCGACAAACTACATACATTTTTAAAAGCCTTTAAAAGCCTTTACATGATACCACATTAGATTCACGGAGGAGGTCTACTGCTAAAATTACTGCCCTCGATCTGACCTTCGCGGTGATACCTCACATGCATGGTGCAATTGCTGTTTACATATGACGCCAGACCAACGCTTGTGTACGCCTTTGCGCAAGAGAAGGGGGGGCAGGGGTGCTTTTTTTTTTTTTTTTTTTTTTAGTTTTTTTTTTTATTTATTTAGCTTTTTTATTCTATTTTTAAACTGTTCCTTCCATTTTTTTTCTTTGTTATGATTTTTATTGTTATCTCAGGGAATGTAAATATCCCCTATGATAGCAATAGGCAGTGACAGGTACTCTTTTTTTTTGAAAAAATTGGGGTCTATTAGACCCTAGATCTTTCCTCTGCCCTCAAAGCATCTGACCACACCAAGATTGGTGTGATAAAATGCTTTCCCAATTTCCCAATGGCGCGGTTTATATCCGGGAGGGGGGACATTCCCTCCCACTGCTTGTAAAAGCAGTCTAGAGGCTAATTACCCGCTAGAATTGCTTTTACATGAACGCCGATCACTGGCTGAAAAGAATGATACCAAGATGATACCTAAACCTGCAGGCATCATTCTGGTATAACCATTCAAAGTCCAGCAACATACTGGACATATATTGTAATCTTTTTTTTTTTCATGCAGCCTCTTGGCTGAACGAAAAAAAGAGATTGATTGGTGGGTATGCCCACCATTAGAATACCTCCCTTCATCCACCCACTTCTAATGATGGGCATACATGCACCATTTATATATGCCGATGCATGGGGGAATCCTCCCGCAAAAGTTATGCCGTGTACACACGGTCGGAATTTCGACCGTATGTACGTGGCATTAGGAGCCAATCGCTCCTCCGCCCCCCCTGCTGCCCCCATGCTTCGGCACATATGCTCTTTTTTTTAACTGTGGTGGTGAAATCACCTCCTACAGCGTTGGAGTCGCGGCTTTATGTATCGTGGGAGCAAACGCTGTTGCTGTCAAGATAAATAAATCCGCGCTGCAACTGAATGGCGCACCTGAAAACAAAAAAATGCTTAACACTAAAACACAGTAAACAAAATTACATACCTGAAAAACAAGCATGATAAAACATAATAAAACATTGCAGAATAGAATGGAGTAAAAAAAGAGCAACAATAGAGAGAGAATAGAGTGAGAGAGAGAACAATAAAACGACAACTATTTTTGTTTTTTTTATTTTTTTGAGATTCACAGGTAAAAAAGCTCCTGACTGTTAGCGACTGAATCAAAACGCTACCACAAAAAAAATGTTAGCGATCGCAGGGATCAGGCCTGACTCTGCGAACACTGCAGTTATGTGTGCTTAGTGTTTTGTAAGTGACAGTGATCGATCGATACTGCACTTGGGTGGGCTGGGCTGGGCTGGGCGGAGGGGGAAAACGCAGGTGCTAGCAGGTATCTGGGCTGATCCCGCTAACAATGCGTTTTTTTGGAACCCTAAACTGCTGGGACGCTAGTATAGATCTGATCAGATCAGATATTGATCTGTTCAGATACTATACCACTAAGGGAGGTGTATGCTTTGCGCGTGGGTGTTTGCGGTACTGGCACTAACCTGGGGCGACGCAGACCTTATTTGACCCTAAAACCTAATTGATATCACCCGCCGGGCGATCAGGGGGTTAAACCGTTATTGGGTAATAAATGGCGGGTGCCCTGACAGTATAAAAAACAAGCTAACTAACCAGCGTCACCCGTAACAGTAATACAAAAAAAAACTGGCTACCTAGCGGCACCAGTGACACTAATGCAGCGATCAGAAAAACAATCGCTTAGTGACACTGGCAAAAGGGGGTGAAAGGGTTAACTAGGGGCAATCAGGGGGTTAAACCTTTATTAGGTAATATATGGGGGTACCTGACGCTATATAAAAACCTGACGGGGAACCTAAATAACGAAATAACTAACTGGCTAACCAGCGTCACCAGTGACAGTTATACGGTGATTACTGGTGAAAGGGTTAACTCTAGGGGCAATCAGGGGGTTAAAACCTTTATTTAGGTTGTAATATGGGGGTACCTGACCTATAAAACTATTTATGAACCTATATAAAACATGGCGGTTAAAAAAAAAAAAAAAATGGTTACCTAGCGACACAATGCAGCGATCAGAAAAACGATCGCTTAGTGACACTGGCAAAAGGGGGTGAAGGGGTTAACTAGGGGCAATCAAGGGGTTAAACCTTTATTAGGGGGGGGGGGGGGGTAGGGGTCTACCTAGGACCTAAAACTAACTGCCCTGACAGTTATTACAGTCACACTGACACTAAATGCAGTGATCAGTAAATAAATGATCACTGCAATTAGTGACACTGTGACTGGGGGGGGAGAGGGGGTGATCTGGGGGGTGACAGGGGGGTGGATTGTGTGCCTATGTGTACTGGTGTCAGTGTACTGTTTGTGCACTAACCTTTACATGTTCTCTGCTCGGCGTTCCGGTCACATAGACCGGCGCACCGAGCGTGACATCACTTCCGCCTTCCTGTCTATACAATAGACAGGAAGGGGAAGCTTTTCATTCGCCAGGAGCGATCGCGAGGGGGTGGCCAGAAACCACTGGCCGTCCCCTCGTCCCGGATCGCTCCTGAAGCGATGCCGACCGTCCCCGCCGGCGGAGGGGGTTTCCGATCGGACACCCCACCCGCCGGAAGAATGGCACGTACAGGTACGTGGTTCTGCCTGTACGTGCCATTCTGCCGACGTATATATACAGGGGGCGGTCGGCAAGTGGTTAAAGCCATCTGAAAAAAAAAAAAAAAAGAGGAAAGAGGATAACAGCAGACTGTTAGGCCTGATTCACACCTATGCATTTTTAGTGCTTTTTGCATTTTGCAGATTTGCACTACAGAACGTGTTCCATAGGAAACCATGTTAAATGGACTGTAGTGCAAATCTGCAAAATGCAAAAAGCACTAAAACTGCATAGGTGTGAATCCAGCCTTAGTATAGATGGCTTTGTCTGAAGGACTCTATCAGTGTCTATAGGGTTATTTACGAAAAGCAAATCCACTTTGCACTACAAGTGCAAAGTGCACTTGGAAGTGCAGTTGCTGTAAATCTGAGGGGTAGATCTGAAATGAGGGGAAGCTCTGCTGATTTTATTATCCAATCATGTGCAGGCTAAAATGCTGTTTTTTATTTTCCTTGCATGTCCCCCTCGGATCTACAGCGACTGCACTTCCAAGTACACTTTCAGTGCAATTTCAAGTGCACTTTGCACTTGTAGTTTGCACTTGTAGTGCAAAGTGGATTTGCCTTTTAATAAATAACCCCCTATGTCTGTTAGATATAGCTGTCAAAGCTTAACATAGCTGAAGTTGTGTCCAGTCTGCCCCCTCAAACAGAGCACGTCCACCACCCCAAGAGTATGGGGAGCTATTTATAGACCCCGTGTGAATTCTGGCTATGAGTCACACGTCGTGTCACCAGCGCAGCTGAATGACGTCACGTGTTCGTATGGCGGCTGACACTCCCCCGTCTGATGAAAGGGTAGAGGGAGCAGTGGACAAAAACAGCCCACAGATCAAAGTACAACCTGCTCGTAGGTAAATAACAGGTAGTACAACATGCCCTGCATGTCAACCGTATTTGGAGAACAGTCTCAAAGAAAAAAACGTTTGCTCAATGCCATCATTAGTATGTTGTAACCTGATACAGATAATCGTCCTAAAGTGTGTATAAATAATGACCTATCAACTTATACACTAGATATTTATTTATATTGTCGACATGTTCATTTTATATATAACAATAATGTTGGTATAATCCAATGCATTGGCACAAAATCAAAACATTACAGACACAGCAAACCAAAAACAGGGAAGGGCTATGAACAGAAGTAAAGCATGAGACTGTCCCTACAGTTCACATAAAATTTAAAATACAGTGTATATAGATTAAACCACGTATCGTGTAACTCATATACCCATTTAGTTTCTTTTTGTAGAACCTTTTGATCAAAATTGCCACCCCCCCCATGGGTTCTCATAGACCCTCTCGAGGGCAGCAATTTTGAACACATGGGGATTGTATTTATGTTTAAAGGCCTATAGCAGTAATGAGAAGGCCACATGTAGCATAGTACATGTGGTCCTTCATTCTTTTTTAGAAAGGTCTGATGGTCTTGCCAGTGTAGAATGCTCCACATTGGCATAGGATAATATAGATAACACCCTTGGTTTGACAAGAGATATGATGGCGAATTCTGATTGAGGTGCCCTCCATAAGCAGGTGACAGTAGTCACATGATCCACATTGGAATAGACCTGGTCTATCTTGCTGTTGGAAAATCTAGTATATTGATTCTGCACCAAACGGTCTCTGATTGATCCTGCATGTCTGAAAGTAATTTCCGGGTAGGTACCGAGATATTTTTGAAGTATTGGGTCCCCCAAAAGTAAATGCCAATGTTTTTGCATGATTGGCCGTATATGTCTATGTTGATCTGAAAAAGTTGTTATGAACCTCACCATTGTGGAGTTCTTGGGTTTAGGTCTCTAAAATAGGAGTGTATCCCTGGATTTGCTCTGAGCTTTTTTTATAGGCCTTTTTGAGGCATGATTTACTATACCCTCTAGCTAGTAATCTATCAACGAGGAGGTCAGCCTCATACTTAAAAGACTGTTCAGTTGAACAATTCCTTCTCAGACGTAAGTATTGATTGAAAGGAATACTCTTAACGAGTGCAGATGTTCATTCGAAGTGTGCAGGATAGTGTTCCCTGCTGTAGACTTGCAGTATAGAGACGTACTAATTGTGCCATTTGAGTCAATGCTAGAAGTGGCATTAAGAAAGGCAATAGTGCTCCTATTGAACTCCATGGTGAACTTCAGATTGTAATTGTTGATGTCTAGCGTCAACATAAATTGGTACAGTGCTTCACTTGATCCTGCCTGCAACATAAACACGTTCTCGATATATCTAAACCAACATAGTTTCTATTGGAAAAAAGATCACGTTCCCAACACCCCCAGGTACAGGTTGGCATATGATGGTGCACAACATGTGCCCATAGTCACACCCTGTACCTGGAGAAAGTGGGAACCATCAAATGAAAATGTTTTTTGTAAGAATATGAGAAAGGAGATCATTTTGTTAAGTCTGTTGAATGTAGGGCCCCTTTATAACCTTCTGCTGCAGTCGGGGACATGCCACCCACAACTGCAAACTCTAAAATTTACAGCGTGGATCTTGAACAGCGCATTTTACTGAACAAGGGGCTCTCTGCTAAAGTAGTGGAGACACTCCTACAAAGCCAAAAACCAATAACAAGGAAGATATACGGAAAGGTCTGGAAGAGATAAGTAGCAAATCTGCTACCCAAAAACAGGGACCTGCAAGACTTGGGCACGGTGCTGGATTTTTTTTCTCAAAGGGGCAGAAGCCAGCTTAGCAGTAAGCACGCTCCAAGTGCACGCCACAGCACTTTTTTAGTTTTTCTGGTTACACAGCTCAGCAAAAACGATCTGGTCAAACGCTTCTTCAAGTCCTTCTCGAGAACCCGCCCGATCAAAAGCATTAAGGTAGCCCCATGGCACTTTTCCCTGGTGCTCGGGGGGCTAACCCAAGGCCCCTTTGAGCCACTCTCAAAAATGTTATTGAAATACCTGACATTTAAAGTAGCCTTATTAGTTGTTATCACATCGGCTAGATGGGTAAGCGAACTTCAGGCTCTCTATAAAAGAGCCTTTTTTCCCAATCTTTCCAGATAAACTAGTGCTCAGAACAGACCCATTGTTCCTCCCCAAAGTCGCTTCAGCATTCCACCAGATACAAGAGGTCATATTACCATCCTTCTACCAGAACCCATCTAACCATGGGGAGGAAGTGTTTGAAACTTTGGACATTAGGAGGTCCACTATCTGGGCACCACTAAACCATTTAGGAAAGCCCCAAACCTTTTCGTGTTTGGAAGCATTCAGAAAGGAAGACCAGCATCCAAAAATTCCATAGGTAGATGGATCAGATCAGCGATAAAAGCAGCTTGCACTCCTCAAAACCAAGTTGGTCCACCAAACCTGAAAGTGCACTCCAGGCGTTGGATTGCTACTTTCTGGGCAGAGAAAGCTGGGGCCTCCATTGAGCAAATCTGCCGAGCAGCCATCTGGTCCAGTGATTCCACCTTTGTGAAGCACTACAGGATCAATTTGGTCTCCGCCCAAGATCTGACCTTTGGTCAAAAGGTCCTGCAGGTGGTAGTCCCACCCTAGGTATGAATCTTTGGGTTCTCATGTGACCATCCTGGAGGATGACTTGGGAAGTTATTACCTGATAACTCCTTATTCAGGAATCCTCCAGGACGGTGGACCCCCACCCTTCCTAATGGAAGATATTAAGTTACATATATCAGAAGGTTAGTATTTGGCAGCAAGGCAATCTTTGTACAACTGAAGGGGTAGCCTAGGGCGCCCTTTTTAAACTTGTGTGTGCACTTGTGTTTCCTGCATGAGGTGGAGCCTATCTCTTATGTGACCCTCCTGGAGGATTCCTGGAAAAGGAGTTATCAGTAGGGTTATACCGATACCAAGCATTTGCACAATTATCGGTACTCATGCAAATGCTCCAATGCTTGATCCAATACCTGTTGTATCAAACCAGGCATCCTCAGTGTAGCGGAGGCAGGGCATCCCTGCAGGTGATCAGTGTGGAGGGGCAGTTACAAGCACCAATCCCCCGTATAGCCTTTCAATAAAGCAACTGACAGCCGCTTCTCGCCCTCTCCCTCCTGCGGTTGGCAGCTGCTTTATTAAAAGGCTATACAGGAGGGATCGGTGCTTGTAACTCGCCGCAACAATTACCCCAGACTGTCCCCTGTGTCCTCCTCTGGCTTCAGGTGTCCTCCTCTGGATCCCCCTCTGTGCTCTGTGGGTCCTCCTCTGGTCCCCATCCTCCTCCCAGATCTGTCAGGATGGAGAGCAGAGGAAAGAGCCGGTATATATGGAATTTACTCGCCATCGTTTTCCAAATGCACAGAGTCAGTGATCACTAACTCTGTGTTTATGATGCTTCAGTTTATGAATAAAACATACAATAGCCAGTTTGCACAGTTCCCAAAAAAATTGTAATCAAGTGCGGAAATAGTCTGTGTCAACAGGAATTGATTCAAATATTCTAGGTTTTGCAGCTCCCTTTAAATCCACTGGGTGGTGGACTGGAATGTGTATCAAAAATAAAGAAAGGAGAGCACACAGCCACCATAGTGTTGAACCGCTTAATGTGAAAGGAATAAAAACGACAAAAGTTGCAGTCACAATGGTAAACTTGTAATCAGCCTGGGTAATCTGAATAACGGGTGTGCCTCCTCTCCTGGCCTGTCCAGTGGACTCCAAAAGCTGCGCATTCAGCCGGCGCTGCATGACGTCACTCCAAGCTGCAATGGAAGACAGAGAGGAGCCAAGCAGTGTAACCGTGCAATCTCCCAGGGTTGCTATGAAAACATGTTTCGAAGCTGCGGCATTCTTCTTCAGGTGAGCTCTCGGAGCTGCTTAGTGGCATGCCAGTGCTGGGATCTCTAGTTCCACCGCAGCCCGGATCACCATCGCATTGGGTAAAGTTCACTGGACAGACCGGGAGAGGAGGCACACGTGTTATTCAGCTTACCCAGGCTGATTACAAGTTTACCATTATGAGTGGAACTTTTGGTGTTTTTATTCCTTTTCATTAAACGGTTCAACACTAGGGCAGCTGTGCGCTCTCCTTTCTTTATTTTTGCTTCAGTTTATGAATGAACATTAGCATCTGTCTTCTGTCCATTCATCTTCGGTGCAGCTGAGGCTTTAGAGAAAGGGACTGGGGAACTGTCCTCAGTCCCTTTCCCTGTCTCAAAGGGGAGATGTCAGGGGTCTTCTTAGACCCCTGATATCTCACCAACGCCCCCCCCCCCCCCCCCACAGGGCTGATAAAAAAAGAGAATAAAAAATTCAAGGCTAAATTGTAAAAATAAAGAAAACATTGTAACAAAAAATATATGTTAAAAAAAAAAATTAAATTGTAAAAAAATTAAATAAACTGACACAGTCTGCGCCTCGTCGGTGCCACCTATTAGTGCCACTGTCACATGACCTTAAAAAAAGTATTGATATTCAGTATCGGCGATTTATTGAAAAAAGTATCGGTCTTAACTAGGGTTTTCACCGATTATCACTTTTTTATCAGGTAATAAATATAGCTTTAGTTGCTCTCTAACCTGGATTGAGGCCCCCTTCCCCGCCACCTTTTCCCATATCTGTACACTCTGCCTCTTGCTTGCTACATGGTATACCTTTCATGGATCACCCCCCCCCCCCCCACACCCCACAATCTAGTTAAAAAGTTGCTACAACTTTCTGGCCATTTTCCCCTCTAATAGAGATTCACTCTCCCCAATTAGATGCTGTCCGTCTGCTATAGAGCTGGTAACCGACCCCAAAGTTGGTCCAGTTCTCCACAAACCCAAAACCCTCCTTCTTACACCAGTTCCTCAGCCACTTGTATACCTTTTCTAATCTGCCTGCTGTCTCTGGTGTCAAGGTACAGGCAATATTTCTGAGAATACTATCTTGGAGGTCCCTTTCTTTAATATGGCACCTAAATCCCTGAAATCAATTTTTTTAAGAACTCTGCCTCTTTCTCTAACTTTGTAATTTGTACCTTGACGGCTGGGTCCTCCCCAGCCGCACCCAACAATCTGTCCACAATGTGTCAAATCCGAGCGCCTGACAAACCTCATACTGTTCAGCAATCATGGCCTTTTTGACATATTGCCCTATTTGTTCTTCCAATAACTGAGTCCCCCTACTACCAGTATCTGTCTATCCTTGCCTATAACTTTGCCCCATCCTCACTGGAGTAGTCATTCCCTTGGCAGCTAGGGGAGGTAGTCTGCTCAAGCACTGCCACTCCCAGACTGATATTCCCAACATCACTCAACCTTTATTGGGATGTATCAAATCAGGACTAGCTCCACTAACACTCTTCCATCTACCCTACCTTCTAACTGTAGACAAGCTACCTATTTCTGGTGCCTGCACCTCCATATCAGCACCCTCCTCTATACTGGCCCAAGCCAGAACCTGACAGGGTGGTCCAAACTCCTATCCAAATTGTTAATGCATTGTAGTGTTGCCAGGTGATTCTCCAGGTCAGTGGTTTTTACTTTTTTACACTTTTTTGGGTGAATGGGTAGGGGTACAATGTACACGATAACCATTCACATGGGGAGGCGGGATCTGGGGGTCCAGATTCCAATAAGCCCCCCGCCCGCAGACCACGGCAACCAATGGCCAGAGTTGTCGGGAAGAGGCTCTTGTCTCCATCAACACAGGGTAAAGGTGCTTTGGGGGGACCGCAAAGCACCCTCATGTTGAGGGCATGTGGCCTGGTATGTTCAGGAGAAGGGGCGCTGGCTCGTCCCCCCCCCCCCTATCCTGACCTCCAAGCTACATGCTCGGATAAGGGTCTGGTATGGATTTTGGAGTGGACCCCCACGACAATTTTTTTTTTTTTAAATTTTGGTGTGGAGTTCCCTTTAAAATATATACTAGACCCAAAGGGCCTGGGATGGACTGGGGGGGGGGGGGGGGGACCGTACATTTTTTTCCTTTTATTTTTTTACCTATATTGCCAATTGGCAATACATTACTCCCACGGAGCAAGTTTAAATTTCATTTTTTCCTTTTAGAAATGTAATTTTGCTGCGGCACTGTTCTAATCACCGCACAGATGTGCCACTTTACAGGCAGACTAAGGGGACCCCCCAGGCACGATATTACATTTTTATTGTTTCACTTTAAGAACTATTAAAATCACTGCTCCTGAAAAAAACAGTCGTTTTAAAAAAGTTTTTTGGCATTGATACATGTCCCCTGGGGCAGTACCCGGGTCCCCATACACTTTTAATGGCAATAACTTGCATATAATCCTTTAAAATTATCACTTTTGATTTTTCATGGTCGTGTCCTATAGACTTTAATAGGGTTTGCTAGAACATTTTTCCTGTTCGCATGTTCTGGTGCGAACCAAACCAGGGGGATGTTCGGCCCATCCCTACTCCTCAATACTCACAGTGGATACGAAAAGAACCCCTATGATTGGGACTTTAAATAGATCACCACTCTCACCAAAGATTTTTGAAAAATGTCTTCAAATTTTATTAATAATCAATAAAATGATGTATGAAAATCACCCAAATGTCCGATAGCAGGGTGCACAGTACATAATATGCATAGTAGTTACACAACAGAAAACATAAAAATACAAATAAATAATGTGACAACACTTTACAAAAAGAAATTATATACAAAGGTACAATACTGATGCTCTCAAAGAGGTGTGTGACCCCCAGATGCTCGACGCGTTTCCAGTTGCCCGAATATGGGAACCTTCGTCAGGAGCAGAGAGTGGTTTTATGTGGTAAGTACCTATTGCTCTCGTGGAGTCGTTGTTTGTAGATCAAATAAGTTGTATTTCAAAAAAGGGGGGGTGTGTATGCGTCCCCCAAGTGTGGCAGCACAGCGGAGAAGAATCCTAATTACAGATTTATTTACAAGGACTTGTATGTCCAAACAGCCGGGCCCTACAGGAGGGGAATAGCACATATAGGTTATTCGCAGCTGTTCAAGGTGTACCCTTGAAACAGGGCTCGTCCCAGAGAAACAATGTCCCGGATGGACGAAGTAGGATCCCAATAGAGGGTTACTAAAACTTCTATGGAGTATCCCCTATGGAGGGGCGTACGACCGCCGTGTGCTGTCCGCCGTGTAGTCCTCTGCTGCAGCAGAGGTTGAGTAGTTGAGTATGATCGGGATAATTGGACTCCAAGATATTTAATTGAGTTAGCACACCATCTATATTTGAAATTGCTTTGAAGAGTTAGCAGTAATTCAGGTGGGACGTTGATGGGGAGAGCTTCAGTTTTTGTCGAATTTATTTTATATCCAGAAATGTTACCAAAAGAGCGTAGGAGTGAATGAAGTGAGGGTAGTGAGGTGTGTGGGCGTGTGATTGTTAGTAGAACATCGTCTGCAAAAAGAGACAGTTTGTACTCCTGATGCCTCAACGTCACCCCCCTGATGTCTGGATGCAAGCGTATGGCCGCTGCTAGGGGTTCAAGGCTGAGAATAAAGAGTAGTGGTGATAGCGGACAGCCCTGTCTAGTGCCGTTACTGAGGGGGAATGACGTTGAGGCATGAGAGGCCAACTGTACTTGTGATGTTGGGGTAGAGTAGAGTGCCCCTAGAGCTTGGAGAAAAGGTCCAGAGAAACCATAGCGGGAAAGAGTGGCGAACATAAAGGCCCAATTCAGGCGATCGAAGGCCTTCTGTGCATCTAAACTCAGTACTATGGCTGGTCGGTTAGTTTTGGTCAGGAGGTCTATCAGGTCAACAGTTCTCCTCGTATTATTGCCTGCATGTCTAGTAGGTACGAAACCAACCTGGTCTCTATGGATCAGCGTGGGGAGGAGCAAGGACAATCTATTGGCTAAAATTTTTGTGAATATTTTATAGTCCGAATTGAGAAGGGCTATTGGGCGGTAGTTGTCTGGTAAAGAAGGGTCTTTCCCTGGTTTCGGAATTACCGTGATGTATGCGTGAAGAAATTGGGTGTGGGGGGTTTTCCCTGCCATTAAGGATGCAAAGAGCTTAACCATGTGTGGGAGAATAACAGGGAGAAATTTTTTATAATAAGAATAGGGGAGTCCATCAGGGCCTGGGGATTTACGAGTTGGGAGTTGTTTGATTACTTCTGAGATCTCTTCAGCAGATATGTGAGCGTTTAGTCCTGTGCATTGGTCTGGAGATAGGGTAGGGAGGTCTAAGGATTCTACATACCTGTTGAATTTGTCTTGGGAAAACTGGGGGGTGGGGTCATTGGCTAGACAGTTATAAAGCTTCTTATAGAAGTCTCCAAAGTCTCCTGTCATGGCTCGGGGACAATACGTGGGGCTACCGTCTTGTTGTATTAAAAAGTCAGGGATTGATGCCTGGGGGCGTGGTTTAAGCTTTTTAACTAACATTCTGTGAGGTCTGTTGGCAAACTTGTAATATTTTTGTTTCGACCAGAGCATGGATTTGGTTATGTTGGATAAGTCTAGTGTTTTAATACGATTGCGTAATGCTGTGACATTTCGGAGACCCTGTATTGTGGGATGCCCAAGGAGCTTCTATTCAGCATCTAAGAGTTGAGTCATTAGAGTCGATTTTTGAAGGGTGCGGTCTTTTTTAAGGCGAGAGCCAGTGGCGATACATTCCCCTCTGAAAAAAGCCTTATGCGCCTCCCACAGGACAGAGACATCCGAAACTGAGTCTTTGTTTATCTGAAAATATTCGTTAAGCTTATCTTGTAGTGGGATTTGGGTCACAGGGGAGTTAATGAGCGATTCGTTAAGTCGCCAATGGCATTTTCTAGGTGTTGGAGAGGACATGAGGAGATCTACAGTTATAGGTGCATGGTCAGACCATGTGATTGGGTGGATATTTGCGTCTACTAGGTATGGAAGTAGTGGCGCAGAGATAAAAAGGTAGTCAATCCTAGTGTAAACCTTATGGGGTGGGGAGAAGAAAGAGGACTGTTTGGCTGTTGGATGTTTTATCCTCCAAGAGTCAAACAATCTGTTAGATCTAATCAGTTTACGAAAGGAAGAGGATGATTTGTGTGCCTGTAGGGGAGGATTACCTTGAAACAGGGTGGCTCTATCTTTGATTGAAGACATACATAAATTGAAGTCACCCCCTATAATTTGAAAAGGCTGGGCAAAGGCTTGAAGCTTTTCAAAGAATTTATTAAGAAAGCCTATCTGGCCTGTGTTGGGAACATATACGTTTGCTAAAGTAAAGGAAGTGTTGAGGCAATCACAGTCCAGGAGAACATAACGGCCTTGAGGGTCTAAATATGAGGATTTCACCTTAATGGCGGATGAGCGTTTGAGAAGGATCGCTACCCCAGCTTTCCCAGAGGGAGAAGATGCTATAAAGGTTGTGGGGTAGTGTTTGGAGGCGAATTTAAATGAACCCTCTGTTTTGAAGTGTGTCTCCTGGACCATGATCACCTCCGCATTGGATGCTTTGAACTCTTTAAGGTCCAGCCATCTTTTGCGGATGGAGTTCAAGCCCTTGACGTTGCATGAAAATACATTAACTGCCATAAGCAAAAATAGTAACTACATCTAACATTACATTCGTGGAGCTCATAGAGAGCAAAAGATATAATGTGGACAGTGGAACATGTATACTTATACACTTAAACCCGAGAGGGAGTAGATCAGGGGTAAAAATATATAAATGGTTCCGGAGAGGGTCAGAAAAAGGACCCTTGCGTACCCACATAAACAAAAGCAGGTGTAACAAAACATTTTGTCGTGAACTAGAAAATCTAGTGTAGTAGTATGGGGGATCAAAAGGGACCCCTGATAAACTTGTGGAAAAAGAAAAGATAAAAACAAAAGTAAAAACAAGAAAAAACAAAGTAATGTTGTTGCACCCTATAGGTGGGTTGCCCAGGGAGCAGTCCATCTCCCTGGGGGCATGGTCAAAAAACACGACCATGTTAAGGGGGAGCAAGGCAACCCGCTTGACTCAGTTCACCGGCCGTGACCTGATCCGAATATCCTATGTGAAGATATTGAGGAAGAAAACATATGGGAACTGTGGAACAATTGGTGTCCCGAGGGACAATTACCCTGGCATGAGCACTGCAGGACCTCCGCATGGAGGCAGGACAGGGAAAAAATAATTTCAGACCCATGGTGGGCTTCCGTGAAGACTTCATGTGGTTCCTCTAGTGGAGATGTTCCTTTGAGGAGTGAATGAGGTCTTCCTGGCCTTGTAGCGGACAGGGGTCCATATCTTTCCAGGCCTTGATAGAGGTCTTGACGGCAGATTCTGAGCATGGAGGTCTTCCTCGGGAACAGGCCCAGACTTCTGATGAAGGATTCGCTTTCTTGGAGGTCTCTCATAGTGTGCTGTGAGCCATCTTTAGTTACTGTTAAGCGGAAGGGAAAGCCCCATCTATAGGGCATTTGGTGGTGTTGTAGATGGGTAGTGATAGGACGAAGGGTGCGTCTTTTAGCCAGTGTTATTGGCGATAGATCACTGAAAATTTGTATCTTCGCCCCCTTGAAGTCCACCCTGGATCTCTTTCGTGTAGCAATGGTCAGGGCCTCTTTGCTCTCATAGAAATGGAAACGAACAATGATGTCTCTGGGGTTGGCTCCCTGAGGGGGCTTGGGAGCCAGGGATCTGTGCGCTCTGTCCAGGCGGAGATAAATATCTGGGATGTCAGGTACTAAGGTGTTGAACAGGGCGAGCAGGTATGGCCTGATGTCTTTGTCAGAGACAGATTCAGGGACCCCTCTGATGCGGAGGTTCTGTCTGCGTTCCCTGTTCTCGAGGTCCTCCTGCTGTATTTGCAATTGTGACACTGCATTTTTAAGGTTAGCATTTTCCTCCTCCAAGGCCTGGACATAGTTTACCATGTCGTCAAATTTAGTTTCTAGGGTGTCAGTTCTTTCCCCTAGCTCGTCAATCTCCCCCTGAGTTCATGAGCAAGCTTACTGACCTCTTTGGTGACATTGTGTGTAAGGCTCTGGAGCAGGGCCTGTAGCTTCAGGTCAAGAACATCCACCGTCACAAGGGATGTCTGTGCTGGCTGTTGTGGAGGGTTATTATGGTGTGTCTTGAGAGAGGGGCCCTCTGAAAAGAGAGAGGAATCGACCAGCAGGAGAGCGTCCGGCAGGTCCGCGGCGTCAGCTGCGAAAATTGAGGCCGGGGATTGCGGCCTACGGAGGAATTTCTCCATGTGGCGTGTGGGCTGTGCTGCGGCCTGTGGGGATTTCTTCTTGTAAATGTGCCTCTGGTCTCCTATCTTACCCATGCAGGGTCCGGAGGGTAGCTGTGAGGTTCCCGGATCAACTGGTGTGGCTCCCGGGGCTGTGTTCGCTGATGTAGCGGAGCGGGAGTCTCGGATGCAGGAGATGTGGCCGGAGCTCTAGTCAAGTGCATCCGCCATCTTACGAGCCGCGCATGCGCCCCCGTTGGTAATCTTACTTTAAAAAAGTAATTAGTTAAGTTACAAATTACTTCTCCCAAAAAGTAATTGTGTTAGTAACTCAGTTACTACTTTGGAAAAGTAATTAGTTACGCAGCAAAGTAACTGACATTTTTTTTATATATATTTTTTTGTTCTATATCGTGTAACCAAGGGGCTGCTCTATTATTACTCTAACCAAGGGGCAGATCTGTTATAGCGTGTAAGCAAGAGGCGGGTCTATTATTATTATATTGTGTAAGGGGCGGATGGCTACAGAAGAGGGCGAATGTTAAATTAATGGGCAGAGCTCGATATATAACAATAATAATAAATGCGCCCCTTGGTTACAGTAATACTAGACCCGCCCCTTAGTTACACGATAGACGCCCCTTGCAGAGTAGGGATGAGCCGAACACCCCCCCGTTCGGTTCGCACCAGAACCCGCGAATGGACCTAAAGTCCGTACGAGCTTTAGAACCCTATTAGTTATAATGGATGCGAACGTTCGAAATCAAAAGTGCTAATTTTAAAGGCTAATATGCATGTTATTGTCATAAAAAGTGTTTGGGGACCTGGGTCCTGCCCCAGGGGACATGTATCAATGCAAATTTTTTTTTTAAAAACGGCGTTTTTTTCAGGAACAGTGATTTTAATAATGCTTAACCACTTCAATACCAGACACTTAGACACCTTCCCGCCCAAGCCAATTTTCAGCTTTCAGCGATGTCGCAATTTGAATGACAATTGCGCGGTCATGCTACACTGTACCCAAACATATTTTTTATCATTTTGTTCCAACAAATAGAGCTTTCTTTTGGTGGTATTTGATCACCTCTGCGATTTTTATTTTTTGCGCAACAAACAAAAAAAGACCGGAAATTTTGCAAAAAAAACAAGTTTTTCTTTGTCACTGTTAATTTTTTTTTGTAAATAAGTGCGTTTTCTTCTTCAATGACAGGCACTGATAAGGCGGCACTAATGGGCACTGATAAGGCAGCACTGATGGGCACCGATGAGGTGGCACCAATTAGGGGGCACCGATGAGGTGGCACTGATGATGGGCACTGATAGGTGGCACTGATGGGCACTGATAGGTGGCACTGGTATGCAGCACTGATGGGCACTCAGGTGGCACTGATGGGCACTCATAGGCGGCACTGACGGGTACTTATGGGTGGCACTGATGCACACATATAGGTGGCACTGATAGGTGGCATAGATGGGCACTGATAGGTAACATGCATGGGCACTGATAGGTGGCATGGATGGGCACTGATAGGTGGGCATGGGTGGGCACGGATGGGCACTGATAGGTGGCACTGATGGACGCTGATGAGTGGCACTGATGACACTTATGGGTGGCATTGCTGGGCATCCCTTTTTTTTTAATTAAATATGTGCCAATCAGTGCCCATCTGTGGGCACTGATTGGCATATTTTTTGAATTTTTTTTAACATGTGGATGGCCATGGGGGATGTACCTGGCCATCCACATGCTGGGGGCTTCCCTGGTGGTCTAGTGTGGGCATCTGAGGGGGGGCTGCGCTGATAAACAATCAGCGCAGACCCCCCCTGTCAGGAGAGCCGCCGATCGGCTCCCCTCTACTCGCGTCTGTCAGACGCGAGTGAGGAAAAGCCGATCAACGGCTCTTCCTGTGTACATCGTGATCAGCCGTGATTGGACACGGCTGATCACGTGGTAAAGAGCCTCCGCCGGAGGCTCTTTACCGAGATCAGTGTAGCGGTGTGTCAGAATGACACACCGCTCCACCGATCGCCGCGATGCGCGCCCCCACGGGCGCGCGGCGGCTGTTATCCTGAAGGACGTCATATGACGCCCAGTCAGGATAACGAAACCACTTCCCGGACGTCTATACGCTATTGACCGGGCGGGAAGTGGTTAAATTGAAACAATAAAAGTGTAATATTCCTTTAAATTTCTTACCTGGGGGGTGTCTATAGTATGCATGTAAAGGGGCGCATGTTTCCCGTGCTTAGAACTGTCTCTGCAAAAAGTGTCATTTTTGCAGGAAAGAAAGCTATTTAAAATCACTCGCGGCTAATGTGTATTGTCGGCTCCCGTACCACAGAGAACAGTCATTCATTGAAAGTCATTGATAAAAAAAAAGTCATTGATAAAAAAAAAATAAAAAATAAAAAAAAAAAAGCGTGGGGGTCCCCCCAAATTCAATAACCAGGCCCTTCAGGTCTCCAGCCAAAAAAAAAAATAAAAATGGCGTATGGTCCCCCTCAAAATCCATACCAGACCCTTGAGGTCTGGGATGGATTTTAAGGGGAACCCCAGCCAAAAAAAATGGCGTGGGGTCCCCCTCAAAATCCATACCAGACCCTTATCCGAGCATGCAACCTGGAAGGCCGCAGGCAAAGAGGGGGGGACGAGAGCGCCCCCCCCTCCCGCCTGAACCGTACCAAGCCACATGCCCTCAACATTGGGAGGATGCTGATGTTGATGAGGACAAGGGCCTCATCCCCACAACCGTGCCCGGTGGTTGTGGGGGTCTGCGGGGGGCTTATCGGAATCTGGAACAAGGGGACCCCCAGATCCCGGCCCCCCCCTGTGTGAAATGGTAAGGGGGTACAAAAGTACCCCTACCATTTCACCAAAAAAGTGTCCAAAATTGTAAAAAATGACACTTTTTGCAGGGACAGTTCTAAGCACAGGAAACCTGCCCCCTTCACAGGCAACCTATAGACACCCCCCAGCTGTGATACTGCAATGCTGTACTAACAGCACGCACACACAAATCCCCAGAAATAAAGCACATATTGTCAGCAGTCAGCAGCACACTGACACGCTGACACTGAAACACAATACGCGAGGCCGCCGTCGCGGCGGCCTCTTATACCGTAGGGCGTGTACTAAAGCCCCTGAGCTATAATTGGCTACAGGCATCCTGCCTGTAGCCAATTATGGCTCTCCTCGCTGCCGGAGCTGTGATTGGCCAAGCATGCGGGGTCACAGTGCATGCTTGGCCAATCATCAGCCAGCATTGCACTGCGACTGGCGCAATGCATTGCGGCCGCTCGCATCACACGAATTTGATGCGAGCGGCCCAAATAGTTCTGGGCTCGCCGAACGGGCGAACGCCCGATGTTCGATTCGAACATGGGTTCAAATCGAACACTGGGCCCATCCCTATTGCAGAGTAGCACGAGCATCGGAAGCGTGCGGCATTGCCTCGTACAATTACATGTTAACTGCGCGGTGTAGAGTTCACTCAGAGATGTTTAGGTTCGGCAATTTTCGCAAGCTCCGTAGTCCTTCGTACTGCGCAAGCGCTACGCCTGCGCAGTACAGGGGGGTCCTTATCCGGCAGGGGAACTTTTTCGGCAGGACACCGGAATTACACTACTGCCATCTAGTGGCGGTAGATGTAATTACGGTAACGCCGCCCAAGTAATGGGAACTGCGTTACCATGAGTGGAAAAGTAATCAGTTAGATTACTCATAACACAGTACACCTCAGTACTCACAGTGCACCCCCCCCCCCAATATTTCTCAGTATTTTCTGTACTAACTTACTGACATATCTCCATGGATGTCACACCACTTCCTCAAACTCAATTTTTATAAAACTGAGCTCATAATATTCTTTCCTGCCTGTGCCCCCCTCCCTTGACTTCATCATGATCAATAATACAATCAGTCCCTCCCCTCACACCAGGGTGCTAGGTGTAATCCTGCACACTGACCTGTCCTTTCAGGCCCAAATTCATTCACTGTCCAAATCTTGTAGACATCACCTCTGTAACCTTTCCAAAATATGCCTCTTTTTAACCATTGAAACCACTAAGCAACTTATTCACTCACCTGTTATATTGTGCCTTGATCATTGTAACTCCCTCCTCATTGGCCCACCTCTTCGTAGGCTATCCCCTCTTCATGAATGCTGCTGCCAGACTCCTCCATCTTACCAACCGTTCAGTGTCCATCACCCCTCTCTGCCAACCCCTCCACTGGCTTCCCATTATCCAATGAATACAATTCAAAACAATAACATACAAAGCCATTTACAACTCTGTCCTGAGCTACATTACCAATCTTGTCCCCAAATATCACCCAAACCATCCTCTCCACTCCTCCTCCTGCTCTCTAGCTCCCTTGTCTCCTCCTCCCATGCTCATCTCCAGAGCCTCTTCCATCTTCTGGAACTCCCTACCCCAATCTGTCTGTCTATCTCCTACTCTGTCCGCATTTAGGCGATCACTGAAAACTAATCTCTTCAGAGAAGCCTATCCTGCCTTCAGCTAGTTTCTCTCATCAGTTCATTCCTCACAGTTATTACCTTTTTGTTCCACCAGCCCCTCCCAATTAGTTTGTAAGCTCTCTGTAACAGAGCCCTCTTGTATGGAATTGTAGTGTTGCTGTATTGACTCCCTTTATATTGTAAAACGCTGTGCAAACTGTTGGCGCTATATACTGTAGACCCTATATAATCATAATACTCACAAGTACTCCCCAGTATTCATGCCCCCCAATACTCTTCAGTACTCACAGTGCCTCCAGTACTCCCCAGTACTCAACCAACCAAAACCATTGTCTTGCACATAGTGTGAACAGGCCCTTTATATTACTGGGGTTGTGTCTAATATTTGGTAATTCGTGCACCCTCTGTCCATCTTTTGTGACAGGTGTGCTTTGGCCAGATGATTGCTACCAGGCTAGTGAATAAAGTAATTCAACTTAATATCCATCGATCTTTGTACAGCAGTACAGAGTCTTAAGCTTCATACACACGATCGGATTTTCCGCAGGCAAAACGTCAGACTTTTGTCCGAAGGACGTTGGCCATGAGCTTGTCTTGCATACAAATGGCACACAATTGTCGGCCAACAAACACGAACGTACTGACGTACTATGTGGCTTTTCAGCTCTTTAGCGAAACAATTTGGGCACCTTCTACTAATGTTGTGTTTGGTGAGCATTGATTCCGAGCATGCGTGTTTGTACTTTTGGACTTTTGTCTGACGGGCTTGTGTACACACGATCGGAAAATCCGACAACAGACATTTGTCCGTGGAAAATTTATAAGCCCGCCATCCAACATTTGTCCGCGGAAAATCTGAGAACAATTGTCCGACTGAGCGTACAAACGGTCGGACTTTAGGCCAACAGTCTGTCACCACACAATTCCGGGTGGAAAATCCGATCGTGTGTGCGAGGCTTAAGTGCAGCCATAACGGTGCTTCATGAAGACATCTTTTTATGGCTTTATTTAAAAAGTCTGATATTCTTTTAAAAGAAAATACATTTATTTTTAAACAAAATATCAACCAATCTGTCCAAACAGGAGTTCTTTTCCACTATCCATTGTGCTCACCTGCATGTTTTCGCAGTGGAGGCAGATTTTTTTTTTTCAAACACTGCACTTAATTGCATCTACTTTGCTAAATCTGGGCTTTTGAAGTCAATCTTTTATGGAGAGGAAAACAACACTGCAATTAGGCATTTAATATTCTCTTTCTGTGTTTTTACCTGCATTTTTTTTAGGTAGGAGCAGGGTATCTTCAATTTCCTTAGAGGCGTAAAGAGACTGATGCACGCTAAAGCAAGTATATTTGAAAAGAGAAAAATACAATATTTCAGTGCTGCACTGTTTAATCCACATAGTCTTATACTTTGGTTCTGTTGTTTTCATCTTCTCTGTACAATCAGGCAGCCATTTCTACTCATACATTGAAAAATGTCCTTGGTAAACTGAGATGGAATGCCTGCTATGCTCCAGAGTGGTGCAGGTTCACTCCAAGTTCATGCCTTATGAAGATGATGTATTTAACTGTAACCTGATTAACTGCCATCCAGTTTAAGTGTTTTTCAAACTAATGGTGTAGCAAAATTAAACACAGGAGATAAGCTCACATACCTAACTGTGGGTGTTAAGAGTGATCCACTGACTGTACTGTAATTTTAAAATACATTGTATATTATGATGTAATAATTTCTATAGTATAATTTGTCCATATTCGTTACTCTTTCACACATCATTAGGTAAAGTGCGTACAATTAAGGAGGCTGGTTCTTGTAGTCCCAATAAACCTGACTTAAAGCTTAACGTTTATTTTTATGTCCAGCAAATGGTGTTTAATGGATAATCTGATATCTATTTATACAAGCATCCATATGTTTTGCCAATGTATTTATGTACCTACAATGTTATCAGTATATGATCATTAAAAGATAAAGATTTCAGGTAATTTAGGCTTCTTGTAATAGTAGTGGGTGGGAAGTTTGAAAGTGACACATCATGGAAAACAGCTGTTTAGAGACCTGCCACCTGTGCGTCTCCATATCTTGGACAGCTGATAAGTAAAAGTAACTTCTACTACAGCTTTGGTATGAAGTATTATAGGGCGTTAATCAATAGAACTGAAATTTGAAAATTAGAAAATCTCAAACGTAGGCGGTTAAATGTCCTGGATAGCAACAGCAAGAAATACTTCCAAGGCTACAGATAGTAATGCAAAATAATCACTGGTGCATAATTCACCTTGTTATGTTTCATATGTAGTGCTACACTTACTGGAGCCACTGGGTGGGTCCTTTGTTCTTTGCCTTGACACAGTGAATAACCTCAGCCCCTCTGGCACACCTGGTTGAATAAAAACTGCTGCAATCACTTGTTCTTTGCCTTGACACAGTGAATAACCTCAGCCCCTCTGGCACACCTGGTTGAATAAAACACCAGTATGGATACCTTTAACCATTTTCCGACTAGCCAGCATCATTATACCGCGGCAGGTCGGCACAATCCCACGAACTGTTGTAGCTGTACATTGGCTCCTATAAGCGGGATAGCAGGATAATGTTTGGGGGTTCTAAGTAATTTTCTAGCAAAAAAATTATGATTTTAACATGTAGGAGAGAAGTGTCAGAATTTGCCTGGGTGGTAAGTGGTTAATTACCATAAGTTGGTAATATACAAATAATTATTATATATTGTTTTTAAGGTAATTTACTATATTTTCAAAAACTGTACCCAAGCAAATAACGGACAAATTGCCGTATTTTTCACTCCATAAGACGCACTTTTTTCCCCCCAAAAAATGGGGGAAAATTTCCCTGCGTCTTATGGAGTGAATACTGACCAAGCCTCCCCCCGCCGCCGCTGCTGCTATGTCTCAATAGCGGGCGGCCATCTCCAGGCTACATTGTTGGTCAATTTAATGGCTGCAGATGGGCACTGAACAGACTGCATTGATGGGCAATTTAGATGATCTGTGACTCCAATTTTGCTTCAAAGTTCTTTATTTAAAATTAAATTTTTTTTCCTTTAAACTTCCCTCCTAAAATTGGGGTGCATGTTATATGCCTGTGCGTGCTATACACTGATAAATACGATATTATGTTTTAATCAAGATAAATCATATATTATTATGCTATATGTTATAACGGTACCTTTCCAGCAGGCAGTAGATGCTCATTCTCTCTCTTGTGAGAAAAACATGGGATTGTGGGTAAATCTTATACCCATTAACCCATGCTTTTTCCTTCTAGTTAAGAGGGCTGGGCTGGAAGGGAGCATTTGTCTTTTAGACACTGCAGTGAGAGGTGAGCCTCCAATGAAGCATTTTTATTGCACAGCTTGTTCCAATGCCACTTTACCATTGGTCCAAGGCTCCAAGCTGTCCCTTAAGCTCGGTGCTTCTGACAAGAAGTGAGGAGAGGCACTGTGAGCTCATCCTCTCAGTCTGCTGCAGAGTGTGCCAACTTGTATTTAAACTGGCTGCTCTGTGTGTAGCTTCTGATGGGCTCCACAAGAAGCCCTGTATCTCTGGAATTATTGGTGGCAGGAGATACAGGGTGGTGGGGTAGGACTTCAGCTACCTACCCCCCAAATGTGGGGTCTCTGTGACCCCAGGTCGCTGAGCTCCGCCCCTAAACCTCGATTTTCTTCTTTTTTTTTTTTGACTCATCTTCCTTCCCTGACTGCACATCCCTGATTGGTACGGGTTAGAGTAAATGGTAGGTTTGAGCATAATTGAGCATACAGAAGGTAGGTTCAGACACAGTCTGATACATAGTATAATCCCTATGCCACAGTATCTTAGAATAGAGTGCTGTACCACTAGATTGGAATCAACACATAAATCATCAATAAACCATGCATATAGGCATTAACTGCAATGTGAATAATAATACTATAACTAGTCTAGAGTGCACTCAAGAAAAATGGCTAGGATCTGGGGCAGTGTCCACTAAGAGGTACCTCTTAGCATGAGCAATAGGTAAAGGTCTGTGTGTAGAAGCTGTAAAGTGGCAGTCTTTAGTCCAAACTCCAAAAAGCCAGTTTGCAATGGGGCCCAGTTGTACCATTGGTGCACGCGAGAACAGCCCCAGTCCAACCTGCAGGCAGTAATGAGGTTACTGGATGGCTGTATGGTCACTTCCCAAAGGGGTCAGTCTCTCTCTAGTAGCATATAGTAAATCCCCACAGCAGCAGCTCACCAGTCCCAAAGATATTACAGCTCACCATAACACAAATGACTCTTGTCTGTCAGCACCCCCGAACTCAGAACTCCAGATCCTGCTCAGGCCATCGCTATGCAACAGTGGGGGTGCATGCCGGACAGTGATGTCTCCCTACTATCAGCAGGGGCATGCTTCCACTTATATGAGTAAGCCCCCATACACACGGTCGGAAATTCCGACGGAAAATGTCCGATCGGATCATGTTGTCGGAAAATCCGCCCGTGTGGGGGCTCCATCTGACTTTTTCCGTCGGAATTTTTTTCGGAAAAAATCTGAGATCCTGCTCTCAAATTTTCTTACAACAAAATCTGATCTGACTTTTTCCGATCGTGTGTAGAGCATTCCGACGGACAAAGTGCCACGCATGCTCAGATCAAATTACGAGACCAAAGCTATTGGCTACTACGCAACGAACGTTACCACGTTCGGAATGATTGGATTTTCCGACAACTTTGTCCGACCGTGTGTATGCAACACCAGTTTAGGACAAAATCCGTCGGAAAAAATACGACGGATTTTGTGGTCGGAATTTCCGACCGTGTGTACGGGGGCTAAGTCTTTACAGCTAAAAAAACAAATGTGTAAAAACCATATAATTTGCTTTTGCATTCTAGTACAGTTAAGATGATGTCTTATTGTTTTATGACTGTAAACCATTGCTTTTCATACTTTTGTTGTCTTGCATCATTGTTGAATTGTAAGGTATTATAAAAATAGGTCAAAATGTAATCAAGTATTCCTGAACAGTCGATGGCAGATGCACTCCAAAAAATCTCCTGATGACTCTGGCATATGGGCTAGCCTCTAGTAAGAAGGACAAGCATCCTACTTTTTCTGTTTCTCTTCATTCTCTTGATCCCTGAGATACCACTTTGGCAAGAAGAAGATGGGAACAAAGCGTATTTCTCCAGGTTGATCCTATTCTCTTCTAGATTGTTGATCCAAGATGATGCCTGTTTCTCGGTGCTAAACCATGCTTGATGAAGGTCTGAAAGACATATTTCCATCCCTTCTTCTGCCTGAAACAGATACAGTTTTTCACCTTCATACATTCTGTGCATGAAGAATAAAACACTTCAGTGAGCAGCGCCCCCCCAATACTTACCTAAGCTCCCGCTGCTGTCAATCACAGCAAGTGAAGTGTGGGGCAGAGCTGAGCCGCACTCTCTGTGCCTTATGGACACAGAAATACAACTCGGGATTGAGCATGCACATGTGCCCCCATAGCAAGTGAAAGGGGCCCAGAGGGCTACCAGAGGACCAGAGGATCGGGGCTGCTCTGGGCAAAACCACTGCACAGAGTAATGTTTATTTGTTTTTTCTTAACTTTCCTTTTACAAACGCTTTACCTCATGAAGATGATTCTTTAAAGTGGATGTAAACCCGATTCATGAAATCTGAGCTGGGCACATATATCTGTAGTGTTTTCTTATCTATCTCCAAAGCACTAAGTCCCTTGTGTTTCTTCTGTCCCATAGCTCTGTAAACAGTCTGATAACTTCTGACATGTTCTCCGATACAGGAGATAAAAGCAGTCTGAAGTTTGTGTTGTGGGAGGTTGCTATAAATAGATTAGCAGAGCGCTGCTTGATTCAGAGCAGAGCTCTGCACGTTACTTTATTCCTTTGCCAATGTGGAGTGGGGGGGTGTGTGCCTTTCCTCCAATCAGCTGCCTTGGCTGTATGCAAACAATCCACACCCAGTGCTGAACAGGAAAAGAAAATCTGCAAAACGATGTGCACTTTCTAAAGAACATATAAAGATGAAGACAGCAGATATACATGTAAAACTTATGTAGGGAGATTTGTTTCATCCCTGTGTATCATCTGAGTATGTTCACTTCACTGGGTATATGTGTGGGTTAACATCCACTTTAAGCTTGTGAATATACATTTATGACTATAATATAGATCACTGTTTCTTAACTCCAGTCCTCAAGGCGCCCCAACTGGTCATGTTTTCAGGCTCTCCATTATTTTGCACAGGTGATTTGATCAGTTTCACTGCCTTAGTAATTACCACAGCTATTTCATCTGAGGGAAATCCTGAAAACATGACCTGTTGGGGCGCCTTAAGGACTAGAGTTGAGAAACACTGATATAGATGATACAATAGCCGTGGCAGATTTTTTAAAGCCGAATAAGTAGCATTGCCTAACCTGAAAGCCTTACCGCCCTACTTGGAAAGGACCTAAAACTTTACATCCGCAACTCTGTTCCAAGGATTTCTTCCTGCCTTATAAAAACTTGAATTAATTAGGCCTTTGATCAAAAGTGACAAAAAAGACCAGCGTTTCAATATATTTGTTATATTAATCCACTATCAAAGATTAGATATCATCTTTCAAGCAGCACAAAATAAAAATAATTATAATTTTGATGTCCATGACAACATTTTAGCTTAATGACTATACCAAAGGGAGGGATTCTGAAACTTTATATATACCTAAACTACAATCACTACAGTTTCTCTTTGAACATATTGACAAAAAAATCTGCACTGCCAAAGAGAAACAGGAAAAGCTTTAAATTTTTCTAAAGCTTCTCTATCCAAGAGATCCAACAACAAATGAATTGCAATAAATCTCAAAACCATTGACCATCTGGTCCCCTCAGGAATAAAACTTAAGCCTATGCTGTTTCACTATTACCTGATGCATTACTTTGGTTCTCCTTCCCATTAATTTATGAAATCTAGATTGTTATCTCTATATATGCAAATGCACTTTTAATTACCGCATGACCAATACTGAATATCCCATGGTGCTTACATTTGGTTGTGGATAAATACAATATGGCCATTTTTTCCACCCCTAAGCTCACTGATAGATAGTTTGTGTCCCATAGACTTTAACAGTGCTCACGTGTTCGAACACATTTTTTGCCTGTTCGCATGTTCTGCTGTGAACCAAACCTGGGGTTGTTCAGCTCATCCTTATTCACTGTCAACAACAACCTGGGCTCAAAGGAAATGGGTTGAATGATGCTGGTCATCAGACTGAGGACAACTAGCAGCAGAAAGAAATAATGCAGGGGAGATTCTAGATTAAAGATGAAAATTACAGCAAAATCTAGTTTTGTTATTTCATACTTTAATCGGGTATTTAGTGTTTTCTTGTTAGTTTTGGCTGGAGATCTGCTTTGATTTAATGAAGGAGTAGAGGCTGTCCATTTAACAAAGTGGGTGTACACTTTAAAATATGTACGCTCACTTTTCAAAATGAATAATAGTAAATAACATGAACCTATGTTCTCCTTGAATACCAAATGCTTTGTAAGGGAAATTAAAACAAACATAGTAAATAATATGAACCTATGTTCTCCTTGAATACCAAAATCCTTTGTAAGGGAAATTAAAACAAACAGTTGCTTTGCACTGAATGGGTTTTCTTTAAAGCCCCATACACACGGTCGGATATTCCGATGGATTCTGTCCTATCAGACAATGTTGTCGGAAATTCCGACCGTGTGTAGGCACCATCGGACAGTTTCCATCGGATTGTCTGACGGACAAAGTCCTATCTCCTGCTGGATAGATTTTTTGACAACAAAGTCCGATCACACCAAATCCGATTGTGTGTAGCGAATTCCGATGGACAAAGTGCTACGCATGCTCAGATCACATTACAAGACCAAAGCTATTGGCTACTAGCCTCTACATAGTCCCGTCGTAGGCAACAAACGTCACCACGTTCAGAATGATCGGATTTTCCGACAACTTTGTCCGACCGTGTGTACGCAAAACCAACATCGGACAAAGTACGACGGACATGATCCGACGGACCTGGTCCTCGGATAATCCGCGCGTGTGTATGGGGCTTTACAGTGTCACACCCAACACATAGCTGTCTTAAGTCAACACAAACAGAAGTACCTACTATAGATATCATTTCACTTATTAGGCAATCTCTGATTGTAGGAGGTCTTAAATAACCATATTTTCATAGAATTTCAAATTATGCATTTGGAAACATGTTTCCACTCTACTTTCTTGGTGGTAAATATTCCAGGGGGATCCGTTAAAATGTTGTATTTTTCTTTTTATTAGGAGACAGAATACATAAATAATTGTTTTCACACAGATGTTATGTTCTAGCGTTCCTATTCCAACCCTTCAAATGCTTTGATGTTGAAATTAAAATGCTGTGTGTTTCAAAAAGAGCAAGAGACTATCCCTAAACAAAGTATGCAATCCTACCTCTGTTAGTACTAAGCTCCATAGTGCACATTCCAGACAAATGATTCATTGAGGAAAATTTTAACACTGCCAAATACAGGAAGGAGAAGGGTTATGTTTTAAGAAGCTGTAGGTGGAACAATGATCAGGTACCCTTTTCAGTTAGGGATGATTATATTGAAAGCTTTATGAAGATTGCATTGATTATTTACAGAACACAAATAATTTAATATCTGCACAAGAAAGTTTTATAAATCGTATGGTGGTCTGCAGGCTTTGGCACATGCACACCCTCTCTCAGGCCTGTTCACCACTTTGAACACAGCCTGTCATATTTGATCAGCATCTCTAAGGTTAACAAGACAATAACAGATCTAATTTATTCTGAAATTCATTCTGCTGTTTACCAAAACAGCAGAGATTAGCTTGGACATTCTCTGAACTCCTCTCTATCCGAGCATTGAAATCACGCTATTTTACTCCAATTTGCTGCACAGGTAATCAAAGGGACAAGATGCTGGCGCATTCAATGCCCCTATATGTATAATGTCATTGGCTAAAATTTGGGAACAGTGACACTCATGTCACCAACATTACCCCCCCTGGGAATGACCCAGACCTAAAGTGAAATAGCAATACAGATGCAGTCATACACACCTGGCACCTCCTATGCCAGTGATTCACAGACAAAATTGTACATTTAGTCCAAGACCCCTCTGTCCATTTCTCCTGAAGCCCCTTCTGACAATACTAGCTGGCAATTTTACTGATTCCATGACTGCAATACTTTTTGAGTAACTGGCCTAGTTTCGAGCATGCAACAAGTGAAGTGAGAACTTCTTATCTACATAGTTGCTCTGAGTCAGGAATTGCTGAAAGAACTGGATCAGCAGGACAGCCAAGCGGCTTACATTTCCAGGAGAAGAAATTACAACCTACCTTTCTCTCCACAATGTGCTCTAATTTTTACTGTTATTAATCATATGCAGCACTTGTTAGATGTATTTATTTAGTTATCTTTATAATCATGGTATGTCTGTGAAGGTTTTTTGGTCATCCAGGTCATAGGATATATTTGCAAACGTAAACAAAAAAATGTTTTTTTTTTATCGGAGAAGAAACTGTTTAGTTAGGGCTTGTTCACACTTGACTAAATTTTGAACGCTTAACAAACGCTCCTATAGCGTTAGTATGGGCGTTAGACTCGCGTTAATGAGCTTTAGTATGGACATTACACTGGCATTTTAGAAGTGTTAATGATGAGTTTAAAATAATTCCCAGTAAAAGAGAGGGTTTCACCATGTCAGACTAGTGTGTTGCTGCCACCTCCCTGATTGTATATCAAGAAAAAAGAACCCCCCTTCATTGGGACTTAACAGGCAGCAACCACACATATGAATTTGAGAAAATATAATTTATTAAATATTTAATAAATTTAATTTTCTCAAATTCATATGTGTGGTTGCTGCCTATAAGGTCCCAAAGAAGGGGGATTAGTTTTTCCTGAAAAATAATCCCCAAACAGCTTATGGGCAGTTTTAATGAGCGTGAAGGCACGTTAAAGTTAAAACCGATCCACAAATGCCTATTCTATTACAGGAAATAAACAAATCTTATTGCCCTGCAACTGCACCACAACTGCCTGCCAGATCATTTGCAAAGTGTTACCATAGACTTGAATGGGAGGCATTGAAAGGCTTCAAACGCCTCCTGACTCAACAGGAGGCCTAAATTTTGAAGCAAAGCGACGTTAACGCTTCTTGTTTTGATATGACATTTGAGGGGTGTTTTGAATGATTTGAATGCCTCTCAGATGCAGACAGGTAGGTTTTTTTTATTTTATTTTTTTCTGCCTTGCTTGAAAGGGAGCAAAAGCTTTTTTTTATACTGTTTGGTATATTGCTCTGTTCATATACAGACATTTGCACCTTTTTTGCTAGTTTCAAACTGATCTGAGTAGCTGTCGTTGTTGCTTTTTTTTGTATGGGATATCTGATCGTTGTGAATCAAAAACAACCAGACATGCTGAAAATTTGTTTATAATATTATGGCCCTCAGCCATTTTGGCCCAAGTCTTCCTTAATTTGTCCAGTGGTAAATAATCCCGGGCATTTAAAACCTTGGTACAATAGCCACAGTGTCTGGAGTTTGGTGCTGTTCATTTTCACACTACCGGGAGCAAAGACCTAGCTGAAGGCCCCTCTTAAGCCCCGTACACACGGTCGGACAATCCGCGGACCAGGTCCGTCGGACCATGTCCGTCATACTTTGTCCGATGTTGGTTTTGCGTACACACGGTCGGACAAAGTTGTCGGAAAATCCGATCATTCTGAACGTGGTGACGTTTGTTGCCTACGACGGGACTACGTAGAGGCTAGTAGCCAATAGCTTTGGTCTTGTAATGTGATCTGAGCATGCGTAGCACTTTGTCCGGTCGGACAACCGTACACACGATCGGATTTTTCAACAACATTGTCCGATCGTCCGATGGTGCATACACACGGTCTGATTTTTCAACAACATTGTCCGATCGGACAGAATCCATGAAAAAGTCCGACCGTGTGTATGGGGCTTTACACTAACCCTTTCTGTGACTATTACACTAACCTGAACTGATCCCCCTTTGTCTGAATACCCATATCTCCTGCAGTAGGATCCTCTGCATTGAAGATTAAAAAAGAAGTATGGCCAATGCTTTTTTTGGCCATACTTCTCTTCTGGGTCACAAGAGTGCACTTATTTTTTGCACTTCTGTGACCCACAAAAGAAGTATGGCCAAAAAAGGTTTGGCCATACTTCTCTTTCAATCTTTCCAGATTTACAGAGGCATCATAGAGCCAGTCCAGGCTCTGCAGGGATCCAGACTTTAATGTCAGGATCCACCCAGATGCCTGACTGACAGCTGGTACAGCCTCTCAGCACACCACTGAGAGCCTGAGCCAGCCACTCCTGCCCTCTCCACAGCCCGGCGCTCCAGTGAGTGCTGAAGTGGCAGAGCACAGTGTTCAGTGACGACCAAGAACTGAGTGATCAGCAGTTATGTGATTGCTCAGTTCTTGGGCATATAGCTAGGGACAGCTGCAGCATCTGACCAATCTTGCATCCATATACTGTAGGTGAGTATGATTGTTTTTTTGTTTTTAAATCCACACTGCTTTTTAGATCCTGTACTGAAAGATTCTGATGCTAGAGTATGTAGTGACGTGCCCATTTATTCACCATGCACAGAGGCAGGCTTATATCTCTTTAACTCCATTTCCCACAATGCCTTAGGTTCCTGGACATGCCCAGGGAAGTAAGGTTTCTCTGTTCCCTCAGAGAGGTCACACTGGGTGAAGTAGCAGTAGCTGGGCAAGTGATCTGCCAGGTGAGAGGCCCTCCACTGTCAGAATCAGCATGGGGGCAGGAGCCTAATAGCATATGGCTTCTTCAGTAGATTCAGCTACCATGGGGAGCACCTCCCCCAATTGCTAGAAGAGAACTCCATTTCCAAATGAGTGACCTCACCCCCCTGTCATCAGGCTTGGGATCCTCCCAGCTGTTTACTTGTGTTACCAGAGCTTCTCTGGACTTTGCTGAGAGGGATACTGTTTATGAGGCTAATGGCAAGCAGTTGTATATGTTTTGAATGGTTTTACTGAAGTAGTGATTCTCTGTTGTCACTGTTATCACAGAGACTTATAGATTTACTATTTTATATTTATATTTTTATGTAGCCACATGTTATTGATTGAGCCACAGAGACATTGTATAAAGAATTCATATTTGTGCAGCTTTTATAATCTGTTTTATATCATTCTGAAGTGTATGCATGCTGTTCGTCATTGTGACAGGGTTTTGCAGGGCTTTTTTTTTTCAGCAGGAACTAGGGGGAACTCAGTTCCACCACCTCTGGCTCAGGTCTTCTGCTCACCACTATCACTTGGTAACACTGAAGTCCAGCTTCTACATTTACAAGTGAAAGCTTATCTCCCAGTAGCTCCCACAAGTCAGATCTCCTGCGCAGATCCCACTGAGTGCTGGACAGTGACAAGGGAGAAACAGAACAGGTGCCCAGGGTTTAGTGCAGTCATGGGCAGGAGAGGGTGTGTGCTAGGCTGCACCCTATGTTGTCTTAATTTTTTGCCGGGTGACCAGTTGTTGATGCTCCTACTGCATAATCTCCCTTGCAAGTGACTGTAGTATAGTATGCTGGGAGGTACTACAGTCGGATAGGTGTTTCAGCTTAATATTGCAACAAAGGTAAGATATATGACAGATGTTGGAGCTTTTAAGGAGGGGGGAGAAAATGAGGACAGTGGAGGGAGGGGGTTGTATGCAGAGGTACTATTTGATGCCATTTGGCAGGTATGTGAGTGTGGCGGGCATGGTTGAGTTCCTGCACCTATTCTCTGAGAAAAAAAAAAGACCTGGTGTTTTGTATTATTACTGTTAAATTTGCAGCTGTTTAATTATCTGCAAGTACATTTATTTTCTGTCTGATCATTTGTCCAATTGCCCATCCTGTTACAGGTCCCAGAGATAAAAAATGTCACTTTAGGTTCAATTCGCCAAGGGATTGGCAAATTGTGCTCAAAATTCTGTGAACCTGAATCCAATTCAAGTCTATTGGGTGTGAATCTTGTTAAATTCTATACATTTTTAGAACTAATAAAAAACGACTGTAAAAAAAGACATGGAAAGCTGGGCATTGCCATGTACCAATGCAAAAAAAAAAAAACATACAGTGAGAAGTTCTTTTAATGCAGCTTTGAGGTCAGCATTGAAAATATACAAATCATTTGAATAACATGCTTGGGGGATGCCTTAAAGTTGTACATGGCATGACAGAACAGTATGTTTTTTAGTAACAGTCTCAAATTACATACAGCAGCAGCAGCCCAATCTAATTCCTTTCAGTAGTGGGAAAAAGGCTTTCTTTCAAGTAGCAGAAACAAGTGTTTTTTCTTTTTTTTTTTCTTATCAAACAGTAATAAGCCCATGTTGACTGACAGATAAAAATTGGCAGTAGTTCACTGGGGATGTCCTTGTTCTTCCTGATGCAAAACTGTCTGTCACGGACCTGGTGCTGGAGCCTGATGTAATGAGGAATGCCGCTCTTACACCTCCAGCTCAAGGCCTCCTGGTAAGGTAACAGGAGGTGCAAGAGCACAGAGTGGCATGAATGCCTGTTCGTACTTCCAGCAGTTGGTGCAGGTAGGTGGCTGTTGCATCCTCAGAGTCAAGTCGGATGGCAGGGACAGCTGATGGTGACTGCTGCATGACAGGACTGGCGAGATGGCTGACAGGAGAATAGACGTCACTAGGCTGGAGAGTGGATGATCAGCAGGCACTTGACTGGAAGGTAGATAGTCAGCAGGTCTTTGACTGGCAGGTTGATGGTCTGCAGGTACTTGACTGGTGAATGGTTGATCAGTGGGCACTTGGTTGGCAGCAGGTTAACAGAGAATGGCTAGTCAGGTCGGTAACTGACGGTTCAAATCAGGTACAAGAAGAAGACCGGAGTAGTCAGAGTTCAGGCTGGAGTCATTAACGATAAGGCAAATCGGGGTGAAGGCAGGGGCGGATTCCAAGGACAGGCTGAGGCCGGTGCAGGTGAGGTTCAGGAGTAGACAGAGGAGGGCCGGGTCAGTAACGCAATGAGCAAAAACAAGAACGGGTCACAGGTTGTATGGTAAATGCTGTAGATTCGATGCTGTATGCTGAATGCTGTAGATTCGACAGCAAAGAACCAGTGCGGGAGTTGCATTTAAATAGCCAGTTTGGCCCAAATATTAGTGACAGGTGTGTATGCGCCCGCACAATACTGTGCCCACATGTGTGGCTGTTTGCCGGTCTGCATCTGCACACCTGTTTGCACACTGGAGCACCATTTTGTGTATGGGAAGCCTTCCCTTGTACTGTCCCACTGTTGGCCAACTTCACTAAAGCTCTTGGTAAGAATTAAGAGACCGCAGATGATACATCAGTGACCAATAGCAGAACAGTGAGGGAGAATTAGCTTAAATGGTGTAGAGAAAAACAGTACAAGCTGGTATTTTTATTACAAGAAATTGAAGACCCCAGATGGCATAAGGGTCAAGTAAATGGACAAAAAAAAGGACAATTTTAAATAGTAAGGCAAAACCCAATTTTACAAAATTCAAAGTGTACAGGCCTGGGCTTTACTACATGAATTAAGGAAGTTTTAATTAGGTATAACAGACCTAACTGTCATTGCCTTTTTTTTTTATCTATGTGGATGAGGGTAGGAGTGTGTTGAATATAATTGATATAATGTGAAGTGGTTTAGATGCACGCTGTTCTTGCACGCAGTTTTTTTTTTTTTTTTTTTTTTTTCAAATGATGCAGCAGCCTGCTGTAAACAACTGGCAGCTTAAAGGACAGGTGAACAAAAAACAAGTTAAGTATCCCAAACTTAAAGTCCAATAAACATAAAATAAAAATGAGACATGTGTTAGCGGGAATATGTAAATGAAGGTGTAAATGTATTTAAAGCCCAACTCCAGTCAAAACATGTTTTTGCATAAGTGTGAAAACCATAGAAGCTTAGATCTCTGTGTGAGGACCAGTTAGCAATCACTGACTTAAGAGACAATGAATACTTTTGATTAGGAATATGCACCATAGTACAGAATGCAGCTGTTAGGAGTATGTAATGTACAACACAGTGTATAAGGTGCAGTGATCAGGACTAGTTTACATGCAACACGACTGTATAATGTACAGGAAAGCATACAGAGTGCAGGGGTCAAAACCGTGCAGTATATAACACAGGACTTTGAGTTTATGGGTCTAGACTGCGTAACATAAAATGCAGAATATAGAATTCAGGGGTCAGTACTACTGTATGTTACATACACAGTGTATAGTGTATTAGAAGTAGAATACATCTGGGTAGAATTCTCTAGCATTGGTATCTGTGCTAACACTTCCAGCATTGTTGTCAGTGATAAACCAGTGGCAATGAGTAAATGATCCATGTGCCATTGTCAGAGGTACTCACCCGGGCCGATATGCTGAGAGCTGCTCCCCTTGCGACTAAGCGCACGATGCCTCTGGAGTGGGTACAGAGGACACCGGGCTCAAAGATGCACGGGTTGCCAGCAGGAGTGTAGCAGGTGGTGTGCAGTAGCGACGTTGACCAGGAGAGGCTGAAGCTGCACTGGGAGTAGACACCTGGCAGAGCTGTGATCAGGTAGAGGTTGCAGAGATACCAAAGCATATACTGAAGGAGAACCCTCGGGAGCATGAGGGAACTGCAAGTCCAGAACACTGAGCAGGGGGTCCAGCACAAGGAGCAGGAGATAGTCCAGCAAGCAGTCCGAGGGTCAAACACAGGCAACCAGGCAGTAGAAGTATCCAAGAGGCAGGCCAGGGGTCAAACACAGGTAGGTAACTCAGAGAATGTCCAGGAGGCAGGCCGGGGGTCAAGCACAGGTAATCAGGCAGTAGAGGTATCCAAGAAGCAAGCCAGGGGTCAAACACAGGTAAGTAACTCAGAGAATGTCCAGTAGGCAGGCCAAGGGTCAAGCACAGGTAATCAGGCAGTAGAGGTATCCAAGAAGCAAGCCAGGGGTCAAACACAGGTAGTAACTCACAGAAGGTCCAGTAGACAGGCCGAGGGTCAAGCACAGGTAGTCAGGCAGTAGAAGTATCCAGGAAGCAAGCCAGGGGTTCAAACACAGGTAAGTAGCGGCAGCGGTAGTCAGACGGATTCCGGGTCGGCACAGGTAGTCAGGTAGATGCAGGGTACAGGATACAGGATGCAGGATACAGGATACAGGATACAGGATACTGGACTGGAGACAGGACTCAGAAGAGACAACAAACCAGCAATTTGAAAGCGAACAGGGAAGGCCTTTTATAGGCCAGGTAAATGGTCAGGTGGGATACCCGGACGAGTGCGCATGCGCACTCGTCTTCTGTCAGCGCCGCGCACAGCGGTGAGGCGTACTGGCTGGGTTGTGTCAGATACCCGAGTGCCGCGGACCCGCGCATGCGCACCCGTTACCCGGCGTACCTGTAACATTTGTTGCGCCGCTCTACCGCGCGTGCGCAACCCTGGAACCCGGCGAAGAGGCCTGGTATTTCCCTGACAGCCATGCTATTGCCCCACCCACTGACCGATAATGTCATTGTAAAGACCCTTACACACGATCAGACTTTTTATAACAAACATGCAAATTAGCTGTTTTGGACCAACATCCGACCGTGTGTACACTCCATCGGACCAACTTTTTCAGTTTTCATCTGACTTTTGTTGGCTGTGCGAACAGACCAACTTTCTGCCAACAAAAGTCGATGGAGCAAAGTCCGACCGTGTTTACACAAAACCATCAGACTTTTGTACAAAGTACAAACACGCATGCTCAGAACCAATGCAAAAGATCAGACAACAATACAGAAGTTGACCAAAGGTGGCGCTGGAGTATTTGAACCTCCTCTTTTGAAGTGTCGTCAGTACGCTGAAACGTCACTACGTTCATGTTTGTTGCCTAAAAAGTCCGATCGTGTGTATGCAATACAAACTTGGGGCCAACACCCTTTGTACAAAAATTCACGGGAAAGTTTGTACAAAGTCCGATCGTGTGTATGAGGCTTAAGAATGATGCAGCCACTGTCAGACAGCGGTGGCAGGTGCTGGGTAAGTTGTTTCAGTATCTATCACTGACACAGGGCCAGGTCTGCAGGACTGTGTGTGTGTTTTTTTTTTTGTATTCAAATCCCAGGACAGTTTTGTGGGATAATGGATGGCTGTGGTGGGGGTCCACCCTATTGGCAGTGGCATGACTTAGCCATTAGGTCAGGCCCCTGTAACAAAGCAAAACACAATCACAATGAACAGAAGAAGGTTCTGCTGTTTTTTTAAGATAAAACCTTTAGTTGAAAACTTTAAAATAAAGTGTTACTAAACCTAAAAACATATTCTACCTTAATGCATTGTTTGCATTAAGGTAAACAATGTTTCCAATTTCCCTGTGTAAAGAGTAAGAGAGGGGAGAAGAGATCAGCGCTGTGCGCGGTTTCACTGATTCTCCTCTTACTTCCTCATCACCCAGCATTTGAGAGCCATTGGCTCTTTCTGCTGTCAATCAAATGCAGTAAAGTGGAAGTGGGAGTAGGCCTAAGTCCCGCTGTGTAAGTCTTTGGAGCGCCGCGCCATAGACACACAGGTCGGGAGCGCACAGACCACGCTTCTCCCCATAGCAAGCAGTTGACTATGGTGGACGGAAAAAGAAGAGGAGGAGCCAAGATCGCTGCGGGGGACCCCAGAAGTGGAGGGTCGGGGTCACTCTGTGCAATACCACTGCACAGAGCAGGTAAGTATAACATGTTTGTTATTTTAATTTAAAAAAGATATAACTTTAGTAACACTTTAAGGATGGGTTTACTTTAAAGTTGTGTATAAGTTCTGTATCTACATTGTTCTACAAGTATTATATTTACATGCCAAAGTAAATGTGCCTTTTTTCCATCAGATTCAAAGGTTACTCTGCAGACAGTTCCTACTTGATAATAGTGAAAACATCTAAGTTTTATCCTGACTTTAATTAAGTTATTTCCAACAGCTATGCTGGATGTGAGGTGAGATCTTTTGAGATCTTTGAAGGCTGTCCAAAAACATAAATTATGGTAATGACTAATGCTAGCAAAATGGAAATGATATATTCCTTAGGGGGGAGGGGTGTAGAGAAGTCATAAAAATATTGAACCAAGCAAATACAGAAAGATAATACGGATAATGAAAAAAAAAAAAAAAAGCAATTATTGTCAGTTAGCCAATTGATCTGAATTTCAAACATTATTGGTTCCAACAGAAACGTCATGTACAATCAGCAAAAGATCATAGCAATTATTTTTTGGGCATTAAATTATATGTTTCAAATAGTAATTGAAACAGGAACCTAAAGCTCAAAAAAAAACATATACGATGCAATAAACTTTTCTTTCATTCAATGACTACATTCTGCAGCATGTGCTTTGTCATATTTAATCTTTTGATTGGCTTCTTCACCAGGAATGTTTTTTCAGTTATTGGGAGGACACTCTTGGACTGAATTATTAACTTATTTCTAATATCTGTTGGGGACATCTACAGCAGCTCCCTCGCCTATACAAAAAGCCTCTTCAGTAAGAAAAGTCTAAGGCCCCTTTCACACTGGGGCTTTTTTCAGGCGCTACAGCACTAAAAATAGTGCCTGTATAGCGCCTGAAAAAAACCGAACCCATTCACTCCAGTGTGAAAGCCGGAGGGTTTTCACACTGGATCGGTGCGCTAGCAGGACGGTAAAAAAAGTCCTGCTAGCAGCATCTTTGGAGCGGTGAAGGAGTGGTGTATTCACCGCTCCTATACCGCTCCTACCTATTGAAATCAATGGGGCAGCGCGGCTATACCGCAGGCAAAGCGCCGGTGCGGCAGCGCTTTGCGGGCGGTTTTTAACCCTTTTTCGGCCGCTAGTGGGGGTTAAAACCGCACCGCTAGCGGCCGAATCCTGCCACTAAAGGATTCCTTCTAAATATTACATAAGGCAGATTTAGGGTATCTATAGCCAAAAGGGTTACAACCTCTGTCAGGATTTACTGCTATCCAGGACTCCATTAGATGCATTTTCCTCACTTTTAATTCTGGGGGCAAATTTGCAGCAGGGAAACAAACACTAAAAAGCTGACATTTTATTAATATTCTTTTTTTTTTTTTTTGTTTTTATTAAATTTTTTCCTTTTTTCTTTTTTTTTTTTTTCCCCTCTTTTTGAAGTTTTTCCTTTTTTCTTTTTTTTTTTTGTTGTCTGTATATATATTTTTTCTCTCTCCCCACCGGCGCCCCCCGTCCCCCCTCCCTCCCTTTGGGACCCCGTATCCTCAACCTGAAAAAAAATAAAAAATTTAAAAATGACTAAAATAAAGTTTACTTCTTACAATGTGAAGGGATTAAATATCCCGGAAAAACGGATTAGACTACTTGCCGAACTGAGAAGACTAAAAACACATATAGCTTTCTTACAGGAAACACATTTCAGTGGGAAAAAAATACTGAATTTGGGAGATTACGGATTCACCAGTATATACCATGGGACATCTCAGAATTCTAAATCAAATGGAGTGGCCATTTTGATACATAAGCAGACTCCATGGAAGGAATTAAAAGTAATAAAGGACGAGGCGGGCCGTCTCCTGATTGTGAAAGGCCTAATAGGACAACAAAAGGTTACACTGGTGAACCTGTATCTCCCAAACACTGACCAGATTAACTATCTGGAGACTAGTACTCAGGAAATACATAGACATAAGGAAGGCCTGCTAATTATGGGTGGAGATCTAAACATGGTATTAGACCCCCTAATGGACACATCAAGAGGAGCCTCCCACATGACATACACAAAAATAAGAAAGATTAAAAAATTATTATTTGATGAGATGCAACTGGTGGATGCTTGGAGGATATTGAACACCCAAGACAGGGACTATACGTTTTACTCCGCGATGCATAAGACATATACCCGTATTGATTACGTGCTTGTCTCACAGACAGGATTGATGTCTTTGATTAAGGCCGACATAGGCTCTTTTTCATTGTCCGACCATGCACCGACCAGTTGCGAAATGGATTTGGGGCAAGTAGAGTACCGTGAATGGCAGTGGAAGATGAACGAATCACTATTGAAAGATAAAGAATACAAAAAAACACTAGACTGTGAAATGGAGTTTTTCTTTCAAACCAATGAAACGGAAGAAATAACGCCATTTGGTATCTGGGAGACGCATAAATGTGTGATGAGAGGAGTTTTTATTTCCTTAGGAGCCCACAGGAAAAAGAAGCTGAATGAACAAATAGAAGCCCTACTTAAAGACATTAGAGAAGCAGAAATGGTACACAAAAAATCCCAGGCACAAAATATAGAAGAGAAACTAAATATTTTAAGGGGCGACTTAAACTCCCTGATGATCGAGCAAGCTAAAGCCAAAATAAAGCGAAACAGACAAACAATATATGAGTACGGGAATAAGCCGAGCAGAATGCTAGCGAAAGCACTAAAACAATCTAATGTAAGGAGACAAATAAGAGACATTAAATCTCAAAGGGGAGAGATACTGAACTCCTCAATGAAAATGGCGCAAGCGTTTAAAAACTACTATGAGTGCCTATATCAGTTGGAGGGAGCGGGTAAGGAAGGAAAAAGCAAAGAAAAGGAGGAAGCAGCCAGAGAATATCTCCGCACATCAGAAATGCCCAAACTTACAGAAGTGATGATGAAACTAGATAAGCCAATAACGGCAGAGGAGTTCAACAAAGTCTTGACCTCTTTACCCTTAGGCAAAGCGCCAGGCCCAGATGGGTACTCCCTGTCATATTATAAAGTGTTTGAAGAGAAGTTGGTTACAAGATTCCTAGCAGCATTTAACTCACTACAGGAGGGATACAAACTACCGGAGGAGACACTATTAGCACACATTGCAGTTATCCCGAAGGAGGGGAAAGATCCATCTCAGTGTTCCAGCTACCGGCCAATATCATTACTAAATGTGGACCTAAAAATTTTCTCCAAAATATTAGCTAACAGACTGATTGAATATATCCCAGCACTCATTCATCCCGATCAAGTTGGGTTTACCCCAGGGAGGGAAGGTAGGGAGAACACACAAAGAGTAATAAACGCAATATACTGGTCCCAAAGCCAACATAAATCCTTAACAATAATTTCAGCAGATGCAGAAAAAGCTTTTGATAGAGTGGATTGGCTGTATCTGCGGGCTACACTACAACATATTGGCTTAGGGGAGGGAATGCTGAGATGGTTCCAAAACCTGTATTCGGTACCGACTGCTAGGGTGAAGGTAAACGACAGACTCTCTGACCCTTTTAGAATTCAAAATGGAACTCGTCAGGGATGCCCACTATCACCCCTTATTTTTGTTCTCACAATGGAACCATTTCTTAGGAAAATACGTTCAAATCAAGACATTAGAGGCATAAAAACAGACACTGAGGAACATAAACTAGCTGCTTTTGCCGACGACTTGATTTTTTTTATATCCTCTCCAGCCATATCCCTGCCTCCCCTCCTGGGGGAGCTACGGAAATTCGGGGACATAGCAAATTTTAAAGTGAACTACAATAAGTCAGTAGCCATGGGATTAGAAATGAGCGAATCCTTGACCCATCAGATAACCTCCCAATTTAAATTTAGATGGACAGACTCACATATTGATTATTTAGGGACTAAGATACCTAAAAACTTAAGCAGGGCGTTTGAACTTAATTATGCCCCAATGTTAAAACAAATAAGGACAGATCTGAAAAGGTGGGATAAAGAAATTTTTACGTGGTTTGGGAGGACGAACATAATAAAAATGAATGTAATGCCAAGGCTCCTATACTTACTTCAAACTGTGCCAGTAAAGATCCCCCAGAGCTTTATGAAAGAACTGCGGTCAGGACTTCTGAGTTTTATATGGGCTGGAAAGCCTGCAAGACTACGTAGATCTATTCTGGCCCTCTCTAAAGAGAAAGGTGGCATTGGATTCCCAGATCCATGCAAGTATCAGGAAGCTACACATTTAGTTAGAATAAAGGAGTGGTGTGATAAAAAAAAGAAACCATGGGTAAATATGGAACAAATGCTGAGCAAAGCCCCCTTGGAGGGGTTGGCATGGATGGCTGGAAAGGATATTCCAATGGTAGTCAAAAAACACCCATTGATCGGGGCAACTCTAAATATAAGTAAAAAGATGTTCAACAAAAATAAGATATCAAGTGAACCAAGCCCTATGCTACCTATACTAGGTACATACGACTTTGAGCCAGGTCTAGTGGACCAGAAATTCGCAGAACTGAGAAGGAGGGGGACAAACAGGATTATACATTTTTCAAAAGAAGGGAAATTAATGACAAGAGGGGAGATAGAAAACCAATTTACTTCAGAACTAGATTACTTCAGAGCAATGCAGCTGGGTGCCTACATTCGTTCAAAAAGTAAAAAATACCCCGAAATTCGGGGGTTGTCGGAGTTTGAGCAGATTTGTCTGGACGGTGAGACTTTGAGACACCCCTTATCATATTTCTATGAAATGATTACAAGGCATGAAGCCCCCGAAAATTTAAGCTACATATGTGCCTGGGAAAAAGACCTGAAGGTTACGTTCTCCCAAAAACAAAAGGAAAAAATATTGAGATCTGTGCACAAAACATCAATAGCAAGTAGATTCCAGGAGGGGGGCTACAAGATCCTCACTCGGTGGTATAGGACCCCAAGCATGCTACATGATATATTCCCACAGATGCCGAACACATGTTGGCGATGCGGGAAAGCAGAAGGTACAATGCTGCACATTTTTTGGGAATGCGACAAGATTAGAAAGTACTGGAAGATAGTGGAGGAAACAGTAAAGCAAATCACAGGGGTGTCCCTTGGTGATAACCCGGCTGCATTTCTATTAAACGATGTCCCAATGTCGGTTGGAAAATATAAAAAATCATTATTAAGACATCTTCTCACGGCGGCGAGAGCCTGTATTCCTGCTCTTTGGAAAAAAGACTTACCTCCCACGAGGGCCCAATGGTGGGCCAAAGTGGGAGAAATTCAACAAATGGAAAATCTGACAATGACTATAAGAGATCAGGAGGAGAGGTATGGGGCCACATGGGCACCATACTTCTCATATAGGGGGGAGGTAGGGGGGGGTGGGGTCGGGTGACGCCGGAGGGGGGAGAGACGAGGGGGGAGACTCTACTTTAAGGTCCCCTATTTTTTTTTTGTTGCTTTTTTTTTGTTTTTTGTTTTTTGGTTTTTTTTTTTTTTTTTTTTATCTTTTCCTTTGCCGCTCTTCTATGCTTGTTTTTTGTGTTTCCGCTGTTTTAGAGGGAATGGAAGGAATCCCATAGAAACAGTGGAGGGAAAATATAAGTCAGAAAATATTTACCTGATAATAGCGATGTTATAAAGTGTGTTAAATGTAAATGACGAAATGTGCTGTTTAAAATTATTAAAATAAAAAGTTTAAAAAAAAAAAAAAAAAAAGCTGAAAAGGGTTCTGGCATTCCGCTACGTAAACTTAATACACTTATTTTTACTTCTGTCCCCGTCACTGTTTGAGAACTCCCCTTGAATTCCTGTCTAATGAATAGGCTGTCCCCAGGACTAAAAGAGTCAAGTAAATTCCCTCTAAATAATGCCTCATACACACAATACGATTATCGGACAAAGGATCGTCCATTTTTTGTTGCATGTCAGTCTCATATCGAAAATGAAGAGGTTACTAAACTTACAAAATTTCACGTAGAATACAACTTGGGAAGTGATGTAATTGAATTGTAATATATTCTTTAGTTTCCCGAGCATGTGTGGTCTTGAGCTTCCGATTTTTTTTGGATGAATACTGTACTGATTAAACGAAAATCGTCGGATCTGTTATCGTACTGTACAAGAAAAAATGTCATGCTTGTTCCTTCAGATATTGTTGGATGAACTGTCCTTATTGGCTCTCAAAAGCTGTGTACTAAGGATCAGATATTGTATGATCACTCCGACAGCGATTTTCGGCATCCGAATTTCTGGTCGTGTGTACTAGGCATAAGTCCTGGATATCGGTAAAACCTGACATGGGTTCTAATTCTTCTGCACTCTATTCAGAATCACAGTTGAAAGAACCCAGGTAGTAATTTTAGGCTGATGATGAATACTGTACATAAAGCACACCTGGACTAACCTTTTAATGCTTGCTGTGATTAAGTGGTTTACACCAGATATTGTTAAATATTTTTTTTTTTTTTTATATTGATCTTTTATAGTTATATGAAAAATGTGTTCTTGTGTTTACCCCTAAATGTCAGCTGTATGCATATATATAGCAGCACAGTGGTCGACTTTAAAGCTGAGCTGCCACATACATAGCAAGGTCCTTAAAGACATGGATGAGCGAGTTTGGGGTGAAGGAACTTGACTGGCTTGCAGAGTCCTGACCTCAACCTGATAGAACACTTTTGGGATGAATTAGAGCAGAGACTGTGAGCCAGGCCTTCTTGTCCAATATCAGTAAAAGACCTCACAAATGTGCTTCTGGAAGAATGGTCAAACATTCCCATAGACACACTCCTAAAAATTGTGGACAGCCTTCCCAGAAGAGTTGAAGGCAAAGGGTGGGCCAACTCAATATTGAACCCTACGGACTAAGACTGGGATGCCATTAAAGTTCATGTGCGTGTAAAGGCGGGCGTACCAATACCTTTAAAAATGCAGTGTATATGTGTACATCCTGTAACCCTTGTTTGTGTTGGGAGCATGTTCACTTGGCACTCTCAGCACAGTCACCAAGCTGCCACTAGCAGCTCCTGGTCACTATTTAAGTTTGGGAGCCATTGACAATCGCAGCGCTCACATGACTGGGAAGCTTATGTAACGTCTCCAGCTATTGCCAGCTGGAAAGGGTTAAACTACACAAATAATGTATTCATGAAAATAATCATGATTGCAATTTTAGAGCAAAGTGGACCCTCTCTACATGACACGATTGGGTATCCAAGGTGGCTACTAAGGTTCTTATATTGGGCCTCTAAATGGTGGAGGTGAAGTTTAGTTCTGGGGTTGGAAATCTTAGCACCCAGGTGGGCCAGAAATCAAGGTACCTCCAAGTCTTCTGAAAATAAACTGAAGATTAACAAATATTCTTAGCGCATTGACACTTTTGTTCGTTTTATCACCTTTTCTCACTGACAGGTTTTCTTTAAGGAGCAGTGGGTTACAGCAGTTCCAAGTTTCCACGTGCCTAGTAAATGTTCCCTCTGCTGCAAAGCAGTCTTAGTAATACTTGTGGGACTGATTAAAAAAACTGGCAGAAAGAAAACTAAAGATGTGTCTCTCAGAAACCAACTGGATTTTTGGCTTTAATGTTCACATTGCAGGCTTGAAAGTAAAATCTTGCAGCAGCTGGAAAGGTTGCTCTAAGAAATAGTCCTGATTTTCATTTGCTCCTATTTTAATAGCTTAGCACTGTGGTTACTAAACCCTCTAATCATAGAAATGTTCATCGCAAAAGAGTGAAAGGGATCATTTTATTTTTTTTATTTAATGTTGTGACTTATCCTATTATGCTTTCATTTCCTAAACTTTTCCAGCAAATTGCTGATGTCAAACAGAATGAAGGCTACTTGCCAATTCTTTTTTATTGTAGTAAATATTTTAGCAGCATATTGACTACCATATCCTTGTAAGGTACTTATTTTACAGACCATAGCATCAGCATCCCACCTACACAGTATTTGCTTTAATTTTTCTTCATCTGAAACAAATTATGGCACACTCTCTGGCACCATGACTTTATTGCTTATTCCTCACAAAACACGAGAATGTCATGAAACTTTTGTAAGTAGGACTTTAGCAATGTCCAGGATGAGAATGGCCAATACTGAAGTAAACTTTATTCTCAGTTTCCACATTTTTCCAGACAGCAGGATCATTACTTAAATATGCAAGTGTATGCCAGATTCCATCAGAGACTGACTTTAAAATATGTCCTGTTGCTTATGAGTAGAAACGTTAAAGCTTAATTAAAAACATTAATTTCTTAAATGAAATGATGTCCTTACTAATGATGCACAGTAAAGATATGTTTTAATACACATTGGAAATAGAAAATTATTTTCAGTCTATAAAAAGAAAAAAACTGCGCTATTCAAAAGTATCTAAGTTGCAACTCAGAATGTTATACAACACCAAACTGAAATAAGAAAAAAAGAGAGAGAAATAGAGAAAAAATGAGGAGAAAAAAAGAGGAAGAGAAAAAAAGAAATACGGTAAGAAAAAAGAAAGCACAGCTCCTCTTTTTTCTTATTTTCAGTCTATGCCTTTGTTGTGCAGCAATTATTTTAAAGAAGGACTATCCAGCTAGATGTGTTTGACTACATTTACTTTACGTTAAGCAAGAATATAGTTAGAGACTAGGGATGGGCCCAGTGTTCGATTCAAACCCATGTTCGAATCGAACATCGGGCATTCGCCCGTTCGGCGAGCCCAGAACTATTTGGGCCGCTCGCATCAAATTCGTGTGATGGGAGCGGCCCGCAATGCACTGCGCCAGTTGCAGTGCATTGCTGGCTGATGATTGGCCAAGCATGCACTGTGACCCGCATGCTTGGCCAATCAAAGAGCCAGCGGCGAGGAGAGCAATAATTGGCCACAGGCAGGATGCCTGTGGCCAATTATAGCTCAGGGGGTTTAGTACACGCCCCACAGTATAAAAGGCCGCCGCGCCGTGTTCCAGCGTCAGTTATGTTATGTTATGTTATGTTGTGTTATGTGCGTCATGTGTTATGTGCGTCCAGCGTCAGTTATGTTATGTTATGTTGTGTTATGTGCTGCTGACTGCTGACATCATGTGCTATGATTCTGGGGATTAGTGTGTGCGTGCTGTTAGTACAGCATTGCAGTATCACATCTGGGGGGTGTCTATAGTATGCCTGTGAAGGGGCGCATGTTTCCTGTGCTTAGAACTGTCCCTGAAAAAAGTGTCATTTTTGCAGGAAAAAAAGCTATTTAAAATCACTCGCGGCTAATGAATTGACGGCTCCCGTAACACAGAGAACAGTCATTCATTGAAAGCCATTCATAAAAAAAAAAGTCATTGATAAAAAATAAAATTAAAAATTCAATAACCAGGCCCTTCAGGTCTGCTATGGATATTAAGGGGACCCCAGCCAAAATTTTTTTTAAAAAAAATGGCGTGGGGTCCCCCTCAAAATCCATACCAGACCCTTGAGGTCTGGGATGGATTTTAAGGGGAACCCCGGCCAAAAAAAAATGGCGTGGGGTCCCCCTCAAAATCCATACCAGACCCTTATCCGAGCACGCAACCTGGTAGGCCGCAGGAAAAAATGGGGGGACGAGAGCGCCCCCCTCCCTCCTGAACCGTACCAGGCCACATGCCCTCAACATTGGGAGGGTGCTTTGGGGGTCTGAGACCCCCAAAGCACCTTGTCCCCATGTTGATGAGATCAAGGGCCTCTTCCCCACAACCCTGGCCATTGGTTTGTGGGGTCTGCGGGCGGGGGGCTTATCGGAATCTGGAAGCCCCCTTTAACAAGGGGACCCCCAGATCCCACCCCCCCCCCTGTGTGAAATGGTAAGGGGGTACAAAAGTACCCCTACCATTTCACCAAAAAAGTGTCAAAAATGGTAAAAATGACAGGAGACGGTCTTTGACAATTCCTTTATTAAAATCTTCTTTCTTCTGGTCTTCCTTCTTCCTCTCTTCATCCTTCGGTTTCTTCATCTTCTCCTTCCAGCATCTTCTTCCATCTTCTTCTTCCATCATCTTCTTCCTCCGATCCGCTTCTTCTTGCTCTGGTCTTCTCGTCCGGCATCTTCTTCCATGGCGTGGGCGTCTCTTCTGGGCTGCTCCGCGCAATGGGAGGCTCCCGCTGTGTGAGGCTTCGCTGCGTCTGACAGGTCTTTTATAACGGAGGGCAGGGCCACCTGGTAACCCGCCCCCTCTGACGCACGGGGACGCCATGGGGAATTCCCTATGGCTTTCCCCATGATGTCAGAGGCCACCTGGTGACCCCGCCCTCCATTATAAAAGACCTGTCAAACGCAGCGAAGCCTCACACAGCGGGAGACTCCCATTGCGGCCCAAGAAGAGACCCGGACGCCGTGGAAGAAGATTCCGGACGAGAAACCGAAGGATGAAGAGAGGAAGAAGGAAGACCAGAAGAAAGAAGATTTTAATAAAGGAATTGTCAAAGACCGTCTCCTGTCATTTTTACAATTTTTGACACTTTTTTGGTAAAAATGGTAGGGGTACAAGTACCCCCTTACCATTTCACACAGGGGGGGGGGGATCTGGGGGTCCCCTTGTTAAAGGGGGCTTCCAGATTACGATAAGCCCCCTGCCCGCAGACCCCCACAACCAATGGCCAAGGTTGTGGGGAAGAGGCCCTTGTCCTCATCAACATGGGGACAAGGTGCTTTGGGGGTCTCAGACCCCCAAAGCACTTTCCCAATGTTGAGGGCATGTGGCCTGGTACGGTTCAGGAGGGAGGGGGGGGCTCTCGTCCCCCCTCTTTTGCTGCGGCCTGCCAGGTTGCGTGCTCGGATAAGGGTCTGGTATGGATTTTGAGGGGGACCCCACGCCATTTTTTTTTGGCCGGGGTTCCCCTTAAAATCCATCCCAGACCTCAAGGGTCTGGTATGGATTTTGAGGGGGACCCCACGCCATTTATTTATTTTTTTGGCTGGGGTCCCCCTTAATATACATAGCAGACCTGAAGTGCCTGGTTATTGAATTTGGGGGGACCCCCACGCTTTAAAAAAAAAAATGAATGAATGACTGTTCTCTGTGTTACGAGACCGTCAATTCATTAGCTGCGAGTGATTTTAAATAGCTTTTTTTCCTGCAAAAATGACACTTTGCGCAGGGACAGTTCTAAGCATAGGAAACATGCGCCCCTTCACAGGCATACTATAGACACCCCCCAGGTACGAAATTTAAAGGAATATTACACTTTTAATGTTTCACTTTAAGCATTATTAAAATCACTGCTCCTGAAAAAATGGCCGTTTTTTAAAAAAAAAATTTGCATTGATACATGTCCCCTGGGGCAGGACCCAGGTCCCCAAACACTTTTTATGACAATAACATGCATATTAGCCTTTAAAATTAGCACTTTTGATTTCGAACGTTCGCATCCATTGTAACTAATAGGGTTCTTATGTTCGCACGGACTTTAGGTCCGTTCGTGGGTTCTGGTGCGAACCGAACCCGGGGGTGTTCGGCTCATCCCTATTAGAGACTGAAAAAAGCATGTTAAAAGAACCTTTATTGGCTTTGGTCCTGAAGTGGCAAAAGGTTTTTCTACCACCATCCATCCAAATGACAGTTGTCACTGCTTTATTAATGCTAAACTCCTGGTAAAGAAAATTACTGCAAAGGAGATAATTAAATCAGAATTGCATTCAAATGTTTTATTTAGCTGGTGGGTTGTTTCAGCAATTTTCTGTCCTAATTGTCCCATGTCCAGGACATCTAGCTCTAGATCTGCTCCAACTACCTAACTACTAACTGAACAAGAAGACATGACCAAAATATATGAAAATGTGAACCCGTCCTCAGCCCACATCGCCAACATGCAGCTGAAAGGGTAGGGAAAGGGTAGGGTCTAAATCAGTGGTCATCAACCCTGTCCTCAGGGCCCACTAACAGGCCAGGTTTTAAGTATTACCTTGGGGAGATGCAGACTAGAATACTGCAATCACTGAGCAGAAAATGATATCACCTGTGATGTATTTCAGTTATCTTGCAAACCTGACCTGTTAGTGGGCCCTGAGGACAGGGTTGATGACCACTGGTCTAAATGATGGATAATCTTCGGAGTCCTATACCAAAACATTAGAATCTTCACAGCAGTCTCTCTCTGCACCACACACTAATGCCCCGTACACACGGTCGGAAATTCCAACGGAAAATGTCAGATCGGACCATGTTGTCGGAAAATCCTGCAAATTTTCCGACAACAAAATCCGATCTGACTTTTTCCGACCGTGTGTAGGGAATTCCGATGGACAAAGTGCCATGCATGCTCAGATCAAATTACGAGACCAAACCTATTGGCTACTAGCCTCTACGTAGTTCCGTCGTACGCAACGAACATCACCACGTTCAGAATGATCGGATTTTCCGACAACTTTGTCCGACCGTGTGTATGCAACACCAGTGTCGGACAAAATCCGTCTGAAAAAATCAGACGGATTTTGTGGTCGGAATTTCCGACCGTGTGTACGGGGCATAAGAGGATTTAAAAGTTGATGACCACATGTTTGTCCACATCTGAAGAGGTATAGGTCGCCCTAAGAGTTCGCTCCATTTAGGCATATATAAATGCATGTCTTCTAGTATAGTGAGGGAATCCTGTAGTATACGATATATGGAGGAAATTAAATGCAGTTGGCGTGGCCCCTCAGCACACGCATGTTCAAAGGGTGTAGGAACAGCTAAGGTAAGGGAAGGGGACACTGATTGGAAAAAATGTCTGGCTTGCTGATAAAAATGAAATACATTTTGAGGAATAGAGAACTTTTCCTGCAGTGTCGCAAATGTATGTAATCTGTGAGTAACAGGGTGCACCTGATTGCATAATTAAAAAAGAGGGGTCTAAATCCATGGCAAAAGACGTCCAAAAGGACAGACTATCTGACAGGATTGGATTAAATAGAATATTGGATAGAGGAGGGCATGGTGAGGAAAAGGAGTACTTCAGGGCACATTTATAGTAGATTGACATGGTGAATAGCATTGGGGCTAGACACATAAGCTTCAATATAGGGTCAGTTCAGAGAGAACAGGACCATATCAAGGAACAGGGATGTACCGAAAAAAGGGCATCCATTCGATTTCTGACCACCTATTTGGAGCTATCTGACTAGACCAGGAGATAACAGCCCTGAGGTGTGAGGCATTGTAGTACTTAACAATATCAGGGGCTCCTAGACCGCCCTGAGTTTTGAGAGAAAAAGACCACTAAGCTGGCAATACGATGTGCTTTGTTATTCCATATGAATTTCAGAAAACATCTGTGGAGAGATTTAAGTTGGCTAATAGGAAACACAGACACCTTCAAAATGTTAATTATACCCAGCATAGAAATAGGGTATAAAGCCCTTTGGTGGAGACATCGATATATATCCTGAAAGGGGGGGGGGGGTTAATTAGCAGGGTAGATGCTAGAATAAGAGGAGGTAAGCTGGATACTAAGTTATTTAAGGGATTGAGGGCACCATTTATAAGGGTATGTACATTTAAGTTGTGCTAAGTGCAAGGGTAGAGCTTCAGTTTTAGCAGTTTTATAACCCGATATGGCCCCAAATGAATGCAGGAGAGCTTGTAGGGAAGGAAGTGAGATGATAGGGTTCGTCAGTGTTAATAGAATATCATCAGCAAAAAGGGATAAGGTTTACTACCGCTGTCTCATCAATACCCCAGCAATGTCCGTATGTATTCGGATAGCTTCAGCCAAAGGCTCCAAACAAAGAATAAAGAGGAGGGGGGGACAAAGGTCAACCCTGTCTGGTACCATTTGACATGGGGAAGAGAGGCGACAAAAAGGAAGCCATCCGTACCTGAGCTGATGTTTGTGAATATAGAGCCTGCAAAGCTTTAAGGAACGGACCTTTGAACCCAAACTGTCGAAACGTGGAAAACATGTAAGGCCAGCTTAATCGATCAAAAGCCTTTTGGGCGTCTAAACTCACTATGAGCACCGGGCGAGGGAATTTATTTAATAGGTCAATCAAATCAATGGTGCGCCTTGTGTTGTCTCCAAAATGTCTGGCGGGCACAAAACCCACTTGATCTCTATTAACCAGTTTAGGTATAAATTGGGACAGTCTGGAGGACAACATTTTTGTAAAAATCTTATAATCAGAGTTTAGTAGGGCTAAAGGTCTATAGCTGTCCGGTATAGAGGGGTCTTTTCCTGGTTTGGGTTTGACTGAATTATAGGAATGAGTAAACTGGGAGTATGGGGTGTCACCATGTAACAATGTTTTAAACAGCTCAAAGTGGGCAAGAATGTTTTATAGTAGTGATATGTGAGAACATCGGGGCCTGGAGATTTATGAATGGGAAGATTTTTGACTGTTTTTGCAAGTTCCTCAGGGGAAATAGGGGCATTACGTTTTTCAAGGTCTGAGGAGGTTAGTTTAGGTAGATGGAGGTCTTTGACAAATTGGTCAAAATTATCTTGTGTAAAGTTAAAGAGATTTTCCGGGGTAAGACAATTATAGAGTTTACCATAGAAAGCTCCAAAAACCTTAGTCATGGTTTGAGGACAGTGGGTTGGAGTACCATCCATTTGAATGAGTATGTCTGGAAAAGAGTGGAACGGGTTGGGGGCGAAGCTTATTACCAACATTTTGTGTGGTTTATTAGAAAACTCATAACATTTTTGTTTAGCCCACATCAGGGATTTAGCTGCCTTGTTTAATGTTAGAGATTTCAACTGATTGCGTAATGATACTACCTTACGAAGGCCCTCAACTGGAGGGGCACCCACAAGCCTGGGCTCTGCAAGCTTCAAATCCGCTGTTATAGATACTCGAAGGACCTCGCTATCTCTCTTTAGGCGAGAGCCCTTGACAATACATAAGCCCCGGGAAGTAGGCCTTGTGACTTCCTGTTCTTAACCCACGTTCAGTTGAAAAAACTCACCCAGACCGCTGGCTAGTCTTTCCCTGATGACTGTGGAGTTAAGAAGGTGATCATTAAGCCACCAGTGACAGGTCTTGGAAGTGGGATGTTGTAAGGAGAGATCGAAGGAAATAGGAGCATGGTTGGACCAGGTAATGGGTGAAATATTAGAGTCTACAGTATGAGGAAGTAATGGTACTAATATGAAGAAGTGGTCCAATCTAGAGTACATTTTATGAGCCATAGAATTAAAGGAATATTACCTATGTATTGGATGTTTAATTTTCCAGGCGTCAAACAGGCGGTGGGACCTAATACCTTTTCGAAAAGAGGTGGCTTGAGACATGACCTTCTGTGATGGGGTGTCTCTAAACAGTGTGTGTCAGTGTGTGTCTGTCTCTATTGTGGGACATAACCACATTGAAATCACCTCCAATAATCATAAAAGGTTGCGAATAGCGCTGAATAAGGAGAAAGAGCTCAAGGAAACCAATTTGCCAGGGTTGGGCGCATATACATTAACCAACGTGAACGAGGAGGGGGGTATAGCAGGAGTGTCCAGGGCAAGTGGTGTAGTGTCATCACCAGCCCCTTAGTGAAGGGTCCATAGTAGAGAACAGGTCCGCGGGCGTAAGCAAGGCCGGGAATTGCAGCCTAGTGACGAACCTGTCCATCGCGGCTCAGTAATGCGGGTCTAGCAGCGGACTGTAACAGTGCTTTTGCTAGACAATCTTACCCATGGGGTGCCCAGAGCATGGAGGGTGTGATGTAGCTTACCCCCGTGGCGAACGGAGTAAGTTGTAAGTGGTGCGGGGGCCAGGAGAGCAGACGGGATCCAGAGCTCAGTTCCTACACGTCCGCCATGATCGAAAGCCGTGCATGCGCCCCCCCATTTGTGAGTTTAAGGAGAGCAGTTTCCATGGAGTGTTGATGGTGAAATCCAGACTGAAGGGGATTAAGAAGTTTGTTCATGGTCAGATGGGCGCTCAGTCGGTTGTAGACCAGTCTTTCAAAAAGTTTGATTTAGAAGGCGAGTAAGAGATGGGTGTAGGTTGTTAAGATTGGTGTGATCCAGTGAGGGCTTTTTAAGTATGGGGGTGACTAGCGCATATTTTAGAGAGTTTGGGAAGATGCCACAAGTGAGGTAGAGGTTGAAAATGTGAGTTAGAGAGTGTAGGATCGAGTCAGAGGGTAAGTGTAGCATTTTTAAGGGAGCAGGATCCAGGGGGCAGGTGGTTAGATGGGTGTTGGATAAAAGTTTAGCAACCTTGGGTTGAATGAGGGAAGTAATGTTTGTATCTGTTGACATGGGGTGTTGAGTGGGAGAGGTTTCTGCGCAATGGAGATCTCCTCATGAATTGTATCAATCTTATGTTTGAAGTGATTGATGATCTCCTGGGCAGTGAGTGAATTAGAGGGTGGTTTCAGTGGAGGACAGAGTAGAGTGTTAAAGGTAAAGAAGAGTTGACGTGAACTAGATGAGAAGGTGTTAACGAGTTTGATAAAATAGGTCTGTTTGGCAGTGTGGAGGCAGAAATAGTATTTTAGGAGGGCAATTTTATACTGGTTGAAGTCTTCCTGGAACTTAGTCTTATGCCACAGACGCTCAAGAGCGAGGCTATGTTTTCTGAGACTTCTGGTGTCGTCTGTTTGCCAGGGTTGTAGCGGTTGGGGCATGATTCTGCGTTCAGTGAGGGGGGCAAGCTTGTCTAGGGAGGAAGACAGTGAGCTGTTGTAAACGGAAGTGGCTAGGTTGGGGTAGGATAAGGGTGAGATTTTGCCATAGAGGTGATAAGTAGCAGAGTAGAGAAGGGTTAAGGTGGCGAAGGTTTCTACGGGTAACTGTTAAGCAGTTGGACGGAGAGCAGGTGGAATACAGGGAGAGAGAAAAACTAATAAGGTGGTGATCAGAGAGTGGGAGAGGATTGTTGTAGAGGTTGTACGGTGTGCACAGATAGGAGAAAACAAGGTCAAGGGTGTTGTCATTGGAGTGAGTAGGAGCCTGTATTCATTGCTTCAGGTCAAGAGAGACTGATGGCACTTATGACTGATGACACTGATGACACTGATGACTGGCACTGTGACACTGATGACTGGCACTGACCCTGATGGGCACTATGAGACTGATGGGCACTGTGACACTGATGGGCACTGTGTCACTGACCCTGATGGGCACTGTGTCACTGACCCTGATGGGCACTGTGACACTGGTTGGCACTATGACACTGATGGGCACTGTTTTGGGCACTGTATGCAATGGTGAATAAAATAAATCACTCACGATGCAGCACAGATTGCTCTCCCTCCTCACCACGCAGTCTCTGTGTGATGAGGGAGACCTGTCAATAAGAGATGATCTCATATGTTTACATTTAAAATAATCTCTCATTGGACACGCCGTTCACGTGGTAAATGGCTGCTGTGAGTGGCCATTTACCGAGATCTGTGATTGGCTGTGTCCAAGGGATGCACCCATCACAAATTTACCTTGATGCGTGCCCACGAGGGCATGCAGTGAGAGTGCAAATGGGAAGACATTTATTGACAGCCTCCCGGCAATTAAGGCCATGCTGTAGCCATCATTCGGCTATAGCGCGGGCGCAAGGTGGTTAATACAGTTTATAGAATATGAAATCTACATCTCATTGTCATCCTTAAAAGCAATAAATAAATTAAAGGAGATGTATCAAATGGGAAAAAAAAACCTCAACCAGCTGTATCAGATAAACATGGTATATATAATTAATGTAGAAACCTAAGGGAATATTCCACCCATGTCATTAAAATGTAGCTGATTTAACCACTGTTGTAAACATTTATCTAAAAAAATAATTAATTATATATTGTTATATACTGGTTATGGAAATATTCAGCAGGAAAAAACCATGAAGTAGAACTATGCCTTTGTCTATACACATTACCGAGTATTGTACAGCTCTTCCTGTGCTTTTAACTGCACACAATAGTTTATCTTAAAAAAATGAGTATTTCCTGCAAATTGGATTGTAATTAACACATGGTAAATCAGAAGGAAATTCCTAAAACACATGTAACATGTGTAATACAACTTGGATCTTAAATTTGTGCTTGACGTTTGGCATTTTTCAAAAACAGCCATTTGTATAGCATAGTCTAAGAATGTCCTTATTAGTAATTGTGTATAATCATTATAAAGACAAATATCTGGGAGTTCACCTCACTTAACTGCATGTCTGTATTGGCTTTACTGCCGATTTGGCCTACCCAGGGTCACAACTATTTAAAAAGTGCCTAGCCCACTAGGAAAAAGGAGACTTGGATTGTGAGCCTTTCCTTTATGATCCTGATACTCATATTTCTATGTAGTTAATTTTAATTAAAATGTGTGATATGCAAAGGTTGTTGGTTTTTGTAACTTTACACATACAGTCTATATACAGTATATGAGTATATATAAAGGAAATTTTGCCCGCTGACATCTTAACTAAAGAAAATTAGGGAATTACACTTTTTGATTCTCCAGTCTGCAGGGAATCATACAACTCATGAAATTCCGATTGCCTAGAATCCTGAATTGTGTGATGCCACAGATCTTATAGATTTACATGAAGAACAATCAAAAAGTGTTGAATCTGCTGTTCTCCCTAATTAATCATTCCCAGTCTCAAATACTTTTACCACTTCACTATTTTTTTTAATCTGTTTTAAGTGATTCTGTTCAAATGTAAAATACTTATTTTACTAAATCAACTTTGTAAAATATACATGTTCTATATGTGCTGTATATTTTAATTTAGATTTCCTTTTAAGTGTGTGTAATACATTCACATTATATTTTTACATTATTATTATTATTATTGTAATATTATATATGTATATATAATTATGTGTGTACAGTGATACCTCTTTTCACAAACGCTTCTGTTTATGAACAACTCGGTTCATGAACAGAAGAGTTCACAAAAATTTTCTCTGGTTCGCAAACTCTGCTTGGGTTCACAAACATGAGCCGCGGCCATCTTTCTTGCTCTGACACGTTCATATTGAGAAGAGCAGTGAAACTGTCCACTCAGATAGGGGTTTCTGCCCCCTGACCACCATGAGGGTGGGCTCACTTGATTGGGAATCATAGAAAAACAGTTTATATGAATTCTACAACTTTATCATGCCCTCAGATGATCTTTTCCTGGACAGTGCTGTTTTCTGGCCCCGGTTCACAACCAATTCGGTTTGCGAATCATTTCACAAATTATTTTTGTGAACCGAGGTATCACTGTATGTGTGTGTATATGTATATATATATATATATACACACACACACACACACACAGTGCCTTGAAAAAGTATTCATACCCCCTTGACATTTTCCAAATTTTTTCATGTTACAACCAACATTTTTTAATGTATTTTATTGGGAGTTTATAAATTAATAAATAAAAAGTGTGGCGTACATTTGTATTCAGGCCCCCTGAGTCAATACTTTGTAGAACCCCATTTTGCTGCAATTACAGCTGCAAGTCTTTTTGGGTATGTCTCTACCAGCTTTGCTCATCTGGAGTGACATTTTTGACAATTCTTCTTTGCAAAATAGCTCAAGCTCTGTCAGATTGGATGGAGAGCGTCTGTGAACACCAATTTTCAAGTCTTGTCACAGATTCGCAATTGGATTTAGGTCTGGACTTTGACTGGGCCATTTTAACACATGATTATGCTTTGATCTAAATCATTCCATTGTAGCTCTGGCTGTATGTTTAGGGTCATTGTCCTGCTGAAAGGTAAACCTCCTTTCAGCAGACTTTTGACCTATTAGTCTTTTGCAGACTAATAGGTATTCTTCTAAGATTGCCCTGTATTTGGCTTCATCCATCATTCCATGAACTCTGACCAGCTTTCCTGTCCCTGCTGAAGAAAAGCATCCCCACAACATGATGCTACCACCACCATGTTTCACAGTGGGGATGGTGTGTTCAGGGTCAAGTGCAGTGTTAGTTTTCTGCCACACATAGCGTTTTGCTTTTAGGCCAAAAAGTAAAATTTTGTTATTATCTGACCAGAGCACCTTCTTCCACATGTTTGCTGTGTCCCCCACATGTCTTCTAGCAAACTGCAAACAGGACTTCTTATGGCTTTCTTTCAACAATGGCTTTCTTCTTTCCACTCTTTCATAAAGGCCAGATTTGTGGAGTGAATGACTAATAGTTGTCCTGTGGACAGATTCTCCCACCTGGGCTGTGGATCTCTGCAGTTACCATGGGCCTGTCAGTTTAGGTGGATGGCCATGTCTTGGTAGGGTTGCAGTTGTGCCATACTCTTTCCATTTTCAGATGATGGATTGAACAGTGCTCCGTGAGATGTTCAAAGCTGGGGATATTTTTTTTTATAACCTAACCCTGCTTTAAACTACTCCACAACTTTATCTCTGACCTGTCTGGTGTGTTCCTTCATGATGCTGTTTGTTCACGAAGCTTCTCTAATAAACCTCCAAGGGCTTCACAGAACATATGTATTTATACTGAGATAAATTACACATAGGTGGACTCTATTTACTACTTAGGTGACTTCTGAAGGCTATTGGTTCCACTAGAATTTAGTTAGGGGTATCAGAGTAAACGGGTCTGAATACAAATGCACGCCACACTTTTCAGATATTTATTTGTAAAAAAAATTGAAAACCGTTTATCATTTTCCTTCCACTTCACAATTATGTACCACTTTGTATTGGTCTATCACATAAAATCCCAAAAAAATACATTTAAGTTTTTGATTGTAACATGACAAATTGTGGAACATGTCAAGGGGTATGAATACTTTTTCAAGGCACTGTGTGTATATATATATATGTTATACAGTATATTACTATAAGGATACTAAGAAGCATTTACCATACAGCATGACATAGACAGAGTAGAGTAGTGTTATATATTACATACTGCAGAGTGTACAGTACAGTGTAGGGAGTAATCACCCCAGCATGCACCCCAATAATTGCAGCACACCTCACCATGCACCCCAATAATTGCAGCACACCTCACCATGCACCCCAATTTCACTTAGGACATGCATTCCACCTCAGAGCTTTCATTAGTAGATCAGTTAGCTGAAATTTGTCAAGTTATAATCATACCTGACAGAGACCCTCATTTTGCCAGGACTTTATTCTGACATGAAAATTTCACTTGATTCCAGCACATTACTAATCTGCTTCTCTCATTCCTGACCCTTTTCTCATTCAAATGTGTTATAGGAGAAGGTGTTGATGGGGCATATACAGTATTATACATATATCAATGATCTAATTAGTGTGTAGTAAAGTTTTATAGGTATTATTTCTATGTATAGATTGTAATTAGATATGTAATCAGCAGTCATATTTTATCATAACATACACAGAAAACGCTACAGTAGAGCTTTACACGAGTTAAACAATATTCTGGATGGATAGCATTGAGCATCGAGGCTCAGTGCAATGAAATACAGAACTCACTCAGTGGCCTAATCTGTCAACCTTTATATTAAATTCAATAAAATATAAAACAGCAATGTGAAAATCACATCAAACATTACTCTAAGGAAAGCACTCTAATAATAACTCACCTTGGGTGCTCACTGAAAATAATTTTACTATACTTGACTTTACCATCATCATGGCAGAAACGTTAGAGAGCTCTTTCCCAAATCACGAAAACGGCAAGGGGGTCCCCCCAAAATCCATACCAGGCCCTTCAGGTCTTTATATCTTACAAGTTCTATTTCCCAGGCCTTTTTTTACTCTGTGCCTTCCCCAGCATGCGCCAGCACATGCAGGTGATTGATTGACAGCCTCAACTGTGCATGTTTCTCTATGTGACTGTGGGGGGGTGTGTCCTTTCCCTCCACTCAGGTCTCGGATTACACTCAGCTCTGTGCTGTGCAGTGTGTAACAGCAGATCCCCACCCCCTAGCTGACAAATAACCTTTGTTATGTGAACTTTGAATGGCTGTAGAGAAGAGAGGGCTGCAGATCATGAAGTCCGTGTTAGAATATTTCCACAAAATATCATGGAATATTTATAATTTTGTTCAACTTGCATTTTTCCCTTTTCTTTTGTGCAGAAGATTTTAATCTTCCCTTGGTATAATATGGGTTACAACTGAAAAAGTGTAATCTAAAACAGTGTTTCTCAACCTTTTTCAGTTAACACACCCTTTAAAATTATAGGGAGTATCAAGGCACCCCATTCTAAAAAGTAAAAAACGATTTTAATAGCTTTACACAATGCAGCAACATCCACACACAGGACACCCAACATTAGAGGTGGTTTATTCTTCCAAAGCAATTACACTTTTGCACACTGGTACTGACTAGAATTCCAATGTTCCTCTTCTCTTTCAATTTCTCTACATCAATCAGCTAATGTGACCCCCAGTGCTGAGGGAGAGAGGCAGAGGAGGGTCAAACATGGATGCTGTGGAGGCAACAGACATCCTCTTTAATAACTGATGATGTAATTGGTTGTGATGCCGTGCACACACGGTCGGACTTGCCAACGGGATAACCTCTGTCGGCATTTCCGCCGGAAAAATTTAGAACATGTTCTCTATCTAATGCCGCGTACACAGGGTCGGAATTTCCGATGGAAACAGTCCGATGGGAGCTTTTCAATGGATTTTCCGACCGTGTGTATGCCCATCTGTCTTTTTCTGTCGGAATTTCCGGCGGACTTTGGATTGAGAACCTGTTCTCAATTTTTCAGACGGAAAACCTTTCTATCGGATTTTCCGATCGTGTGTATGCAATTTGGACATGCAAAATTCCGACGCATGCTCGGAAACAATTTGACGCATGCTTGGAAGCATTAAACTTCCCTTTTATAGTGCTGTCGAACGTGTTTTATGCCGCTGTGTTACTGACCATCGGAATTTGGTGTGACCGTGTGTAGGTAAGACAGTTTGAGCGAAATTCCGTCTGAATTCCGACAGGAAAACCATCAGAGCTTTTTCCGACGAGAATTCCGACCGTGTGTACGCGGCATAAGTCTGTCAGAAATTCTGACAGAAAAAGTCCGATGGGGCATACACACGGTCCGAATATCCGACCAAAAGCACCCATCAGACTTTTCACTATTAGTATTGGGAACATTGTCCTGTACAAGTCAAAATAACAATTTTGTGCTTATATATACAGGGGCAGGGAGAGTTCCAACTCTTTGAACCTCAAATCATAGGAAGTCTATCTGTATTGTTTGGGAACAAATTAGCAGTGCCAGTTATTGTTTTGTTACACCTGCAGAAAGAAACTTGTGTCAGTTAACAAAACATTATTTTAAAGGAAAGAACATGCTATCTTTAAGTGGTTAAGATGATTCACAGTGAAAATAACTCTGGAGTAACCTTCCCGACATGATCATATCATAGTTCAGAACACACCCAGGAATCCCTGCTCTTGTTATCTTCAACATTTTTTTATATTAACCCTTGAATATTAGAAAAGGAATCAAACCTTCAACAACCTTGGCAATTGCATGTCTACAGAACTTTACATGACTGTTGAATGCTGCATTATAATTTTACAGTGGTAAAAAAAAATGTATGCAAATGCATGTTAAATTGATGAATCCAACCAAGTTAAAATCTGGTATGTTGCTAGTGTCATACAGGCATAATATGTTCCAAAAGCTAGTGTAGTGTTTAACAAAAAAAGAAGTCTGCATTTGACTTGCTTTGCCTGCAGTTTAACTACTTCAATACAGGGCACTTTCACCCCCTTCCTGCCCAAACCAATTTTCAGTTTTCAGGGCTGTCGCTGTTTAAATGATAATTGCGTGGTCATGCTACACTGTACCCAAACAGAATTTTTATCATTTTGTTCCCACAAATAAAGCTTTCTTTTTCTCTTCGTTTTTTATTTTTTGTTAAATAAAAAAACACCTAACATTTTGAAGAAAAATAACGTTTTTCTTTTTTTTATGTTATAAAATTTTGTAAACAAGTACGTTTTTGCCTTCACTTATGGGCACTGATAAGGCGGCACTGATAAGGCGGCACCGATGAGGTGGCACTGATGCGCACTAATGGGCACTGATAGGTGGCACTGATGGGTAGCACTGATATGCAGCATTGATGGGCAATGATAGGTGGCACTGATGGGCACTCATGGGTGGCACTGGTGGGCACTGATGGGCACTGATAGGTGACACTGATGGGCACTGAAAGGCTGCACTGATGGGTAATTATGGGTGGCACTGATAGGCAGCACTGCTGGGCATGGATATTCGGCACTGATGGGCACGGATACATGGCACTGATGGGCACGGATATGGGGCACTGATTGATGGCATTGTTAGGCATCACTGATGGCACTGGCAGGCATTGGGGATGGGCACTGATTAGCAGCTGCCTGGGCACTGATTGGCATTTCCCTGGTGGTCTAGGGTGGCATACCTGGTGGACCAGTGTGGTGGCTATCCCTGGTGATCTGGTGGCATCCTGGTGGTCCTGGGTCGGCACCCAAGGAGGGGCTGCACTGATAAACAATCAGCACAGACCCACCCTGTCAGGAGAGCAGCCGATCGGCTCTCCTCTACTCGCGTCTGTCAGACGCGAGTGAGCAAAAGCCTATCAACAGCTCTTCCTGTGATTGGACACGGCTGATCAAGTGGTAAAGAGCCCCCGCCGGAAGCTCTTTACCGAGATCGGTGTAGCGGTATGTCAGACTGACACACTGCACCACCGATCGCCGCGATGCATTCCCCCACGGGCGCACGAGAGCGATCGTTCTGGAGGGCCATCATATGACGTCCACCCAGAACGAGAGCTGCACCGCCCAGCCGTCATTTGATGGCTGGCTGGAAGTGGTTAAGCACATCTCAATAGGACATGCTGCATCCAAAAAAAACAGCGCAATGCAGAGCATTGCCATTATTGTTAGGTCTATGCAGTCTCTGAAATGCCATGTACAGTATACTGTTCAGAAAAAGTCAACAATAGGATTTTGCTGACCTGTTTTAAATACATGTAAAAGGCAGGAAAACAACACCTGCCAACATGAGCCCTTAGACCCATGGACAAGTCCTCTGCATTAGCCCCAATCCTCTTTATACACAGACAAACATCTGCTGCACATAGAATCCCCAATATGAATGGTGCATCCCTCCTGACTGTGTAGGACCTGTCCCATATGTCAGAAAAGTACAGCACATAGTCACCAAAGGGTCAAGTACTTTTTGAGCCCACCATTCAATAGAGACCTAAAGTGATAATAAAGGCAATTTTTTTTTTTATAAAATAACAAGCATGTTATACTTACCTACTATGTACAGTCGTTTTGCACAGACCAGCCCTGATCCTCCTCTTTTCGGGTCCCCCGGCGCTCCTGGCCCCTCCCTGCTGTGTGCCTCCAGAGCAAGCCCCTTGCAATGGAGGGCACCCAAGCTGGTGCGCGGTCCTGAGCCACTGCTCTGCATTTCTATTCACACTCAGAGCCGTGGCTCAGCTCCGCCTGTCTCAGCCAATGAGGAGGGAGAGACCCAGCAGTGCTAAGGCTCCTGTGCACAGTGCTGGAGAAAGATCAGGCTCAGGTAAGTATCGGGGGGGGGGGGGCATAGAATGCATAAAGGTAAAAAACCTTGAGCCTTTAGAACTACTTTAATTACACTATATAGCAAGCAGCTATACAGCTAGATAACGAGAGAGATAGATGTATATAAAGATGTATATAAAGAGTAGCCTTTGTGGTTCCCTGAACCGTCTTATGGTCTCTCATAGTATCCAGCTGGAGGAAGACACCAAACATCCCCTTCACTTTCAATCCAGATATTGTCAAGAGCCATTGGGGGGAAAAAAATGCATATCTTAATACTTGTGATGCAGGGTCTGATGAACGTGCTCAGAGCCTGACACCATTTGGGTGTAAAAAAGGAGATCTCATTCAATGCTAGTCAGTGATGGGATGGGACGTGTCTGTTTGTTTCTTTTGGCGGGCGCCAAGTATTATTTATAGTTCATAGGGGGCTTCTAGATTTCAATAAGTCCCCCACCTGCAGATCTTTACAACCAGTCTAAGGTTGTGGGGAAGAGGCCCTTGTCCTCATTAACATGGAAACAAAATGCTTTGCCCAGGTTGATCCACATTGCTTCCCTATGTTAAGTAGGGATGAGCTCAGTATTCGATCAAACATTAGCTGTTGGAACGTTTGTCTAAACTTCAAATCTTTAGGGTGTTTGACATTGCTGGACACTACAGCTTCTGGCTGTAAATGATTGCTAAGGAAGCAACTGCTGCTGGAAGCTGTTGCATCCTTACAAAGGCAGCGGTTTGAAGGAGCAATTCTATACCTGAAGAGTCTGGTGTGAATTCGGGGGGGGGGGGGGGGCGCCCCAAGGTTTTTTTTTTTACACAATCATTATAGCCGATTGGCTGAATTGGCCATACAGGGATGAGTCACTAGCTGCTAGGATGCCCGTGTGCACACTTTTACTTATGTATATACAGTAGTCTTGTGTTATCTCAAGAAGTCTAATTACCACTTTTAGGGCCGGTTCACACCACAAAAATGCACTTCAGATCTGTTCCGGATGCGTTTCTGCATGTGTGTTTTAACGCATTTTGGGTGCGTTCCAGTGCGTTTCTGGTGCATGTTTGATGCGCTTACGTATGCAATCCAGGTGCTTTTTTGGTTTGTTTTTCACTAGGATAGGGTCCAGTGCATTTTTGATGCGTTCCAGTACAGTCCAGTGCAGGAAAAATGCAGCATGTTCTACTTTATTTTCTGGAACGGAAAAGCCCTGGAACTGACTGCACTGATGTGAACTATGCCATTGGAGACCATATAACCTACTTTTCATGCGTTTTTGATGTAGAACAAAAACACACTAGACTGCATGTGGTGTGAACAGTGTTGGTCATCTTACTTTAAAAAAAGTAATTAGTTAAGTTACAAATTACTTCTCCCAAAAAGTAATTGCGTTAGTAACTCAGTTACTACATTGGAAAAGTAATTAGTTACGCAGCAAAGTAACTGACTTTTTTTTTAAATATTCTATATGTGTAACTAAGGGGCGGGTCTAGTATTACTGTAACCAAGGGGCGCATTTATTATTATTGTTACATATCGTGTAACCAAGGGGCTGCTCTATTATTACTCTAACCAAGGGGCAGATCTGTTATACCGTGTAAGCAAGGGGCGGGTCTATTATTATTATATCGTGTAAGGGGCGGATGGCTACAGAAGAGGGCGAATGTTAAACTAATGGGCAGAGCTCGATATATAACAATAATAATAAATGCGCCCCTTGGTTACAGTAATACTAGACCCGCCCCTTAGTTGCACGATAGATGCCCCTTGCAGAGTAGCACGAGCATCGGAAGCTTGCGGCATTGCCTCGTACAATTACATGTTAACTGCACCTGCGTGTGTAGAGTTCACTCAGAGCTGTTTAGGTTCTGCAATTTTCGGAAGCTCCGTAGTCCTTTGTACTGCGCAAGCCCTGCGCCTGCGCAGTACAGGGGGTCCTTATCCGGCGGGGGAATTTTTTCGGCAGGACACCGGAATTACACTACTGCCATCTAGTGGCGGTAGATGTAATTGGGGTAACTAAGCCAAAGTAATGGGAACTGAGTTACCATGAGGGGAAAAGTAATCAGTTAGATTACTCGTTACCCTCTAAAGTAACTGCGTTAGGTAACTCAGTTTATTTTAACTCAGTTACTTACATCACTGGGTGTGAACTGGCCCTAATGCAGTTCTGTACGCTTTTTTTCTGCACACGTGCTAGTTCACACCAGTCGCAGTTCCGTTCAGTTCTGTACGCTTTTTTCTGCACAAACTGTGAACCTGACTGCATGGTGTGAACTAGAGCCATTGGAATACATGGAAAACACTGTGCATGCATTTTTAGTGCAGAAAAAAAGTGCACAGAACTGAACGGAACTGCATCTGGTGTGAACTGGCCCTAATGCATGCACAGTGTTTTCCATGTATTCCAATGGCTCTAGTTCACACCATGCAGTCAGTTCTAGGTAGTTTCTGGTCAGTTTCTGCACCAACCTACTTTACTCAATGCTTAATCGCATAGCGAGGCAATGGACAAGATAAAATATAGTTCAATTTAATTATAAGAACCTGGATATCAATATATCATACAGTGGTGTGAAAAAGTGTTTGCCCCCTTCCTCATTTCCTGTTCCTTTGCATGTTTGTCACACTTAAGTGTTTCGGAACATCAAACCAATTTAAACAATAGTCAAGGACAACACAAGTAAACACAAAATGCAATTTGTAAATGAAGGTGTTTATTATTAAAGGTGAAAAAAAATCCAAACCATCATGGCCCTGTGTGAAAAAGTGATTGCCCCCTAAACCTAATAACTGATTGGGCCACCCTTAGCAGCAACAACTGCAACCAAGCGTTTGCGATAACGTGCAATGAGGCTTTTACAGCGTCCTGGAGGAATTTTGGCCCACTCATCTTTGCAGAATTGTCCTAATTCAGTTACATTAGAGGGTTTTTGAGCATGAACGGACTTTTTAAGGTCATACCACAACATCTCAATAGGATTCAGGTCAGGACTTTGGCTAGGCCACTCCAAAGTCTTCATTTTGTTTTTCTTCAGCCATTCAGTGGTGGACTTGCTGGTGTGTTTAGGATCATTGTCCTGCTGCAGAACCCAAGTTCGTTTCAGCTTGAGTACACGAACAGATGGTCAGACATTCTCCTTCAGGATCTCTTGGTAGACAGCAGAATTCATAGTTCCTTTTATCACGGCAAGTCTTCCAGGTCCTGAAGCAGCAAAACAGCCCCAGACCATCACACTACCACCACCATATTTTACTGTTGGTATAATGTTCTTTTTCTGAAATGCAGTGTTCCTTCTACGCCAGATATACTTGGACACACACCTTCCAAAGAGTTCCACTTTTGTCTCATCGGTCCACAGAATGTTGTCCCAAAAGTCTTGGGGATCATCAAGATGTGTTGTGGAGAAATTGAGATGAGCTTTGATGTTCTTTTTGCTCAGCAGTGGTTTTCTCCTTGGAACTCTGCCATGCAGGCCATTTTTGCCCAGTCTTTTCCTGATGGTGGAGGCATGAACGCTGACCTTAACTGAGGCAAGTGAGGCCTGCAGTTCCTTGGACGTTGTTGTGGGGTCTTTTGTGACCTCTTGGATGAGTCGTCGCTGCGCTCTTGGGGTAATTTTGGGCGGCCGGACACTCCTGGGAAGGTTCACCACTGTTCCATGTCTTCGCCATTTGTGGATAATGGCTCTCACTGTGGTTCGCTGGATTCCCAAAGCTTTGGAAATGGCTTTATAACCATTTCCAGACTGATATATCTCAATTACTTTCTTTCTCAATTGTTCCTGAATTTCTTTGGGTCTCGGCATGATGTGTAGCTTTTAAGGATCTTCTGGTGGACCTTACTGTGTCAAGCAGCTTCTATTTAAGTGAAGCCTTGATTGTGAACAGGTGTGGCAATAATCAGGCCTGGGTGTGGCTAGAGAAATTGAACTCAGGTGTGGACAACCACAGTTATAGTATGTTTTAACAAGGGGGGGCAATCACTTTTTCACACAGGGCCATGATGGTTTGGATTTTTTTTCACCTTTAATAATAAACACCTTCATTTACAAATTGCATTTTGTGTTTACTTGTGTTGTCCTTGACTATTGTTTAAATTGGTTTGATGTTCCGAAACACTTAAGTGTGACAAACATGCAAAGGAACAGGAAATGAGGAAGGGGGCAAACACTTTTTCACACCACTGTATATGCTGGACATATAGGAATGTTTACGTGTATGCTAAGATACCTAACACGAAAGACTCCTAAGATATGTATCACCAAAGGAGGCCCACACCCAGATAGATACTCCCCATACCAGAGTGCCTGAATCTCCCTAAAAAAGAGATGGAAACGGGGGATGGCCTTCTTATAGTTTGAGATACCCAACGTTAAATTAATGTCACTGACATTTGTTAACAAGATGTTTCTATATTTACCTTCCTTAACCACTTCAGCCCCGGAAGGATTTACCCCTTCTTGACCAAGCCCTTTTTTGCGATACGGCACTGGGTCGCTTTAACTGACAATTGCATAATCATGCGACGCTGTACCCTAACAAAATTAACGTCCTTTTCTTCCCCACAAATAGAGCTTTATTTTGGTGGTATTTGATCACCTATGTGGTTTTTATTTTTTGCGCTATAAACAAAAAAATAGCGACCATTTTGAAAAAAAAAGCAATATTTTTTACTTTTTGCTATAATAAATATCCCAGAAAAAAATATAAAAAAACGAATTTCTTGCTCAGTTTAGGCCGCTATGTATTCTACATATTTTTGGTAAAAAAATGGCAGTAAGTGTATATTGATTGGTTAGCGCAAAAGTTATCGTGTCTACAAATTAGGGGATAGATTTATGCCATTTTTATTATAAATTTTTATTTTTATTAGTAATGGCGGCGATCTGTGATTTTTATTGTGACTGCGACATTGCAGCGGACAGATCAGACACTTTTGACACTATTTTGGGGCCATTGGCATTTATACAGCGATCAGTGCTATAAAATGCACTGATTACTGTGTAAATGTCACTGGCGGGGAAGGGGTTAAACACAAGGGGGGCGATCAAGGGGTTAAGTGTGTTTCCTGGGCGTGTTCTAACTGTAGGGGGGATGGGCTCACTAGAACACTGCTCCCGATCACTGGATCCCTGTCATGGTGCTAGGCAGAACAGGGAAATGCCTCGTTTGCATCTCCCCGTTCTACCACTCCATGTCACAATCGCAGGCCACTGGCAGACATGCAGTCCCCAACCCCCCGATGACGCAGCGACGTATGGGTACGTTGTTTTGCGCACCCGTGTCACTTTGCTGACTTATATCGGCGTGAGCCAGTTGGCAACTGGTTAAACTGTTTCTTAGAAATTCATAGAGAAATGTTAAGCTAAACGATTCTTAGGCTGCATTCACACCTGGGCGTTTTGTAGCTTGAAGCCTGAAGCTACAAAAGCTAGAGGGGAAAAAATACATTATTCTCTATGGAGATGGTTCACATCTCCACTCCAAAACGCCTGAAGCCCTACGCCTGAAGCTCAAACAAGTTCCGGACCCTTTTTTGTCGCGCGAATCGGGCAGATTTGGACGTTTTTATTCTTTTTACATTGGTGACCTTTTGCTCTGCACAAAATTCGCGGCAAAACGCGGTAAAAAACGCCGCGAATCGCGGTAAAAAAACGCCGCAAATCGCGGTAAAAAACGCCGCGAAAAAACGCCGCAATTCGCGCGATTTTCTGCCTGAAAGGTGTGAATGCAGCCTTAGACGAACTAACAACATGGTAGCAGAAACCTTAATGATAGATAAGACACAACATGTCCCAGGTAAACTCAGGCTGCAGAACCTATGAGATTAAAAACACTCATACCTCAATAAGATTAAACCCACCCACCAGAGCACCTCCCACCTACCCTCCAAAAACAACAGCTCATTTTGTTTAATAACAACTGTAGTTGGATAACTATCAATCATAACCAAAGAGCCTTCAACCGTGAACTACTAAGTAGACACTTAGGCCCAGTCCACCTAGGACCAAACCTCTTCCCCCTTCACCCCCCCTTCTTTTTTTTTTGTTGTCTAAATGGCCTACTCTCTACTAGGAAAATCACTGAGCATCATCTCACATAACATGAACAGCATAAATAATTAAATGGGTAAGTATACAGTCCCCTAGTATAGAGGCGAATGGAATATCTGAACGTGGCCACACACAGCAAGGAAAGCTGTCCACGGGGGTGTAGCACCAAAAGGGGCACACTTTTCCCCTATGTATGCAGCAATACCAACTTAAACCCCAATATAATGACTCCCCCTATGAGATAAGCATAGTTCTTACACATTCAGATATTCCTCTCGCCTCTATACTTAAAGGGACTGTATACTTACCCGTTTAATAACTTGGTGCGGTATCCATGGGCCATCTCTTGGTACTATTCATATTGTATTGAACATGCTTATAGTGGGAATTTGTGACCACTTACCGCTGTGTGTGATTTATACTCAAATACTTACACATGACTACTATATACCAGTGGTATCTACTATAGACCACATGATATTTGTACCCTACTATTCTAAATACACATATGCAATTTAGTTTTTTCGGTTGTTTGTCAGTTTGGTCAAGTTCTCCCACACCTTGAGCCACAAGTTTACCAGCACCTACCCAGTATCTGTCCTGAGGAAGCTATTATTTTAGTGAAACGCTTCAACGAGCAAGATTTTGGAGGCATTACTGGATCAGAATTTTTTCTTTTACCTTGATACCTTTTTTTTTTTTTTTTTATCTTTTTATTGAGTTTTTATATACATAACATACAACAGTGGATATGTCCACTTAGGACAATATCCATAACCAGGCCAAGTGGCCTACCCTATCTAACAAGACCTGCCATCTAAAAACCCATCCCCCCCTCCCCCTTCCCGCCTACCAGTCACATCTCGATATTTATGGAGAATCAACCGTTTGCTGTTACTCATGTATGCGTGGTGCTGCTGTGTACAGTCTACGGTACCATTCTTAGCAGGAATTACCCCTTAGCGTAAATGTTAAGTATTAGGTCACGTAGAAGGAGAACCCAGCTGGCCCAGTGCCCGTTATCCTCATGTCCCCCCTTTTACCCTACAGTGGTGCTGGAGTTAAACCACGAGTGTCATATTTTTTCACATTTTTTCATACAGCCCCTAGTGGCTTTGTAGTAAGGTAGCATTGAATTTACCAGACCTTTCCAAGTGGAGATGCTCGGAGCCTCTGATTTTTTCCAGGCCAGCAAGATAGCTTTTCTTCCGTAAAAAAAAGAGCACATTCAACATTGTACGCATGGCCCGTGTAGGCACTACATCATCTACTAGACCCAAGAGACAGACCTTAATGGTCATTGGTATAGGAACTGATATTAGTTCCGTAACACATGAAACGATATCAGTCCAGAATCTCTGGATATAAGGACAGTGCCAAAAAATGTGGTCGGCGTCAGCAGGTGAATGGAGACATCTCCAACACTCTGTCGAGGCCATGGGAAAGATTTTACCAAATCTGGCAGGTGTGTACTAGCTCCTGTGCAAAAATTTGAACTGAATCAACCTATCTCTCGCGGACACCAAGTGCGTGAACGGTTGGGTCCACAGGTCATCCCAGTCCTCGCCTTGTACATCTGGGACTTCTATCACCTATCTTTCCCTACATCTGGTGATTGCTTTTGGGGTTACCTTGAAGAATTCTTTGTAAGTTTCCGAAAGAAGTTTTGCCATTTCGTCACTTGTCAGCATTGTCTCAAGAGACGAGGGCAGGGATTCTACTCTCTGCCCGTGAAACGGCACCTGGAAGGTGTGTCGAACCTGTAAGAATCTAAATAGATAGGAGTTAGGAAGGTCATGTTTTGATTTTAATTGGGGGAAAGGTTGTAGTTCGCCATAGGATGTTATGTCTTTCAATGTCTTGATTCCCTTAATCGCCCATATAATGGGATCTGGTAAATTATAGAAAAAAATGTAAACAATTTATACCACTAGGCCATTTCTTTCTTTATAAATATATCATTTTGAAAATCTTTTTATTTCTATTTTTTTTTTTTTTTTACATCACCAAATTATAAATATGATTTTATTATCATTTATCATTATCGTTACTATTATTTAATTATTTACAAATTACTTTCTGTTTCCCTTTTTATCAAATTACACGTAATAATTGGCTTGATAATTTATGTAAAATGACATGTATTTCTATTCTGGCTTGACAATTTTTTGCAATGATGTCACTCTGTAAACTATTATAAGCTTTCAATAAACCATGATTGTGGAAAAAAAAAAAAAAAAAAGAAAGAAAAAGGGGAGTATTTGAGTAGTTTAGCAAAAGAAAATTGGGGAGTGCGACACCACTCATGCCACAAAAATGCTATGCGTTGTCAGCCCAAAACAGGATTTCAGAGTGCATTTCAGCAGATTAAGCATTTATCTGTGTAGCGGGGTCGTACCCCTTTTAGGGGAAGAGACTACATCCCTCATGATTCCCCAGGCTCCCGGGCTGCTTGTTTCCGCCCGAGAGGCTGCTGGGGGAGGTTATAAAAAGGAAGAGCGGAGACCGCCTCTTCCTCTTGGGACACTTCCTCTTCTGAGGCCTGACCTGACTGGTCTCCCTCTCATGACTGAGCTTGTGACGCGGAGGCTACAGCCAGCGGAGACACCTGTGCGGACCGGAGCTGAAGGCCTGAAGCCTGGGCCTTGCAGCAGATGGAGTGAGACTCTCATCCCTCAGAGTCAGCAGCAGCGGAGCGGAGACTCTTCCCTACCGTCGGTCGGTCGGAGCTGAGGACCGGAGCGCAGGGGCTGTGACTGAGGAGACCAGAGCCGCCATTGGAGGGACCGGAGCTGAGGACGGTACCCAAGGATTGGTGAGAGAGCTGAGAGGCTCATCCTGCATTGATACACACGTTTTATGCCTATTGAACTGCCTAGGCGCAATTGACTTCAGAGCAGCAAATGTTACTTTCTGTGGATTACAAAGACACCATTTAAAGCTACATGTGCACCACCTCTACAGATTTATTGCCGGTGAAGAACACTGTACTAGTACAAGGACTGAGCTCTATTGCTAGGGATCAGGCCTGGTCCGTTAGGTAGGCGCAGATAGATTTATTGCACCTCAGGGGTGCATAGCATGCGGTCGCCACACTTGGCGCTCCGTTCCCCATTGCTAGTTTGATACATATGTGTGTACATGTTAAAGTGCATATTGCAGGGACCTGCTAAAGTATTGTAAGTCATATGTTTAAATGCATGTTACTATTTCTTTTCCTTACTGACAAAGTAAAGCCAGTTATTCTTATCTCAGCAGTCTGCTTGTGAGTTCATACCCATTACACTTAGAGTATAAGTGATGTTTATATGTGCATAGATTCATACCCCTTGACTAACTGTGCCAGAGCGGGTAGAGCAAATTGCCGGGGTTGGTGGAGCTGTACTCAGGGACCCAAAACAAACCAGCGGCTCTCTTAACTGGGGGTAGCGCTACACGTGGGGGCTCGTCATCCGGGATCCTGAGTAAGCGGGAAAAGCCGCCAGAAGGTACCGGCATGGACCCAATAGAAGTGGGACGGTGGTCCGCAACATGGGCCGCTGACCCAGCCGCAGCAGCAGTCATTGAACTGCCAGGGATATGGCAGAGAGAGGCAGTCAAGCAGCTCATAATGTCATTATCCCCATGCCAGAAGTCATGGATAATGGACATGAGAAATGATGCTGGGTACACATACGCCTTAATAGAATGGAAGGAAGAGACTCCAGAGCAGTTCAGGAGCCAAAGCATACAGGCACCGAATGGCCAGGCCTATCAAGTGCTGCATGCGCTGCCGCGCAAGGGAGACTACTCTCCTATGAAAGCCATTCTATCCCCAAAGAAGGAAGAGCAGAAGGGCGCGGAAAGTCCCACACAGACTACCCTTAGTGCAGAACTGTGTGCTGTCCTAGGGGAGATTGTGACTCAGTGCAGAAGAGACCCCGGGGATTACCCAATGTCGGGATACAGGAAACTCCGGATGTTTTCAGGGAGGACGCCTGTACCCTCGGGAGAAGAGGGATTTGAAGAGTGGTTAGATGGTGCCACGCAGGCCTTAGAAGAATGGGAGGTCTCAGAAGGCAGAAAGAAGCAAAGGATTGTTGAGAGCCTAAAAGGACCTGCCTTAGAGGCCATACGCAATCTGAAGACAAGCAAAAAGGATTGCACTGCCCAGGACTACATAGACATCCTGGAAAGTGTGTTTGGTGGGACAGAAAAAGTCACAGAACTTACCTATCAACTGGAACACTGTTACCAGAAGACAGGGGAGAAGCTGTCGGAGTATATGGGACGCATAGACAAGATCCTGCATAGGATTATCCTGAAGAAGGGGATAGATCCGGGGAAGGTAGATGAAGCCCGTGCCCAGCAGGTGATGAGGGGAGCCCAACCCCTGGACCCTGTCGCACTAGTACTACGTACCCGGCAGGATGGGAAGAGCCTGGACTACCCTGATCTCATTCGAATGGTCAGAGAAGAAGAGGCCATGTTGGAAGAGAAACGGGAAAAGCAAGTGATGGGGTCTACCAAACTTCCAGTGGCCACGGTCAGGTCGGCCTTAACCCCTGAAAGAGAGACAGAAGTAGATGCCCTGAAGTTGCAGATGTCCCAGATGATGGAGATACTGACATCTCTAGTGGCGAAAGAGACGCCCAGTCCCAAGAAAGAAACAAGCAGGAGGGAATTGTTTCCAGCTATTTCAGCACCAGCATCCCCACCTGACTACGGTGAGATGATCTGTTTTAACTGTGGCGGAGTGGGCCATATTGCAGCTGTATGTTCCAGTCCCAAGAAGAAGAAAACAGAAAGCCGCCAGCCGGCGGGAAACGCCAAAGGGTCCCGGTGAAGGAGTCAACCGGGTGCCCATCACCTTCAGTGAGCTCCAAGAAGCACAACAGGAAGAGAAAGCGAGGAGATCAAACCCCTAAAAAGGGGCCCAGGGATCCTCAACCAAGGTGCACTCCAGAGAAAGGGGGCAAGACCCCTCCGAAGAGACACAGCACTCCTAAACGTGAACTCTTCAAAGTGAGAGATAACAATGTCCCTCAACGGGTTCACACTCCCAGTAAGAGGGAGAAAATTAATGCATACCAGGCTCAAGAAAGGAGCAAGTGCAGATCAAGTAAAAAGGAAAAGAGTCCGCAGAAGAGGACAGCATTAACTCGGCCTTACCCAGAAGAGCTGGTCGGCCCATCTCCTACTGTACCTATCCAGGTGGAAGGAGTGTACACGAAAGCTCTCCTAGACACTGGAGCACAAGTGACCCTATTGTACAGGGACTTCTACGACAGATACCTGAGTCATCTGCCTATACAGAAGATAGAAGAGTTGGAGATAAGGGGACTGGGAACTCAGAGTTTCCCCTATGATGGATACCTACCCATACGGTTGACGTTTGACCCATCCGTAGCTGGGAAGTCTGAAGTGTTCGACACCTTAGCAGTGGTGTGTCCCCGCCCACCAGGAACCAGCAAGACGTCCCTGATTATAGGGACGAACACGGACCTAGTCAGAAGGCTTCTGACCCCCCTGGTGAAGAAAGAGAATCCTTCAGCTCCCAAGATCCATCCCATGCTGAAGGCAGCCTACCAGCGGTTGGTCCTAGAGCAGAAGACCCCAAGTGAGGGGATAGGAAGGGTATGGAGGCTTGGAAAAGAAGGAGCGGTGTTGCAGCCTGGAGAGGTGACCTGCATGAGAGCCACGGTGAAACTTACCTGGGAGCAGCCTGGCCCCTTTGTAATGTTGGAACCCGACCCAATGGAGGGTCACTCAGGTCTGGAAGTGATACCAGAAGTAATCTCATTGAAGGACCTGAAGAAGGCAAGAGGAAGAGTCCCTGTCAGTGTGAGGAACCCCACAGAGAGGCCCGTGGAGATCCCTGCCAGGATGCTTCTGGGGCAGGTGAGTCCTGCTGTCCCAGTTGGCTGGTCAGAAGTGAAGGGGACGGGTGAAGGAGAAGATGTTTGGAAGAAACTCTCCATGGAAAACCCTAACCTACCTGGAGCTTGGAAAGAAAGAGCCAAGGCCCAGCTGACCAGATGGGAGAAGATTTTCTCTAAAGATGAGTTTGATGTAGGGTGTGCGAGGAGTGCCACCCATCGAATCCGCATGCAAGAGGACAAGCCATTCAGAGAGAGAGTGAGGCGAGTCCCGCTAGCAGATCTGGAGGATCTGAGAGAGCAGCTTGCGGAACTGAAGAAGACGGGAGTGATTCGGGAGTCCAGAAGCCCCTATGCCTCCCCAATTGTGGTAGTCAGGAAGAAGAATGGGTCATTGAGACTCTGCATTGACTACAGAACTCTCAACAGAAGGACCATTCCTGACCAGTACACCACGCCAAGGATAGAAGATGCCTTGCAGAGTTTATCTGGAGCTAAGTGGTTCAGTGTGATGGACCTCAAGAGTGGGTATTACCAAATCCCCATGCATCCAGAAGACAGAGAAAAGACTGCCTTCATAACCCCAGTAGGATTCTTTGAGTTCAACAGGATGCCCCAGGGCCTATCTGGAGCTCCTGCTACGTTTCAACGCCTAATGGAGAGGACAGTTGGAGACATGAACCTCATAGAAGTCCTTGTGTACCTGGACGATGTTATTGTCTTTGGAAAGACTTTGGAAGAACATGAAGCCAGATTGGAGAAAGTACTGAAGAGGCTCAGTGAAGAGGGACTTAAACTTTCTCCCGAGAAGTGCCGGTTCTATCAGTCTTCTGTGAACTATCTGGGACACATAGTGTCTGAAAAAGGAGTGGCTACAGACCCTGAGAAGTTGGAGGCAGTTACTTCGTGGCCAAGACCCACAACAGTTACAGAACTTCGGTCTTTCTTGGGGTTCTGCTCCTACTACCGCAGGTTTGTGGATGGGTTTGCCCGCATTGCCAAACCCCTCAACGAGCTGCTCAAGACAGAAGGAGAGGAAGATGGATTGGGGCCTAGGAGGCCTGGTGAATCGGTCAAAGACCAGTGGAATTCAAGGTGTGAAGAGGCTTTCAGAACTATCCCACCCACAAGTTGGAGTTCTTAGCCCTCAAGTGGGCAGTTGTTGACAAACTGAGAGACTATCTGTATGGGGCCGAGTTTACTGTAAAGACAGATAACAACCCCTTGACCTATCTATTCACCACCGCCAAGCTGGATGCAACTGGACACAGATGGTTGGCGGCGTTGTCTGGATTCAATTTCAGTCTCAAGTACAGACCAGGGGCTGGAAATAGGGATGCAGATGCCCTGTCCCGAAGATCCCATGTCATAGCTGATGATTGGAAAGACTGGACCCAAGTGGCACCAGATGGAGTGCGAGCCCTTTGTCAGGGGGCTGAACTCCAAGCCAGAGGAGGATCCAGAGCTGAAGAGATAGGAGTTACCACAGTGGGAGTCCCAAAGTGTTACTGTGGGGTAACTCAACTAGAAGAAGAGTGCCTACCGAGGCTGTCCTGGAAGACAAGAGTCCAGAGGGACTTCGCCTTCACCCTTCTAAAGAAGCTCGCCTACTGAGGAGAGAGTTGGACAAGCTACAGGTGCATCAGGGGGTAGTCTACCGAAGGGGCCCCTCTGATGGCCCAGAAGACAAGTGGCAGTTGTTTCTCCCAGAGAAGCATCGAGAGACTGTGCTGATTGCCTTACATGACCAGCATGGTCACTTGGGAGCAGAGAGAACCTTCCAACTTGTCAGAGACCGGTTTTATTGGCCCTGCATGAGGGCCGAAGTGGAGGAGTATTGCCATTCCTGTGCAAGATGCATTCAGAGAAAGACTTTACCCCATCAAGCTGCCCCAATGGGCCACCTACAGAGTCAAGGCCCAATGGATCTGGTATGCATTGATTTTCTCTGCCTCGAACCCGATTTGAGCGGATTGGGAAATGTTCTGGTGGTAACTGACCATTTCACTCGTTATGCTCAGACTTTCCCAACCAAGGATCAGAAGGCCTCTACAGTAGCCAAGGTACTTTTGGAGAAGTACTTTGTTCACTATGGACTGCCACAGAGAATCCATTCAGACCAAGGAAGGGACTTTGAGAGTCGCCTGATCAGGAAGCTACTAGATTCTCTGGGAGTAGAGAAGACTAGGACCACACCATATAACCCTCAAGGTGATGCCCAGCCTGAAAGGTTCAACAGGACCCTATTGAACATGTTGGGAACTTTGGAAACAGAGAAGAAGCAACATTGGAGTCAACACATTTCAGCTCTAGTGCATGCTTACAATTGCACCACAAGTGATGTGACGGGTTTCTCCCCTTACCGACTTATGTTTGGGAGAGAAGCAAGATTGCCAGTGGATTTGGCCTTCGGCGTATCCTTAGACCATGCCTCTGCTGCCTCCCACAAAGGATATGTGGACAGATTGAGGCACAGTCTGAAGATAGCTTATGAAAAAGCTCAAGCGGCCTCCGACCAGAGGGGGGCCCGAAACAAGAGGAACTTTGATTTGAAAGTTAGAGTACAGGACCTACAGCCTGGGGACCGTGTACTGTTACGCAATCTAGGGATCCCTGGGAAACACAAGATTGCTGATAGATGGAGATCAGAGCCATATATCATCTGTAGAAAGCTTCCAGGATTGCCTGTCTACAAGTTGAAGCCAGAAGGAAGAGTGGGGCCTTTGAAGACCTGGCATAGGAATCATTTGCTCCCGCTCACTGAAGCAGTCAGAATGCCTCCAGCAAGAGACGTACCTGAATCTGTTTCCATTCTGGATACCCCCAGGCCTAATACTAGGTCTCAGACATTCCAAGTTAAGGGTGGACAGGACCCCCAACCAGAAGAAGAAAGAGGAGAACTGGAATGGCTATGGCCTTCCTCAACTCCAGGAAATTCTGCCATAGATCTTCCACCTACTGAAGGGGTGGAAGATGGAACATTGAACCCAGAAGCCACAGAGTTTGTGCCATTCAGTGTTGTGCCTGAATGCTGGGAAGATATTCCTGGTCTCTACTCAGAGGAAGGAGTAGATGTTCCAGAACCAGAGATGTTGCCAGAATGTTTTCCCGAAGAAGTCCCAAGAGAACAGAGAGCTCGCAGAGTTGTGAAGCCTCCCAAGAAGTTAATTTACCCCAAGATGGGAGAAAGTTCAGAGGACTCTGTTACCACAGCAAGGAGAAGTGTTGAAGGCCCTGGCCCATCCACTGCTCATTTGGTGGAGGGCAACCCCAGCTCACTCTCTGGCACAGTTAAACAGGTCGCCCACACTGAAGTGACCTGTAGACAGGACAGCTCCCCATCTTATGCCAATTGGTGGGAAGCTCCTCTGTCCAAATTATGTGAAAGTGTTGTTCCCGAGAAAGTTTGTAGTTTGAACACTGTCTTTGGGGACCAAAGATTCAAAGTGGGGGGAGTGTGTAGCGGGGTCGTACCCCTTTTAGGGGAAGAGACTACATCCCCCATGATTCCCCAGGCTCCCGGGCTGCTTGTTTCCGCCCGAGAGGCTGCTGGGGGAGGTTATAAAAAGGAAGAGCGGAGACCGCCTCTTCCTCTTGGGACACTTCCTCTTCTGAGGCCTGACCTGACTGGTCTCCCTCTCATGACTGAGCTTGTGACGCGGAGGCTACAGCCAGCGGAGACACCTGTGCGGACCGGAGCTGAAGGCCTGAAGCCTGGGCCTTGCAGCAGATGGAGTGAGACTCTCATCTCTCAGAGTCAGCAGCAGCGGAGCCGAGACTCTTCCCTACCGTCGGTCGGTCGGAGCTGAGGACCGGAGCGCAGGGGCTGTGACTGAGGAGACCAGAGCCGCCATTGGAGGGACCGGAGCTGAGGACGGTACCCAAGGATTGGTGAGAGAGCTGAGAGGCTCATCCTGCATTGATACACACGTTTTATGCCTATTGAACTGCCTAGGCGCAATTGACTTCAGAGAAGCAAATGTTACTTTCTGTGGTTTACAAAGACACCATTTAAAGCTACATGTGCACCACCTCTACAGATTTATTGCCGGTGAAGAACACTGTACTAGTACAAGGACTGAGCTCTATTGCTAGGGATCAGGCCTGGTCCGTTAGGTAGGCGCAGATAGATTTATTGCACCTCAGGGGTGCATAGCATGCGGTCGCCACACTTGGCGCTCCGTTCCCCATTGCTAGTTTGATACATATGTGTGTACATGTTAAAGTGCATATTGCAGGGACCTGCTAAAGTATTGTAAGTCATATGTTTAAATGCATGTTACTATTTCTTTTCCTTACTGACAAATTAAAGCCAGTTATTCTTATCTCAGCAGTCTGCTTGTGAGTTCATACCCATTACACTTAGAGTATAAGTGATGTTTATATGTGCATAGATTCATACCCCTTGACTAACTGTGCCAGAGCGGGTAGAGCAAATTGCCGGGGGTTGGTGGAGCTGTACTCAGGGACCCAAAACAAACCAGCGGCTCTCTTAACTGGGGGTAGCGCTACATCTGTAATTGCAGGATCTTTAAAGAGATTAAACTTTGGGAAAGGTGCATGTATTGCAGATATGTATTGCATTTTTTTTTTTTTTTCCTTGACATACACATTAAAGAGCCCTATCAAGATATTTAGCATTTGGAAATACAGGAGAATATTTATTAAAAAACCAGCAGCACCAATTTAACATGTCATGCTTTGCTTTGTTATCTAAAATATGAAAAAATACAGCGACAAGTACATTCCTAGATTGATAACCAAATCTTTTTTATTTTTTCGGTAAATTCATTGCAAATGCACTTGGGCTTGAATTTCTCTGGCTTCTTTGTCATGCTGTAGTTTGTTTAAATGGACACTTACATCTTTACTTTTAATGTGAAAATTAAATTAGTTCTGTTAAAATGACTTTAAGAGGTTAGGAATCCCCCTGCACAGTGACATGAAAAAAAAAACACGCCGTACAGAATGAATCATTGCCCTACACTGCAGTGTTTGTATATGTTTTAGTGTATCCAGGCAAAGACTTTCAACTTTCCATCCTACAGTTCGAGCTGTAGTTTCCTGAATGCCAGCCAGGAAAGTTTGTGTAGATTTGGCAGAGATGCTGTGGGAAGCCTAGTTCAAGAGTAGCTTGAGTGCTAAAACAGAGACTTTCTTATAAAGACGGAGCACTGCAACTCCTTCCTTTGTTTCAGTGTAAAAAAATGGTTAGAGAGATTAATATCAAAGCCTATTGTACATGCTTAAGGTTTCCATTACTCTAACACCATTTTGGCAAATGTAATCTGATAGCTTCAGCTGCAAAACCAATTAGTGACTGTTCTTAATATATCTATATACTAATGCTTCAACAATTCAGAATTTTGTAGTTTGGCTGCAAGCCACTTACTTCTGCTCTCTTGAGAAGGGTCTGAAAAATTAAGATAACAAAATGACTTCATATTTCTTTTCAATAAGGAAACAAGGCCAGCTTCCTTCATTTATTAATTGAAAGACGTCAAGGTCCACGTGGTACATGTAAATTCGTAAAATGATGTTGTTATCTTTTTACATGCCAGATACTTGCAAGGAATGCAAGGAAGAGAGACATTTTGAAGTTTGGATTCATTCAACAAAATTATAACAACCTGTTGTATATAACGAGAGTGATATAAAAAGTTGCAATGCAGCCTCTGGCCTGATAGTGTAATACCACCTGAAGTAAGTGTTAATTGTGAACTGTAATAGAGTGAGCTAGGTGTTCCCCTGGTGCCCCTAGGGGCAATAATCCCAACTGACCTCTCAACAGCAACACCCATATGGATTCCACATCAGCTGTAGGCATACAAACTGCTCCCTATATACTCCAGTGACCAGCTATGTATCTCAAACTATTGAAATATATCACAGTTACAGACAAAAACAGTGTTATAAATCTTTAACTTTGGTAGTGACAAAATGCAAAGCATTTGAAGAAGAAAAATAATTTGAAGGCCACTTCTAAGTTGTGAAATGACCACAGATTTTAAAAAATGTCTTTACAGAAGGACCGTATCTTCTTCTCCATCTTCTTAGCCGGTGACATGATATGTTGCTACCTGTCCATACATGTTACTCTGAATCATTTTAAGAAAGTATTGCTGAGCAAAATCCATTGGCGCTGATACTGTGATTCTGGTAGTTAGGTCTCCAATCAGAAGGGATCTTCTTGGACTACATTGATACCATTCTATGGGCCATCTATGCAGTTTTCCATGTTCAGCCTCCCTTTATATTTAGTTCCCCATGATTACGTCTGCTTTGAGACGAAACGTCGGAGGAGTGACGTGCTGACGTCACCGCGAGTGTCAGCGTTCCCGAACCAAGTACGGACGCTTAGTGTTACAGCCGGCCGGCCGCATTTTTTTATCTAGTGATTTTATGCACTTTGGAGTGCCTTCTATTTATGCACCTTAGAGTGCCTTTTATCTGTTTACTACTGCCCAATAAATACCCCAGCGGGTCCCACCTATGATCCCCTCTCTGTGTTTTTATTTCCTCTTATGACCGAGTCCCCACTCCACACATTGTGACACCGGAAATCAGAGGGTCCGCACACTGATGTTCCACGATTGGAGATCCCAATACAGCAGTGGATGGTGACGGCCCCATTGAAGGAATAGAGGATCCGGGAGGAAAAGGCCCTGGCTGGGTATTAGCCATCTGCTGTTATTATCCCGGGAGCTGGTAAGAGAACAACTTTAACGGTGGTGGATAAAGAGCCTCTCTAGAAATTACACAGTCACTTTTGATTTTCTCATCACTCACACGGACTGCACTATTTTTTACCTTTGGAGCTCTATTGGACAACTTACAATCCACTTCTGATTGAATTTTTTTCTCTCTCACAGGATTTATTCCATAAACATTTTTTGCTGAAAATATTTTTTCTTTACAGTTTTTTTTAGTAAAACCGTTATTCATTTATATATCATCATACATAGACTTTGTTTGGATAATTCACCAGTTGCTATTTCACTACACAGTGCACTTTTCACTAATGTGGTGATTGTTTGCCAATACGTATTTGTGCTAATATCCCTGGCACTTTTATTTTTCACTGGTATGTTGTTTAATGTCACGATTTTATTATTTATTCTTTAGCGCAACTTTTTATATTTTTCTCCCTTTATATACATATGGCACAGTGTACCAATAGTATCTCAGTTTAGGTGGATGTTTTGGTAGGTTTGCAGTTGTACCATACTCTTTCCATTTTCAGATGATGGATTGAACAGTGCTCCATGAGATGTTCAAAGCTTGGGATAATTTTTTATAACCTAACCTTGCTTTAAACTTCTCCACAACTTTATCCCTGACTTTCTGGTGTGCTCCTTGGCCTTTATGATGCTGTTTGTTCACTAAGGTTCTGTTTTAGAGGTCTCACTAGATGACCAACCATGGCACATGTGTATGCACATGCCCTGATAGTGAGCCCTTCAGTCAGGGTCACGGCTGGGCTAGGATTGTCACAGAGGATTACATGGGATCACACCAATGGCTTGTGCGCAGACATCTGGCATTGGTCCTGATCTCAAAAATGCTATGTCTTGGTAGGAGACTGTGCTGGTTGGTTCCTTTGCATCTATTTCACAACAATCAATGATGCCCCCCCCCTTTGCCCTCATGCCACCTGCTACCTTACCAGGGTAGTGTGGGGTAGAGAAGCAAGGAAGGTGGCCCTCATCATGTTAGATCTCCACCAGAGACATCAAAGTGTGAGAGAAAAATTCACAGATCTGATACTAAATTCTCTTTTGTTGTTAAATAAATGTTGATAGCAAAGCATAGGGGATTCTGCAAAACACACTGTTATGCTCTTTGTAGACATCACTTATGCCCCGTACACACAAGCGGAATTTACAACAGAAAAAGTCAGACAGAAGCTTTTCATCATATATTCCGACCGTGTGTATGCCCCATCTGACTTTTTACGTCGTAAATTCTGACGGACCTAGAAAGAGAACCAATTGCTATCGGGAAAACCGCTCGTCTGTATGCTGTTCCGACGTACCAAAAACAACGCATGCTCTGAAGCAAGTACGAGATGGAAGCTATTGGCTATTGGACTTCCTTTTTCTAGTCCCGTTGTACGTGTTGTACATCACCGCGTTCTTGACAGTCGGAATTTGGTGTGATTGTGTGTACGCAAGACTTCCGTCGGAAAAACCTTCAGAGTTTATTCCGGCGGGAAAACCGGTCGTGTGCACAGGGCATTACTGTAAGTACAACATTGCTAATAGTATATAACATGGAAACATCAATCTAACTGGCATGGCCAATACAGTGTTGTTTTGTCAGGTGTTTGAAACATCGTACAAGCCATTGTCCAGAATAAGGAACCCAGACAATCGTTCTGGCAATGCTGACCTTATTTCAACCACAGTACGTATTCAATGTTTTCAAAGTAGAGAAAAATGAATGAGACCAACCCAGTTTAATAAAGATTTCATTCTTCTTAATCATCCTTCTATAAGTTAGAGATAAAACAAATAAACACTGATGACAGTTGGTAAGATATGTAAACTCTTCTCATAAGTTTCTCTTGTTGTAGCAAGATTTCTGTTTCCTTGGAAACAGTTTTCTAAATTAACTGAAGAGAATGCGTAGCCTGCAGCAAGTAGGCTCCGCCACAGTTTAGGAACTATTCCAAGAAGATGCAGATTGTTTACTTGGAAAGTGGCATAACAAACAAAAGGGAAACAGACGAGTGTCTGTACTGTGATTCCAACAAGACATTCATGCATCACATTCTACAAATAGTTAACAGCACATTGTATGAAGTACAATAGTGCAATAATTAAAATACACTTTAGATACATTTTAAAAGAGCTAAAAATGATAGAGCTGTATATTGTATTTAGTAATAGGTCATCCCTGTAAAGTTTTCGGGAAAGATTAAAGAATAGTACATTTCAATGGAAAAATGTGTATGCATTTGTGGCTGTTCCTGTACATGTGTGGGTGTAGCAGAACAAGATGGTGGACAACACTGGACAATGAGAGATAAAGATAATGGGGCAGAGATACAATTTGTGTAAAATATGCAGCTGTCCAATGGCCCACTATGATTTACACTCACCGGCCACTTTATTAGGTACATCTTGCTATTAACAGGTTGGACCCCCTTTTGCGTTCATAATTGCCTTAATTCTTCGTGGCATAGATTCAACAAGGTGTTGGAAACATTCCTCAGAGACTTTGGTCCATACTGACATGATAGCATCGTGCAATTGCTGCAGATTTTTCTGCACATCTATGATGCAAATCTCCTGTTCCACCACATTCCAAAGGTGCTCTATTGGATTGAGATCTGGTGACTGTGGAGGCCATTGGAGTAGAGTGATCTCATTGTCATGTTCAAGAAACCAGTTTGAGATGATTTGAGCTTTATGACATGGTGCATTATCTTGCTGGAAGTAGCCATCAGAAGATGGGTACACTGTAGTCTGAGTACCTGTCACAGTTCATCTGAGTACCCGATTACCTGAGTACCTGTCACAGTTCATTTGAGTACCTGAGTACCTGTCACAGTCCATATGAGTACCAGAGTACCTGAGTACCTGCCACAGTCCATATGAGTACCCGAGTACCTGAGTACCTGTCACAGTCCATATGAGTACTGAGTACCTGAGTAGCTGTCAGCGCCCTTCAGAGTACCCGAATACCTGTCACCAGGCCATCAGAGTACCCGAGTACCTGTCACCAGGCCATCAGAGTACCCGAGTACCTGTCACCAGGTCATCAGAGTACCGGAGTACCTGTCACCAGCCATCAGAGTAACTGAGTACCTGTCACCAGCCCATCAGAGTACCTGTCACCAGCCCATCAGAGTAACCGAGTACCTGTCACCAGCCCATCAGAGTACCTGTCTGCAGCTCATTAAGTTACCAGAGTACCGGAGTACCTATCTGCAGCCCATCAGAGTACCCGAGTACCTTTTTGCAGCCCATGTCTCATAGAATATATGTTGGGGTGTTTGCTTTCCAAAATGGGGTCATTTTGTGGGTAATTCCACTGGGCGGGTGCTCAAGGACCTTCAAAAGTGTGATAGGTAGGAATGAAATGAGATGTGTTATTTATGCTCCTAGGTACTACTTCAATGTTGGGCCTCTTTATGTGGCCAGGCTGTGTAAAAGTCTCACACATGTGGTATCGCCATACTCAGGAAGAGTAGCAGAATGTATTTTGGGGTATAATTTTTGCTATATACATGCTATGTGTTAGAAATATCTTATAAATTGACAACTTTGTGTAAAAAAAAAATAAGTTTTCATTTTTTTTCCACATTTTCAAAAAACTTTTGGAAAAAAATGAACAGTTCAAAAGACTCATTATGCCTCATAGATTATATGTTGGATGTTTTCTTTCCAAAATGGGGTCAATTTGTGGGCAATTCCATTGTCCTGGGGCTCCGGGGCCTTCAAAAGTGTAATAGGTGGTTGAGAAATGAGATGTGTCATTTATGCTCGTAGAACGCCTGAAGGTGCTACTTCAATATTGGTCCTCTGTATGTGGCCAGGCTGTGTAAAAGTCTCACACATATGGTATTACCATACTCGGGAAGAGTAGAAGAATGTATTTTGGGGTGTAATTTGTTGTATGCATATGCTGTGTGTGAGAAATAACCTGATAATATGACAATTTTGTAAAAAAAATAAATCTTCATTTTGCAAAGAATTGTGGGAAAAAATTACAACTTAAAAAAACTCACCGTGCTACTTACTTAATACCCTGGAATGTCTACTTTCTAAAAAGGGGTCATTTGGGGGGTATTTGTACTTTCCTGACTTGTTAGAGCCGGTTCACACCAGGGCGACTCAGGATCCGACTTCAGGTCGCCCTGAGACGCCCCAAGTCGTCCCAAGTCGTGCTGTAATGTTAATCTATGGAGCCGTCTCAATGCACACTACTGAAGTCGCTCCGACTTCAAAAAAGGTTCCTGTACTACTTCAATCCGACTTCTAGGTGACTTGTACCCATTTATTTCAATGGAAGTCGCCTCCAAGTCGGATCTCCATCTATTTTGAAGCGACTTTACAGGAAAATAAATTTGTTTACTCAGGCAAACCCCACCCTCCCAGAGAGCTGATTATTCTGTGATTGGCCACAGCCAAAGTCGCCTGGCCTTGGGGGGGCCACATAAAGGTGTTTTTTAAATAACTCAAAGTCACGTTGAAGTCGCTTCCAAGTTGATTCCAAGTTGCCTTGCTAAGTCACGCTGTAAGTCGTGTTGCCCCAGTGTGAACCGGCACTTTGTGTCTCAAGAAATGAGTTTTACCTGATGTACTGAAGGCCTGATCAGATCTGATCAATTTTCAGTGATTAGCACCATAGTTTGTAGACTCTATAACTTTCACAAAGACCAAATAATATACACTAATTTTTTTTTTACCAAAGATATGTAGCAGTATAAATTGTGGCCAAAATGTATAAAGAAAAATTACTAATTATCAAAATGTTATGACAGAAACAAAGAAAGAGGCATTTTTTTCACAAAATTTACGGTCTTTTTTTATTTATAGCACAAAAAATAAAAAAACCCACTAGTGATTAAATACCACCAAAAGAAAGCTCTGTTTGTGTGAAAAAAAAGTATGCAAGTTTCATATGCGTACAGTGTTGCATGAATGAGTAATTGTCGTTCAAACTGTGAGAGCGCTTAAAGCTGAAAATTGGTCTGGGCAGGAAGGGGGTGTAAGTGCCCTGTATTGAGGTGGTTAAACAATAGTTTACGCTCTTATTTTCTGTATGTCTTGTCTGACCATTAAAACTTCTTCTTTTGAAGGGTAACTCCATTTTCATAGGAAAAATATAGCAAAAAAAAAACAAACAAATAAAGCATAAACCATTGCAGCACAAGCCATATTGTAATTTATTGTTATTAAAAATTATATTACCTTTAAAAGCTCTGCCATTTTCTGTAAAATTCAATCCAATATGGCAACCTGGAGGCGTTCTTTACACCGTTGGTGTATGGAAAGCCCAGAGAGATGTCCTTTACTGCTTGTTTGATTGGTTTACTAATTTTCAAGTCTGCACTAAGATACAAGTCAGATTTTAGGCATCCTCTGCAACAAAAAAAAATTGTTTTGGTGAGATGCTTCTAAAGGGTTAATCACTTCTAAAAGATTGCAGACCTTGCAGCTTTCCTCATTAAAGTCCTGTAAGTGCATCAGCTGATCAAGAAAGTAACCCCTATTCAAAATCATGCACAACACATGATCTAACAAAGAGCTATTCCATCAGAATGGGAAACAGGTAGGGCAAATAAAGTTTGTCAAAATTCCTGCAAGGTACATTGATCCCCCAGAGGGGAATGTTTTTTCTCTCAACAAAATCGAGGTTGCTCCTAAAGTGGTTCTAAAGTCAAAAGGTTTTTGATCTTAGTGCATCCTATGCATTAAGATAACAAGCCTTCTGTGTTCTGCAGCCCCGCCCCCCTAATACGCCCCCTAATACTTACCTGAGCCCTGTCTTGATCCAGTGATGTTTCACTAGAGGCTCTCCCTCCTCATTGGCTGAGGCAGTCAGTCAGTGAGCCAATGAGGAGAGAGAAGGGGGAGCCCAGCTGTGGCTCCTTGTCTGAATGGACACACAGAGCAACGTTTCGGCTCGGGTGCCCCAATAGCAAGCTTGCTGAATCACACATCTTGGGGTCCTTCCCCCCCTTGGGGATCAGGACAACCAGCGCTTCTCTCATAGAAGGAGGTAGCCTACCATCCGACCTCGCCGCATTGAATACCTTCAACAGCCTGGGTGCCAGAACATTGCGGAAGGTATGATACCATTCCGAGGGAATGCCATCTAACCCTGGGGATTTTCGAGGGGCAAAGGAGGCTATCGCTCCTTCCACCTCCTCCACCGTTATACCCGCTTCCAGAACTCTACTTTCGTCCCCCGATATTGTTGGGAGGTCCACCTCAGTCAGATACTCCTCTAGCGCCCTATTGTCTTGTTGAGTCTGAGATTTATAGAGATCAGCATAAAACCGGGTAAACGTCCGCAGTATATCCAGTGAATCGCAGACCTCTACTCCCTGCATGTCATAGACTGCATTAATGTAGATCGGAACATATTCCGGTCTTGCAAGAAACGCGAGTAGTCTGCCATTTTTATCTCCAAATTCAAATATACGTCTGCGCTGCGCAAGATTAAGCTTTGTAGTCCGGTCAGTCAATGCAGTCTGGTATTCCCGTGTTTTAGCTCTCAACCGCAGGAGCTTCTCTCTAGTGGGGTCCCTAATGTACTCTGCTTCTGCCAATGTAGTCTCTGTCTCAATAGTTTGTACCGTAGATGCCAGCTGTTTTTTAAACCCGTTCACCTCTGCGATAAACACTCCCCTCAGAGTAGCCTTAAAAGTTTCCCATTGAAGAAGGGACTCAGCATTACCATTTTCAGCCCAGAAAAACTTCATAGCTTCATTACATTTGATCAGAATATAATCTTCCTTAAGCCAGCTTGCTTCCATCCGCCACTGACGTATACCTGGTTTGTGTCCCAGATTCAGTTCTAGCATCATAGGAGAGTGGTCTGAAAATGCCCTAGGCAGATAGGAGACCTTCCCCACCAGCTCCATACCATCTCCCACTGTCAGGATAGTGTCTATTCTGGAGAGCGTCTTGTGCGTTTCGGAATAGCAGGAATATGCTTTAATATCAGGATGATGGAAACGCCAGACGTCCTTAAATCCATGAGCAGACAACCATCCAGCCAGTGGGGCTGGTGATCCAACTGACGCCCCCAACCTGTCCAGGGCTGGGTCCGCCACTGAGTTAAAATCTCCCAGAATGTAGATCCTCCCTTCCGCTATCTCATACGTCGCTTTAAGCATGTCATCTAAATGGGACAGCGAGAAAGGAGGAGGGACATATAAATTTACTAATGTCAAAAATTTGTTCATTACTTGGATCACTAGTACAACAAACCTCCCCTTCGCGTCAATCTTAATTGCATGTATGGAAATAGGCATAGATTTGGTGACCAACGTCGCCACCCCCCTTGCATAGGAGGAATAACTGGCGTGGTATACCCCGGCTATGTGAGCTCTTTTTAGGGCGAGAACCCTGGAGCCCTGCAGATGCGTTTCCTGTAGAAGGATTAGGTGTGGCTTGTGCTTTTTAATATAGTCAAATACCAATGAACGTTTGAGTTTAGCATTAAGGCCTCTAACATTCCAGGCCATTACTTTTAGGTTTACCGCCATAGCAGCTTTGTATAGCAGGGTATCTCAACGTCCCATTCCCCAGCAAGCACATACCAGCAGGCTCCAGTTTTCTCCTCCCCACCACACCATACAGAGCAGCCGCTCTGCAGCGGGCAATCGTCAATAGCTATCATGAACGCAGAGAGACCCCAGAAACCATGACCCCCACCCCCCCAACAGAACACCCTTCCCGATACCCCCCTCCCCCCACCCCGTACCAAGCCCCAACCTGCCAGGCACTTTGTTCCCAAAACCATTGTAACAAAAGGCGCACAGAGATAGCGGGCTTAATCCCTTAACCCACACCCCTCACCCAAAGGTGAACATTTGTAGGCATGTAGTAATAAACAAAAAGGTAAATAGGGGAGAGAAAAAAAAAACCTCCCCCCCTTTATTATTGTACCAGAGGCTAGTGAAGACTGTCCAGTTGTCTCCTACTATCCTGCGTGTCTCTGAGAGCGATCCCTGGGTTCCTGTCAGGAGATCCTGAGCTGAAAAAAAATCGCAGCAGAAAAATAAAAGTAAAAAACGAAATCACTGATAGCCAGAAAAAAAACAGGATTCGCAGGAGGTAGTAAGGAGTCCCCTCCCCACCTCCCCTCAACATGGGAAGCTAGACCATTTCTTTTTTTTCCCCTTTTCAGGACTGCTAGGAAGTCAGGATATAGGATTCGCCTGGTGGCCATGTAGATTTTCCTCCCCTGTTGCTAACAGTTCACCGGAGCTTTGGGGGAAACAGTCCCTTAGGTAACAGAATCTTTTGAGGCAACGTATGGAGAAGAGAGAAAAAATAAATAAAAAAACGGAAACGGAAAGAGAGGAGAAAAAATTCCTTTTCTCACAAAAGGAGAGAACTAGGGGGGGGGGGGGGGGGTGTGACAGCAACTTCCACCGTCAGGCCTGCGTGTCCCCCCAATACTCCCCCTCACCCCCCTCACTTTGTCAGCTCAAGCCGGCCCGCAGCCCTAGTTGGAGCGCTGTGAACTAGATGCTCGAGGGCGCCCCCGCAGTTCCAGCCAGTCTGTGGCTTCAGCCGGGGTCGTGAAGAAATACGCTTTCCCATTATCAACAATGCGCAATTTTGCAGGGTATAGCATACTGTAAATCAAACTCAGCTCCCTGAGCCTCTTCTTCACAGGATGGAAGGACGCTCTCTGCTTCTGAGTGGCAGCTGAGAAATCAGGGTAGATGGATATACGATTTCCATTGTATTCTAGCCCAGGCCCTGTCCTGGCCTCCCGCAGAATGTTCTCTCGATCCCTGAAGTGTAGTATCTTGGCAATCATAGGTCTGGGGATAGCACCCTTTGGTGGTGCCTTACCCGGGACTCGGTGCGCCCTTTCCACGGCAAACAGAGTAGTAAAGGTGCCTGGGGCCATATGCTCTTTCAGCCAGCTCTCTAAAAATTCCTCCGGTTGCTTCCCCTCTGCCCCTTCTGGGAAACCGACCAGCCTGATGTTATTTCTCCTCATGCGGTCCTCCATGTCCGCCATCTTTAAAGTGTGCTCAGAGAGGGTCTTTTGGGCAACATGCACTTTAGTGGTCATGGGCCTAACAGTGTCCTCCAAACCAGCAATACGGCGATCAGACGCCTGTGTTTTGTCCCTCAGCTTCTGCATGTCGTTCTTCAGAAATGAGAACTCCATCTGTAGTTGGCCAATATGGTCTGTTAGTTGCTTCTGGCATCCCTGTATGGCGGCCATAATCTGCTTCAGGGACGGCTCCTCTCCCTCCTCCTCCTCCACCTCTCTGCCTCCCCTGTGCACTCGTGCATCTATTCTGTCCAGGGAGTTTCCCCTGCGCTTTCGGGGTCCCCTGTGTGTGTCAGGACTCACCCGCTGGGTTCGTGGGGACATCTCCTGTTCAACCTCCTCCTGCCTGTGCAGCAGCGGCGGCCAGTCCTCCTCCTCCTCCCCGCGCTCTTGCTGGATGCCGGCGCCATCTTGGGATCCCCAGGCGAATCGAGCAAGCCGTTCTCCGGCCGTTTTTGGCCATGGCGGCCCGTACTTCACCATCCCAGCGTTGCGGGTTGGTCCCGCCGACATGCCCCAGCAGCCCTGGGCGTTTTTTTGTGGATTAGCTCACAGGATCTCTTTCGGATCTAGAACCGGCAGGGAGAGCTCCGACTCGAGCGTCCTCACATGCCGCGCGCTGGCTCCGCCCCGAAGGTTTTTGATCTTAGTGCATCCTATGCATTAAGATAACAAGCCTTCTGTGTTCTGCAGCCCCGCCCCCCTAATACGCCCCCTAATACTTACCTGAGCCCTGTCTTGATCCAGTGATGTTTCACTAGAGGCTCTGCCTCCTCATTGGCTGAGGAGAGAGAAGGGGGAGCCCAGCTGTGGCTCCTTGTCTGAATGGACACACAGAGCAACGGCTCGGCTCGGGTGCCCCAATAGCAAGCTTGCTTTGGGGGCAGGAGGGGCCAGAAGTGCCGGTGAAGGATCCGAGAAGAGAAGGATCAGGGCTGCTCTGTGCAAAACCATTACACAGAGCAGTTAAGTATAACATATTTGTTATTTTTAAACAAATAAACAAGAAGGTGCCTAGTACTCACTGCTTCTGCAGACTCATACACGTCACTGCATTGAGGATCTTCATCAGTGGTAGAAAAGGTTGTGGTGGTCTACAGAGTAATGGATGGGAAATGAGGATCAGGTACTCAGGTACTCTGCATCCACTGTCCTTCCCCAGGGTATGAGTGAAGCCCTCCACTTTTACTGCTGTTTCCTTACTTCGGTCTTTAGCTGGTCATGAAATGAGAGTGCCAATGACATCTTGACTCTGCCCAAACAGTAGCGTCTTTCTGCTTTTTGTCACATGGTCACAGGTACCCTGTTTCCCCAAAAATAAGACCTAGCGTGATTGTCGGTGATGGCTGCAAAATAAGCCCTACCCCCCCAAATAAGCCCTACCCTGTTTCCCCAAAAATAAGCCCTACCCTGAAAATTAGACCTACAAGGACTTTAACTAGGGCTTATTTGGGGGGTAGGGCTTATATTGCAGCCATCACTGACAATCACGCTAGGTCTTATTTTCGGGGAAACAGGGTAGCATGTAGGTCCTAAGAGATGCACCTGTTCACATCAGCACCAGACACGATCCCTTCCTCCCTTGCTTTCTCCCCCCTTTCTCTACAACTTCTCACTCAGTGGGACTGCCAGGAACTTCCCAAGCACCCCCTTTAACATAATTGTGCATAGTTTCTGCTCTGTAGTACATATTTGAAGCCTGGTTCAAATTCCCTTTGACTTCATTGTAACTTTTGGTTCTTAAAGCGAGAGCTTCACAAGTTTTTAGAAAGTTTGGGAAAACCACAGTTGATCAAACTTTTCAGAAGTTTGCTCATCTCTACTGGCTAGGAGACAAGAGGTAGAGGGGCCTGCGGCCAAACTTGAAGTCCTCAAGAAAAAGTATGATTTGTATATAACTCCAGCTGTCTATATGTCTGGATCTGCTAATCATTTGTCATGCTGTTTTCACTGAAGGTAGATTTTTTTTTGTACCATCACCTACTTGGCTTAAATTGCCTGAGTTTGTGACAGGTTCACATCAAGCAGCAGCTTTTTATGTTAGTATATTCTTAATTTATATCTAAAAAAGCTAAATTACAACATTTGCAAACAAATAAAAGAAGTGTATCCTGTGACATGTACAGTATTTCTGGGAATAATCTAAATAACATTTGGCACATAAAGCATGCCAGCTGCATTACATTTGCCAGCCCTCTTGCATATTTTCATTATGAATCAGAATCAGAAAAGCCTGTTTGTTTCCTTATTAGGATTAGACTGCACACAATCATTTAAAAATTATACATAAAAGCCATATTATGTTTGTTCTTTTCATCAAGCTTATTGGATAGTAATGACAGTTTAATTGAACTTTAGAAAGAGAGAGAGATTTGTAACAGTGGTAAGAATTTAATTGTAAGTTTGCCATATGCATATTATTATTCCTTATGGTCGTGTCCAAGAAACACAACTCAGGAATACACTCTAGTCAAAACTGAAAATATGCTATTTAAATAGATAAAATGCAGTCTACCTTCATATAGCCGTATTTTCCATCATTGAGTCTATGAACCTGACCTACCCTTGTTTTCTGAACCTCCCTGCTCCTAACCCTGCACAGTCAGGGAATACCACATTTCCTGCTTCTTATTCTGTATGTGAAAACATATGGGGGGTGTATGTCTTACAGTGCCACCTACCTTTCATAATTTTGAAGAAGAACTATGTATGAATGTGTGTTAGCCCCCGTATACACGGTCGGAAATTCCGACCACAAAATCTGTCGGATTTTTTCCAACGGATTTTGTCCGAAACTGGTGTTGCATACACATGGTCAGACAAAGTTGTCGGAAAATCCGATTGTTCCGAAAGTGGTGATGTTCGTTGCGTACTACGGAACTACGTAGAGGCTAGTAGCCAATAGCTTTGGTCTTGTAATTTTATCTGAGCATGTGTGGCACTTTGTCCGTCAGAATTCCCTACACACGATCGGAAAAAGTCCACTCGGATTTTGAGATTCTGCTCTCAAATTTTTTCCGTCTGAAATTCCGATGGAAAAAGCCCGCTAGAGCCCACACACGATCAGATTTTCCGACAACATAATCCGATCGGACTTTTTCCATCGGACTATCCGACCGTGTGTACGGAGCATAAGGGACCTTAGGTTGTAAGCTCCTTGAGGATAGGGACTGATGTGAATGTACAATATATATGTAAAGCACTCAGGGCCGTCTTTAATATTGATTGGACCCTGGGCAAAAAACTTTTCTTGGGGCCCCCTCCATGCAGTTTTACTCTCCACCTGCTCTGAGACATACAATAAGTAGCAGCTAGACTCAAAATCAGTTTACTGGATCAGATCAGGCAGCTATTGCGATTGGTTGCTAGAGGTTACAGCGCACATTATGACTCACTGATTAGTTGCTAGAGGTTACAGCACATGATTTCTGCTTGTTGATTGGTTGCTAGAGATTACTGTGGATATGACCTCAGGGGGCATGATATATTTATCAATGCCACTGGCCGCTACTATTTACATATGAATGCCACCGCTATTTACATATGAATGCCGGTCATTTACATGTAAACACAGGGTCTGCAGGTGAGTCATCTATACACAACAATAGGGCAGAGCTGGGCAGCATTAGTAGCAGCACTTCACACTGAGATATTGGGACACAGCACGGGACTAAAACCTCAAGGAACGAGGGAATTTAAACCAGGATAGTTGGCAAGTATGAGGCAGCTGCTTTGGGGCCCACAACAATGACAGGGCCCAGGGCAGCTGCCCCTTTTGCCCTGCCTTAAAAACGGCCCTGAAAGCACTATGTAAATTGATGGCGCTATATAAGTACCTGCAATAAATAGATATAGGCAAAACTTTTTTTCCCTGCTGGATAGAGCAAAAGAGGAATAAAACCAACGGCGGCCTGTTCACATGGGGCGCCGCCCTCCCTTATTTACATGCAGGGCACTGGACGCATGGATTCCAATGGTTTTTTTTTTTTTTTTAGAAGCACATGATTAGAGCCCGCTACCTAGATGGGGTAAGTGCGAGGACCGATCAACTGGTGGGGGGGGGTAAAGACCATCAGCTGCCACTGGATAAAACCCCTGTCAGATTTGTTTTCACCACCTATGTCTCATTGTGGAGATTTTCCATTGCTTCCTGTCCCATAGCCAAACAGGAAGTGAGAGGAAATCCCTGAAAATTAAGGGAATCCCTTGGGGACCCCCAGGTCCCTAGAAATAGTGTCTCCATTGGAAGATCCCCCCCCCCCCATTACTTTTCTGGAGACAGGATTTTCTTTCACTTTCACTTTCAATGATAATGGTAAACAGGACAAATAGAGAGTGAATAGACCTAACCGGAGCACACATAGCAATAAAAAGTGACAAGTATTTTAATCCCTCTTCACTCTATATAAAGCTAAAAAAAAAAAAGATTTTCCTTTAGTTATACTTTAAATTTGTTTTATTTTGATGATGAAGAATGTACCTATTAACCTTTTTTGTTGATCTCACAGGACATCTATGGTGATGGACGGTGAGATATCCGAGCTTGAGTTCATTAGTCTGCATTTTTACAATGACCAATATGAGGTGCTCCCATGCTACCATCTTGATTTTATTTTTTATTTTAGACTATGGGAAATGCAACATGAGGTTTTGGAACTCTCAAGATGGGCAGGAACACAAAAAACATCTCAGGTGGACTGCAACAGAGTCAGGTTCTATAGCAAGCAGATTATACTGTTAAGTATTCAAGACCTATGAGAAGCCAAGGGGCTGATTTTATAATTAAACTAAAATTTATGAGCAGACTGGCCCTTAGCCCCAGTTCACACTGATGAGATGCTGAAAACGCAGCGATTCCTTTGTTCATGTGATCTGCTGTGGGTGTCAAAAGTTATTGACACCTGAAAAGCAGCTTGCAAAACGCAGTGCGCTTGCTTTGTTTGTATGAACACCTATGCAGTCCGATTCCACTGTGAACAAAAAAAAAGCTGCCCACAACACTTTCATGCAGATGCAGTGCGATTTGAGCCATTCAAAATGAATGGCTCAAATTGCACTGCACAGAATCACGTGTGATTTGCACAGGAATGCAATTCCTATGCGACCAACACGCGTTGACAGTGACAGTGTGAGCTGGGGCTGAAATCGCACCGCACAGAATTGCATGTGATTTGCACAGGAATGCGGTGTGACAGTGTGAACTGGGGCTTAACCATTTCAATACCAGGCACTTTTAATCATTTACTCCTGTTTAAACTATGTATGCCTGGGAAAAAATGTTGAAATCGCAGATCCACTCTCAAAGCAGTCCTTATAAATATTTCTCCAAAATTAAGCTGCTCAGCAAAATGCCTGCTAAGGGTCTACAGTCCCCTCCAAAGACATAAAGAAAATTGTTTTAGTTTAATAAAATCATATAAAATTACAAATAAGAATCTGGGTGATCTTATTTTAAAATGAATCTAGAGGCTCTAAAATGTGTCTTCCTAAACATGCTGACTTTGTATTGTAAAAACAGTGCCAGGGTTTGAAGAGCATGAAGGATGGTTGCCCACTTCCATGATGCCATATCAGGAACTCCTGCAGTCGGGCTTCAAATATTCAATAAATATAGTAATTCTTAGGCCCCTTTCACACTGAGGCGCTTTACAGGCACTAAAGTGCTAAAAATAGCGCCTGCAAAGCGCCCTGAAAGAGCCGCTCAGTGCACTCCAACGTGAAAGCCCTGAGGGCTTTCACACTGGAGCGGTGCGCTTGCAGGACGGTCAAAAAAGTCCTGCAAGCAGCATCTTTGGAGCGATGTAGGAGCGGTGTATTTACCGCTCCTAAAGCGCCCCTTCCCATTGAAAACAATGGGGCAGCACTCCAAACCCACCTGCAAAGCGCCGCTGCAGCGCTGCTGTGCGGGCGGTTTTAACCCTTTTTCGGCCAATAGCAGGGGTTAAAACTGCCCCGCTAGCGGCCGAAAAGCGACGGTAAAACGCCGCTAAATATAGCGCCGCTTTACCGCCAGCGCGCTGAGCGCCCCAGTGTGAAAGTAGCCTAAGTCATTGTTTACTTCATATGCACAACATAAGTTTTATTTCATGCTCAAATTCCAGACCTCAACAGTTGAGAAAGGGTGAATGTTCTAGGAACAAAAAAATCTAGACTGTCAAGCATTGTTTGCAATAATTGGGCCATTTCTAATATATCAAGGGGCAATAATTATTGACTTTGGTGGGCAAAGAAACTTACAATTAAATAGGGAGATTTTTTGCCTGTTTGATCCCTGTGATCAGGCCCAACCCTTCACTCCTTCATTTTTATAAAAATTAAGGCAAAGCATACACCGCTGTCACAATGGGTGGGTATTGCATTAAATCCTGGCACTTCAATTACTCAATTTGTGATGGGCAGATATCACCCAGTCTTCATTCCCAGGAGGAGATGAGTGTAAAGGCCACAGATATGACCATAGATTTAAATATTTCAAAATTTGATTAGACAGGTTTTCACAAATTAGCTGGAAATATGTGATACATTTTCATAATCTTAATAAATAATATTGGGTTTGTAGACCTAGATTTTAAATGTTATTTTTATAAATTTGTGCTACAGAATAATTAGCAAGTAAGACAAGTCTAAGCTGGCTAACTCCCTAGATGGTATCAAAGCCATCTAATAGACTCAAAGTATGCACATGTTGTTAATGTATAATTACTTGTGTCTTGTGTCTACAGCTGTATCACCTTCTGAAGGTAGTTCTGATCTCCATGGGGGAGCTGCAGACTGCAGTGAAAAATTTGATAGGGTAATCACTCTGAATGGTTCCTGATCAAATGATGGGCATAGTTAACCACTTAAGAACCAGGCCTATTTTTCAAATTTGTTGTTTACAAGTTAAAATCATTTTGTTTTGCTAGAAAATTACCCCCAAACATTATTTTTTTTTCAGACACCCTAGAGAATAAAATGGCGGTTATTGCAGTACTTTATGTCACACCATAATTGCACAGCGGTCTTATAAGCGCAATTTGGAAAAAATACACTTTTTTGAATTAAAAAAATAAGACAGCAGCAAAGTAACCCCATTTTTTTTATATTTTGAAAGATAATGTTACGCTGAGTAAATTGATACAAAACATGTCATGCTTCAAAATTGCGCCCCCTCATGGTATGGTGACAAACTTTGACCGTTAAAAATCTCCATATGTTTAAAAATGTCTACAGGTTACCAGTTTTGAGTTACAGAGGAGGTCTTTTCTAGGTGATATCTAGGTGATACCTCAAACGTGTGGTTTAACTGATTGCCGACCAGCCGCCGCAGTTGTACTGCGGCAGAATGGCACAGGCAGGCGAATCGACGTTATGTTACGTCGGTTCCTAAGGCAGCCACTAGGGGGACATACAGAGGCGCACGCCCCCGGAGCAGCGATCGCTTGTAACCTCTCTGAGGGGAGAAGTGACAGATCGTCTGTTCATACAAAGTATGCACAGCAATCTGTCATCTCTCATAGTCAGTCCCCTCCACCCTCAGTTAGAACACACACTAGGGAACACAGTTAACTCCTTGATCGCCCCCTAGTGTTAACCCCTTCACTGCCGTGACATTTTTACAGTAATCAATGCATTTTTATAGCACTGATCGCTGTAATAATGACAATGGTCCCAAAAATGTGTCAAAATTGTCCGATGTGTTCGCCATAATGTCGCAGTCATGATAAAAATAAAAAATTACAGATCGCCGCCATTACTAGTAAAAAAAAAATAATAATAAAAATGCTATAAATATCCCCTATTTTGTACTCAGCATAAATTGTAGAAAATTATTTAGGGAAAATATTTTAAATAGTATTAATTACACAAATTACATGGGCACTGATAGGTGGCACCGATAGACGGCACTGATAGGCACTAATATGTGGCACTGATGGGCACTGATAGGGGGCACTGATAAGCGCCACTAATAGATAGCACTGATAGGCAGCACTGATGAGGAGGTACTGACAGGCATAACTGATGGGTATCTGTGAAGGACACTGACAGGCGTTACCGATGGGCACTTATTGGCACTTTGATGGGCACTGATTGGCGATTTGGGTGGGCACTGACTGGCAGCTGATGGGCACTGATTGGTATTGTGGTGGCCACCTCTGATGGGGGCTGCGCTGATAATCAATGTGCTGATTATCAGTGCACACCCCCGCCCTCTGACAGGAGAGCCGCCGATCAGCTCTCCCTGTCAGCATGAACCGAGGAAAGCCGATTACTGGCACTTCCTGGTTCACGCTGTGATCAGCTGTGATTGGTCACAGCTGATCATGTGGTAAAGAGCCTCCGTCAGAGGCTGGGCTAAAACTAAAACTAGTTGGAAAAGAGTCTAGGGGTCCAATTTTTTAATTTCAGTGTGTTTTTTAAAACAAATTTTATTATGAAAGGCTATAAAAATGACTCTGTCCTGGGCCCAATTCAGTTTAACTTGTTTATAAGTAGTAACAGTAAATAGTTAAATCTCAGCAATAAATTCACAACAAGATAGAACAACGTTACAAGAAGACCTCGATTTAAAAAAAAAAAAGGGATGGGCAACTAAATGGCAGATGAGGGTTAATGTAGAAACATTTAAATTAATGCATTTGGGAGCTAAAAATATGAATGAATGTTATTTGCTAGGGGTAGAACCTTTGGGGAATCAAGGATGTCAAAGAATCTAGGGGTCCAGTAGATCACAAAAGCATGCAATACAAAGCAGCAGCAAGCAAGGCAAGCAAACAATTATCATGCATTAAAAAGGATATTTACTCGAGCTAAAACTATAATTCTATGACTTTACAAAACTCTTCTTTAGCCACATCTTAAGTATGCAGTCCAGTTCTGGTCATTGGTTTCCAAGAAGGATGTGCTGGTGAAAGTCAAGAGGAGAGCAAAAAATCTAATAAGGGGGCTCAAAGACTCAGTTATGAGGAATGGTTAATAACATTAATAACATTAAACCTACAATATTATCCATGGGGAAGAGATTCTTAAGAGGGGATATGATTGCAATATACATATCTTAAATGGTGACTCTAGCTTTGGTAGGAAATTATTTAACTAAAGAAGACACATGCACACACAATGAAGTTGGATAAGAAGCCGTTAATCTTAACCACTTGTCTACCAGCTGCTACATTTACCGGTCTCTCCCATCCCATTGGGGAGCCTGGTACAGATGCAACCAGTTGAGTCGCATTCACTGTTAAGAGTGGAAGGAACAGAAGTTCCCACCCCTTTTCTGTGTTGTAGGAAACCAGAAGCGACAAGTTTCGGTTTGTTTGCCTACAAGCCGTTATCAGCTTGTGCAGCATCTGATTAAACCGATCTCGGTTTGCCGTTATCAGCTTGTACAGCATCTGATTAAACCGATCTCGGTTTGATCAGATGCTTTGGATGACAGAGGAGAGATCTGGGGTTTAACCACTTCAATACCAGACACTTTTAACCCATTCTTGCCCAGGCCAATTTTCGGACTTTGAATGACAATTGCAGGATCATGCAACACTGTACCCAAATTAAATTTGGATAATTTTTGTCCCACACATAGAGCTTTTTTTTGGTGGTATTTAATAGTCTATATATATATATTTTATTTATTTTTTTTTTTTTTTAAGAGAGGTATTTTTCTTTTTATGTAGTGTGATTTTTACATTGTAACTTTTTTGTGAATGAGTAACCAGGGGTACTCACATGGGGGGTTTGGTATCTGGGGGTCCCCTTATTTTAAAGGGGGCTTGTAGATTACAATAACCCCCTGCAACTCCCCATTCTGAACCATAGTAGGCCACATGTCCTCAACAGGGGAGATTACCTTGCCATGAGAGCAAGGGCTTCTTTTGCATATCGGTGGATGTAGGGGTCTGGGGGGGGGGTACTTATCAGAACAGATATCTGCTCCCCCACGAACAAACACTGAACTCACCCAACAATGTTCTTTTGACATACTCCTCACCACAAATGACAGCTCCTGTCCCTGCATCTGAATGTAAATAATAAATACTGACACATAATGAATGACTTCCTGCTGCTGCAGCAGGAGGTTCTTGCAGGTGAACAATCCAAATAGTTTGCCTGGTTTACGTATCACAAACAAGCAGGGTTTGATGTGAACTCTGCACTGCCGCAAACCCATACCCCATCCTTACATCTAACTATCTAACTATCTAACTATCTAACTATCGTAGATGCTCCTTTTTTACCTGTAGAAGAAGCTCTTAAGCTCCTTTACTTGTGTTTTCCAAAAATTCACTAGCCCTAAAAAGAATTTTGTTTGCCAAGCTCATTTGCCTAAACGGAATTTTACACACACAGATAAATGAGTCAGAGTGGTGATTCATCCCCACCTCTCTCCCTCTGAATGGATTTGTCTAAGGCCTAAATGATAGACAGCATGCCTGAAAGTAAAGAACTACTGCTGTGTTCTTTTCAGATATTATATAGTGCGCCAGGAAAACTTTGTCAGAGAGTTTGTGTATGTGTATATATACTGTGTGTATATATATATATATATATATATATATATATATATATATATATACATATATATACCCTCTACCTAGTGGTAGGTACTAGAATAGTATTTTTCCCAGCTCAGGATATGTGCAGGTGAATAGGTAAATATAGGCAGGCTTATGCGGCGAGCTGGGCCTGTCTGTTTTGATTCACGGGCTGGGAGAGTGTTTAGTGCAGTGGTGGGTGTGGCCACCTGTGCTCAGATTCAGAGATGCCTCCCCTGCTTTCATAAAGATGGTTCTGGAATAGGGGTTGGACCTAAAGTCAGAGTGGCAGGCAGCTTATATGAGCAGCCCTGACCAATTATCTTTCGGTATTGGCAGGGGGCTGGCCTCCCATATAAGCTGGGGTCAGATGCTGCTGGGGAGTTCTGAAGTGCAGGAAAAGACAGCATGGAGTATTGAGTTGCTGTTCCGGGCGTCCCCACGCGGGGATGCTCCGAGTGCAGAGGAGGGATGGAGGAACCGCTAGGAGGGAGCCTTAGATCTTAACCTCTGAAAAGGTGTCAAGCTTCTGTGACAGGGGAACACAGGACTTGAATGCTGGACAAGATTGGTACGGAAGAAGTAGCAGTAAAGCGGAAGAGAGTAGATCAGCGTTCTGTGACCGGGGATACAGAACTGCCAAGTAGCAAAAAGGTCAGTATGAACAGACAAGAGTAGTGCATAATGCTGTGGCCAGGGAACGCAGCATTGACAGTAAAGGACTGGCTGGGAACAGTAGTCCGCTTATTACCATGTGTCAGGCCATCGGGGGGAGGTACCATGTATCTCTGGTCTGGTTAGCACATTGGTAATACTCTTCCAAAAGACTGTAGGCTGTCTGATTCATTGATCCATCTGGAGAGTCTGTGTAGGCCTCTGGTTCTTTGATTCACTGAGGCAATACCGTTAAAGTCTGCAAGGTGGAATTATTATTAGTGATTCTTTCTTGTCACAATGGAAGTGAAGAAGTAGTGTTTCAATAGTTTTACAGAAGAAGGAGACGGGGAATACTATATGTGCATCAATTTTCAAGCCAAGGCTGTTCAGTATTGTCGTGCAATACGCCAAATGCTATGCATCTCATATCATTTCTTCTTCCACCCAAGTTGTTTCCCGCAATAAACATAACAAAACCGTGCAAATGACTGTTCATTGTCTTAACTGATAGTGGGGAGTCTGGCAGCAGGGTGATTGGCGGATTGCTAAGTAACCAAGTGGTGAGGCCACCACTACATGTGGTCTTCACCGGACCTTTGCTGTCTAAAAATCAGACGGACTTTAGATTTAAAACATGTTTCAAATCTTTCCGACGGACTCGAGTCCGGTCGAAAAATCTATTCGTCTGTATGCTAGTCCAATGGACGAAAACCGACGCTAGGGTAGGTATTGGCTACTGGCTATGAACTTCCTTATTCTAGTCCAGTCGTACGTCATCACGTTTGAATCCGTCGGACTTTGGTGTGCTTGAGTGTGGCCAAGTCCGTTTGTTCGGAAAATCCGTCGGAACTCCACCAAAAGTCCATCAGGAAGACCATCGGACCTAGTCCGTTGAAAGGTCCAGTCGTGTGTACGTAGAATTAGTTTCGCAGCAATCTTAACCACAGCGTGACAGCTCAGTCATGTGCCAGACAGACTAGTCACATGACACTCTCAGACACGACCAATTACTACTCCTCCCACCTTTACCGTTTCCAACAAATATATAAAAGTGTGGAAACTTTTTGAAGACCCCTTGTATATATATTTATTTAAATAAAAAATAATATTGACCCAAAAACTATTCTAATCCCGCATACACACAATCAGAAATGCGGCCAACAAAAAAGCGATGTGAGCTTTTGGTCGGAAAATGTGACCGTGTGTATGCTCCATCGGTCTATTGCTGGCGGAATTCCAGCCAGCAAAAGATTGAGAGCAGGTTTTCTATTTTTCGGTCGAGAAAAGTTCCTATCCAAAAATGCGATCGTCTGTATGCAATTTGGACGCGCAAAAAAATCACACACGTTTAGAAACAATTCAACGCATGTTCGGAAGCATTGAACTTAATTTTCTCGGCTTGTCGTCATCATAGTGTTTTACGTCACCGCGTTCTTGACAGTCGAAAGTTCAGAGAACTTTTGTGTGACCATGTGTATGCAAGCCAAGCTTGAGCGGAATTCCGTCGGAAAAACCATCCAAGATTTTTCGGACGGAAATTCCGCTCGTGTGTACGCGGCATAATTATTATCTAAAAGTATTCGTAGATAGTTAATATGACCACACTGATAAATCAAAGTGCAGCAACAACTTTGTCTGCCTGATATTTTCTTTATAACTCTGTATCATTTTTACAGAATTGTGTGACAGTCTACTCTATAGCATTCCAGGGCATGTTTTTTCAAATGTGAGTAGAGATAAAAGACAAAGAGGTGTATTTTAACAAAACTTGCATGGAGAAAAATATAGAGACATCTTTTGCTGACTTAGCATGTCTTTTGTGTCCACATCAACATATCATGACGGTACCATGGCCCCCTTAATCATTGAAGCCTATAATTCAGAATGGTAACTGTGCTAACAATGTAGGGTTCACAATGTCCTCACTGTGAAATTCCACAAAGGGATGGCTTTCCAACACAGCTTTTTACCAGGCATTCCTATTAGGTGTAGGTAAATATTAACTTATAATTTCATGTTACCTATTCAAACATCAAGCGCAAGTGAGTATTCTTTGATGAATGAAAGAAAGTGCATTTAATAACAGTTGTTAGGAATAGCTTTAAATTCCTATGATAAATCACAAATTGCAAAAGCTGAAGTGCATATTAAGATAAACCCTTCCTTATCTGTTACATGAATTCAAATAAATAAACTCCCACAGCACATTCATCACCTGTATAAAGTTTGAACATTACTTTTATAAACAGATTCTTTGCTTTTAATCTTTAGTTTGTGGGCATGTATGGAAAGATCTTTCATTATTACTGAAAACAGAACGGAGTTTGAACTACTTGGAAGTGGTTGCTCTACACCAAAAAATCTACGCTCATTATTATTTTTTTTGTAAAATATACAGGGAAATGACAGCTCCCTTTTCCATGGGCAGAGGGCAAAAATTCTGCAAAAGAACCATTAGTTATGGGCAATTGTTATGCCCGGTACACGCGATCGGACTTTCCGACAACAAAACCGTGGATTTTTGTTCGAAGGTTGTTGACTCCAACTTGTCTTGCATACACACGTTCCCACAAATGTTGGCCAACAATTACGAACGTAGTGATGTACAAGACGTACGGCGAGCCGATAAAAAGGAAGTTCAATAGTGATGCGTGATTCCGAGCATGCGTGTTTGTACTTTGGACTTTTGTGCGACGGACTTGTGTACACACGAACAACCATTTGTTGGTGGAAAATTTAAGAGCATGCTAGCCAACATTTGTTGGGGGAAAGTCCGACAACAAATGTTTGATAAAGCAGACACACGGTCGGACTTTCCGCCAACAAGCTCACATCCAACATTTGTTGTCAGAAAATCAGATTGGGTGTACGGGACATAACTATCTTAATCTAAAGCCTAACCTTTCAGGAATAGCTGTGTAATCTATTATCCACTTTTATTCTATCTCTCTTAGTCACTTCTATCCTTCTTGACCAATCAGACGTTTTTATTTTAGACATTAGGTTTTGGTAATCAGTAAATGAAAACCCTTTTAACATACCCTATATTGTCAAAAGTATTGGGACGCCTGCCTTTACACGTGCATGAACTTTAAACACTTGCCACCCACCTACCGTCAAATGACGGAGGGAGAGTGCGGCTTTTGTTCTGGGTGGATGTCATATGACGGCGCACCCATTCTTGCTAATGTAAAAGGTAAATCCACTTTCATAGGGAAAAAAAATAGCAACTAAAAAAAATAATAACATAACATGTACAATTGCGACACAAGTCATATTGTAATTGAATGTTATTAAAAATTCAATCTGCAGCTTGGTAATTTTCTGTAAATGTAATGCAATATAGCAAACTGAAGGTGTTCTGTACATGAAATATGTATGGAACGCCTCCCCCACCCCAAAAAAAAATATTTCTTACTTGTGTGATTGGCTCACTGATTTGCACTGATTTGCACATCTGCACTAAGATACAAGTCAGATTTCCAGCATGCCCTGCAACAAAAATTAATTTTTTTATAAAATACTCCCAATAGTAAATCACTAAATCTAAAGGGATGCAGACCCTGCAATTTTCCTCATTAGAGCCCTGCAGGTGCAGCACCTGGTTGATAATTAAGAAACCATTCCTATTAGACTCACTTGGGCACAGAGAAACACACTGGGATTTCTTCAGAATACCAAGGTAGGCATCTGCAATAAAGTTTGTCAAAGTCCTTGTAATGTACAGAGATCACCAAGAGGGGAATGTTTTTTTTCTCAACAAAAGCAGAGTTACACTTTAACTATTAAAAGTAAACTAACCAAAAGGCTATTTAGGGAATGTTCCCATGTATCTAGCAGATCACATTCAGTATAGTGCATTTTTAGAATTATTCTATAAACAGAACAAATGGAATAGAAATAGAGAACAGGTGGTGATCCATAGCATCCAATTTGACTTCATGCTTAAACTGGAACTTCACTCTCTCAATCAATATTAACTATTTTTCCTCCTTATGCTGCTAGCATTAGTAAATAGATAGAAAGTTTATCATTATCACTTGTTTTGAACTTTTTTTTACATTTCTTCAGTTACTTTTTGGTTTCCAGGGCTAGGCAAATGATGTCAAACAGAAGGGGAGAAGGAGTTTTCCCAGCTAAGCATACCCTCCTGCAGGAGGCTTAAACTAAGGGCAGATGGATTCCAGAAAGTAAAATTCTACATGTATTATCCGCCCTTACTGAAGATGCCAGTAGACATGTGCAGTTTACTTCATTCTGAATAGAAATTCTGACATATTTTTTGTTCTTTGGAAATTCGGATGTATGTGAATTCCTGAATTAAAATAGTACCGAATTTAAACGAATACGAAATAATAATAAAAAAACAAATTCAGACAAAATTCAAATCGTTTCGAATCCTTTTCTAAAGAATTTTGAATAGTTTTCTAATTCAAATTGCTTTCAAATTTGAAATGTTTTTGAATTCGAATAGTTTTCAATTTGTTTTCCAATTTCCAAAGAGAATGAAATAGAAAATAAAGGAATAGCATAGAAAAGAATATAACAGAAAATAAAAGCTTAGAATATAAAAGGGCAAAACAGAACAAAATAGAATAGAAAATGAAACAACAGAATAGTATAGAAACAAATAGAATAGAATAATATAGAAACAAATGGAATAGAATAAAAAAAGAACAGACTAAAATAAAAAGAATATAACCATCTTCTGAAATTTGAATTTCAAATAGAATTAATTAGAATTTGACTACAGGCGGTCCCCTACTTACAAACATCCAACTTACAAACGACTCCTACTTACAAACGGAGGGAGACAACAGGAAGTGAGATGAAATCTACCCCTAGGAAGGGAAATTCTCTACTGTAAGAGTTAATATGGGAAAGAGGTGTCTCCACTGATGCTTCATCACCAGTCCATGTTTCCCTAATAACACAAAATTTTCAACATCCAATTGTCATTGGGACAGGAAGTAAGGTGAAATCTTCTGAACAGGGGCACAGACAGCAAAGGGGTGATAACTCTTCCCTATGTTATCCAAAAAGCTTAAAAATAGATTTTTTGGCTGGAGCTACACTTACAAAATGTACCTGTTCCAAATTACAAATAGATTCAACTTAAGAACAAACCTACAGTCCCTATCTTGTTTGTAACCCGGGGACTGCCCGTACATAAGAAAAGAATACAATAGAAAAGAATAGAATAGAAAGAAAATAGCTACTAGCTAACTAAGCAAATTTATGTAAATAACGAATCAAAGCAAAACGAAACAATTTTATTTTTGTCTAATAGCCAGACATGCTAGCGGGTGTTTTTCAAAGTGATTTCTCAGCAAAATAAAATGTTATTGGTTGGGTGAGTTTGCGTTGAATAATAAAAATAAATTGAATAATGTTTTTGGTTTGTGGTGCTCAGATGCCGTGTAGTTCCAGTTTAATGGAGTTAGCTTACTTGATTTCTTGTTGTTTTCTGCACTTTATATATCAATGTTGTTTATTTGCTGCCGTTTTGCTCTTCTTTATGTTCTCTTTTAAGGATGAGCCCGGTGTTCGATTCGAACCCATGTTCGAATCGAGCACCGGGTGTTCGCTCGCTCGGCGAGCCCAGAACTATTGGGACCGCTCGCATCAAATTCGTGTGATGCGAGCGGCCCCGCAATGCATTGCGGCCCGCGCAGTGCAATGCTGGCTGATGATTGGCCAAGCATGCACTGTGACCCCGCATGCTTGGCCAATCACAGCGCCGGCAGCGAGGAGAGCCATAATTGGCTACAGGCAGGATGCCTGTAGCCAATTATAGCTCAGGGGCTTTAATACACGCCCCACGGTATAAGAGGCCGCCGCTGCGGCGGCCTCGCATATTATGTTTCACTCACAGTGTCAGCGTGTCAGTGTGCTGCTGACTGCTGACAACAATCTGTTCTTTATTTCTGGGGATATGTGTGTGCGTGCTGTTAGAACAGCATTGCAGTATCACATCTGGGGGGTGTCTATAGGTAGCCTGTGAAGGAGGGCAGGTTTCCTGTGCTTAGAACTTTCCCTGCAAAAAAGTGTCATTTTTGCAGGAAGAAAGCTATTTAAATCACTCGCGGCTAATGAATTGATGGCTCCTGTAACACAGAGAGCTGTCATTCATTAATAAAAAAAAAAAAAAAAAAGCGTAGGGGTCCCCCCAAATTCAATAACCAGGCCCTTCAGGTCTGGGATGGATATTAATGGGGATCCCATCCAAAAAAAAAAAAAAAAAAATGGCGTAGGGTCCCCCTCAAAATCCATACCAGACCCTTGAGGTCTGGTATGGATTTTAAGGGGAACCCTAGCCAAAAAAAATGGCGTGGGGTCCCCCTCAAAATCCATACCAGACCCTTATCCGAGCACGCAACCTGGCAGGCCGCAGGAAAAGAGGGGGGGACGAGAGCGGCCCCCCCTCTCGCCTGAACCGTACCAGGCCACATGCCCTCAACATTGGGAGGATGCTTTGGGGGTCTAAGACCCCAAAAGCACCTTGTCCCCATGTTGATTAGGACAAGGGCCTCTTCCCCACAACCCTGGCCGGTGGTTGTGGGGGTCTGCGGGCGGGGGGCTTATCGGAATCTGGAAGCCCCCTTTAACAAGGGGACCCCCAGATCCCGGCCCCCCCCCTGTGTGAAATGGTAAGGGGGTACAAAAGTACCCCTACCATTTCACCAAAAAAGTGGCAAAAATGGTAAAAAGGACAGGAGACAGTCTTTGACAATTCCTTTATTAAAATCTTCTTTCTTCTTTCTTCATCCTTCGGTTTCTTCATCTTCTCCTTCCTTCATCTTCTTCCATCTTCTTCTTCCATTTTCTTCTTCCTCCGATCCGCTTCTTCTTGCGCTGGTCTTCTCGTCCTTCTCGTCCGGCATCTTCTTCCGTCGGCGTCGGCGTCGGTGTCTCTGTCTCTTCTTGGGCCGCTCCGCGCAATGGGAGGCTCCCGCTGTGTGAGGCTCCGCTCCGTCTGACAGGTCTTTTATAATGGAGGGCACCTGGTGACCCCGCCCCCTCTGACGCACAGGGACGTCATGGGGAATTCCATGATGGCTTTCCCCATGATGTCAGAGGGGGGCGGGGTCACCAGGTGCCCTCCGTTTTAAAAGACCTGTCAGATGGAGCGGAGCCTCACACAGCGGGAGCCTCCCATTGCGCGGAGCGGCCCAAGAAGACACCGACACCGACGCCGACGCCGACGGAAGAAGATGCCGGACGAGAAGGACGAGAAGACCAGCGCAAGAAGAAGCGGATCGGAGGAAGAAGAAAATGGAAGAAGAAGATGGAAGAAGATGAAGGAAGGAGAAGATGAAGAATCCGAAGGATGAAGAAAGAAGAAAGAAGATTTTAATAAAGGAATTGTCAAAGACTGTCTCCTGTCCTTTTTACCATTTTTGCCACTTTTTTTGGTGAAATGGTAGGGGTACTTTTGTACCCCCTTACCATTTCACACAGGGGGGGGGCCGGGATCTGGGGGTCCCCTTGTTAAAGGGGGCTTCCAGATTCCGATAAGCCCCCCGCCCGCAGACCCCCACAACCACCGGCCAGGGTTGTGGGGAAGAGGCCCTTGTCCTAATCAACATGGGGACAAGGTGCTTTTGGGGTCTTAGACCCCCAAAGCATCCTCCCAATGTTGAGGGCATGTGGCCTGGTACGGTTCAGGCGAGAGGGGGGGCCGCTCTCGTCCCCCCCTCTTTTCCTGCGGCCTGCCAGGTTGCGTGCTCGGATAAGGGTCTGGTATGGATTTTGAGGGGGACCCCACGCCATTTTTTTTGGCTAGGGTTCCCCTTAAAATCCATACCAGACCTCAAGGGTCTGGTATGGATTTTGAGGGGGACCCTACGCCATTTTTTTTTTTTTTTTTTTTGGCTGGGATCCCCCTTAATATCCATCCCAGACCTGAAGGGCCTGGTTATTGAATTTGGGGGGACCCCTACGCTTTTTTTTTTTTCATTTTTTTTTTTTTTTTATCAATGACTTTTTTTTATGAATGAGTTTCAATGAATCACTGTTCTCTGTGTTACGGGAGCCGTGAATTAACATTAGCCGCGAGTGATTTTAAATAGCTTTTTTACTTTCAAAAATGACACTTTGCGCAGAGACAGTTCTAAACACGGGAAACATGCGCCCCTTTACAGGCATACTATAGACACCCCCCAGGTACGAAATTTAAAGGAATATTACACTTTTATTGTTTCAATTTAAGCATTATTAAAATCACTGCTCCTGAAAAAACGGCCGTTTTTAAAAAAAAATTTTGCATTGATACATGTCCCCTGGGGCAGGACCCAGGTCCCCAAACACTTTTTATGACATTAACATGCATATTAGCCTTTAAAATGAGCACTTTTAATTTCGAACGTTCGCATCCATTATAACTAATAGGGTTCTAAAGCTCGCACGGACTTTAGGTCCGTTCGCGGGTTCTGGTGCGAGCCGAACGGGGGGGTGTTCGGCTCATCCTTATTCTCTTTGGTGAGAAGCATTATAGTGCAATGTATATGAACTTGCCTGCTACTTGTGGTGGTATCTTACCATGTATGTGATTTAAAAAAAAAAAGAAAACTTTGTACCTATTTCTCTGTGAATTATTTCATGTTACCCAGCCAAAAACAGGTACATAATTCTAATGATTTGTAAAACTATAAATTATATTTATGTCATTTGTTTGTGCAGTGTGTTTCCTGCAGTCTTTGGAGTACATCTCATTGAAGATAAAGATAGCAATCAAAAAAAAAAAATATCATACAATCCCATATACACAATCATCCACCCACAGTTGGTCCAGAGAAAGGCGAAAAACCCCAGCATAGCATGATCCTATTTGTTCCAGCAGGGGAAAAAAATCCTTCCTAATCCCAGAGAGGCAATCGGATTTTCCCTGGATCAACTTTACCTATAAATGTTAGTACCCAGTTATATTATATTATGTTCATTTAGGAAAGAATCCAGGCCTTTTTTAAAGCAATCTACTGAGCTGGCCAGAACCTCCACTGGAGGGAGTCTATTCCACAGCTCTTAGACCCCTTTCACACTGGGGTAGCTTTCAGGCGATTTAGCGCTGGAAATTGCCTCTGCTAAGCCCTTGAAAACCACCTCCCATTCATTCCAGTGTGACTTTTCACACTCGGGTGGTGCGCTTGTGGGACATTCTGAAAAATCCTGCAAGCAGCATCTTTGGGGCTGGTTGAGAGCGCTGTATTTAGCACTCCCAAAACAAGTAGTTTTCTGTATTGTTCTGCTCCAGACAAGAATGCCTCTGGGTTTACTATGAAACCCTTTTTGCTATTATTATTTCATTCTTCTGTTTCTCCAATGTTTCTAGCAGTATTTATTGAAGTATTATAATATAAAGATGTATATGTTATTATAAATGTCAAAGTTATTCAGAATAGTTCTATGATGTGGATTTTATATTTTGAGACACATTTATGTATTATTTAAGTTGCACTTTTATGTATTTTTTGTTTACCTATTGGTTCCATTTTCTGTCATTGTGTTTATTATTATTAATTTTTTATTTATTTATTTTTATTTATTATTTATGTATTTATTTATTATTATTATTATTTATGTGTAACTGTTTATTTATTTTTATGTATTGTTCCCCATCCCATATGGCATATAATGTTTTAATGGGTGGTTATGATGGTTTTTGCTGTGTTTTTATCCATTTCACACTTTCAGTACTAACATTCATTAGTGTGGGGAGGCATCTTAGAGGTGATCCTTTTACTTTTCTATCAGCTCTGAATAAAATGGTTCCAAAGGCAAGGCAGAAAGTGTTTTTGTTTTGTGTTTTGTTTTGTGTTGTGTTTGTTTTTTGCTTTAATGCATTCTAATTCATTTCTGAAGCAATACTATGCATTACAAAAATGTTTCCAAGTGGAAAGTGGCCTTTAGGTTGGTTGTACACAGGTCAACCACTGGAAGCTGTACCTATTACGAAGGAGTATTCAGGCAAATATTACTAGCTTTTGGAGACTTTGTCACCTCTAGGTGGATGCGCTTTATACCTGCTGCAGTATTTATGCCTCCAAAATTGTGCCATTATGGCTGAATACAGGACAGTTCTGAGAGGCAAAGCTCTGACAATTCCAGGTATCTGGATATAAAATATATTTTCTGCTTCCACTCATTACTACTGGCCCATTGCTGTGATGGGCTGCCTCACTGGCCAATAGGAATACGCAGAAAGGGACAGGCAAGCTTTGACACTAGACATTTTGGAGCTTTGTCTGACAGACTGGCCCGGTAAATGGCTGTGAATGCAGGATTTTTTTTCACCGATACACTGAAAAGTCAGTGTATCAGGAAGCACCTAAAGCCTAGTACACACGCTGAATATCGGCAGGTTCAATAGAAGCCAGCCGACATTCAGAACGTGTGTATGGCAGCTGGTCCGACAGAAGCTGGCTTCTGTTGAAGGCTCACGGCCAAAAAAAGTCTGCCAACAAGCTCCCAATCAGCACTCTCATGCCCCGTACACACGAGTGGAAATTCCACCAGAAAAAGTCTGATGAGAGCTTTTGGTCCGAAAATGCGACCGTGTGTATGCTCCATCGGACTTTTGCTGGAGGAATTCCAGCAAGCAAAACATTGAGTGCATGTTCTAAATTTTTCGGTCGGAAAAATTTCCGATCGGAAATTCCGATCGTCTGTACCAATTCCGACGCGCAAAATTCCTACGCATTCTCTGAAACAATTCAACGCATGCTCGGAAGCATTGAACTTAATTTTCTCGGCTCGTCGTAGTGTTGTACGTCAATGCGTTTTTGATGGTCGAAAATTCAGCAAACTTTTGTGTGACCGTGTGTATGCAAGCCAAGCTTGAGCGGAATTCCGTCGGAAAAACCATCCAAGATTTTTCTGACGGAAATTCCGCTCATGTGTACGCGGCATCAGCCAGTAAAACAGAGAGGAGGTAAGGGTGCTCTGGTGGAGGTGGATAGCTGGTCAGGGTGATGATAATGGTGAGGTGGCACTTCTGGCAGTACTTTGGTTAGAGGAGAAGCAACTCTGAAGATATAAAAGGCTAGAAAGATGCCTCTAAGTGCGGTATGCAAAATTTTATAAAGTGCACAAAGGGTTAAAAGCACTTACAAGATCGTGGAGTGTTAAACTCATAGTAAAATAAGGAGTCCTCATCTGTGGTTTAAGTCCATCCTCGGCACAGTGGTGGAGAGCAGTGTTGAGCCATCCAGCAGCTGTGAAATGTTCTCGTACGTGCGGGAGCGAGGAGGCAGTAGGGAAGACTGCAGGGGACATTGATGTACTAACATTGGATTGTTAGTACAGTGACTTTGACCTGAGCTTTCAGTTGTCAACCCCAGCGGTTTGAACGAAAAAAATAAATAGTTGTGTGTACCAGACTTAAGTTAGTGGATAAGCATAACAACCAAGCAACTAGAATTTGCAGAAGTGAACAATGATTAATCCATCACAGGTTTACCTTATCAAAAATGAAAACTTTTTTGTCATTTTGAATGGAGTGATCTTGGAAAAATCTTGAATGTTTTTTCCGACGGAATTCCGCTCAAGCTTGCCTTGCATACACACGTTCGCACAAAAGTTCTCTGAACTTTCGACCGCCAAGAACGCAGTGACGTACAACACAACAACAGTTCAATGCTTCTGAGCATGCATCGAATTGTTTCCAAGCATGCGTAGGAATTTTGCACGTCGGAATTTGTACAGACGATCGCATTTTCGGATAGGAACTTTTCCCGACTGAAAAATAGAGAACCTGCTCTCAATCTTTTGCTGGCTGTAATTCTGCCAGCAAAAGACTGATGGAGCATACACACAGTTGCATTTTCCGACAAAAAGCTCCCATCTGAGTTTTGCTGGCGGAATTTCAACCGTGGATTGCACAAAAGAAATTTGCACGATTTCCCCATCAACACAGACAGTGCTGACAAGGGAATCCCTCTTGCTGACACATTGTATTCTCCCAGCGGGGGGCGGGGGAAGCTGTCCCCGTCTTGAAAAGACAGTCATTTTTTCTATGGGCTATAGCAGCCACAAAGTAAAATTCAGCAGGCTGGTTGTATCCAAGTTGATCGATCGATCAACTTGGTACATTCAGCCTGCCCATACACGGCTTGATACACGGTTCCAATTTCATCTCCTGCTGAACCCGCCCAGATTCAAACAGTCTACGGCCTGCCTAAATTTAGTAAAAATAAAAAAAGGCAGATCAGCACAGGTATTATTATGTGTCCCTTGTGTTGACTCTTCTGTCAGTAGAAATCTTCTTCTGTCCTCTGTCCTCCACTACCTCCTTTCCCCCTTTCCCTGTTAATACAGCTAAAGCGCTATCAGGAGCTTTCATTAAGAAAGCTCGATTATGCCCTCCCATTCCTGCCCCCTCCATTCAGACATCCTGTGTCATTCATAGAAGCTGTAGTACAGCATTTATTAATGGCAAATCAGGCAGGAAAGGGCGGGATAGCCCCGATAGCCCCTTAGCTGTATTAACCCCTGGCACACAAGAAGATTATGGCTGCTGGGGCAAGGTTGGGGTTTGGGGATGGAGGAAGGTTTCTACTGAAAGGAGAAGAATCGACACAAGGTACACATCATAGTAACTTTGGTTATGTCCACGGTGCTAATTTTTATGTTTTTATTTTTATTTAACCTTGTTCTTAAACTATGCCTATAACTATGTCTCTATACGTAGATTTCCCTTCCTCAGTGGAAGATTTCCCCTCAATTTCTCTTCTGGTAGCAAGTGAAAATTTTGGATTTCCCTCACTTCATTCTAGGTGAAATTGGCAATCAAGACAGAGAGAGCAAATCTCAGTAATGGGGACACCATTAAAATTCCAGAAAGGGATTCTTCTCTCGCCATTCTATCTAAATCTAAAAAACGAAGTTTGTCTTTAGTTATACGTTAATGGCATGGTATTATTTTACATTGTTACAATTGTCCAGCTTGGACCAATATAACTATATATATACCATACCTGGCCGATTCCCCTGGAAACTTGAAATCCTTGAAGTAGGCACCATTACCAGTGATCTCTACTTGTTTCTGGGTCATGTGCTTAGTGTCTGGCCTTATGCTTTGTGAAGACAGGAGCTTGGCCGCTCAGTATGGGTGCCATTCAGAGAAATTTAAATTTAAAGGCATTTTCTTGTGTTCCAGGCATGATATATTTTTACATAGTTACACTGGTCCAGTTTGGGCCAATACCTGGCCAATATATAGAGTCTATATATTTTTTGGGTTCAGATATTTCCCTCAGTGTGTGCAGCAGTACTTGTTCTATATTCACTTGAGTTTGCGCAGGAATACTTTCTTTTATTAAATACCTGGCCAATGTCCCTGGAAGCTGGAAATCACTGAAGTACTGTATACACCGGTACCCCAGGGATCTCCACTTGCTTTCGTGCTGAGCAGCTGGCTTCAATGTGAATACAAGAGGTGCAATTCAGAGAATGGTTCGCATTTTTTTCGAATGAATGCAAAACATTCTCTGATTGGACAAGGTGGAGAGGTAGGATAATGATGTCATGATCTCCACCTCATCCATTCAGAGGACAATTTGCATTAATTCAGAAAATGCTAAACATTCTCTGATTACAAGTGCAGGGGTCACAAATATACATTAAAAACTGAAGCATAGACTTTGTTAACTGGACAACCTAATTTGCATTTAAATGTGTAACTAATTTTCCTAATAAATGTCCTTCATTTTTACATTTGATAATGAGGTCTGACTATAATAAATAGGAAAATATATACAAAACCACTATATATTCCCTTTAAGCATGCTTCAAGTAATGACCAACGTAACAATTTATCCAAAGCTGAGTCAAGCTTTAATCACATTTAATAACTTATGAGATTAGATAGTGCTATTAGGTATTGCTTCTAACCCGATTGCATGTCCCAAGGGTTTGGTGTCACTCAGCTGGGCTAAGAATTAAATGATCAATGTAGTTAATCATTCTATCTCTGCAGATCAGTATTTAGAAGAGTGATTTACAGATGGTTTTACATTTTCTACTAGAAAGCCTGGCTTCAGTAATGTTGGGATTTTGAAGTGAACATACCCACTGGCCTAAGGTAAAACTTATGAGTATAAGTACTCTAGACACAACAAAAGTTGAGCGAAGTTTAGTGAAATCACCCATGCACATTTTGTATTGAGTATTATTTTCACAGTACTATGGATCTATAGCTGGAATCTGTGCAATCTGTCTTCCCTATTCTTCCCTATCCAGTTCCTTTGATTAGTGGAGGCAAAGTTTTTTCCACATTTTTTGCAGGTGCTGATGCAGCTCAAAAATGAAAAGGAAACCCTCTATGCACACAGTATAATACTATATAATTTTACTTGTGATTTTATCCTGACTGGTGTTCGTCTTTAATCCAAATAGTAAATTAAAAACCATTACTAACATAAACCTGTGAAAACCCTGTCTATAAAACCATATCTGCTGATCATTTTGATGGAAGGTAATAGCTTCTCTCTGCTTCTTCCTCCTTAGCTTCCCTACTGACTTTTAAGGGTTGGACAACCTCATTACCAAGTAAGAAGGATTTAGAGGCAGGAAAGGGTGGGACCAAGCATATACAGTATCTCACAAAAGTGAGTACACCCCTCACATTTTTGTAAATATTTTATATATATACAATTTGGGGGTTCTAAGGAATTTTTTAGCAAAAAAAGGACTGTATTTATCGGCGTATAACACGCACTGGCGTATAACACGCACCCCATGTTTAGGAGGGCATTTTAAGGAAAAAAAGTTTTAGGAGGGAAGTTTAGGGAAAAAAAAACTTACATTTAAGCGTCATTTGCAGCTTGCCCAGCGTCATTTGCAGCTTGCCCAGCGTCATTTGCAGCTTGCCCAGCGCCATTTGCAGCTTGCCCAGCGTCATTTGCAGCTTGCCCAGCGTCATTTGCAGCTTGCCCAGCGCCATTTGCAGGCTTGCCCAGTGTCATTTGCAGCTTGCCCAGTGTCATTTGCAGCTTGCCCAGTGTCATTTGCAGCTTGCCCAGTGTCATTTACAGCTTGCCCAGTGTCATTTGCAGCTTTCCCAGTGTCATTTTCAGCTTGCCCAGTGTCATTTGCAGCTTGCCCAGTGTCACGTTTAAATTTCCCGCCGCCGAGACAGACCGCGCGAGCGCCGCCGAAAAAGACCGAAGCACAGACGAAAAAGACCGAAGCACAGACGAAAAAGACCGAAGCGCAGACGAAAAAGACAGAAGCATCGATGAAAAACACCGAAGCACAGACGAAAAAGACCGAAGCACAGACGAAAAAGACCGAAGCGCAGACGAAAAAGACCGAATCGCAGACGAAAAAGACCGAATCGCAGACGAAAAAGACCGAAGCACAGATGAAAAAGACCGAAGCACAGGCGAAAAAGACCGAAGCGCAGACGAAAAAGACCGAATCGCAGACGAAAAAGACAGAAGCACCGATGAAAAAGACCGAAGCGCCGACGAAAAAGACAGAGCCGACTGTTAGGCTCCGCTCGCAGTCCCGCCTCCCTGCTGTTTCGGGAGCGAGCACAGGGAGGCGGGACTGCGAGCGGAGCCGAACAGTCGGCTTGGTCTTTTTCGTCGGCGCTTCGGTCTTTTTCGTCGGCGCTTCAGTGTTTTTTGGCGGCGCTCGTTTTTTTTTTGTCAGCGCTCGCTATTTTTCGGCGCCGCTCGATTTTTTGTCACTTTTTTTGGGGGGATCGGCCTATAACACGCACTTTCCCCCAATTTTAAGGGGGAAAAAGTGTGTGTTATACGCCGATAAATATGATAGATTTTTACATGTATGTGAGAAGTGTCAGAATTGGCCCAGTATTGAAGTCTGTAAACCAGTCTTTTCAGTCTCTTTTAAGCCTTTGCTCTGGTGTACCTGGTACTGAAAATGTTACTGACCTTGTTATTAGCTGGATTCCACCTGATCTGCTTTTGGATTTCCCTTGTATGCCTATGTTTGCAGCCCACCTCCATTACTGACCTCGGCCTGGACTTCTGACCAAGATTCTGCCCATCAACTTTGTACCTCGTGGCCTGCTAGTTGCAGACCCTTACTTGTTTCTAAAACTTATCCTGCTTGTGATTCTGTGCCTTCTTGCTCATCTGTTACTGGATTCAGGTTATGAATAACTGAGCTTCGCTTATCCACCAGTGGTACCCTTGCTTGTCTGACACCAGCGCTCTCAAGTTCCAGTCTTAAATGTTTGCGTCCTGGCACATGTGCCCTTCCATTGCCCCTGAAGACCTTCTCTCAACGTCAACGGTTGCTCAGATGGAAACTGTGCAAGAGGTCACCCTCATCATCTCGGGCTCCACATACAGGTACATGATGGGAGGCTTTGGAGGAAGGAAATGGTGAAGAAAAACATGAGTTCAGCTGCTGACAACTCCATGTCTGTTGATCATTTTGAAGGTAACTTCTACTTATACATTTTGTCATCATATGCTCAGATTGAATTGAGTTTATGTCTCAGTAAACTCTTTACCCTAGACCATGCCTTTGTACAAACTCCCACCCTAGTAAGTTTTACTATTTTCTATGATTTCCCCTTCCAGCTCAAATGTTGGCTTCAGCTGCTAAGAGAATAAGTAATTTACAGTACGTGCAATCTGTTTACCAAAGGAAATGTTTCTTTTGTAAGGCATTGTTCTCTATCAGTTAAAGATCATTATGGTTTCTATTTATGAAATTTACCTTACATGTTGTTTAAACATCAGTTCTATTATTGTTTGCAAAGTACAAACAACAAAAAATAATAATAATAACTTTAATAGGTCTGGAGCAAAAAATAAATAAATAAAATCCTCTTCCATCCACCCAAAATTGATCTCTATATTTTTGTAGTGTACTGTCCTCATAGTGGTATTTGACTTCTTCTCTATTCACAGCTATTATTATATCACGTATGCATGTCTTTAACATGCATAGGGCTCAAGTGACAAAGCTTTAACACCAGTCTAATGCCGCGTACACACACGAGAGGACTTTTCAACAGCAAACAAATGAATCCGTCTGACAATTTGATCGTGTGTGGGCTCCATCGGACTTTTGCTGTCGAAAAATCCGACAGACTTTAGAAATAGAACATGTCTTAAATTTTCCCACCGGAACTCCGCTGGACCCAATTCCTATCGAAAAATCTGCTCGTCTGTGTGCTAGTCTGACGGACAAATAACGACGCTAGGGCAGCTATTGGCTACTGGCTACGAACTTCCTTATTCTAGTCCGGTCATATGTCATCACGTTCGAATCCGTCAGAATTTAGTGTGATTGTGTGTGGCCAAGTCCGTTCATTCTAAAAGTTCATCGGAACTCCGTCAAAAGTCCGTCGGAAAGTTCGCTTGTGTGTACGCAGCATAAGGGTTTGTGTTGGTTTGTCTTTATGTGCTTCAAGTAGTTTTTGATACCCTTACAAGGAATGCAAAACCAGCTTGACAAGGTTTAAATGCAGGTCAGAAGGATGTCAATTCCAGCTCAAATGCTCATGTCACTGCAATCTAAATTATTATTGATATACAGGATTTATACAGCGTCAACACTACGCACAGCGCTTTACAAAATGAAGGCAGATAGTACAGGTACAATGAAATGCAATACTAGTAGAATCAGAGGGCCCTGCTAAACAGATTTTACAATCTAAAGGATCTTAGATTTTCCTCAAATTAATGTCAATGCCTGGATGTGAACCAGGGACCTCTGCTGTGTCTGAAGGAAACTCTTCTCACTGAGCCACTTGAGATGCTGGATATCTTGCTGCCCGATTGCTTAGACAACTTTGCCTTATGTCTTGTTTGTCTAAAACTTGAACCCTTTGCTCCTCCCATGAACTTCATATTTGAGTCATGCCTTTGCACTTTCTGTTTGCCATATTATTGTGCTCTCTCTCCAGCCAATATCTCACTCTTGTCACTCCTGATGCTGTCCATATCTTCGCTACCACTTGTTATCGACCTTTGGCTTGTTCCTCAAATATGATTCTGCCTTTTCATCCATGTCACTGTCACTTTTTTGAAAATCTTTTTTGAAAATTGCACTCTTGTCATACGCCAGAGTGACCTGCTTGTTCACTAATCCAGCTGTTGGTGAGATCCTCTCTACTGCTATAGCTGCTGGTCTCCGACAGTCATACTGATGCTATCAACATAAGCTCAAAACCTGTTGACACAGGCTCTTAGAAACACTTTTTTTTATCCATGTCACTGTCACTTTTTTGAAAATAAGGATACATATTCTGTTGCCTTAGCTTTGTGGATTCTGTAGATATTTCCTTCCCATTTGGAATGATTGGATAATTCTAAATATCAAAAACCTAGGCCGGCCATAAACGAGCAGATTGCTCTCAAAGAACAACATGCTTGTAGATATGTGGCCATCCTCAAACAAGAGTGCCAGGACCAAACACAATACTCTACAGTAACTAATATTAGTGCATGCAAGTCACTTTGATTCTTCCCTCTGCTATGGAGCAGTCACACTCAGAGGGAGATTTTTTGGTAGGTTGGATAATATCTGTGTATGATAACAAGAAGCCACAACTGCTGGAGATGCTCATTAGGGATGAGCTGACTAGGTTCGGATTGAACTTTGACTGTCTTGGCTGGAGGAATCTAGGTCATTGGGGGTTTTTTTTTTGGGGGGGGGGGGGTGGCAAGGGACATTTTTTGGGGATTTTAACTTTGCAATAAAGAACTTGCCAAACATTTCAGTGTATCTATTTCCAGTGACGTCACTTGGGTTGGTGTCACTCGGTGCAGAAAAACATGGTGTCACCCCCCCTCCACCAACTATAGTCCTCCCTCAGTACAAACCCCCCTGCACTAAGTACAGACCCCCCTCCATTAAGTACATACCCCTGTCCACTAAATACAGACCCCCCTCCATTAAGTACATACCCCCGTCCACTAAATACAGACCCCCTCCATTAAGTACAGACCCCTTCCATTAAGTACAGACCCCCCCACTAAGTGTAGATGCTCCTCCCGCAGTATAGATCCCCCTCCCCCAATACAGACCCCCTCACTAAGTACAGACCCACTCCCACAGTATATATCCCCCTCCCTCAGTACAGACCCCCTTCCTCAGTTGAGATCCCCCAATAAGTACAGACCCTCCTCCCGCAGTATAGACGCCTCTCCCTCAGTACAGACCCCCTCCTTCAGTACAGACCCCCTCCATCAGTATAGATCTCCCCCTCAGTACAGACCTCCCTCCCTCAGTACAGACCACCCTCCATCAGTACAGACCCCCCTCCATCAGTATAGACGGCCTCAGGGCAGACCCCCCTCCATCAGTATAGACGGCCTCAGGGCAGACCCCCCTCTATCAGTATAAACCCCCCTCAGTGCAGACCCTCTCCATCAGTAAAGACCCCTCTCTGTGTAGACCCCCCTCTCTACTTGTGCTAGTGGACCCCCCTCTCCCCTCCCATAGCACCCCCCAGCACATGTCCTCTTAACCCCCCCTTTATTCCATCACTCCTCCATCGTTTTTTTTAACATGCCCCCCTTCTTGGTCACTGTCCCCCTCTTATATCCATGATTCATCTACATTACAGTAAACTGTACAGACCTCATAACAGAGCGATGTGTGTCCCTCAGACTCTCTCCTCCTGTGTAGATGTAAACAGAGAGAAGGGGGAGGTGGCTTCGGTCCGCAACGTGAGACAGGTTGACAGCCGACAAAATGCGAGAGTTGGCGGTGCCGCTACCCTCAGATGTCATCTCTGGCGGGTGTCACCCGGCGCCCAACCCTAGCGACGCCACTGTATATTTCTAGGCTACAACTCTTTTTTTTTGTGAATAAGTAGGGGTACCATGTACTCCATTCTCACTCACATGGAGGGGGGGGGGTGTTTGCGATATTGAGAAATGCAAACAAGGATCACCAATGTAATACGGTTTACAATAGGGTTTATAGTAGGTTTGCTAAAGTAAGGCACTTTCAGGTAGGGGATTGAGTGGTAGTGCTTGTAGGCAGGAGAGAGCCTGGGTGGTAGGCACCTGCAAGGGAAGGAGTGACACACACAGTGGTTGGATTTGCAGGAATTGTATTGTCGAGAACTTTCCAACATACAGTAACAGAGTCTGTGCAGCGACATAGAGCTGATGATTACCTAGCACATGCAGGGAGTGATACTTGGAGACCGACAGCACCTGCCACCGGAGGCATATGGTAGGCAGTAAGCAGCAAAGGACTTGTCGTAAAAGGGGGTTCCCTAAGGTAGCAATAATGAGCAGTCCCTGCTGTCCCTCCTCTGGAACCTCTCCCTCATGCAAGGAAAACTCTCCCTGTTCAGTGGATCCCTGTCCCGGACCTAGCCACACACAAAATGCGCTCCCACTGCAGTGAGCCAGTGTCTTTTTATAAGCACTGCCTTCACTAAAGATGGCAACCGGGGTCATCCAGGGTAGCAGCGTCAAATCGGACAGCCGCTTACTATACCTGATGACACATACGGAGGCCTATGAGGAATATGCATTCCTCCTGTCCTCCACTCCTCCTGCTAAGTGGTCACGACAGCACCACTTGTGTAGCAAGTTTACATGCTAAATCCCACAGTGGTATGTTTCTGGCCAAATGACAAGGCCCATTTTAAATAGTAGGTAAAGTGGGGGATGTGAATTACAGAATTCTGCAACCAAGCAAGAGGAAACCTTATCAATTCTTCATTGTAAATTAGTTGAAGTCCTGCAGAGACAAAAAACAGTTCTGCTTATAAAATTAAACTAATCACCTTTACATTTTTAAGTTATTTAATGTGTGCTGCGTATACAAACAACTTTAAAGCCTCATCATTCTGGTCATGGAACTCCCTTCCTCTTACAAACTATACCCACCCCCTGCACCCCCTCTAACTAATTGCTGCAGGAATAGAAAAAATAATCTGAGTTCCTTTTACATACATCTCTGTGGTCATGTAATGTTCTGGGTTCTGACTTCTGATTCTTATCTTTACTGCAAAGTCTTTTTTTAGGTATCCACTGTCTGAGTGATGTAAAATCTTTCTGTTGACTGTCCAATAGCAAGTTCCTTTCAAGATCCAGAAGACTTCAGTGGCTAATGATGACTTGGAAAGACACCAGTGAAGAACAAAAACAGTGGACCTGGGTGCGTAAAAAAGCTGCTTACCTTTTTTTTTTTTAATGCTTGGGTTGGTCGGAATAGAACGACTCTAAAATTAGTGACTTTCTTATCAAGCTTGCAATGTATAGGAATTGTTCTTAGACCAGTTTTCTCCAGGAACAATTCTGTATGGGTTGCTAAATTAAAAATAGTACAGATATGTTTTCATAACTCTTTCTACAAAAATCACATGTGCTCCAAACTTCTCATTCCATCTGTATGATTCATTGCCTATAAAAGAAAATTACTTATGGGAACTTCCAGCTATCCCAAATCTTATCTAACAAGAGCAAGGATTCCCTGGTAACCCTAACAGTGGGTGTCTAAATAGTGTTGTAAGCATCGCCATAACAGTCCATGTGACTCCTATGCTATCCAAGGGCAGGGGGTAATAATATAGTGCTGTGTTTAATATTTTAAAGCAACATTTACACTTTACAAAATCTCATGCATATAAACTTTTGCAGGTTGCATGCATAAGGAAAGAACTAACTTTATCACTATTACTATATTTATTTATCTTCTTATCTAATTTATGTGTTTAAAAGATTGTCACACGTACCACTTTGCTTATCTAAGCGATTGTGCACATTTTTGCAGTAGCTGTATGAAAAGTCTGTCTATCTAAACAAAAATACACAATGTTGTTGAGCCTGCCATAGAATTAACTGTTGTCATTACTCAGCATTTGTTGCTTAAGGATATACTGTACTTTGATGATGGTCATGTGCTCATACTGTGCTCAGATGTGGCATAGTGCGTTTCACATCAAGTTTGCCATTGCATTGACACACTGGAAAATAAACACCAGAGGATATTGTACAGACTGCAGCTGTGCTCTTGGCAAACAAACCAGCTATTTACAGTTTGTTTCCAAAAATAAGCATCTCATATGTGCCGAACAGTGCAAAACAGCTGGGCAACACCTTCCCCATCATTTCTGAAATTTGTGAAGAAGCATAGAAATCCATGTATGTAGAAAAATATGCTTAAAGTCAATCAAACAAAAAGAAAAGAAGGAGGGCACACCGATCTAGTGCATTACCACTGGTAAAGCTTTATTAAAGCATAAAAGACAGCAAAATATATTCTCACAAACGAACATTTGCAAGAGGCTTTGACAATTTAAAAGGTTCGCTGTTCTGAACACCGGCAAGCCAGGACCTGATGTCGAATGAGTCAAATCGATATCACAAGATGGCTGACGCGTTTCAGAGGAGTACCCCTTTCTTCAGAGCCTAAGCGGGCAATGGCTACTCTCTCATAGTCACCTCTATATATGTGTGTGTGTGTCTACACACCCCCAACACTAGCAACCCTTTTGGGTTGCTAGTGTTTGGGGTGTGTAGACACATATATAGAGGTGACTATGAGAGGCACTTTACAGGCACTTTGCAAACGCTATTTATAGTGCTAAAACACCTGTAAAGCGCCACAGTGTGAAAGGGGTCTTAGGGGAACATCTCAGACTGGACCAGCAATATCGTCACTCCTGCGCCTTTAAATTCTAATTATAGAACTCGCTCAAAGAGGTAGGTAAAAGAGAAACCTCTCATGGTGTAGTATTTCCAAGTTTTATTAAAATAAAGTTAAAATCACACTTACAATATTGGAAGATGTTTTAAAGCATTCAAACAGCTTGGGAATGTCGGTTTGCGCTCCACCTACATTCCAAGATGGTGGAAGTGACGTGTCCCGATAGCCCCACCCTACGTGTTTGGCCAGCATACGTCTGGTGTCATCAGGGGTCCTGATGGCTACTCAACTCACAAGAGCAGTCCTATGTACATTGCACTGAGGATGTCTTTTTTTGGATAGAGATCACAAAACATAATTAATGTAATAAATAAATAACATAAAAAAGTATGCATTTTACAGAATTATTAGGCTGGTGTTAAGGGTACCAGACCCTTTACCATTTTCTGAACTAGTGGAAATATCAAGTAGAAATTTGCATGGGTTATATATATTACAAGGATAAATAACCAATATAACTTCATGTGAAACAATATACTCACTAATTTACCTCTATAATAAGTAAAAGATAATCAAATGGGTCAAGTCACACAGCATCTTGAAAAAGGGGCATCCCCACAGGGTGGATGCCAATAAGAAAGAAAGGCACCTCATCCTTAATTGAAGACACATTTGGCAAAGTGAACTCTAGATGGACTTTATAGGCACCACACAGCATCTTGTATTGCTCATCATCCTAGCCATGAAGTCATTTTAGGAGACCTAGATTCCCAATTGGCTTTTGTACTTCTCATGTACAGACTGTTTTTCTTAGAATACTTTTTGAACAAAGAAAAAAAATGGATATTAAACATACATAAGCTCTATGCTAACTGGTGTCACAGCTTAGACATAGTTGATGATGTCCTACCCTCCCTCACATAGAATAGGACATTCAAGGTTGGGGGATGATAGAGATGCAGTGTTACACTTGAAATTTTAACTGCGTTAATTGATTACAATTTCTTCAGGTACAATTACATTGCTGTGTTTTTCATTTGTTGTAAAGCCTTTTTGATGCATTTCATATGTGATAACTTACACTCTAAATCAAATACATATACTATATTACCAAAAGTATTGGTATGCCTGCCTTTACACGCACATGAACTTTAATGGCATCCCCGTCTTAGTCTGTAGGGTTTAATATTGAGTTGGCCCACCCTTTGCAGCTATAACAGCTTCAACTGTTCTGGGAAGGCTGTCCACAAGGTTTAGGAGTGTGTGTATGGGAATGTTTGACCATTCCTTCAGAAGAGCATTTGTGAGGTCAGAGTGTTGGATGAGAAGGCCTGGCTCACATTTTCATCTCAAATTCTTCCCAAAGGTGTTCTATTGGGTTGAGGTCAGGACTCTGTGCAGGCCAGTCAAGTTCCTCCACCCCAAACTCGCTCATCCATGTCTTTATGGACCTTGTTTGTACTCTGGTGCTCAGTCATGTCGGAACAAGAAGGGGCCTTCCCCAAACTGTTTCTACAAAGTTGGGAGTATAAAATTGTCTAAATTGTCTTTGTATGCTGACACCTTAAGAGTTCCCTTCACTGGAACTGAGGGGCCAAGCCCAACTGCTGAAAAACAACCCCACACCATAACCCCCCCTCCACCAAATGATTTAGACCAGTGCACAAATCAAGGTTCATAAAGACATGGATGAGCGAGATTAGGGTGGAGGAACTTGACTGGCCTGCCCTCAACCTGATAGAAAACGTTGGGATGAATTAGAGCGAAGACTGTGAGCCAGGCCTCCTCGTCTAACATCAGTGCCTGACCTCACAAATGCTCTTCTGGAAGAATGGTCAAACATTCCCATAGACACACTCCTAAACCTTCCAGCCTTCCCAGAAGAGTGTAAGCTGTTATAGCTGCAAAGGGTGGGCCAACTCATTATTGAACCATACGGACTAAGACTGGGATGCCATTAAAGTTCATGTAAAGGCAGGTGTCCAGATACTTTTGGTAATATAGTGTATGTACTGTCACTTGTGAATTCTGTAAATTGTTTCTAATAGTAGAAAGAATTCAGCTTATGTTTATAATATAAAATGTGCAAAATGATCTTACATTTTATATACAAATCAGAAGGTTAAAATTCTTAGTATAAACTTTTGTAAATGTATTTTAATTCTTTTTGTTAGAGCAGAAGCACTGCTCTATAAATCTAGTGTTAAAATGGTGCAAGGTGGTGCTTGGTTGCTTGGTTTTATCTTTAACACACTTTAAAGTATTTCACAACATAGTATGAATACTTGATGGCATTCCCAAGAGGGATGGAATGTTTCTTCCCTGAAAAAAACGTCTTCACTCGAGCAGAAAACGTACGCACTTACACTGTTGCTAAGGCAAAAGGTATCAAGGATAAATACTGATCATTTCATGTCAGGCAAGGGCATTCTAGACCAGTTGGGGGTCATTTTCTTTTCTAAAATTTAAATTTTTTACCTTTAAAATTTAGCTAGCAATGTATTTATACATACATATTATCATTGAAAAGTCTTTTGCGTGGAATATGTGAGGGGGAGTGCCATTACCTAGAAATATGGGTTTTCTAGGGAGCCACAGTAATGATCTAGAGAAAGTAAGCTGTCAAACAAGAGGTATGATGCTTTAGAGTGCCTTTGATATAGTGCTAGCAGTAGTTTATATTATTTGTGCCTAGTACAAGTTAACTTTGTATTTACCACCATTTAAAAGAATTAGAATTCTGTATTTTTGTTGGCAACCTTTGAAGGTTTACGATGTTTTGCTTAGCCTTTTACTTCTGTTATCAAGATCACTGCACATTTCTTACTTTTAGCTTTCTGCATCTACAAATGAAAATATGCACTACTTTTCTTTCACAGAGGAACCGTGGAAGAACCTCTTGGCTGCATTTCCAGATAGTGGCAAGACTCCCTACCATGCTCAACATGTCTCCGATCCTCAGATCCCTGAAAGGAAGAGCAGTGTTGGTGGTGGCTGCCTCAGTGATGCTTTTTAAGTCATAAAAAGTACAGAGGTCATGGGATTTTAAATGAGGCAAGTCACTCAAACATAATAATAATGTGATATATAACGTACAAATATTTCCAGATTTATAAAAAATTCATATATATAAACATTCCATAACATGATGACACTTTTCAATATAATAAAATAAAGACATGCTTTAAAACGAGCTGATGTAATTCATATGTTTTTTCAATGTAATAAATTCATATTATTCTGGTACATGATGGTATAAACATAAGAGATACATAATTCATACAATTTATAACCAACAGACTATTTTTTTGGCATCCTAAGACTTTACGCGTTTTTATGGATCCCTGTCCACTTCATCAGGAGTTTGATGCAAGAAGGTTTCTAAAAGTATAAGTAGGTGTAAGAAAAAAGTAAAATACACAGAAATTATGCAGATAAACATGAGAAAAGAATGTGATCTAACTAGCACTAAACCTAGGTATGTACATGTCAGCTCAGAAAATAGGTCCAGCCTTAAAAGAGAGGAGGCAGTTTTTTTTGGGGGGGGGGGGGGTGTCAGACAACCGTCTATCCCAGGGCTGTACTTCTAAGCCATACATTCTCTGACTTACGTACTCCTGAGCCCTGCACTCTCTGGGGTATGTACTCCTGAGCCCTGAACTTTAAATGTTATGCACTCCTGAACCCTGTATTCTATGCATTATTCACTTTTGGCCCCTGCACTTTGTGTGATATGCACTCCTGAGCTCCTGAGTTTAGAACATTGTGTGTTACACACTCTCTGTGTTGTGCACTCCTGAGCCATGTTCATAGATGCTACGTTGTACATTTGCAACATGCAACTGACCACTGTGCTCTATATGCTGGGCTTTATATGACATAATCTTGAACACCACACTCTATGTACCTTGTATTATTGACCCCTGCATTGTATGGACTGAAGCAGGGGATAGCAGCCACAAAAATTGTCCACTCCTCATAGCCAGTCACTGGGGCTATGGAAAGACTGACAGAGGTAAAGAAGGAGGCAACGTTTGCAGGAACAGCACTAGAATGGAAAAAAGCTGCTTGGCACCCTTGATGAAGCGGAGGAGAAAAGGTTGCTTTAGCAGGCCCAAATAAATAAATGGCTGCTATACGCCCGAGGCATGAACTCAAGGAACAGTCTGAACACAAGTTCAAATAACCTTTGACATTTTGGATGTTAGTCTGAATGCCAGACTTTTTGCTTTCTCTGGGTACCTTGCCAGAAGACCCCAGAACCATGTGGCCAGGGTTGTGGAGAAGAGGCCCTTGTCCGTGAGCTCAGATAAGGTTCTGGTGTTGAATTTGGGGGGGCACACTGTTTTTATTTTTAGCTCGGGCCCCTCTTGACATCCATACCATATCTAGGAAAGGAATCATTGACAGGAGAATGATCTAGCACCTATCACCTAGATTCTAGGTCATGCACACGTATGCTTTGATTTATATAGTGAAGATAATAACAACGGACAACAAGCCTGGGCCATCGCTCGTAAAAGAGCTGGAAGAAGAAAGCGGAGATCCGGCAAGAAGAACAGAAGAGACCCCCGAAGACCCCCGAAGTCAGAAAAAGACCCCCAGATGGCGGCGACGAAGAAGAAAGCCGGGCTCCTCAGCTAGTGAAAGAGCTAGTAAAAGAGCAGAAGATAGCGGAGGAGTCCGGCGAGAAGACCCCCCAAGACGGAAAAAGACCCCCGGAGCTGTGCAATAAAGTGTTTTAAAAAATTGTGTCGTTTTTTTTATTTACATTTTTTTTCCTTAGGTGATTGGGTAGGGGTACATCGTACCCAATACTCATTCACATAGGGTGGGGGGCCGGTATCGGATTCCGATAAGCCCCCCGCCCGCAGACCCCGACAACCAACGGCCAGGGTTGTCGGGAAGAGGCCCTTGTCCTCATCAAAATGGGGACAAGGTGCTTTGGGGTGGGGGGGCCGCAGGGCCCCCCTTTCCCCAGGGCACCCTCCATGTTGAGGGCACGCGGCCTGGTACGGCTCAGGAGGGGGGGGGGGGGCGCTCGCTTGTCCCCACCCCCTTTCCTGACCGGCCGGGCTGCGTGCTCGGATAAGGGTCTCAATGGATTTGGGGGGGACCCCACGCCGTTTTTCCGGTGTAGGGATTCCCCTTTAAATCCATACCAGGTGACGGGGCTAGCGCGACGGCATTCACTGCCTTTGCTAGTCCCGTCTACCTGGAGTCATGTTCTAAATGAACGGACTTTCCTCCGTGTGTGAGCAAAGTCCGTTCATTTCAAAAGTCCCACGGACTAGTACACAGACGGCAGTCCGGCGGACAATTTTAAGTCAAAACTTAAAACTTAGCCCCACACACGGTCGGAATGTCCGGCGGACTCTAGTCCGGCAGACAATCCCGCGGGAAAGTCCAATTGTGTGTACGTGGCCTTATTCCTAGAACCAGTCCACATAGCTCTGTAGTGTGAGCCTGTATTAACATATATGCTGCCAATGATACTGTTGTGATCTGCAGGCTTTGCTTGCACCACATGAGCCATAGTAAAAGTACCAGCCATTTTGAACAACATGCATGAGTCAACGTGTGACCCTGCACCACAGAGTTCAGTGGGAGTAGCACCTTCATGTGACAAGTTGGCAGCAAGGTCCGCAACTCTTCCTCATTTCATTCCACATCTCATCTCCTCCACAAGATTCTTTTGCTGCATTAACTGCTATATCTGCCACCTCCAGTGAGGGAAGTCTCACAAAAGGGTTTCAGAGGCTTAGGATACACCACCACATGCAGGGAGGAAGCACATGTGGCCACACTAAATAGAGTCAAGTGAAGGCTTGAACCTCTGCAAAATTATCCTAAACTCACCCGCTATCTCCAGCAGCATCCTTCTCAAGTCAAATGAAGCTGCTCGAGCGGAAGAAAAGATGTCCCCAAATTACCAGGCCCAGTGTCCTAATGGGAGCATGGCAAAACTGCTGGCTTTGCAGTTGCTTCCATTCAAGATTTCAGTTACAGGGCTACAGGAAGTGTCAATGCACTACAAATGCAGTGAGATTACCACTATAGTAATCCATTAAGAACTGCCTGCTTCCTTTATTTTTTCATTCACAATTTCCTACAAATGAATGATGTGGCTGTACGATATAAACCTGCATTTCATGAGCTTTCCTGAAAAATCTGAGGGAGGTTCTCATGAGGGTTTTCTGGTGAAATAGTTGCATGACATTTACTGATCTAAAATTATCTGCTGCATTTATGATTGAAAGGGTCAATCGTACCCCTCCTAGAACCCTAATTGCAAATATTCTTAGCAATCAAGACAAAGTCACTATTCTTAGGGCAGCCAGCCTTAAAGGGAACCAATATTTAATGGGAATCGAGTGGCCATTGATCTGGATTTCTCCACAGAGGTCTAGGAACAAAGGACTGGAACCCCTACAGTATCACTTTCAAGTTTCCCCTTCTTTAGTAGAGCACATATACTCATCTTCTAGAGTGTCTGATATTTATCAGTCTCAAGCCCCTCAAGGCCTAAAAAAGGAGTCACAAGGCTTTAAAATGTGTAGCCATGCCCGCTATACCTCCCCCCACCAGTGTGTGACATTATTCTTGAGTCCCTAGGCTTCTTTTGGCTTCCCTACAACAACATTGTCTGCCTGTCACAGTGGCTTCCCCTGACAGCTCTGCCCTTTCTGCCCTTCCAGGTTGGACAGAGTGGAAATCATCCATTTATAACTTTACAGCGTGCTATAGTTTCTTGTCTCATGTTAGTCACTAATTGTCTTTTATGCTGTTTATTAAAATATATATTACTACACTTATGCCGCGTACACACGATCGGAATTCTCGTCGGAAAAAACTCTGACGGTTTTTCAGACGGAATTCCGACGGAATTCCGCTCAAGCTGTGTTGCCTACACACGCTCACACCAAATTCCGACGGACAATAACACAGCTTCATAAAACGCGTTCGACAGCACTATAAAAGGGAAGTTTAATGCTTCCGAGCATGCGTCAAATTGTTTCCGAGCATGCGTCGGAATTTTGCGTGTCGGAATTGCATACACACGATCGGAAAATCCGATAGAAAGGTTTTCCGGCTGAAAAATTGAGAACAGGTTCTCAAACCAAAGTCCGTAGGAAATTCCGACAGAAAAAGACCGTTGGGCATACACACGGTCGGAAAATCCGATGAAAAGCTCCCATCGGACTGTTTCCATCGGAAATTCCGACCGTGTGTACGCCGCATTAGAGTGTGCCCTCTATTTTGTTTTCTTTTGTATGGAGCTTTGCTTTATTGCCAACACTCTTACAACTGTATTTAAAAATAAAATAGAGGGTCCTCCTTTGTAGGATGCTTTTGGTATATAATAAACATGACATAGAGAAAACATAGAGCTGCACCACTGTATCACAAAAAATGCATTTATCTGCCAGCAGAATTGCTTCTAAAGTGATGTTGATGAAAATGTTAATGATTGATAAGCAAGGCAGATGCTCCATGAGGAGTAGCCATGCAGGCGAATGTATGCATCTTCAAAGTTTTAACCCATTCATAAAGCTGGTGGTAGCTGGGTGAGCACTAAAACTTTATATATGGTGGTAACACATGAGAATAGCATTTGCAGTGCAACCCGTAAAGTGGATGTAAGCTCTAACTTCTCTTATTTTCTCCCTTTCACTGTGTTTAATGCCATCAAAAGCATTTGTTATTTATCAATTTAATAAGCACAACAAAGAAAACTCAATTTCATCTGGTCAGAAATTCAGAGCTGTCCTGTTATATTCTACTTACTGTATTTATTGACGTATAACATGCACTTTTTCACCCTGAAAATCGGGTGCAAATAGGGTGTGCGTGTTATACACCAATACTGCAATTTAGGCTGCCTAGGAGGGAATGGGGAGGGGGCGGGACGAGCGCCGTCAGATTACATACAGCAAGAATCTCCTGTTTACTCAGCGGCCTCTGTAATAGGAAGTCCCGTCTCCTGGGCCAGCATTGGACCAGTGTTCTATCTATCACAGAAGCCGGGTTCAGGAGGCGGGACTTCGTATTAAAGAGGCCACCGAGTAAACAGGAGATTCTTGCTGTATTTAATCTGACGGCGCTTGCCCCGCCCCCCCCCTCCCTGTCCCCTTTGAGGCAGCAGTAATCTGAGGTGAGGCTGCATATGGGCATTGATCAGACTGCATTCATGGCAATGGTGAGGCTGCATATGGGCATTGATCAGGCTGGGCATTGATCAAGCTGCATTGATGGGCAATTGTGAAGCTGCAGATGGGCATTTATCAGGCTGCATTGATGGGCAATTGTGAAGCTGCAGGTGGGCATTGATCAAGCTGCATTGATGGGCAATTCTGAGGCTGCAGATGGGCATTGTTCAAGCTGCATTGATGGGCAATTGTGAGGCTGCAGATGGCATTGATCGGGCTGCAGATGGCATTGATCAGACTGCAGATGGTCAATGGTGAGGCTGCAGATGGCCACTAACCCTTATTTTGCTTCAAAGTTCTTTATTTAAAATTGAATTTTTTTTCCTGAAACTTCCCATCTAAAATGAAGGTGCGTGTTATATGCCGATAACGGTATTTCCTACTTGGTTTCAAAGAGCTCTTCTGGTTCTTATCATGGATCACAGAATATGTTACGTGTTTGTGTTTTATACATCTGATAGTGGAAATAGTTGGGTAGTTTAGAAAAAGCTGCCCACAGCTGTGATCATATGGGTGCTGCGGGGGTTAATGCAAGTGGCTCCACCTGTCACAGGTACTAGTCAAAAGTCCCAACTTTTGCCAATGCCGGTGCTGCATCCACCGAGGTGAGTATCATTATATTATTTTTTTTCTTGGGGAAACTGGCAGAGAACTGAAGATTTCAAGGAACCAAGCAGTCACCAGTACACAAGACACTATGGATACCGTCTCTGGTGATAATTAAAAAAATGTAAACCAATAAACTCCAGCTTTAATGTACACTGTAGATAAACATACAATTTCTCACCTGTCTGCAGCAGTGCAAATGGGATTGGGGATGAACGCGTAAACAAGCATTTGTTTTGTCTGTGTGCAAAGAGCTTGAGAGAAGAATTTCCATCCTGATTCATTAAAACAATAGCTCCCAGTTTATGTGGTGGATGTGATCTGATGGTTTGCAACATACAGCATACAATTTGTAGCAAAGTGTCAGCAAATTTTTACAATTCTGACTTGCACTATGTACAGAATATCTTTACAGCACTGAGTGTGCTTTAAAAAAAAAAAAACATATTCTAATAAACAATTGTAAACCAATTGATTTATTTTTTCAGGCATGCAGTTATATTCTCTACCCTGTAGCCATTTTTTCTTTTAATCAAAACAAGTTAAGTGAAGAGCCATTATGTTATTAGGTGCCATGTTTCATATTGTAGACATTATTAGCAGAATTTGTATATTATACAGCGGTTTACAAAGTACACATTAGAGAAGCTTCAGGATCCTTCAGAATTTTTTTTTTAAGTCAGCAGCTACAAATACTGTAGCTGCTGACATTTATTATGACACTTACCTGTCCAGGGATCCCACGATGTCCTCACCCAAGCCAATTCTACAATCTGCTTCGGGTGCAGGCACCGGCATCTGTAGTAAGGCTTTACTGTTTCCTACTGCGAATGTGCTAGTCATGCTGCGCCTTGTGAATGGTCCCATAGTCTTCTGGGACCTGCGAAGTGAAGGAGGGGGGGTGATCTTCCAGCTCAGTTTGCCACAGTGATCTGAGCCGGATGTGGGAGTGGGTACCTGTCAAAACTAGTTACCCGTTCCCCCTTTCCCCCCAAAAAGTGCCAAATGTGGCAGTGGAGGGGGAGAGGGTGCAAATACCTTTTGGGTGAAGCTCCGCTTTAAAGTGATTCTAAATGCTATTTTTTTAATAACACAACCTACTTATGGTTTTGTACTGAGCAGACCCAATCCTCCTTTTCTGGGGTCCCCTGGCAGCACTCCTGGCTCATCCCCCCTGCCAAGTGCCCCCATAGCAAGCTGCTTGCGATGTTCCATCCCAAGCTGGCTCTGTGTGTCCATTGGCACACAAAGAGCAGCTCAACTCCTCCCCCTGTTCTCTCTTCACTGGCTGTGATTGAAAGCAGCAAGAGCGAATGGCTGTTCAATGAGGAGAAAGAGAGATATGAGAAATCTGCTGCTCTTGTGCACATCCCTGGATCGAGATCAGGCTCAGGTAAGTATTTAGGAGGGGGGGCTGGGGGGGGGAGCTGCATGCAGAAGGTTTTTCACCTTAAAGTAGACAAATAGGCAAAACCTTTTTTTTTCAGAGTGAGGGAGGGTTATAACCCATTTAGGGTTTATTTTTGCCATCTTAGTCCCATTGGGGAGATTTATCTTCACTCCCTATCCCATTGCCAAAGCAAGAAGTGAGAGGAAATCTCTTGGTGACCCCCAGGCCCCAGAACTAGTGTCCCCGTTGGAACATTTACCCTCCATTTACGTTTCCAAGGACAACCCAAAGTTTGGGTTTTTCTTTTACAATATCAATAATAATGGCAAACAGGGCAAATAGAGAGGGTGATACTCCCTAACAGGGACACAGCCAGCAATAAAAACTGACAGGTACTCCAATCCATCTCCCCTCTATTCAAAACTAAAACAAACCTTTTGCCTTTAGTTATATTTTAATGCATAGAATGCATTAAGATAAAAAAAAAAAACCTTGTGCCTTTAGGACCACTTTAACTGCTTCAGCCGTGGAAAGTTTTATCCCCTAATGACCAGGTAATTTTTTGTGATACAGCACTGCGTTATTTTAACTGACAATTGCGTGGTCATGCGATGCTGTACCTAAATAAAATTGGTGTCCTTTTTTTCCCACAAATAGAGCTTTCTTTTGGTGTTATTTTATCACTATTGATCACTATTTTTTGCGCTATAAAATAAAAAGTGCAACAATTTAAAAAAAGAAAAACAATATTTTTTACTTTCTGCTATAAAACACATTTAATAAAAAAAATAAAAAAAATAAAAAAAATCAAATTCTAATTTCTTTATCAATTTAGACAAAAATGTATTCTGCTACATATTTGGTTAAAAAAAATCAGAATTAGCGTATATTGATTGGTTTGCGGAAAAGTTATCATGTCTACATATTTTTATGGCATTTTTATTTATTTTATGTTTTTACTAGTAATGGCGGCAATCAGCGATTTTTTAGTGGGACTGTGACATTGCGTCGGACACCAAACTGACACTTTTTTGGGACCAGTGACATTAGTATTGTGATCAGTGCTAAAAATATGCACTGCGCTGCATACACACGATCGCACTTTCCGACAACAAAATTCATGTTTTTTTTCCGACGGATGTTGGCTCAAACTTGTCTTGCATACACAAGACAATACACAAAATTTTACATATTTGGTATCCCAAAATCCCAAATCCTCGCTTCCTCCACTCTTGTAGTCATCCCCTCCTTCGTAAAAAAGGACAACAAACTACATCTATTCATAGGAAACTACTATACTCCTTATAGGTAAGACTTAGCCATTTTGACTCCTATGCTATGTTTATGCATTTGCAACTAGGCATTTAGCCTCTCACTCTCTTTTTCCCCTACTTAGCATTTTATTTTTTGAATTTGGATTCCCATCATTTTTATTCAAATACTGGCAATAAGCCCTAGAGCCTGTTTGGCTCTCTACAAACATTAGCCACAGTTATAAAATTTTGCTATAAGGCTTTGGCTCAATGACCATGTCCCCCCTTTGTTTCAGGTAAGACCCTGGCCCCCTGGGAGTTATGGCGGAAAGTTGTCACTTTCAGAGTATTCAAAACTTATGCCGCATACACACGCTCAGAATTTCCGACAGAGAAAGTGAGATTGGAGCTTTTGGTCGGATATTCTGACCGTGTGTATGCCCCATCTGACTTTTTCTGTCAGAATTTCCGATGGACTAATGCCCAGTACACACGGTCGGAAATTCCGACCACAAAATCCGTCTGATTTTTTCCGACGGATTTTGTCCGACACTGGTGTTGCATACACACGGTCAGACAAAGTTGTCGGAAAATCCGATCATTCTGAACGTGGTGACGTTCGTTGCGTACGACGGAACTACGTAGAGGCTATTAGCCAATAGCTTTGGTCTCGTAATTTGATCTGAGCATACGCGGCACTTTGTCCGTCGGAATTCTCTACACACGATCCGAAAAAGTCCAATCGGATTTTGTTGTCGGAAAATTTGAGAGCAGGATCTCAAATTTTTTCCGTCGGAAATTCCGACGGAAAAAGTCCGATGGAGCCCACACACGGGCGGATTTTCCGACAACATGGTCCGATTGGACATTTCCTGTTGGAATTTCCGACCGTGTGTACGGGGCATTAGATAGAGAACATGTTCTAAATTTTTCCGTCGGAAATGCCGACGGAGGTTATCCCGTTGGCAAGTCAGGCCGTGTGTACACGGCATTACAGGAAGCCATGGGTTGGTCAACCCAATTGATCCTTTCATAAATTAAAGAGTCAATTTTGCGTGAACTTCTTCTTCAAACAATAAACTCTACTGGAATCTACACCTTATTTAAATGAAATGTAAAGACACATGTTATAGATCTTACAATATATATATTAAATAAAACTTTAGGGGGATTCGATACTATAAAAAAAACATATACAGCTTCCCACAGCTTTCCAATTATATACCGTTGGAAAATATGTTAAGCTGGAAAGAAACAGAACATCACATCCATGTTCTCAACATTTTCAAGGACTTTTTACATATAATGCCAAAACAGCTGAATACTATTTTTTGAAGAGTTTTGACTTTCAGCTGTCAAGTGATAAAGGTTGAAAGTTTCCCCAATAACACTATGCATACAATGCAAGATACCAGATTTCTGAAGATGCTACTTCCACTAATACACTCTGCTGTCTGAGGACAATGAGAATTGTAAGGTGACATTTCCTCACAATGATAAAGGGAACGGGTTGTCAAAAAGAACTTAGTGAAGTAGACAGGTCTTCTTAAGAGTACATGTATTAGTATTCCCTTTACATTCAGAAACGCCATACCTCTTTTTTTTTTACTGAAAATAATGCAAGAGGGGAAAAAAGATTAACAGCTGGGGATTGCAGCCACATTCTGGGTTATGTAGTAATGTGGTTTTAATCTTCCATTGCAGCTGTTGAACTCTAACCACATTCATGAAATCTAGCTTGCTTTCTTTTGACAAAGCATTTTGATATTCAAAGATCACAATGGCCTTTTTTTCACACAATGTCATCTGAAAGCTATTGCTTTGTAATTCAAACACAAACGTTCGCAAAATCCTATTGGCTAGTGTTGCAAAATGTGTTCAAATCCATTTTTCCCTCACCGACTGAAGTCCATGAACCTTCTTTTTCAGCTTTTTTTTTTTTTGCCTACATGTCTTCAGCTCCAAGTTCAAGCGGCATTCATACATTGTAGGGTGATATGTCACTGTTGGCAAAATGACATGAGAAACAGCCTGAGAAAAGATGCTAATTATATAAATATTCTATTTTAATACAGATTGGTCAGCAGTAGATCATTTTACATATAGACTTTTTTTATTAATGTTTTATCACCTATATTTTGTAATACTTCCAAAAATCAAATAAGATAGTTTAAGTAAAAAAAACTGTTTCTAGTACTAGTTCCTGGACATAAAAGCTATCATAATGTGTGTTAGGTGATAGTCAGCTATGACAACCAACCCATAAAGTGGACCTAGCATTAGATACTACATATTATTTCATGCTAAGTGCAGGCGTGCAGTAGTGTAGATGTGTGATACAAGAATTTCTAGCTAAATGTAATACAATGAAACCTTAGTGCAAAATATATGCAATAAATAAATCTGTGCTAAAAATCCCCGAACATAAAGTGCAAAGACATTAAGTGAAAATGAAGTCCACTCCGTATACAACTCACTGAGGATTACAACTCTCTCTGTGCAGCAATTTAATTCAAAGTGCAAATCCTTTGCAACAATAGCAGCAGGCAGTTCAGATGAGTTCATGAAGTTTCCAACATATAAAATGCATACACATTAGGTGTGGAAAAAGCCTTTATAAAACTCCCAGAGGAATAAAAATGATCTCAGTGCAGCAATTTAATTCAAAGTGCAAATCCAGTGCAACAATAGCAATAAGCAGTTTAGATAAGCTCATAAAGTGTCCATTTCACATCAGTTATCCACACCAGATAAGAAGGTGTTAACTCCACCGCTTTTCCCATAGAGACTCACCAATCCAAAATGGCATCTTAAAATAATAAGTAGGTCTTAGCAGGCTTTTATATAAATGTAGTGCATCCCCTTCAGGGCTGCAGATAAACTTGGATCCCCCACCCTGCACAGCCAGGCACACTGAATTTTTACAGGCACTTCAGAGACAGAGAGCAGTACATGACTTTGTTTATTGTTATTTATTGAGGGTTCATAATTTGGATAGGCATGGGAGGTTATGGGATGCCCACTTGACTTTCAGTAACATCTTCAGGGTAGGGTTGCCACCTGTCCGGGATTGGCCCGGACAGTTCGGGTTTTGAATCATGCGTCTGGGTTTCAGACTGCCTGAAACCCGGACACATTATATTCAGACTGGACTATGGCTTCCCAGCAGGGTTGCTGGCTACAGTTGTCTAAGCTGAGAGTGTCTGTTACACTCTCTTTCATGCTGTCCAAAGCCAGGACTAACAACCCCCCCCCCAAACACACACACTGATGGGAGAGGAGAGCGGGCTCGATTTGCACCTGTTCCGCCAGCCCCTACACCTCTGTGTCTGCCCACCCACACTCCAATCTCCAGGGCTGTGTCTCAGAAAAGTAAAGTGAATTTGAAGTCCAGATGCTTCAGATACATCTGAATGAGAGGTGCTGACAGCCAACCCCCCCCCCAAACACAAACACTGATGGGAGAGGAGAGCGGGCTCGATTTGCACCTCTTCCGCCAGCCCCTACACCTCTGTGTCTGCCCACCCACACTCCAATCTCCAGGGCTGTGTCTCAGAAAAGTAAAGTAAATTTGAAGTCCAGATGCTTCAGATACATCTGAATGAGAGGTGCTGACAGCCAACCCCCCCCCCATAGACAAACTCTGATGGGAGAGGAGAGCGGGCTCGATTTGCACCTCTTCCGCCAGCCCCTACACCTCTGTGTCTGCCCACCCACACTCCAATCTCCAGGGCTGTGTCTCAGAAAAGTAAAGTTAATTTGAAGTCCAGGTGCTTCAGATACATCTGGATGAGAGGTGCTGACTGCCAAGGGGGTGAGTGAGCTCACCATTCATCCCTGTCTGTGACTGAAGTCTCCCCCCCTTCTCTCTCTCCTGCCTCTAAGTGAATACACTAAGGTAAATCAGGGTTCTCAGAGCACCCCTTACATCAGAGTTCCCCTTTACACCAGAGGCCACAGTGTTCCCCCTTACATCAGAGTCCTCTCCGTACATCAGAGTTCTCAGTGTTCCCCCTTAAATCAGGGTTCCCAGAGCATCCCTTATGTTAGAGTCCCCAGAGATCTCCCTTATATCAGAGTTCCTCCTTACAGTGAAAGGGAACTCTGTGAGTTCAGATGTAAAAGGGGATATCTGTGGAGTCGGATGTAAAGGGGGTTATTAACTTCATATTATTAGAAATGTTATTTATTATTTAAATATGTGTATAAAAAAAATTCTGTGCATGGCTAAAATGTTTGGGTTTGACTTGAAGAAAAGGTGGCAACCCTACTTCAGGGTCACTCTTCCTATATACTGTCTATATACAGCTCTATCTTCTTCCGCCAGCACACACTTGCTTGCAGACCCCAGCTGAATCAGTTTGGATATCTGACAAAACTCTCAGTCAGATGTTTGAGCAATGGTCCATTACAGGCAGGAACCTGAGGCCCCTTGTAGTGTAGCAAAAATACAGTGCACATTTCCTCCTGTGGCTACTGATCCCAGCACCAGTTCTTCAGGCACTGCCAACTGTCCCTTTTACTAGCCCTCCAGGCTAACTTCTCCACCAGAGTCCTCCAGACTGACACTCACCAGCTCACCCGGCTGACTCTCAGGATATCTCCAAGGGAAGCAATGAAGAGTTAAGCACACCGCTATCTTCAGGGAGAACTGACTACATATGGCAGTCTCCCCTCTGTAAGTCCCCAGTAGTGCTGACCTGCACCTGCTGTCTTCTCTCCTTGCTCCCGTTCCTTCAAGAAGGGCTTCCTCCATGTGTTATGGCAGGATCCTTCCAGCACCTGAGCCCCGGCCCAAGGTCACCCCCCCAGACTAGGGGTTAACCCAGAGGGCCACCGACAGCCTCCACAGCACTATCTCCATCTTCCACCCGACTGCCCCTGCTGGCATGGCTCATGCCTATTTATGAGGTGGCCTGACCCCTGCCAGCCCTTTGCTGGCCATTGGCCAATGCCCTTATAAATATTCCAAACAGCCCTCCACCCACTAGCTCTAGAAGTTTCTACAACCTTCTAGACCAGAGGAGCTGTCAGGATGAGTCATCCAGCCTGACTCATTGAACCCTGACCCAGTTTCAAAGCTCAGGCTTAGTCCTGAGTTAAATAAATTTACCTACACTAACAGTCCTAGCACACACTAGAGGGTGCTACATAAAACTTGTAGATATATGACTGTCAGCACAGGAACCATTCCTTCAAATGTCTCAGGATAAAACTCATATAAATGTATAAGAGGAGACTATTATAGACAATTTATTAATAGATAAGAACAAAAGCCATTAAAATCACTCACACAGCATGAGTGCTCACCTAGTACTAAGGTGCTGTATAGGATGAGCCAATGGCTTGGTCTGAACTTAGGTTCAGATTGAACTTTGGCTGTTCAGGTGTTCAGACAAATGTCCAAACTTTTGCATGTTTGGCCACGTATTCCGAGGGAGCTAAACATCTAATAGGTATTTCTGTATTCAAAATGTTTTATTGTTTTTTCTTGACATAGTATAATTAACACATTGTTAACAACATAAGGTATAACATACCCGAGGTATTAAACAAGTAAAAGAAGACTATATAATCATAACTGACATTGAAATGTATCCCTTAAAAAAATAAAAAATAAAAGTAGGGATATAGCACAAATGTTAACAGAATCAAACAATGAGTCTAGTATCTTGTTAAAACAAGATATTAAAAGAATCAGTATATCAAGTATAATTTAGGTAGTATAACAAGTTTTACTGTTATTAAAGTGCATGTAAACCGATTCATGAAATTTTAGCTGGGCACATATACAGTATCTGCAGTGTTTTCTTATCTCCCTTCAAAGCACTATGTCCCATGGCTGTGTCCTGCTTCATTCTTCTGTTATCAGCCTGATAATTTCTGACAAGTTCTCCGTCAACTGAGGTAAAAGCAGAGTCTTGTGTTGGGGAGGATGCTATAAATAGATTAGCAGCTTGCTAAACTATTCCACAAACAGTTTTGAAAGTCTCTACCTATGAGGAGAGGGGGTGTGTGCCTTTTCTCCAATCAGCTGTCTTGGCTGTATGCCCAGGCTTCACTGCAGTGGTGAACAGGAAGAGAAAATCTCCTAACACAATGTACACTTTCTAAAGAATATATAAAGCTGAAGATAGCAGATATACATTTAAAACTTATGTAGGGAGATGTGTTTCATCCCTGTGTATCATCTTGAGCTGTTCACTTCACTGGGTATATGTGAGGTTTTACATCCACTTTAATCACTAATCAACTGAATAGTGTGTTTAAAGTTATTCAAAATAAAATAATCCTTAAAATAATAAAAAAATAAAATAAGGGAAAGATAAGAAAGAAAGATGTGGGCAAGATAAGGGCAATCAAGGTTTTTCTTTCATGAATTTCCAATATTCATAGATATATTTTGTAACCAAGGTTGCCACGTTTTGTCAAACTTACTGTATGTAAAATGCAAGTCAATTTATCATTGATGATGACCCAGTTCAACTTTTGTATAACAAAATCAAATGTTATTCCAGATTGATTCCAACAATGCGCAATGGTTATTCTAGCGGATTACATAGGAAATCAAGTGTTTAGTGTGTTTAGGTAAACTTATATCAAATTCTAGAAAAAGGGCAATCTCAGGGGATTAATATTTATTTTGATAATTTCACAAAGTCAAATATTTTAATCCAAAATGTCCGTATTATATGTATATGTATTTCTACCACTTCTATATGATATAATCCCACTTTCAATGGTTGCTAAGGAAGCAGCAAGTGCTGGCATCCACATGCCCCTAGGGCAGTGATGGCGAACCTTGGCACCCCAGATGTTTTGGAACTACATTTCCCATGATGCTCAACTACACCGCAGAGTGCATGGTTCGCCATCACTGCCCTAGGGTGTCCCCTGTGGGGATTACCGTATATACTCGAGTATAAGCCGAGATTTTCAGCCCTTTTTTTAGGGCTGAAAGTCCCCTTCTCGGCTTATACTCGAGTCAGTGCGGTCTGCCTACATGAACAGCTTGTCATGTAGACAGACGGCACTGTTCAAAAGACGCGCCGCCTACTCCCGCCCGTCCGTGATAGGCGGACACTAATTTTCCCAGCAGCGCAGTGTTCCGCCTATCACGGATGTTCTCTCATTCTCATCTCATGGACGAGGATGAGAGAATATCCGTGATAGGCGGAACACTGCACATGACTGCTTGGAAAACCGAGTGTTCCTCCTATCACGGACGAGGAGGAGGAGGCGCGGCTTTCAAACCGGCAATGGCGCCTGGAGCCTCAGCGCGTACGAGGGACACCGCACACCGGACACCGCGCACCGGACACCGCGCACCGAGGGACAGCGGCCCCCGAGGGACGCGGGACACCGGATCGATCTGTCACAGGTAGGCTGCACTGGGGACACGGGGGGGTTGTATAGGACACAGGGGACATGTAGATGGGCATTTGGTGACACTTTTCCACTTACAGTAGCTGCTCCATTTCCCCCCCTCGGCTTATACACGGGTCATTAACTTTTCCCATTTTTTTGTGGTAAATCAGGGGCCTCGGCTTATACTCGGGACGGCCTATACTCGAGTATATACGGTATATATTTTTGGGGGAAAAAAGGACTTGTCAAACTTTGGGTGACTATATTACATTTTACATTTTATATTACATAAGTTACATTTTTACCCCTTACTCATTTGTGGGGGGGGAGTATCCGGGGGCACCCTTGTTTTTAAAGAAGGCTTCCAGATTCTGATAAGTTCCCTACCCACAGACCCAGACCCCCCACAACCACTAGGCCATGGTTGTGGGGAAGAGCAAATGTCCTCATCAACACAGGAAAAACACCATGAGGTGCCATGTTGAACTTCCAGTGACTAGTGTGAAATTACACCCCCAAAATACATTCTGCTGCTTTTCCTGAGTACGGGATACCACATGTGGGACTTTTTGGCAGTCTAGCCGCGTACAGGACCCCGAAAACCAAGCACCGCCTTCAGGCTTTCTAAGGGCGTACAGTTTTGATTTCACTCCTCACTACCTATCACAGTTTCAGAGCCAAGAAATGCCCAGATAGCACAACCCCCCCCCCCCCAAATGACCCCATTTTGGAAAGTAGACACCCCAAGCTATTTGTTGAGAGGCATGCATGGAATATTTAATATTTTGCCACAAATTTTGGGAAAATTACAATACATTTTTTTTTTTTCACAGTTGTCACTAAATCATATATTGCTCAAGTTATATGTGAAATTACACCATAAAATACATTCTTCTGCTTCTCCTGAATACAGGGATACCATATGTGTGGGACTTTTTGGCAGTCTAATGCTGCGTACACGCGATCGGAATTTTCGACAACAAAACCATGGATTTATTTCCGAAGGATGTTGGCTCAAACTTGTCTTGCATACACACAAATGTTGTCGGAAATTCCGAACGTCAAAAACGCGGTGACGCACAACACATACGACAAGCAAAGAAAAAGCAAGTGCGGCTCCTTCTGCTTGATTCCGAGCATGCGTGGACTTTTGTGGGTCTGATTTGTGTCAACACGCTCGGAATTTCTGATAACAACGTTTGTTGTCGGAAAATTTGAGAACCTGCTCTCAAACATTTGTGTGCGGAAATTCCGACAGCAAATGTCCGATGGAGCATACACAGTCGGACTTTCCGACAACAAGCTCAAATCCTTGACGGAAATTCCGACCATGTGCATTACAGGACCCCAAAAACCAAGGACCAACTTCAGGAATTCTAAGGGAGTAAATTCTTGATTTCACTCCTCACTACCTATCACAGTTTCAGAGGCCATGAAATGCCAAGATAGCACAAACCCCCCCCCCCCCCCCCCAAAATGACCCCATTTTGGAAAGTTATTTGCTGAGAGGCATGTTGAGTATTTTGCAGATCTCGGTTTTTGTCACAAAGTTTTGAAAATTGATAAAAAAAAAATACATTTTCCTTTTCTTTCTTCATTTTCCAAAACAAATGAGAGCTTCAAAATACTCACCATGCCTCTTAGCAAATACCTTGGGGTGTCTACTTTCCAAAACGGGGTGTTATTTGGGGGGTTTTGTGCTATCTGGGCATTTCATGGCCTCCGAAACTGTGATAGGTAGTGAGGAGTGAAATCAAAAATGTACGCCCTTAGAAAGCCTGAAGGCGGTGCTTGGTTTTCGGGGTCCTATACGCGGCTAGACTGCCAAAAAGTCCCACATGTGGTATCCCATACTCAGGAAAAGCAGAAGAATGTATTTTGGGGGTGTAATTTCACACTAGTCACTGGAAGTTCAACATGGCACCTCATGGCAAGGAACTCTCTGAGGATCTTAAACAAAAAAGATTTGTTGCTCTACATAAAGATGGCCTAGGCTATAGGAAGATTGCCAAGACCCTGAAACTGAGCTGGAGCACAGTGGCCAAGACCATACAGCGGTTTAACAGGACAGGTTCCAGTCAGAACAGACCTCGCCATGGTCAACCAAAGTAGTTGAGTGCATGTGCTCAGCTTCATATCCAGAGGTTGTCTTTGGGAAATAGACGTATGAGTGCTGCCAGCATTGCTGCAGAGGTTGAAGGGGTGGGGGGTCAGCCTGTCAGTGCTCAGACCATACACCACACACTGTATTAAATTTATCTGCATGGCTGTCATCCCAGAAGGAAGCCTCTTCTAAAGACGAAGCACAAGAAAGTCTGCAAACAGTTTGCTGAAGACAAGCAGACTAAGGACATGGATTACCAGAACCAAGATGAGACCAAGATAAACTTATTTGGTTCAGATGGTGACAAGCGTGTGTGGTGGCAACCAGGTGAGACGTACAAAGACAAGTGTGCCATGCCTACAGTCAAGCATTGTGGTGGGAGTGTCATGGTCTGGGGCTCCATGATTCTGCCAGCACTGGGGAGCGACAGTTCATTGAGGGAACCATGAATGCCAACATGTACTGGGACATACTGAAGCAGAGCATGATCCTCTCCCTTTGGAGACTGGGCCACAGGGCAGTATTCCAACATGATAACGACCCCAATCCAGGGCCGGACTGGCCTACCGGAATACCGGGAGATTTCCTGGTAGGCCGTCTGCCTTGGGGCCGCTTTGCGGGTGCAGTGCTCCCCTCTCTCCTGCTCCTGTGTGTCACGGAGCTGGTCGGGTCTGTGTTCGACGGCGGCGCTGTAATGCGGTCCCGCCCCCCTAGACTGGTCTAGGGGGACGGGACTGTGTTATAGCACCGCCGCCGAACACAGACCCGGCCAGCTCTGTGACACACAGGAGGAGATGCCTGCCCGTACAGCCCACCCTGTGTCAGTGCCTGGATAGGGGGATCGGCATATAGAGTAAATGAGCTTTCTACATTCCTCCATGCAGCCGCTGAATGCTTGCAGGGGCTTTCAAGCATTCAAGCATTGCAAGAATCAAGCATTCAGCGGCAGCATGGAGGAATGTAGAAAGCTAATTTCCTCTATATGCCGCCCACTGCTTCTCCTCCTATCCAACTTCTTTTACTGCCCCCCCCTTGTGCTCCCCCCCCATTGCGCTCCTCCCCCACCACACTCTCCAGCCCCCCCCCACAGTTCTCTCAACCCCTGTTATTTCTGTCCCCCCTCTTCTCCAGCTCTCCCCATCCTTCTCTAGCCACCATCCCAGTGCTCTCCACTCCCCCCAGTGCTCTCCACCCCTGTTCTTTTTCCCCCCAGTGCTCTCCAGCCCTCCCCATCAGTCTCCAGCCCCCATAGTGCTCTCCAGCACTCCCCATCAGTCTCCAGCCCCCACAGTGCTCTCCAGCCCCCCGTGCTCCCCATCCTGTTCTTTCTGCCCCCCGGTGCTCTCAAGCTCCACCCATCGCTCTCCAGCTCCCCCAGTGCTCTCTGCCCCCCGTGCTCTCCAACTCTGTTCTTTTTGTCTCCCCCTCCAGTGCTCTCTCAAGCTCCCCACCAGCACTCTCCGCTCCCCACTCCTGTACTCTCAACTCCCCCTGCATTTTGCCCCCACCCATGTGCTCTCCAACCCTGCCAGTGCTTTCCGCCCCCATAGTGCTCTCCAGTCCCCCATGCTTTCCACCCCTGTTCTTTCTGGCCCCCACTGGTGCTCTAAAGCTCCCCCCCATTGCTTTCCACTTCCCCCTGCTCTTTGTACCCCAAGGGCTCTCCAGCCCTGTTTTTCTGCCCCCCTCCCAGTGCTCTCAAGCTCCCATCCAGTGCTCTTTGCCACCCCACACTCTTACCCCCCCCCAGTGCTCTCAGCCTCCCGTGCTCTCCACCCCTGTTGTTTTTGCCCCCCCCAGTGCTCTCCACTCCCCACCCCTGGGATCTCCACTCCCCCCTGCTCTTTGCCCCCACCCATGTGCTCTCCAACCCCGCCAGTACTCTCTGCTCCCCCTTCTCTCCAGCTCCCACCCAGTGCTCTCCACTTCCCCAGGACAGGCTGACTGGGGCTGGAAAATGAGGACGGCTGAAGGTGCAGGTGGCCAGGGACCACTACATCTCACAGCAAACAGATCCTCTGGAAGGAGCACTGTCCCCCTCCAAAACGAGAACAGACCCTGCCTGCTGCTGGCCATCATGGATATCCTGCTGGCATGCAAGGTACCGAGCATCAACAACACACCTTCCCACAGACAGGGATTGCAGACTGGGACATGGGGCACAGGAGGGGCTGCAATGATGGGCACAGTGAGGCTGCATTCGTGGGCACAGTGAGGCTGCATTCATGGGCACAGCGAGACTGCATTCACGGCACTGTAAAGCTGCATTTGATGGGCACAGTGAGGCTGCATTGAGGGGCACAGTGAGGCTCCATTGATGGGCACAGTGAGGCTCCATTGATGGGCACAGTGAGGCTGCAATGGTGGGCACAGTGATACTGCATTCACGGCAGACTGGGGCATTGATGGGCACTGGTGAGGGTGCATTGTATCATGTCTGCAGTCTCTGACCATCTCCTGTATCATGTCTGCAGTCTCTGAGGGAGTCTGGAGAGGAGTCAAGAGTGGGAGCAAAGCCAGGATGGGGGTCATGGGAGAAGTCAGACGTGTGTGGACTGTGGAGAGGAGACTATAGGATAAAACCAGAGCCACCAAGCTGGAGCCGACTGACTGAGCCCTGCATGGTGCACCTGAGAGGAGGTCAGTGACAGCACCGCTAGGCCAGTCTGAAGGGGGGTCACTGATGTAAGGAGGGAGTGAATACGATAATGTAAGGGGGCACTGATATAAAGGGTTTCCCCCTTATATCAGTAACCCCCCCCCCCCTTACCTTAGTGTATTCTTTCTGCGGAAGGTGCCCCCCCCCCACACATTCTGAGTTCCTGGGGTCCCCCTTGATGATTCACAATTTTTAACTGGAATATATATATATATATATATATATATATATATATATATATATATATATATATACAGGCATACCCCACTTTTAAGTACACAATGGGGTTTATTTACTAAAGCTGTAAAGTGCAATATCAGGCTCACTTCTGCATAACTTTGGCTTGTTCAATTAAGCTTTGGTAATAAAACCTGGAAGCTCATTGGTTTCTATGCAGAAGTGAGCCTGATATTGCACTTTACAGCTTTAGTAAATAAACCCCATTGTATACTTAAAAGTGGGGTATGCCTGTATATATAAAGCCCTATGTGATTTCATATCTGTCTTATCTATATATAATACACTCTTCAAATGTGTTTAAAATGTATGGTTTTCCCTTTCATGAACAAGAAAATAATGACGTTATGCTGTTGCACTGGTATAATAATGCTGTGGGGCTGTTATGAATTTTTTTCCAGGGCTGCCCTGCCCCAATCCTATCATATTGAGCATCTGTGGGGCATCCTCAAATTGAAGGTGGAGGAGAGCAACGTCTCTAACATCCACCAGCTCTGTGATGTTGTCATGGAGGAGTAGAAGAGGACTCCAGTGGCAACCTGTGAGGCTCTGGTGAACTATATGCCCAAGAGGGTTAAGGCAGTGCTGGAAAAATAATGGTGGCCACACAAAATATTGACACTTTGGGCCCAATTTGGACATTTTCACTTTGTTCTCACTTTTGTTGCCAGCAGTTTAGACATTAATGGCTGTGTGTTGAGTTATTTTGAGGGGACAGCAAATTTATACTGTTATACAAGCTGTACACTCACTACTTTACATTGTAGCAAAGTGTAATTTCTTCAGTGTTGTCACATGAAAAGATTTAATAAAATATTTACCAAAATGTGAGGGGTGTACTCAGTTTTGAGAGATACTGTATATATATATATATATATATATATATATATATATATATATATATATATATATATTTATATATATATATATATATATATATATATATAGATCATGGGCGTCCACAGGAGGGGGCAAGAATCAGCAAGGTGTCCACACACTAGGGAGGAAAGTGCAGGAAAGGAAGTAAAACACGATAAGAGAATGTTCACTTCACCTGAGCTCAGCCTTATTTATTGTCGGGCTGACACCTGGATCTTCTTCCCGCTGTCACAGACTGCCTGATCGCCCTTATCTTCTGTTATCAGTGAACTACTTGTGGAATGTGTCTCCAATTGCTGGACTGCTGACCTGTCAGCATAGACTGTGTATCACCTTACACTGTCATCCTGGTTGGACATCAGGCTGAACCTTCTGTTATAATGTGACTTGATTTAACACTTTACTTCCCTGCATGCTTCTGATCTGAAAAGATCCATGCTTGGATTGCTTTTCAGAGCTGTTTAAATATGCCTTCTCACCTTGATTTAACCCAAAAATTGCCATACGGTGAACTGCATTATTCTTTTTCACAGTACCACCCACTAAAAGCAATATGCTGTTTAACCAGTTCTATCAGTGCTGCCAATCAGTGCCGACTATTAGTGCCCCCTATCAGTGACCATCAGTGCTGCCTTTCAGTCACCATCAGTGCCTCTTTATCAGTGACCATCAGTGAAGGAGAAAAACTACTTATTTGCAAAATTTAATAATAGAAGCTAAGCAAAACTTTTTTTTTTCTTAATTGTCAGACTTTTTTTTGGTTTAGCAAAAAATAAAAACCCCAGCAGTGATTAAATACCACCAAAAGAAAGCTCTATTTGTGTGAAAAAAATGATAACAATTTTATTTGGGTACAGTGTTGCATGACCGCGCAATTGTCATTCAATTAAGCACAGCAACATAGCATACATATTTTATTGTGCCCATAAAGCTGCTGTTGTGCCCATATATAATTTAAGATCTCCACTGGCTTAAGCCAATGCTGCACCATGCAGGTGTAGTTTTATTTTGTAATTGTTTGATTGCCTAATTGTATGTTTATTTATAACTCCACTTGGTGTGGTCACAGTATATTTTGCATGGTTTTGTATGTGGCTCAGATCACTCAGATAATGACTAAGCCCCTCACCTTCATGAAATTGTCGAAAAGAGGGGGACCTTAAAAAAGTTCTGCGGACGCCCATTATATATATATATATATATATATATATATATATACACACATCTATATACACACACACACACATATATATATATACACATGTATATATACACATCTATATATATATATATATTATATATATATATATATATATATATATATATATATATATATATATATATATATATATTATATATATATATATATATATACAGTATCCATATTTAGTGAATCCTACACTTCCAGAAAAGACAACTATCATGATGAAAGAGAACAGTTAAACAAACAGTTTACTCATTTAGATTACAAAAAGACTATTGTGTGCTTTCTAAATGGATGAGCTGTAGTGCCAATCTTTTAGACTGCCCTGATGACAGAATTTCAATCACTTTGCAGTTTGTATTTTAATAGGGCCTCAGGCAGCAGGTGTGTTTGGTCAAAGGTTATCTAGACAGAAATTCTTTCCATAGTGAGGAATTCTTGATTCTCAGTTAAGTTTATTTTACAGACTATTAACTGCTGGAATGTGGGATTTCGGATGCTTTTCCATATTCAAAAGAAACATACACTTCATTGTAAATGTATCTTCTAATATTATTGGCTTCTAACACTAACTCAGTTATTGTCTGGTTTAATCTACCATTAAATGAGTTGCAGTGCATACAAACATATTGGGGCACAACATAATTTTCTGTTCTTACTATATCTTTGCTAGAAAGCTACGTTCCATATGCATGTTGTAGAGACACATCCTTCCACACCCACGGTGAAAATGGCCTTAATATGGTAGTGAATATATAAATATGGAGAATGGTACTAATATGAAGTGCTCTTTAGCAAAATGTTTGGTATTAAATTAAAGAAAATGTCTGAACGTCCTTTTAGCTGTACTTTAATGTATTGAACAGCAGTTCCTTCTGTTCCTGTAATGGTATTCCTCAGTGGCAGCCTCTGAGTGTCAGAGAAGCAACCCTGCAATACCATGCTTCCCTAGGGGAAATCCCAACTCTTAACAGCTATTACCATTGGAGATACCACCTCTGCACTTGTGACAACTGTCACCAGAACAAATAGTGAGCACATATTTCCCCAATGGGGACACAGCCAGCAATAAAAATCCTGACAGAGGTTAGGGATTAGCTTCGGGTTTGGATCGACCTTGACACTGCTTGACACTTGCCAATTTAGCCAGTTTGCGCCCCTGAAATCCTTACTTCTGCATCAAGAAGTCATTCACTTACTTGTAGTATCACTATGAACATTAAATGACAACTTCCCATCCAGGGCTTTACCCCTGTTTTTGGCTGCCTGAACCATAACAACCAATGATGCTTTGTGGCCCTGACTACCTGCACCCTAGAAACCAAAGTTGCTAGGCTCCCTGCAGCAAGTGTCATTGGTTGCTAGGTCAAAGGTTGCTGCACAATGTCATTGGTTGCTAGGACACAGGCAGCTGCCAGCATCCTAGCAATGCTGTTAGCTTGCTTTTTTCCAACTGTAGATTTAGACAAACTTACAGGCAAGCATTTTTCCACCCCCCCCCCCTCTTTTTGTGGAGTTTAGCAAAGAAGGCCAGTGATCAAGGAAAGTTATCTTGACCTTGTTCAAATGTCTTAGGGAATGAGAACTTATTATGATAACCTGCTGTTCAGATGATATACAGATTAACCTCAAGATACCATCCTTCTGGGAAATTCTCTTTCACCACCATTTCCATTCTAAACAAACTGATATGATCTGCCCTCAAGAGACCTCATTTTCATTTACATTTTGCCCTAAGTACTTTGGTGCCAGCTACCCATAGATGTTTACTGTGAGTGTCTCCACTAAGCAATGAAGCGTCCTGATTGGTTTCAAATTCTCAGTCACCTATATTTGCATTGCAAATAACCGATCCCAAGGCCCACTATGTCCATCTACTAGACCAAAATTTTAGTATTTAGACAATGATGTGTGGCCCCTGGGTGACAGCACACAGGGGCCACACATCATTGTCTAAATACTAAAATTTTGCTACACATTGTGGGCAATCTCTCAGTCTCATATTTGGACTATTTTCCCAGTGGGTATCCACACGGTTTGGTGGGCTTTGAAGCCCATAGTTGGCTCCCCTCCCTCTTTGCCTCTTTGGCACTGAGTCAACTCTATGTGCATTATTTTGCTCCTGTTTCTCGAACCGTTTGGCTTTTTCCTGCTCTTCTCTCACTAGCAGAATAGGCTGGCCTGAGCTATCTGTGCATAGATCCTGACGGTGGTGTAGTAGAACCTGTTTCCAGTGGGATGGTACCCTCTGAACACTTATCTCTGGATACTTATAATTGAGACTTATCTTTTTGCAAGACAGTGAGGTTCGTTCTCTTTATTTGCTATCTGTAGAACCTTGACTGCATCCTGAAGAAGCCTAACGGTGAAACACGTAGATACACAAGGGCTCACTGCACATTATGTATCAATATACATAATTTGTAATCTTTCTGTATTGTTCTATTCATGTTGTGTATTTTTCAATAAATAGTGTTTATTTTTATTCATTGTTTCCTGTGCCTTTAAAGGTTTACTGTTATAGTTCGCCTTACCAATGATCTCAAAGCTGGCCATTAACCTTTTTTTAAACTCCTCAAAACCCATGCTTTGGGTGATAGCTGTTGAGAAACAGATCCTAAGGCTCAGGACTATACATACAGTACTTTTCTCATCCATGCCAAACTTGGTCCAAGATAGATCATATTCTGGTCCCTAGCTTTTTGTGATATACTCCTAGTACCTTGGTCAGACCACAACACAGTCTAGATTTCTTGACTATCCATACATGAGAGGCTGAGGGGTGGCAGATGATCCCTCAATGACTCCCTCCTATGTAACCCAAACCATGATATAAAGCTACAACATGCTTTACAGGAAGCATTTGATCACAATGCAATTTTAGGAACTAATGCAAGCTCGGTTTGGAACGCTCACAAAGTGAGGGGCACTCGTATTTAAATAGCTTCTCAATAGAAAAAACAAGGAAAAGCTTACCTTAATGGGATTGGATTCACAATTCAAGCTTCTTATGACCCTAAACTCCAAGAAATCATTTCAATTTAAGATACGCCTCCCTCCACTTACCTAATCCTTTCTTAATGCCATTGATGCCCCAATTGTAGGCAGAGAACTACAGGGAGCGATAAAATAACTCAGAATTACCAAACGCCCAGATCCCAATGGTTTTATAGCAATGTACTACAGGAAGCTCAGCGAGATACTCACTCCATACCTTACACATCTCTTTAATCAATTTTTAAAGGATATGCCTTGAGCTCTGACACACTTACTGACAGTTTTTGTGCATTGCTTAAACTAAACACAGATCACACATCTTCAGACCTATCTCTCTGTTGAATTTGGATGTCAAGCTAAGTCAAAATCTTTTAGACAAGGTTGAATGAGGGTATTTTATAACTGGTAGGGAAGGAACAAGTTGGCTTTATGCCTATGCACCAGGCCACAGATAATATTAAATGGGTAATTCAACTGATACATCTGACCAAAACTTGGAGACAGGGGGCCTGCCTCTCTCCCCTTTTTGCCTCTCTCTCTCTTCCTCTCCCTTCATGTCTGTCTTGGAAAAATTAGTGTTTGGTCCTCACTTCATATTATGGATCAGGGCGCTGTATAATAATTCCAGGGTGTTTGTAGAATGTACAGGATTAATATAACCACACTTTCCCATTCTTAGGGGCATGAAACCTTCTTTCCCCCATACTATCTGCGCTTGCGATTGAACCCATGGCTCTTATGATTAAGTCCAAACTGGATGTCTGGGGCATAGAGTTGGTTAGCTACCAACACAAGGTATGCCTGTTTGTTGTCTTGTTATTCCTTAGCAATCCCACAGCCTGTCTTGTTATTTCTTACTAATCCCACAGTCACACTCCCTAATCTCGTCCAAATCCTTAAAGTTTCTCATCTATCAAAAGACTGTGTGTTAAGGACTCAAGGTCTATGGTTGTAAATGTTACACTCACAAAGGGACAATTCCAGGCTCTTAAAGATTACTTTTCTTTTTGTTGGGCCTCCTTTCAACTCCTCTATTTAGGTGTCTATATCACATCTTCTTATGAAATTTTGTACGCGACACCTGTGAATGCACCCTGCCTGCAAACCCCACGGGATGCACAAACCTCAGCGGGGGCAGACTGCCTGCATCCATGGCCGATCATGCACATGTGATCTCTGCATGATTGATTACATGTGAGTGGCCACGATTAACTGTGAGAGCTAGCAGCCTTCCTTGCTTCCAATGGGGCTTTCGCAGCTAATTGTGGGCAGAGTGCATTTGTAGGGGTAAATGTACCCTAACTATGCATCTCTTTTACAGCAAATTACATAAGTATTAAATATCTTGGCTGGACAGAATAGCGGCTCTGAAGATGATGTTGCTCCGTAAACTGTTATACCCACTCATGGTCCTCCTAGTTAATGTCCCCTTGCACATTTTAGGGTCCATTCAGTGGGCATGCATGCAGTTTATCTGGCAGGACTCTAGACTGAGAATCTCCAAAAACTATTAATTTTTCCCTAACTCCAAAGGTGTGCTCATGATACCACAAATTATCAACTACTAAGATGCAGCGCATATTGGCTCTCTGGCCTCTTATCATACAACTTCTAATACACCAATGTGGGTCAGCATAAATGCATACCTACTAAAGCAAAAGCATTTTTACTAACCAAGTATTCAAACACGTAATAAAAATATGGGATCCATGAAGATTCCTATGGTGGCATTAAGCAGGCTTTCATCAGGTATACAGTTGCTCACTATGACTATGATAAGCTTTTCTTTGCTGCAAATATCTCATCATGCCCCATCTGCAAAACTATTTTTGTACCTTCAAATTCATAACTATGTGTAATTGACTCTCACCTCCTTTGAACATATATGCCACAGAGATCCTGTCTTTAATAGGTATACTGTCTGTGATCAATAAATCTATTTTACAGGGTAATCTGTCATGGCTTCTGCCTTACATCTCCCAATGGGAAGAAAATCTTGGTGGATCACTGGAGACTCAACAATGAGCCCACATTTGGGACACAATTGCACACAGATCCCTAAACGCATCATTTATAGAGGCCAACTACAAGCTATTGTTCAAGTGATACATAGTACATTCTAGAATAGCCACATTTTCTCAGGGTGCTTCCGGAGTGCAGCTTTAGGGGTTGTGGATTGGCTGGCACCCTATCACAAATTATTGGCAATGTCCCAGAATCAAAGGATTCTGGGGTGTAGTAACTAGTATATATTTTATAGCATATAAAAGGAGGATAATAATGTACCAATACTGCAATGGTAGTTCCGTCATCTAATATTAATTATATTCTGCTGTTAATGGCATAACTATAACATTGCAGTGTATCAAGGGTAAGTCCTAAAAAAAAATATGAATGGATAAGTAAAAAAAAACAAGCTATTCACACCATAAGTAGAAAAAAACATGTCAGAGTAGGAAGTCAATATAGAAAGAAATACTACCTTTTATAAACCATTAATGTGGGGTAATTTCCTACATGGACCAAACCGGCAGTCACATTGCCAGCTTAAGTCCCTTATATATGGTCTCGACCCCTCTCTCCTCACCTTGCATCAGACATGAGCTCATACACAAGGCCTGTGATGCAGGGTGGGTGTGTCACTGGGCATGCGTGGCACTACAAATGCACGGTGCTTGCCCAGTGATAGTGGGAATGCAGCACAACAAATCTACACCCCTCACTGGTCCAGGCCCAACATGTAACTTCAGCAATGTTTGGGCATGTGCAGAAGCCCACGCCTTACCCAGGAAATTACACCAACTGGAATGAGATTGTTGGGCGTGCCCCTGTCCCATCATGGATCAACTATTAATATTAAAGAGTCCCTTTATTATACCAATAGCCACACATAAAATAGATAACAATACCCAAAACAAAAAAATAGAAATAGACTGCATTTTGTTGCTAGAAAGTTGCTTGAACAACTGTTTATCTAACGTACATTTTAAGAAAAATACAAAAATTAACTTTAGTGGTAAAATATAAAATATATTGCATCAAGTAAATAGATACCAAACATGTCAAGATTTTGCACACACTTGTGAAATGACAACAAACTATGGTACTTAAAGTTGTCCATAGGCGATGGTTTAAAAGCCTTTACAGGTTATCAGTTTAGAGTTAAATTCTGCTAGAATAATTGCTCTCACACTGACCTGTGTCGCGCAATCACCGTTTACATTGTTTACATATTTACACTGGACCTACATGCACGTTCGCCTCTGTGTGTGAGCACAGGGGGACAGGTGAACACTTTATTTATATTTTTAACTTGTTCTGGCAGTGGGCTCCAAGATTCAGCCTGGATTCACGGGACACCGGGATTTAAATCAAATCTTGAGACAGTTGGAAGGGACCATTGGGAGATATGATTGAACCCTAGAAATAAATGCTGCAAGTTGCTTCCCTTGTGCTCTATAATGATAAATGAGCATTCATAAAGCTATAGTAAAATGTCTTTCCACCATTGTCAGGCAGCTGGACCAAGCTATAACCCCCCATGCTGCAGTCTGATATGCTCCCTGGGAGTCATAGCTTGAGCCCTCCACTCAGCAGGAAGCATGTTGGGTCACATCAGAGAGGGCTGCTACTTACAATCAAACATTCCCATTTGAGAGAAGCTGATCATCAGATCGAAATTTCTTGAGCGGGAACAGCCATATTGAAATTCGGCCAAACTCATTTACAGTTCAAGCACACAAGGAAGCTATTGGTAGAGAATCCAGCAGATTATAGTTGATTTTTATGATACATCTGTGCCTGATAAAGAACCCAACAGACTGAACCAAAGGGCAACTCCTGAACTAACTTAGAATGTTTCAGAACAAAAATCAAGTGGAATAAAATGTTGTTTAGTAAATGACTTGTCCAGACCAATGCCTAGTTGAATAAGGAATGCTGAGCTGACTCCAGGGAGGCTTAGATACTGAGTCACAAAACATATTTCAGACTGAAAGGGCATATTTTATGCTGCTCTACAAATAAGGACTAGCAAACTGGGTAAAGTTTGCAGGAGGTTCAACTAACCCAGCAAAAAATCTGCTTAACCCAAATATAGCGCTAAACCCCACTGAAGTCTAAACAGAGACCAGGAATATGTCATTAAGTAGTAGACATTATCACTGATAAATGACAGATGATATTGTGATGATAATAAGGTCTGAATACCCCAAAACGGTGTGGACAAACACAGGACAGCCTTGTTGTTTTAAAATTTGTAAGCAAGTAGTTTTAGAAATAAAAAACACAGAGCAGGCTTACATCATAGCCAGCCACTTGACATTCAGATCTGTCAATTACCTATAGTAGCATGACTGCTGCAAGATGACAGATCCCCGCTGACTTCTGTTTGTAAACAAAGAGGCCAGGAATGCTGGCTGACATAGTGGACCAAACATGGTCATGAACATATTTGGTCAATGATGTCACCCAGCATCCCCGGGTCTCTTTGTTTACATACATAAGCTAGCGGGTTACTGTCACTAATCATAGCCAAAACAAGATAATCAGCGTGGGTAGCAGAAACTTTTTTCCCCAAGGTATTGCTATGTTTACTATCATGATAAAGCAAGGTGTGTGAAAATTAAGGAGCCTCTGAATCAGGAGATGCCAATTATAGTTGATGCACCCAAACTTCCAGGCTCAATATCTATCTAGCAATGTTCCAAAACCGGGGATTGCAGCATACATAAAGTTTATTTAGCTGTCACCAGACGAAAAATGCAAACCTTTTTGTCTCATGGATATTTATATATTGTAAAAATATATACAGTATATACACAGCATGTTTAAAGAGAGAGAGAGAATGACAGAGGTGCCAGAGAACTTGGACCAGTCAGGCCCAGAGGCTACAGATTTGATTGTTCCATAAAGAGGAGCAAAGTTGTCTGACTAGGCGTCCTGTCTTGGGGGTGCCATCGAGACAATGGGAGAGAGATACCCTGGGTTGGTTTACTAAAGGAGTAGAGCATGCTTACTTTCAGAGGGAATTTTAATTTTGCAAAGTGAATTTTTACTTATTTTAGTGAATGAAATGAAGTGAACATTCACTTTGCAAAGAATACCCAATTATGTGTTAATGCCGCGTACACACGTGCGGACTTTTGCCGGCGGACTTAGTCCAGCGGACAATCCCGCGGGACTTTCCAGCTAGGTCCGCTGGACTTTCCGAGCGTGTGGACTTGCCCACACACGCACGGACTTCTCCAGCGGATAATCCGCCGGCCAAAAGTCCGCGGGACTTTTGAAAATGAACGGACTTGCCCACACACGGAGCAGTCCGTTCATTTCGAACGTAACTTCAGGTTACGTAGCTAGCGTAGGCAGTAAATGCCGCCGCGCTAGCTCCGTAAGCTGGCATGGATTTAAAGGGAATCCCCACGCCGAAAAAACGGCGTGGGGGTTCCCCCCAAATCCAAGTCAGACCCTCATCCGAGCACGCAGCCTGGCAGGCCAGGAAAGGGGTGGGGACGAACGAGCGCCCCCCCCCTCCTGAGCCGTACCAGGCCGCGTGCCCTCAACTTGGGGGGTGCCCTGGGGAAAGGGGGGCCGTGCGGCCCCCCCACCCCAAAGCACCTTGTCTCCATGTTGATGAGGACAAGGGCCTCTTCCCGACAACCCTGGCCGTTGGTTGTCGGGGTCTGCGGGCGGGGGCTTATCGGAATCTGGGAGCCCCCTTTAATAAGGGGGCCCCCAGATACCGGCCCCCCCACCCTATGTGAATGAGTATGGGGTACGATGTACCCCTACCCATTCACCTAAGGTGTAAAATGTAAAGTACAAAAAACACACACACTTTTGAAAAAATATTTTATTGCACTGCTCCGGGGGTCTTCTTCCGTCTTGGGGGTCTTCTCGCCGGACTCCTCCTCCGCTCTCTTCTGCTCTTTTACCTCGCTCTTTCACGAGCGGAGGAGTCCGGCTACCTTCTTCGTCGTCGCCGCCGTCGTCTGGGGGTCTCGATCCGCCTTCGGGGGTCTTCCGGGGGTCTCTTCTGTTCTTGCGGCGGTCGTCGTCTTCCGCGCCGCCGGCGCCGCCTTCTTCTTCTTCTTGTTCTTCTTCTTCTTCCGATGTTGACCCGTCGCTGTCTCTGCCCGGAATGCCTGTGCCGCTCTGCGCTGGGACTTATATAGGGACATGGGGGACAGGGTCACATGTTCATGTCACATGGTGACCCCGCCCCCTTGCGATGTCACAGTCCCAGCATCCTCCGGGACTGTGACAACACAAGGGGGCGGGGTCACCATGTGACATGTGCATGTGACCCTGTCCCCATGCCCCTATATAAGTCTCAGCGCAGCGCGGCACAAGCATTCCGGGCAGAGAGAGCGTCGGGTCAACATCGGAAGAAGAAGAACAAGAAGAAGGACAAGAAGAAGAAGAAGGCGCCGGCGGCGCGGAAGACGACGACCGCCGCAAGAACAGAAGAGACCCCCGGAAGACCCCCGAAGGCGGATCGAGACCCCCAGACGACGGCGGCAACGACGAAGAAGGTAGCCGGACTCCTCCGCTCGTGAAAGAGCTAGGTAAAAGAGCAGAAGAGAGCGGAGGAGTCCGGCGAGAAGACCCCCAAGACGGAAGAAGACCCCCGGAGCAGTGCAATAAAATATTTTTTCAAAAGTGTGTGTGTTTTTGTACTTTACATTTTACACCTTAGGTGAATGGGTAGGGGTACATCGTACCCCATACTCATTCACATAGGGTGGGGGGCCGGGATCTTATTAAAGGGGGCTCCCAGATGCCGATAAGCCCCCGCCCGCAGACCCCGACAACCAACGGACAGGGTTGTCGGGAAGAGGCCCTTGTCCTCATCAACATGGGGACAAGGTGCTTTGGGGTGGGGGGGCCGCACGGCCCCCCCTTCCCCAGGGCACCCCCCATGTTGAGGGCACGCGGCCTGGTACGGCTCAGGAGGGGGGGGGGCGCTCGTTCGTCCCCACCCCTTTCCTGGCCTGCCAGGCTGCGTGCTCGGATGAGGGTCTGACATGGATTTGGGGGGAACCCCCACGCCGTTTTTTCGGCGTGGGGAGTCCCTTTAAATCCATGCCAGGTCACGGAGCTAGCGCGGCGGCAGTAACTGCCTACGCTAGCTACGTAACCTGAAGTCACGTGCTAAATGAACGGACTTGCCGATGAGCGGCAAGTCCGTTCATTTCAAAAGTCCCGCGGACTTGCCCACTAACGGCGGGATTGTCCGCCGGACTGCCAAGTCCAGCGGATAATTTTAAAACCAAACTTAAATCTTTGGCGCCAAAAAGTCCGCCGGCGCCCACACACGAGGGGATTATCCGTTGGACTTCGGTCCAGCGGATAATCCCGCGGGATAGTCCCTTCGTGTGTACGCCGCATTAGGAGAACTTACAAAAACAGGATTTGTGCTTGCCAGGGCTTAAGTCCTGCGGGAACGCATGGGAACGGAGTTCCTGTACTTTTTCCACAACAGGAACTCAGTTCCCGTTAGCAGCCGTGTCCTGCAAGACTGTGAAGTATGCAAGCTGTGTGGCAGGTGCTACACCAGCAGCTGCCGACACAACTCGCAATAGTAAGTGATGCACAACAGGGGTGGACTGACCATTCAGGCATTGCCAGTAGGGGGCCCCATGACAGCTTCTGCTTCAATCTACCTGTCAATCACAGCTAGCTGATGGGTAGATCAGGTCCCTGCTGCTAAGAGGTTGTATTTAGTCAGACCTCTCATGATGTGCTCCTCCCCGCCGGCCCCTCCTGATTTTCTGTCTCCTCATCTCCCCCCCCCCCCCCCAGTCTCCTGCATACTTGCTCTGTGTGTCCTGCTGAATCCCCCCTCCTCTATCTTCAGTGCCATATGATGAGAGAACCCAGAGGAGGAGCACAGCTATTCTGCTCACAGGACATGCAGGGAGAGAGGTGAGCTGAGGGAGGAACATCAGTTTGGGGTGGTAAGCTGAGCACAATACCTGGCAAAGTTTAATGCCAGGAGGGAAGTTTATGTGGAAATATGTGAAGGGTTGGAATAGCAGCGAGTGTGTGTTGGAGCCCTGCAGAGTTTGCAGCCCCCCCAAGCTAACATACATCTCCTAAGCAGGAACACATCACTATCTCCCCAAGCATTCTGTCCAGATAATGTCCAGTTCATTTATGACCTTTCCGTTGAACCCTGTGTTATCCAAACTCTGTTCAATGAAAAGTGTAAACTCCCCACATAAACACTCTATATACAAAATAACATTCCCCAATAAAGATCAGAACATGATGTTCACATTTGCATGGAAGCACAATTGAATGAATGCTGATTATTCAGAGAATTACCGTATTTATGTTTATTGAGGATTGTTTATTTTTTATGTACTAACAGTTAAGCGTCATACACACAATACGAAAATTGGATGAAAAATACCACTTTTGAAGCGTTCGTGCATATGAGCGTATCATTTTTTATTTTTTTTGGTGGGGGAGTGGATCTTGGGTGGGAGTTCCCACACTTTTTTCCCCAGGACTTGACCCCTGGTGCTTGCCCATGATTGGAAGAGGCACTGAGAGAAAATACAGATATGGCCAGGTGGCTATATGTTAGCCATTTGAAGTTCATGTAGCTCTATACACCATATAACTACATATTTAGGCTTAACTCCAGGCAAACAGCCAAATACAAAGACACATTTATATCTGGGAGCTGTTTTTCCTTGCCAAAGGATTTGTGTTTCTGTCTATTTTCATCCAGTCCTGAGATTGATACAGCCTTGCCAGACAGCACAGCCCTGGCATAGTTTTAGACTTAAAGTGGAATTAAAGCTTAACTACATCTATTTTTAAAAATGTTCCCTTTCCCTCCTCCTATCTAACATGTATAAAAAAGATCTGTATACTTACTTATTTTTTATCCACTCCAGTTCAGGTACGTGATCAAGCAAATAAGGCTCCTGTCACGTATCTGATAGGAGACTGGCATAACGAGGTTGGCCTCTCTTATATTTTCAGCCCAGAGCCTACTGAGAGTGGAACAGAGAGTACATAGGGACAGGAGGAACACGAGTGTCAGCAGGTGTTGATATGAGAACTTGTAGCTGGAGTAGGAGATCCTGGGAAACAGGTGGACCATCAGGACTAGGGATGAGTAAACGGTTCTGCCCGAGCATAAGTTCGGGCTGAACTTTCGCTGTTTGGACATTCGGCGAACAGCCGAACAAACAGGTCATTCGACCGTTTGTTCGGCCCCCCAAATCGACCACAATGCATTGCGGCGCTGAACAGTACATTGCAAGCCCTGATTGGCTGAAGCAGTAAAAACTTCAGCCAATCAGGGCACAGAGCACTGTCAGGGTCATGATAGGACACTGTCATCATGACTTTATCTAATCATGGCTCATTCCCGCCTCACAGTATAAAAGTATTCTTTCAATGGCAGCCATTTTCAGTGTAATTTCAGCGTGGAGAGAGATAGAACAGGTCACTATTCAGTGCTATTAGTTAGTTAGTGTGCTATACTGTGCTATTTTGCTTCAATTGTCAGTGTAGAATATTAGTTTAGTGTCAGTCTAGGGATAGTGTGAGTGTAGTGAGGAGGACCATCATTCAGCTTTGCATAGTGTGCAGCTAGAGTAGGGACAGCTCAGATAGTTTCAGTGCAGTGTAGTGAGACCATGTCAGTAATCTTTACATTAGTGTATAGCTAGGGTAGGGACAGTTCAGATAGCGTCAGTGTAGTGATGGTTGAACAGAGTCTATTTGATTGCGTTACTGCCAGTTTAACGCCATTTACTTCTGTGTGCATCACTGCCAGTTTAACGCCATATAGTTTTGCGTGCGTTACTGCCAGTTTAACGCCATATAGTTCTGTGTGCATTACTGCCAGTTTAACACCATATAGTTCTGTGTGCATTACTGCCAGTTTAACGCTTGTCTGAACTTAAAGCGAAGTGCAGAACAGGTGCAGTTAACAGTCAGGTCGAGCACTCGAGAAGGTAGGACAGCCAGGATCAGAGGTAGAAGCATGGTCACAGGAATAGCCAGGGTCATCAACAGGCGGGCAGTGAGGTACTGAATCATAGGCAGAGCCAAAGTCAGGCACAGAGCCTGACTCTGTGCCTCGGTGTCAGGAATAAAGCAACAAATCAGAAGCAGGATCCAAGATCAGGTCAGGGGCAAGCCAGGTCCGCAACACAGGATGTAGGGAACAGAAGAAAGACCAGTCAGGACTTATGCATGAGCAGAAGCATCCTTAAATAGCCCATCTGACGCCAAGATGCACTCTGTGTGCACCCGTACATGTGTGCATTCCTGTGCATTCCTGTGCGCATGTGTGTGTCTGGTTACTATTCTGCTAATAATTCCACGCGCATGTGCATATCTGCGAGCTAAATGTCTGGTAGGCATTCTCTGACATCTCCCCTATGATAGTAAGCGGCAGATGCTGGGGACAGAAGGGAGCGTCCACAACAGCTGGGCTTTGGGAGCCTTGGGATGACATCATGGCTTAGGGAATTGAGAGCTGTTGTGGAGCGCTCCCTTAAACAGAGCTACAGGATCACATGACTGCACTGGAGAAGATTAAAAATAGGTAGTGTGGCAGCAGGCAGGTAAAATCACCTGGTTGTATCCAGGATGGAAAATATGTATGCCCTAGATTCAGGCTTTATGCAGACTTATACCACTAAAGCGAAAGAGTTAATGAGCCCAGCTGAAGTAAGTGGGCTCATTAAGACCTCTACAAAAAACCCCAGCATGCTTAGGGAGATGCTCCATCCTGGAACCAGTTTTGTGTTTGTATAGACTGGGGAGTGTGACTTCTGTTCTGTGCGGTGAGTTAATGCCTGTGTGGCAAACCTCTACAACATAGATAGGGACTGGTGCAGCACAAGGCTGCACTCAGTTGATAGACAGGGGATCTACATGTGCCTGATTTTGTGTTGTGAACCCATCCAGGGGGTCACACACACCCGCTGCCGAGCTAACCCCTCACAGTAGGTACACAGATCTTTTTTTTATAAAGGATAGGCAGGATAGGTAGGAGAACACTGTTTCTTGGCCTAGGCATACGAGGCCCAGGCCTGGGATGTCACTTTGCAGGGGGGCAGCAAAAAAGCCACTACCCTGCCACACATGAAAAAAGCAGCCTCCTTTCAGCTCCTGCACAAAAAGAGTCCGCACTGGCTTGCACTACACTTTTAGTGTAGCGCCAGTCTTATGGGGCAGACTGGGCCGGGGGCAGGGTCCAGGAGGCAAATCGGTCTGGCACCCCCAAAAAGCAGTGCTGGTATGATACGGTGGCCAGTGACTGGCCTTAGGTTTGGACAGACCAGCGGCCACACTTAATACAATTGGCGGTGGCCAATACTAGTAAGTGTGGCACTGACAGGTCTTAGCAGCCTAATGTTCCACCTACCCTCCTACACGGCATCCTTGGGAGGAAGTTACGGTATGTAATGTATCTTCCTCCCAGGGCTCTCTGTATCAATAGTGTGGAGAAGAGAGGAAGGAAGCCCCCAGGAATGGCAGCCTATGGTTTTTTTTCCATTGGATTTTCACTGACAACTGACAACAACTGATTAATAACTTTGAAGGGATATATAAAGTGATTACGGGATTATTTCCTTGTGAGTTATACTTTGAGCGCTAATGAATCTTACCTGTTGTCCTGGAATTGATAGGGTTAAATCTTGCGAGCTCCAGTGTTGGTGTAATGAAAAAAACTTGGCTTTTGTTGTCTTCTGGATGAGAAGTAAAGCTGAAGCATATACTTTTCTTTGCTCATGCTTTTGCAACCTGCTGACTTGTCTTAGTTTTTTTCTCTATAGGACCATCTTTATGCCAGTTAATCCTGTTTTATTTATCAAAATGTATTTTAACACAGGTTAACGATCTTTCAGTCTGTGTTGACATATTTTGGGGTCATTTTTGGCCTGATTGAGTGTTAATTCTTTGACTATGAAACTGGTTTGTGAATGTCACATGACTACCTTTAAATGGAACATTAGTTGGGCAGGTCTCCATCCCCGATGTTCCACCTGGGATAAGTGGCACCAACAGCCAAGAGCGGTACCTGTGTGGTCAGATCAGCATTATATGTCTAATAATCCACAAATATGGATTTAATCCAACTCTATCCACTGGCCCAATGTGATGTAATTTAGGAATATTTTAGCAGGTGAATATGAGCACTTCCACCACTGAAAGTGCCTTTGTTATAACCTAGCACTGGCATTTGTTCTGAAATAAGTTTGAGATGTTTCAGTGGTCATTCAGAATTCATTGACAGGTGCACGTGACCTCTTTCTGACTTTGTTGATGCACTGATACCAGTGCAGTGTACTGTTCTTTTTTTTATTTTTGCAAACAAACTTTATTGAATTGTCACATTTATAGAGTTCTATTGGCTGCCATGCGGTGCCATCCTTGTCTTGTGTTGGGGGTGCTGTGAGGCTGCGTGAGAATAGCCGCCCACACAGTCCCACTGCACCTGGTGTGAAAGGACCCTTAAGCAGGCCGAAGATTATACAATTTTCTTTCCTGCAACCATGCTTGATTCCCCCATCAACACTGACTGTGGAGCTATCATGTTCACCAGGCTGTTCACCATCAACATGGGGACAAGGTGCATTAGGACGGGGGGGCACCACCCCAAAGCACCCAGCCCCCCATGTTGATGTGCATGTGGCCTGGTATGGTTCAGGAGGGGGGGTACCACACCATTTTTTTTTATTTTGATGTGGGGTTCCCCTCCAAATCTATACCATACCAGAAAGGCCTGGTATGGACTGGGGGGGGGGGGGCACGCCATTTTTTCTTAATTTTTTTCAATAGTCGGGTGCCAGCAATTGCAACAGCGATTAATTTTAAATGGGATTTTACTTGCTTTTTTTTCTTTAGAAATTTCATTTTTGCTGCAGCATGTTTTATGCATGATACAGATGCACCACTTTACAGGCGAACTAAGGAGACCCCCAGGCCTATATTTAAAGGAATTTTTCATTTTTATTGTTGCACTTTAAGCATAATTAAAATCACTGATCGTGAAAAAAACTATTGTTTTTTTTTTAAATGTTTGCATTGGTACATGTCCCCCAGGGCAGTACCCGGACCCCCATAACACTTATGGCCAATTACTTGCATATAAGCTTTCAAAATGTGCACTTTTGATTTTTCCTTTTCGGCTCCCATAGACTTCAATGGGGTTCGCTGTTCGGGTTAGAACATTTCCCCTGTTTGGGAGTTCTGCTGCAAACTGAACAGGGGGGTGTTCGGCCCATGTCTAATGAACACAGAGCTGCTTACATTTGTGTATTTTAAAGCTGCCTGTAGTTTAGTTTTAAAGCCTAACTTTTACCACAGTATTATTCCATTTATTGCTTTACAATTCTATGAAGAATATGCATTTAGAAAATCCTGCTCACCCAATGAGTACTAACTGACATAAAGGAAACAGTAGACCTTCATTTGGTCATTTATTAGGCGTCTCATTTATCTGACCTGTCACTCATGTTTCTAAGGAAAAGGAAGGGCAGTACCATAGCCATTCCATTGAGCACAAGTCACAGTAACAGTAAAATCATTTCACCAACCTATCAGCATACAAATGACCTGATTTAAACAAAGGAAATCTGATATCTTCATTATGTTCCAGTTTTTGCATTTTAACTCTGGGGCTTGCTATTATTCAACTTTTGCTAATTTTGTAGTCTCTAGGTTTTAGATTTTACATTTGGATATTTAAAACCTAATAGCTTTTTGATTAGACACCTGTTACTTTAATAATATTCTCTCTTTTTCTCTATTGGTTAAGTTTTTGTTTTAGGCTGCAAACTGTCTGGAGAAGTTATAGGAGTATGGTTTTACTTCTAGGTATGTATCTTTTTTATGTGTTTTACTTCTAGGTATGTATCTTTTTTATGTGTTTTTCTTCTCAGCCTTTTGGTCCACTACCTCTAGTGCAATACATTAGTAATGTCTATGCATTTAAGCATAGCTATCATCAAAATCTAAGAGAATACCAACTTTAAGCTGGCCATTCATTCAGTCAGTAGGTTGAATAAAAAAATAATAATTATCCGATTCCTTGGCTTGGCTCAGGTGCCCCCATAGTAAGCTGTTTGCTGTGGGGGCACTCAACAGAAGGGAGGGGCCAGGAGCGCCGAAGAGAAGAGGAGGATCTGGGCTGCTCTGTGCAAAACCACTGCAACAGAGCAGGTAAGTATGACATGTTTGTTTTTTTTTTCATTTAAAAAAATTAGACTTTAGTATCACTTCATAGTCTGATAGCTGATTTTGACTCAGGCCTTTTAAAGACTTACTCCTCCTTTAGATGTCCCTATATCTACGTTTCCACTGTATGTTTCTTCCACGTGTTTTTTCTCTGCTTCTGTTTTTACAGTTAGTGTTAACTTTCCTTTGACTTTTCACTACTAATATTTCCAATGTCTGACATATTACGTGTTTTCATGAGTTTCTATCTTTTTATTGTTATTCCAATATAGATGTCTATATATGCACTTGCCTGCCAAATTCTAGATTTTGAATTCAAATTCTGTATTCCCAGCCATAAAATGTGAGGACACATGTGCACACTGATATTTATTACAACATTCTTAGCATGCTAGAGATTTCCAACTAATGTTTTTACATTTATTTGGAACTATTAAATCCTTGCAAGTGCAAGTAAATGCCATCTTAGAGATCTAAATCGTGGGTTGTGGAATTATTAAAATTAGGGTGTCCCATCACTAAGGCTATCACGGATCACTTTACAGAGATGAGGTCAATTTGCACCAAAGGCAAAAAAGACCAAAGTGTTCCTCCTGAGGAGATGTGAGCTACTTTAGCAGCTTAGCTTTTAGGGTCTGCCCTTTTTGCATCCCCTTCTGCCTACTTCTGCCTCTTTTGCTAATTCTTCAGGTCAGCCCAGATATTTGCCCAGTGACCGGTTTGCGGTACTGGTGATGATGGGAGACATGTGTTACCCTCCAAACAGACAGGGTTAATTTGAGATGTCAGATTTCCTATATTAGAAAGTAAAACTTACAATAGTTGTACTGTCAACATTGTTTTATTTCTAACCTATACTAACATTACATTTCTTTACAGAGGAGTTTGTTTTAAAGAATAATTATTTTCAGTTGCACTGACCTCTATTGTTGTTAATGCTACTTTCCATTAAATTAGAATATGCACACCCTACAAAATATTTTCCTATGGACCACATGTTTATGTGAATCCTGAAAATAACAGTTGTTAACCATTTTATATTACTTTAGCTACTTTGCAAAACATCCAGATTTTATTAGATCATGAACACTTAACTGGAAACAAACACTCCCTCTTAGATCTGTATGTAATTCAAATATTTGTCTTCCCCTGCTTCTCTTTTGTGCGCTTGAATGGAGAAAATACCAGTATGAAGTATAAAACAAATATGTAAACTCATTTATTTGACTGCTGTATGTATTTAGGCAACAAATAACATGAAGATGTAGTATTCCTGATAAAAGTAATGAGCCATCAACTCTATTGTTCTTTTTACTTGATAAAAATAAAACTGCTGTTTTTTTCCCATACATCACTGCTAGGTAAATACGGTTAAAAAACCTTTGCCATTGTTGTGTGGCATTGCTTTGTGTATAAACAAAGTCATGTTACCCTCTGTCACTGTGTAGCATGTCTTTGCTTAAAAAAAAGCGATGTCACACAAAGCCACATGATGACCATTTCAACGTTGAAAAAAAGCTGATCACCGGCTTATGTGCAAGGGACATTGGCCCCCAAAGAGGATGCCAATCAGTACCCTCATCTGTGCAAATCATCTGTGCCAATCAGTACCCCCTTCCAGTGCCACCTGCCATTGCCACCTGCCAGTGCCCACAGTGCCCACCAGCGCCACCTATCAATATTACGTTCGACTCGAACCACAGGCTCATCCCTAGTGTCTACACTAGAGGTCTCTAAACTTTCTAAACAAAGGGCCGGTTTACTGTCCTTTAGAATTTAGGGGGGCTGGCTTGGCCAGTGGGAGTAGAAAATGCCCCAGCATCAGTGGAAGTTAAAAAATGACATAGTGCCTATAGTCAGTAGAAGGAGGAATAGTACCTCGTCATTGGTATTAGGGGGAGGAATAGTCCCCCATCATTGGTATTAGTGGGAGTAATAGAGCCTTGTGTTTTTTTATCAGTTGGGAGGAATTATGCCCCATTGCTGGTGTCAGTGGGAGGAGTAGTGCCCATTGCTGGTGTCAGTTGAAGGAATAGTGCCCCGAGGGCTGGAAAGGGCAATCAAAGGGCAACATTCGGCCCACGGGCCGCAGTTTGGATACCACTGGTCTACATCATTTGTACCACTAAAGTCCCCTGCTATTTTCCACATGATTCTAAGAATCATATACAGAAGTTCTTCCCACTATTATTACTACAGCTAGCATTTTGTTTTAATGTTTATTAGTTGGGTATCTGCATTCCATTAAGCTCTACTGAGAAATGTTCCACTCTGCATTGTTTCATGTTACATCACTGCTACCAAATGATAAACTGCACAGTTTTTGCTCATGCACGTAAGTTTACATAAGCATTTGGAGTGAATGGCTGGAAAACTCTCACTGAACATAACCTTAGCGCCCCATACACTTAAGTAACTTAGAATAGTTTAGTTTTATCTTCATTAATTACCAGGTGCATTACGTAATATGCCCAACCACTATAACCACAAGCCAGAACAGAAGACAGTTAGAGCTACTTAGATATTTGAAAACGTAGGCCAAAATTAATGTATAATGGAGAACAATGTACCGTAACATAATCAGATTTCAATAAACTGAAGACAGATCATTAGAAGAGCAAATATATCTGGTTGTTATTGGCTGCCTCAATAGCCTATGTGTAGTAAGGAGTCACAAAAGTAACACAAACATTTCCTGTGGCTTTTTTAAATAAAATAAAAGATTGTGGACCAGTTAAACCTTTCAGAAATATAGACGTATTGGTTATCCATCTAGATAAAGGAAGGCCTGTAGATGTGGTATATCTGGATTTTGCAAAGGCATTCGATACAGTTCCCCACAAATGTTTACTGTACAAACTAAGGTCTGACGGCATGGACCATAGGATGAGTACATGGATTGAAAACTGGCTACAGGGGCGAGTCCAAAAGGTGGTGATAAATGGGTAGTACTCTGAATGGTCTGGTGTGGAAAGTGGGGTCCCCCAGGGTTCTGTCCTGGGATCAATCCTTTTTAATTTATTCATAAACAATCTGGAAGATGGGATAAACAGCTCAATCTCAGTATTTTCGGATGATACAAAGCTAAGCAGGGCAATAACTTCTACGCAGGATGTGGAAACCTTGCAAGAAGAACAAATTATTGGGGCGGACAACTACATGGCAGATGAGGTTTAATGTTGAAAAATTTAAAATAATGCATTTGGGTGCCATTAATATGAATGCAATTTACTCACTAGGGGGGAGAAACTCTGGGGGAATCTAGGATGGAAAAGGACTTGGGGGTCCTAGTAGATGATAGGCTCAGCAATGGCAATGGAATAATGCGATAATTCTCCCACTCAATAAGACTCTGGTCCAGCACCTGGAGTATGCCATCTAGTTCTGGGCACCAGTCCTCAGGAGGGGTGTGCTGGAACTGGAGAGAGTCCAGAGAAGGGCAACAAAGCTAATTAAGGGGCTGGAGGATCTCAGCTATGGGGCAAGACTGCAAGCATTGAACTTATTCTCTCTGGAGAGGAGATGTTTGAGAGGGGATATGATATCAATGTAAAAATACTGTACTGGTGACCGTAGCATAAGGAAAAAACTTTTCAGTGAAAGGGAATTTAAAAAGACTAGTGGCCATTCACTAAAGTTAGAAGACAAGCGGTTTAACCTTAAACTGCATAAAGGGTTCTTTAGTGTAAGAGCAGCAAGGATGTGGAATTCCATTCCACAGGCGGTGGTATCAATGCGGAGAGCATTGATAATTTCAAAAAACTATTAGATGGGTACCTTAAGGACCACAACATACAGGGGTATACAATGTACTATAAACATACAAGCACACACACAAGTTGGACTGGATGGTCTTTTTTCAACCTCACCAACTATGCAACTATGGAACTATGTATATTTTACAGCAATCAGAGTTCAACATCCTGGTGGGTGAATCAGAACCTCATTTCAAGTCACTTTCAGAGCAATATTAGAGATGAAACTTCACTTTACCAAATTGTTGGAGATAAACTAAAGCTGGCCATATGCTGTTGTTTTTCCGTCTAAATAGCAGCATTCACTTATCGATAAAAATTGTCCCTTCGACAGAAGTCAGTCAAACGATCAACTGCTGTCAAGTAGGGATGGCCAGACAGAACGACAGTCAGTCAGTCCCTGCTGAACCAGTCAAATTTCTACCAGCGAATAGCCAGCTTAACATTTTAAAATCAGGACTGACTTTTCTCCATCTTGCAACTCTAGTAATTCAAATTAAACTGAACAGATCCTGTTGGGTTATCTCCTTTTACTACCTTTAGCATCTCAGTCTTTGGAGGAACTGGAAGAAACACTTTTGTAGCTTTCCTTACAGAATAGTGAAAAACCAGCAGTGTATAATTCAGCATTTACAAGTATCTAAATAACCTAAACCCTACCTTTGCTTTGATATAGTAGCTGCCTCACAGCCATGATAAATTATGGCCAAGTAGGAGAGCAATTATAGTTCAGACGGCTGTAGCCTAAGGGCACATAGCTATATGTGTATGCTGTTAAAGTGAATCTAAATGCATATTTAACAAAAAACAAACATGTCATACTTACCTGCTCTGTGCAATGGTCTTGCACAAAGCAGCATAGATCTTTCTTTTCTGGGGTCCTCCGCTGGTGCCCTTGGCTCCACTGACTGACTTCTGGCCGGTAGGGATGAGCAGAGCAGTTCAGGTTCAAATCTTCGAAGGTTTGTTGAAACCTACTTGAAATCTGCAAAACCCGAATGTGGCTGCAAACCCTATTGAACTCTATAGAGAGAATCTTGATAATAATTTCTGGCCATTCTCAAGGCTAATGAGCATGCTTTAGTCAAAAAAGGCATAGGAGCTGAGCATTATCATGGGGGATAATAAAGAAAGAAAAGGAAACAAAATACTGTGCAATGTGCAGGGTGTTCTTTTAATGTGAATTTGAGAATGACATGGCAAAAACACTAGTCTTTAAATGACATGCTTGGGAGAAGGTTTTAACCACTTAAGCCCCGGGCCAATTTGCAGCCAAAAGACCAGGCCCCTTTTTGCGATTCGGCACTGCGTCGCTTTAAATGACAATTTGCGGTCGTGCGACGTGGCTCCCAAACAAAATTGGCGTAATTTTTTTCCCACAAATAGAGATTTCTTTTGGTGGTATTTGATCACCTCTGCGGTTTTTTATTTTTTGCGCTATAAACAAAAATAGAGCAACAATTTTTGAAAAAAATGCAATATTTTTTACTTTTGCTATAATAAATATCTCCAAAAAATATATAAAAAATATTTTTTTCCTCAGTTTAGGCCGATACGTATTCTTCTACATATTTTTGGTAAAAAAATCGCAATTAGCGATTATTGATTGGTTTGCGCAAAAGTTATAGCGTTTACAAAATTGGGGATAGTTTTATAGCATTTTTATAAATTTTTTTTTTTTTTTTTTTTTTACTAGTAATGGCTGCGATCAGCGATTTTTATTGTGACTGAGACATTATGGCGGACACATCGGACATTTTTTACACATTTTTGGGACCATTGTCTTTTATACTGCAATCAGTGCTATTTAAATGCACTGATTCCTGTGTAAATGACACTGGCAGTGAAGGAGTTAACCACTATGGGGGGGGGAGGGGTTAAGTGTGTGTGTTTTTTATAACTTTAGGGGGCGTGGCTTGGCGTCTGAAGTCACTGATCGTCTTTCCCGATAAAAGGGGACAAACGATCAGTGTCACTCCCACTAGGAAGCACCGGGAGAGGTTTGTTTACACAGACCTCTCCTCGTTCTTCAGCTCTGTGACCCGATCGCGGGACACCAGCGGCGATCGGGTCCGCTGGTCCCGCGGCTGCGGTCATGAAGCTCAGGACCGGGTCGCGAGCGCTCCGCTTGTGGCGCGCCTGCGACCCACGGCTGGGCTCTTAAAGAGACACGTACAGGTACGTGATTGTGCCCAGCCATGCCATTCTGCCGACGTATATCGGCGTGAGGCGGTCCTTAAGTGATTAAACTGTATGTATGATTTTCAGACAGTTTTCTGTTGGCTGAATATGGGTCACAGGAGTGCAGTGCTGGTACCCATGGGAAAAGTAGGACCAAAAGAGCTTTGGCCCTACCTTTCCTTTAAGATCTCTACACATAGTCAATCAACACTTTTGTCCACTTTATTTTCAATGGAGAATCAGCTAACATACAATGTGGGTCAGTGGCTAACAAAGCCACTAAAGAGGCCTCTCTACAAGAATAATTCTTTGGCCCCTATTGAACTTAAAAAAGGTTCAGCAGGGACTGGCTGAATTTAGATCCATGTATGGAAAAAGTGGTTGTTCAAAAGTTGATCTACCTATTGACTTCTGAACAACCAGTCTGTTGGATAAATGTCACTCAATCAGTGCTGCCGGATATAGCCAGCAGCGCTGATCAGTGTATTCTGATGACAAGGAAGTCTCCCCACTGTTAGAATACATTAGTTCATTAAGGCCGCGTACACACGAAGGGACTATCCCGCGGGATTATCCTCTGGACTGAAGTCCAGCGGATAATCCCCTCGTGTGTGGGCATCGGCAGACTTTTTGGCGCCAAAGTCCGGCGGACCAAAGTTTTAAGTTTGGTTTTAAAATTATCCGCTGGACTTGGCAGTCCGGCGGACAATCCCGCCGTTAGTAGGCAAGTCCGCGGGACTTTTGAAATGAACGGACTTGCCGCTCATCGGCAAGTCCGTTCATTTAGCACGTGACTTCAGGTTACGTAGCTAGCGTAGGCAGTAAATGGGGACTCCCCACGCCGAAAAAACGGCGTGGGGGTTCCCCCCAAATCCATGTCAGACCCTCATCCGAGCACGCAGCCTGGCAGGCCAGGAAAGGGGTGGGGACGAACGAGCGCCCCCCCTCCTGAGCCGTACCAGGCCGCGTGCCCTCAACATGGGGGGTGCCCCGGGGAAAGGGGGGCCGTGCGGCCCCCCCACCCCAAAGCACCTTGTCCCCATGTTGATGAGGACAAGGGCCTCTTCCCGACAACCCTGGCCGTTGGTTGTCGGGGTCTGCGGGCGGGGGCTTATCGGAATCTGGGAGCCCCCTTTTATAAGGGGGCACTCAGATACCGGCCCCCCACCCTATGTGAATGAGTATGGAGTACGATGTACCCCTACCCATTCACCTAAGGTGTAAAATGTAAAGTAAAAAAAAAACACCCACACTTTTGCAAAAAATAGTTTATTGCACTGCTCCGGGGGTCTTCTTCCGTCTTGGGGGTCTTCTCGCCGGACTCCCCCACCATTTACCAAGCTCTTTTACCGAGCGGGGAAGTCCGGCTACCTTCTTCGTCGTCGCCGCCGTCGTCTGGGAGTCTCGATCCGCCTTCGGGGGTCTTCCGGGGGTCTCTTCTGTTCTTGCGGCGGTCGTCGTCTTCCGCGCCGCCACCGGCGCCGCCTTCTTCTTCTTGTCCTTCTTCTTGTTCCTCTTCTTCCGATGTTGACCCGACGCTCTCTCTGCCCGGAATGCCTGTGCCGCGCTGCGCTGGGACTTATATAGGGACATGGGGACAGGATCACATGCTCATGTCACATGGTGACCCCGCCCCTTGTGTTGTCACAGTCCCGGAGGAGACCCCCAGACGATGGCGGCGACGACGAAGAAGGTAGCCGGACTTCCCCGCTCGGTAAAAGAGCTTGGTAAATGGCGGGGGAGTCCGGCGAGAAGACCCCCAAGACGGAAGAAGACCCCCGGAGCAGTGCAATAAACTATTTTTTGCAAAAGTGTGGGTGTTTTTTTTAAGTGCTCGGATGAGGGTCTGACATGGATTTGGGGGGAACCCCCACGCCGTTTTTTCGGCGTGGGGAGTCCCTTTAAATCCATGCCAGCTTACGGCGCTAGCGCGGTGGCATTTACTGCCTACGCTAGCTACGTAACCTGAAGTTACGTTCTAAATGAACAAACTGCTCCGTGTGTGGGCAAGTCCGTTCATTTTCAAAAGTCCCGCGGACTTTTGGCCGGCGGATTATCCGCCGGAGAAGTCCGTGCGTGTGTGGGCAAGTCCACACGCTCGGAAAGTCCAGCGGACCCAGCTGGAAAGTCCGGCGGGATTGTCCGCTGGACTAAGTCCGCCGGCAAAAGTCCGCACGTGTGTACGCGGCATAAGAAGGATTTCCCCATCCACCTTGAATTTCAGGAAGGGGGAGCCTTTACAGGTTAAATAAGAAAAACTAAATCATCTATGGGCTGCATTAGTAGCACCCAGGCAGAGATTGAATAAGTGCTCCCTGCATGATACCTGAATATTGCAAACTAGGAACATGGTGTGACAAGCTGGGGAATTTGTAGCTCATCGATAGCGCCAAACAGTGAGCTTACTCCACGCCAGAAGTACGTTTCAGGGCTTTTTCTGCCCACTTTTATTTAAAACAAAGCTAATGCCGCATACACACGAGAGGACTTTGACAGCTTAGGTCCGACGGATTTGTTTGTGTGTGGGCTCCATCAGACTTTTGCAGTCGAAAAATCCGACCGACTTTAGAAATAGAACATGTCTTAAATTTTCCCGCCGGAACTCCGCTGGACCCAGTTCCTATCGAAAAATCCGCTCGTTTGTGTGCTAGTCCGACGGACAAACAACGACGCTAGGGCAGCTATTAGCTACTGGCTACGAACTTCCTTATTCTAGTCCGGTCGTATGTCATCACGTTTGAATCCGTCAGAATTTAGTGTGATTGTGTGTGATAGTGTGTGGCCAAGTCTGTTCATTCGAAAAGTTCGTCGGAAATCCGTCGAAAGTCTGCCGGAAAGACCGCCGGACCTAGTCCGTCGAAAAGTCTGCTCGTGTGCACGTGGCATTAAAGTTCACATTTCAATAGTTTGTCACTCAGCCTCGTGGTTCTCTTTGCAGCTTCACTGCTCAGGCCTCCTGCCTTCATTCTCCAGACCATCAAACACACAGTCCCAATGTTCGTGCACAAAACGCGGGACCTTTGTCAGCTTGACTGTTTCTCCTGCAGCTCCCAGCTGCTACATCCTCACAGGCTCAGGCCTTTGTCTGTCCTGACCTAGACAGTACGGTACGATGTGCACCTCACAGCTTCCTTCACACACTGACTCCTCAGGAGGGTGGGGCCACTGACCTATATCTCTGTCTCTAACAAACTCAGCACACCTGTGCCATTACTGTACTCGTTTTCTAAAAAAATTGTCCAAGACCGCCATTTTAAACAGTGGCATGGGCCTGCCACAATGGTTAAAATAATGCAAAGAATGCCTCTCTTCTTATTTGAGACCAGACCAGAGTGGATTAAAAATAGGTAAGTACACACATTTTTTTTTTATACAGGTTTGGCAGGATAGGTAGAAGGGGAGGGAACATTTTTAGAATAGTAAAGCCCCATACACACGGTCGGACAATCCGCGGACCAGGTCGGTCGGATTCTGTCCGACGTACTTTGTCCGATGTTGGTGTTGCGTACACACGGTCGGACTACGTTGTCGGAATATCCGGTCCGGAAGAACGTCGTGACGTAAGTCGTCGTCCACGAGATTACAAAAGGGAAGTTCAGCACCACGTCAGGCACCCGTTGGGCTCCTTCTGCTGATCCCGTGTTTATCGAGAGTTAGTGGAAGTTTGGTGACTTAAGATTCGCGCTTCTCAGTTTTCTGACTCAGATCGTTACTGCTCTTCAGTTTGTGCTTGTCGTGCGTATCTGTTTATTAGTGCGTGTAGTCAGTTCGCATTTGTTGGTCATTGCGGCCTATATCTTGATATAGGACGCTTTGATTTGCACTGCTTATTGTCTGCTCGTTGCTGGTATTCAGTTCGTTCTTTCAGGCCTTGCTGTTTATCGGTGCTTTCTGTTTGTCCGTTCTGACCAGCCGACCTTTTGTGACCTTCTGAGCGATGTTTCCCGTGCGTACTCGTCGCCGAGTTCGTGCTGTACGCGGAATTGGTGTCGGGCTTTTAGCTTTGACCCAAGACCCGTCCATGAACAGAGTGACGAGGAGTATGTGGACCAAGAATTGGTTGCTTCAGCGTGACCAGTTCTCGCACATGCCTTTGCTTCGTGAGATCCGGGAGAATAATCCTGATGATTTCAGGAACTTTCTCAGGATGACGGACCCCGATTTTCACCGTCTTTTGGCTTTGCTGACCCCCTTTATCAGCCGGCAGGATACCTGCATGAGACAAGCCATTACTCCGGAGCAGAGGCTTGTTGCCACGTTGAGGTACTTGGCGACAGGGAGAAGTCTTCAGGATTTGAAGTTCTCTTCAGGTATCTCTCCCCAGGCCCTGGGACTCATTATTCCAGAGACCTGTTCTGCCATCATTCAGGTCCTGCAGGAGGACTATATTAAGGTAACATTTCTACTTGACTATTCCCTGTATGCTCTGTTTGCTAATGTCTTGTATTTTTGACCTCCTTCCCTAATTACCATGATTGCAATATGTTCTAATATGCTGTGCCCCTTTTCTCCTTCATGCATTTTTCCCTTCACTTACCTCCCCAGCATGCTCTTCTGCCCGAATAGACACCTATGGCCTAGTCACTTAATCAATGTCTTTTGTCTGCTGCATAGTATTGTTTGCCCCCAAACACCCCCTAAAATATGCACAAATGTTTGCTGTGTGGTTTACTTCATGTAGAGCCCCTTTAGAAATTTTTTTTTTTTTTTTGTTGGGGGGGGGGGGGGGGTGGCAAACTCATTAGGAACCCCCTCCCCCAACTGCTCTGTCAGATGGTACCAATCCTTTATCTGCTGGCTTTCCCAAGGTCCATACACACTATATACCTACCTCTTTATAGTGGGCATCTTTAGGGATGAATTCAGCAAAGCATGTAGTGCAAGGGGCTGCCTCCATACATTCCATTTCCTAATTTTTTGTCTTCTTTCCCTCCTATTAGGTTTCTTGGTAATTTCAGAATGTCACAATGTGCCTGCCTTTTTTTGGGGTGGGGGGGGGGTTGAAATGTTATTTTATCTTTCCTGGGGGCTGCCAATAGTGTTAAGTACAGAGGGTCTGGCCAAACTAGCACACATTATTGAGCCATTTGCCAATCAATGAAGTGCAGAGGGTTACCTGTCCCCCCCCCCCCAAAACCCTAGTTATTGCCAATGGCCCATCAGAAGTGTGGGGATTGATGGGGGGTGAGTCATCTGTGAAGGGGAGCCTCTACTTTTCTGTGCAAATACTTTCCAGCCTCCAATTTTATACAATGCTCTTGTTCCAAGATGTTGATTGTCTAATCTGCTTGCAATGTTTAGGTGCAAAGTGACTAATTATTTTTTCTTGTTTCACTCCACAGTTCCCTTCCACGCCACAGGAATGGCAGACTGTGGCCTCCCACTTTGCCAGCCGTTGGGACTTTCCTAACTGCGGAGGGGCAATTGATGGGAAACACGTCCGCATCGTCCCACCGCCCAACTCGGGGTCCTACTATTATAATTATAAAGGGTTTAATAGTGTAGTGATGTTGGCGGTGGTGTCGGCAACATACGAGTTTATGTATGTGGACGTGGGGATGAACGGCCGGATATCGGATGGTGGTGCCATTACGCACACGGAGTTCTACTGGCGTCTCCAAAGTGGCAGTCTGTGCTTGCCACCTCCAGAGGAGAATGCCGAAGGACTCCCCTTCGTCTTTGTCGCAGATGAAGCGTTTGCGTTGACTCCCCATGTGATGAGGCCGTTCCCGATGAGGACCCTCACCCCGGACCAGAGGGTCTTCAACTACAGGCTGTCCAGAGCCAGAAGAGTGGTGGAGAACACTTTTGGCATCCTGGCCAGCCGCTTCCGCCTGTTCCTGACGGCATTTAACTTGGCGGAATACAAACTGAACCACATAGTTCTTGCCTGTTGCATATTGCACAACTTCCTCAAAAGACATAACAGGAACTATGTGGTGCCCGTTGGCCCAGATGTGGAGGGCCCTCCAAATGCGGACCTCACAGCCCTTCGAGTGGCACGTCCAGGCTTGCCCCCTCTAAATGCCCGCGTGGTCCGCGACCAATATATGGAGTACTTTGTGGGTAGGGGGGCCATTGCTCTGCCTGACGATGTGTGAGAGGCATTTTTTAATAAATCTGATATTTGAACCAACCTATGATTTCTTGTCATTTCAGTCTTGTTTTTAGCTTATTTTACCTTGACATTTTTTCCCTTTGCCTTCGACAGTGGGAATGCACTTTCTGGGGAAAAGGAGGTAACAGTCTCTTCTTCACAAAAAGATTCTTCTCATGTTGTGTGTTTGCTACCTAATCTTTGGTCTAGAGAAGGTTTGTCCTGCATAACTGACACCCAAAATACTCCTTTTCAGCACCAGGTCTGACATGTGTGTATTCTGAAAAATGCTGTGCTGCGTGTTTTCGTACAAAGCACTGTGGGTGTCATTTACATAAGTCAAATCCGCTATGCTCTACAAGTGCATTGAAAAAGTTCCCTGGGAAAGACAATTGCAGTGCAAAGTGGATTTGCCTTTAGTAAATAACACCCATTGCCCCCCATATCCTTTACATTTTACATACATAATGCATTGTGTTTTTTAAATAAGGAAGCCACACATTTTGAAAAATAAAAAAGTTTACTAGGAAAACCTTCACAAGTGCGTTTACAATCTTCACGCCAAAACTGACAACATCTTGGTTATTTACAACATTGTTTACAAACATTACGCAATTGGTAAAACCAGGCATGGAGCAAAACAGAACCTATGAACTAGGAAAGTTCAACTTTGTAAAGTGAAGACAAGATCAGACATGACTATATGTTGATCTTGCCTTCATCACATGGGGGGGGTCACCCCCGGAAAGTGGAAATTTAGAACATGCACACAATTTGGGTCTGAAAATGGTCATTAGATGGTAAAACACATGCCTAGAAGCTTCAAAAGTGCCATTTTCCATCATGGGGATGAATGGACGTTTTTTGGGGGTGCAACCCCTTCACCACAACCACTTTCGTAGTTCGTAAAGTGTTTGCACCCCCAAAAAAACGTTGGCATTCATCCACCATGATGGGAGCTAGCACATGTGGACACAATGTGTGCATGTTCCAAATTTCACACAGTTTTTAAGTTGCAAATGTGTTCAGAAGCTGGCACAAATGTGTGTTAATTACTTGGTGCGTTTTCATATTTTTCCTAAAACATCAATGATGTTCTTCAATTTTTGTTGAACATCATTGATGTTTTGCTTTATGTAATCTAGATCTCTATTGCAGACCATTATCGCTCCGATGAGTACGTGGGCACTCTCTGTGGTAAAGTGCGATTTTTCTTCCACAACATCCACGTCACCTAAAAACCACAAACAAACAAAAATGGGGTGTTGGAAATGAGGCAGCCATACATGGATTAGCTTACCAGTAGCTGTGTTCTCCAACACTCACCTGTTGTGGTGACAATTTCTCCAAGTTCGATGATCTCTCCTTCCTCCTCCTCCTCCTCTGCTTCTGCTCTTTCCCCTTTTTTGGGAGGTGTTGGTTTGGGGGTTTCCTCAGACGGCCCAAGTTTGCGCTCCCCTATGAGAATGTACAAAAGGAAGATTTAGCAACACAATCTATTGAGGGCAGAAATAGGAAATGACAAACATTGCTTGAAAGTGACGGACACTATTTTAGTTTGGCCAGTTACAAATGTCAACTACATGAATGTAGTCACTTTGTAAAGGTGCTAAACTGACTAGCTTTTTGGTAGAAGTTTGTGTGATGGAGACCCCCCTCTAGTATCCACTGGAGCACATGTGTGGAAAAGCCTAATAAAAAGGGGGTTTGGGTGTCCCAGCACTAGTGCTCTAGAGTCCAGATGGGTAAACAGCTACTGGGTGACCTCTCCTTTACATTGAATAAATTGGCTTTACATTCTTGATGACATTTCTAGTGAGAACAAACTTCCTTTCCCCCAAAAAAACACCAAACATCGTATTATAAGTGGCCGAACGATCGAGGTTGCGTACAATCGAATGGACACACACACGACCATGACAGTGGCAGAAAGATCGAGGCTGAGTACGATCGAATGCACAGACGAACCTGAAAGTGGCCATTTTGGAATGTACAACTTTGTAAAAATCAAACCACAATGGAGCAGTATGCAAGCAAGAAATCAAACACAAAACACAACTACTTACTTTTTAGAAGAATTCGCTTGATCTTTCTGTACTGATCGGCCTCCCTCAGTTTCAGGTCTGACCAGCGTTTTCTCAGTTGCTCCTTGGATCGTTGTACCCCAAACTGATTGTACAGCCTTCTCACAACTTTAGACATGATCTTGGCCTTGCGGACATTGGGGTTGAGGTAAGGCCCATACTTCCCATCATAGTCGCTCCTCTTTAATATGTCCACCATCTCCAACATTTCTCCAAATGACATATTGGAGGCCTTGAATTTCAGGCTCCGGGATCGGGACGTTTCTGCCTCCGGACTTTCCTCGTCCTCCTCCTCGTTGGTGGGATATTTGTGGCGCACCTGCTGTGTCCCCGCCATGTGCTCTCCCCACTGCGCCGTAAAGAGAAGGGGTGGGGAATAGACGAGAAAGATCGTCAGGGGCGGGCGGAGTTTGACGCATGCGCACTGTATATAAAACGTCACACGCCTGTGTCGTAGCCACGATCTGGGAGACGAGGGGAGAGAAAACTCACACGAGACGATCGCTACAAACGAAGGTACAATTTGACGTTGGTACATAACTAGCCTAGACTGATTTGAACTTGAGGCTTCTTTATGGAGAAGATTAGGAGAGTTTAGACTGACATAATTGAGAGGGTTTTGTGTGGTGTTGTGTCTTGCAGAGATTATGCAGGGATTCAACGACATGAGTTTTCTCCCCCTCTTCATTGCCAAATACAGGGAATTTCCCATTTTATGGCAGGGTAAACACCCACATTACACCAACAAACCAAAGAGGCACGCAGCCCTGGAGGAACTTGTGGAATTTGTCAAGCCAAGGTTCCCCACGGCAACTGTTGATGATATAAGAAAGAAAATTGGCAGCCTGAGGAGTGCGTATATCAGGGAGCGCAAGAAGGTCGTGAAGTCTGAGGAAACTGCAACTTCAGCAGATGAGGTCTATGTGCCCAAGCTCTGGTACTATCAGAGTCTCCATTTTCTGAAAGACCAGACTGATGTCACGGAGCCAACCTCGACTCCTCCTTCCACGCTTCCTTGCGCGCAGGCCACCCCTGATGAGGCTTCCGAGGAGCAACCTGGGCCTTCCAGTATGGAAGAGGTGGAGGAGCCCAGCTTGTTCCAGGTATAGTAGTTTTGTTACCATTTATGGGAATAATGAATGATGTTCACTTAATTCAGGATCCCCAATTGCTTAGTTCCTAACGTGTTTGACATATCAACTGACAGTAGTGTTGGAGACATTTGGGGCCAGAATCTAAACTGCTGGGCTGAGAATTGTATGGTTTTCTATTTGTAAACATTTTGCAACAGTCACTAGATGTCACGTACCTGGTGGTGCGAGCCCGAGATTGCAGGGAGAGGCCTCCCTTACGTCTCCCACTCCTGGTCCCCTGGTGTGGGAACAGGAGAGCCAGGAGTGAGGAGGAGCACGGGTGCCTGGCAGGATCAACAGACCGGTGGGAAGGAAACAGGTTAGCTGAGCAGGCAGGATCTCTGGGAAGCAGGCTCACAGGTAAACTGGATAGCAGAGCTGGCAGGATCACAGGAAGCAGGCTCACAGGTAAACCGGGTAGCAGAGCTGGCAGGATCACAGGAATCAGGCTCACAGGTAAACTGGATAGCAGAGCTGGCAGGATCACAGGAAGCAGGCTCACAGGTAAACCGGATAGCAGAGCTGGCAGGATCACAGGAATCAGGCTCACAGGTAAACTGGATAGCAGGGCTGGCAGGATCACAGGAAGCAGGCTCACAGGTAAACCGGGTAGCAGAGCTGGCAGGATCACAGGAATCAGGCTCACAGGTAAACTGGATAGCAGAGCTGGCAGGATCACAGGAAGCAGGCTCACAGGTAAACCGGATAGCAGAGCTGGCAGGATCACAGGAATCAGGCTCACAGGTAAACTGGATAGCAGGGCTGGCAGGATCACAGGAAACAGGCTCACAGGTAAACTGGATAGCAGAGCTGGCAGGATCACCGGAAGCAGGCTCACAGGTAAACTGGATAGCAGAGCTGGCAGGATCACAGGAAACAGGCTCACAGGTAAACTGGATAGCAGAGCTGGCAGGATCACCGGAAACAGGCTCACAGGTAAACTGGATAGCAGAGCTGGCAGGATCACAGGAATCAGGCTCACAGGTAAACTGGATAGCAGAGCTGGCAGGATCACAGGAATCAGGCTCACAGGTAAACTGGATAGCAGAGCTGGCAGGATCACAGGAATCAGGCTCACAGGTAAGCTGGATAGCGGAGCTGACAGGAACTGGACAATGGCTTGGCAAGCAGGTTCACAGGTAAGCTTGGATAGCAGAGCTGACAGGAACTGGACAACGGCTTGGCAAGTAAGTTCACAGGTACACTTGGATAGCAGAGCTGACAGGAACTGAACAACGGCTTGGCAAGTAAGTTCACAGGTACACTTGGATAGCAGAGCTGACAGGAACTGGACAACGGCTTGGCAAGCAGGTTCACAGGTAAGCTGGGATAGCAGAGCTGACAGGAACTGAACACAGGAAACGGAACCACAGACTGGACTGGAACCAGCAGGTGAACAGGCTCGTTACAGAGGGTCAGACTGCAGACTGGACAAAGGCTAAACAAGGAACCAAAGTTCATCAAGAAGTCAGGTAATGAATCTGAACTAGAGCAAGGTACAATGGATCAGGCAGGAGGATGGTCACTGGAAGCCGGGGTCGGGTACAGGCAGAAAGCAGGATAGTCTTTATGGCAAGCCGGGTCAAAGGAACAGGTATAACAGGATCAGGTTTCTTTTACTACACCACAACGCTGTAGAGCAGACAGCAAAGACCGTCTGCTCAAGTCAGGCTTAAATAGGCCGGCTGGTGCTAACTAGGGCGCGCGCCCGTCTCCCTGTGCGCGGTTGTGCACGTGCCCGCGCCCGGGCGCGCATGCGCATGCGCAATGGAATCTGAGGGCCAGGACGGCCCGGGTTTAGATTTCTGGCAGGATCTTCATGACATTGCCCCCCTCCTAGGGGCAACCTCCGGGTGCCCCTCTGGGCAAATCTCTCAGGGTGAGCTCTTTTGAAGGCTTGAACTAGACTCTTAGCATGGATATTACACTCGGGCTCCCAGGAATTTTCTTCAGGACCATATCCCTTCCATTTGATCAAAAACTGGTTCTGATTTCTCCTTTTTCTAACATTTAGTATGGCCTCTACCTCATATTCTTCCTCGCCATCTACCAAGACTGGGTCCGGGGGTACCGTCCTTCTGTTGGAAAAGGGGTTGGAAGTGGAGGGCTTTAACAGGGAAACATGAAAGACTGGATGGACCTTGAGGGAATCAGGAAGTTCCAACTCATAGGCTACTTCATTAATCTTTCGTTTGACTGGAAAGGGACCTAAGAACTTAGGGCCCAGTTTCTTTGAGGGACAAGCCAATTTCAGATTCAAGGTGGAGAGCCACACTGTGTCACCCGGTGCCAGTACCAATTCTCCACGCCTCTTTCGGTCAAAGACTGTTTTGTTATGTTCCTGGGTCCGGGCCATGGTGTCCTGCAGGAGTTGGTTATTGGAAGCAAAGAAGTCAATCTTCTCCTGGACTGCGGGCACAGTACATTCAGGAAGAGAATTGGGCAGAAATGAAGGATGAAAGCCATAGTTGGCGAAAGAGGGTGTCTGTTGGGTGGCCGAGTGGATAGCATTGTTATATGCAAACTCGGCAACTGGTAACAGGGAGATCCAATCGTCTTGGGAGAAGGAAGAAAAGCATCGAAGATATTGTTCCAGGGTCTGATTGGTTCTTTCGGTCTGTCCATTGGTTTGAGGGTGATAAGCGGAAGAAAACGATAGCTCAATATTGAGGGCCTTGCAGAGTGATTTCCAAAACCGAGAGGTGAATTGTACCCCTCGGTCGGACACTATGTTAGCTGGTACCCCATGGAGTCTGATGACTTCTCGGATGAACACTTGTGCGGTTTCTGAGGCAGAAGGGGTACCCTTCATGGGAACAAAGTGTGCCATCTTTGACAGACGATCAACTATCACGAAGATCGTAGTGTGGTCCTCTGCTGGGGGCAGTTCCACAATGAAATCTATGGACAGCATTTTCCAGGGGCGATCTGGGACTGGTAATGGCTTGAGTAAGCCCCAGGCTTTGGTTCTGTGACTCTTGCTCCGAATACACACAGTGCATGTTTCCACAAATTTCCTGCAGTCTTCCCTTAGCTGAGGCCACCAGAAGGTACGTTGTACCAATTCAGTGGTTTTGGTGACACCAAAGTGTCCGGCAAGCTTGTGATCATGGCACAATTCCAGGACGGTTACCCGCAGACCCTCGGGAATGAAAATCTTATCCCCATGCCACAATAGCCCATCCTTGGCCTGCAACCCAGGACCGGGAGTGGGTATGAGGCCACTGGAGGCCCGCCTGAGCTGGGACAGTAGGTCTTCCTGTAACAGGAGAAAGTTTCCAGGGGCAAGGATAGTGTCTGGAGGGGAACCATCCTGGGATTTGTGATACATACGAGACAGAGCGTCCGGCTTCGCGTTTTTGGAACCCGGACGATATGTCACGTGAAAAGTAAAACGAGAGAAAAATAAGGCCCAACGGGCCTGTCTAGGTTTTAACCTCTTGGCAGTCTTCAGGTACTCTAGATTCTTGTGATCTGTGAAGATCAGGATTGGGTGAGTAGCCCCTTCTAGCAGGTAACGCCATTCCTCGAGGGCGGTCTTTATGGCCAGTAATTCCCGATCCCCCACATCGTAGTTCTTCTCGGCTGGGGACAGTTTCCGTGAGAAGAATGCCACGGGGTGTAGCAGGGCTTTGATGCCCTGTCTCTGGGACAGGATGGCCCCTACAGCTATCTCTGAGGCATCCACTTCGAGGACAAAGGGCAGAGAAGGATCTGGATGCTTCAGGATAGGGGCTGAGGTAAAGAGCCCCTTGAGGGCCTCGAAGGCCCCTTGGGCCTCAGGGGACCAATGAAAACGGGTACCTTGTTTGGTGAGTTGAGTAATGGGTGCCACTATGGCCGAGAATCCCTTGACGAATTTGCGATAAAAATTGGCAAAGCCAATGAATCGCTGGATCCCCTTTTTATCTGCGGGAACTGGCCAGTCCAGGATGGCTGAGATTTTCTGGGGGTCCATCCGGATGCCTCTACTGGAGATGATCAAACCTAGGAAGGGTATGCTTTCTACCTCAAAGAGACATTTTTCTGCCTTGGCATAGAGGCCATGTTGCCGGAGACGACCCAACACACTTTTAACATGTCCACGATGCAGCTCTAGGGAGGAAGAGAAAATTAGTATGTCATCAAGATAAACAACAGCAAAAACATCAAGGAAGTCCCGAAGTACATCATTTATAAAGGCCTGGAAGGTAGCGGGGGCGTTACAGAGTCCAAACGGCATCACCAGGTACTCGAAGTGCCCAAATCGAGACCGAAATGCCGTCTTCCATTCGTCCCCATCCTTTATACGTATCAAATTGTATGCCCCTCTGAGGTCCAGTTTAGAAAAGATGGAGGCCGTGCCAAGCCTCTGAAACAGTTCAGGTATCAGGGGAAGCAGGTAGCGATTTTTGACTGTGACCTCGTTTAGGGCACGGTAGTCCACACAGGGTCTGAGAGAATGGTCCTTCTTTTCTACAAAAAATATTCCAGCACCTGCAGGAGACGTAGATGGGCGGATAAACCCTTTTTTCAGGTTATCATCAATATAGTCCTTTAATTTTCCCTGCTCCACCTCTGTTAACGGGAAAACCCTACCGAAGGGAATCTTGGCCCCGGGAAGGAGTTCAATGGGACAGTCATAGGGCCTATGTGGGGGCAGCACATCTGCCCTTTGTTTACTGAACACATCCAGGTATGCATGGTAGACTTCAGGGATGGACTGACGTAGACCTGCCTCGTTTTCGAGGCAGAGCAGAGCAGAGGGTCCTGCGGGGGCCAAGGAGCCGCAGGACCTTTGGCAGTAGGGAGAAGAAAAGGCCACCTCTCCTGTGGACCAGTTGATGACCGGGTTGTGTGCTTGCAGCCAGGGGATCCCTAGAATGACTGGAAACAAGGGAGAAGAAATTATGTCCAAACATAACAGTTCTTGATGTGACTCTGAGATTACTGTGTGCAATGGGGCAGTCTCCTGAGTCACTGGGCCAGATTTGATGGTGGACCCATCCGCCAGGTGGACAGACAGGCCTTGTTTTCTCAGACGGAGAGGAATTCGATGCCGGGCAGCAAAAGCAGAGTCCATAAAGCAACTGCAGGCACCAGAGTCAATGATAGCTGTGGTTTGTAGGGTCCTTCCTGAGAACTGGAAGGAAACAGAAAGGGCAAGAAGAGATGAAACCCCGGTCACAGGATCCACATAACTGGAGAGAATAGTGGGGAACTTATGGAGTTTAGCCGGGCAATTCCGAACATAATGACCAGGCTCTCCACAATACAGGCACAGATTGTTGCTGCGGCGTCTCTGACGTTCTGCTGGGGTGAGAGAAGGCCGCAGGAGTCCAAGTTGCATGGGTTCGGATGCTGAAGAGGCATGAGTAGGTTTAACGGGGGGAGCAGAGCGAAAGTGACTAGGACCCCTGGGGAGCATCCAGGTAGGTCTTGGGGACCCCAAGGTTCGTTCGGCCCTACGCTCCCGTAGGCGCCGGTCAATTTGGATGCTTAGGTCTATGAGGGAATTCAGGGTCTGGGGTACCCCCACTCTGGCGAGCTCATCCTTGAGTGCGTCTGAGAGGCCCATGCGGAATTGATGACGGAGGGCAGCATCGTTCCAGTCGGTGTCGGCACCCCAACGCCTGAACTCAGCCACATAGTCCTCTGCTGGTCTTCGACCCTGTTGGAGAGAACGTAAGGCGGCCTCCGCAGTGGTTGAGAGTTGGGGGTCCTCATAAAGCTGCGCCATGGCATCAAAAAAGGTGGAGAGACTGGTCAATGCTGCATCCTTTTGTTCCACGAGACGGTGGGCCCAGATTTGGGGATCCCCAGTCAGTAGGGCTACCACAAAACCCACCTTGGTGGTCTCTAAAGAGAAGGTCCTAGGTTGCAGGGCAAAATGGAGTTCACAGGAGTTACGGAAAGTTCTGAAGCTACCACGGGCACCCGTAAATTTCTCTGGAGTAGGTACCTTGGGCTCAGGTGGTAGCATCACTATAGTCTGGGTAGGTGCAGGCCCCGTTGGGGGTATTGCTGGGTGAGGAGTTCCTTGGGTACTGGATGGACCAGACAGGGCCAGTACCCGTTCCTCCAGCCGGGTATAACCCTGCTGGAGGTTCTTCACCGCTTCGGTCAGACCTGCCAGGTGTTGGCATAGCCCCTCCATGGCGGGGGCTCCCTGCTCGGGCTCAGACATGGCTGTCTGCTACTGTCACGTACCTGGTGGTGCGAGCCCGAGATTGCAGGGAGAGGCCTCCCTTACGTCTCACCACTCCTGGTCCCCTGGTGTGGGAACAGGAGAGCCAGGAGTGAGGAGGAGCACGGGTGCCTGGCAGGATCAACAGACCGGTGGGAAGGAAACAGGTTAGCTGAGCAGGCAGGATCTCTGGGAAGCAGGCTCACAGGTAAACTGGATAGCAGAGCTGGCAGGATCACAGGAAGCAGGCTCACAGGTAAACCGGGTAGCAGAGCTGGCAGGATCACAGGAATCAGGCTCACAGGTAAACTGGATAGCAGAGCTGGCAGGATCACAGGAAGCAGGCTCACAGGTAAACCGGATAGCAGAGCTGGCAGGATCACAGGAATCAGGCTCACAGGTAAACTGGATAGCAGGGCTGGCAGGATCACAGGAAGCAGGCTCACAGGTAAACCGGGTAGCAGAGCTGGCAGGATCACAGGAATCAGGCTCACAGGTAAACTGGATAGCAGAGCTGGCAGGATCACAGGAAGCAGGCTCACAGGTAAACCGGATAGCAGAGCTGGCAGGATCACAGGAATCAGGCTCACAGGTAAACTGGATAGCAGGGCTGGCAGGATCACAGGAAACAGGCTCACAGGTAAACTGGATAGCAGAGCTGGCAGGATCACCGGAAGCAGGCTCACAGGTAAACTGGATAGCAGAGCTGGCAGGATCACAGGAAACAGGCTCACAGGTAAACTGGATAGCAGAGCTGGCAGGATCACCGGAAACAGGCTCACAGGTAAACTGGATAGCAGAGCTGGCAGGATCACAGGAATCAGGCTCACAGGTAAACTGGATAGCAGAGCTGGCAGGATCACAGGAATCAGGCTCACAGGTAAACTGGATAGCAGAGCTGGCAGGATCACAGGAATCAGGCTCACAGGTAAGCTGGATAGCGGAGCTGACAGGAACTGGACAACGGCTTGGCAAGCAGGTTCACAGGTAAGCTTGGATAGCAGAGCTGACAGGAACTGGACAACGGCTTGGCAAGTAAGTTCACAGGTACACTTGGATAGCAGAGCTGACAGGAACTGAACAACGGCTTGGCAAGTAAGTTCACAGGTACACTTGGATAGCAGAGCTGACAGGAACTGGACAACGGCTTGGCAAGCAGGTTCACAGGTAAGCTGGGATAGCAGAGCTGACAGGAACTGAACACAGGAAACGGAACCACAGACTGGACTGGAACCAGCAGGTGAACAGGCTCGTTACAGAGGGTCAGACTGCAGACTGGACAAAGGCTAAACAAGGAACCAAAGTTCATCAAGAAGTCAGGTAATGAATCTGAACTAGAGCAAGGTACAATGGATCAGGCAGGAGGATGGTCACTGGAAGCCGGGGTCGGGTACAGGCAGAAAGCAGGATAGTCTTTATGGCAAGCCGGGTCAAAGGAACAGGTATAACAGGATCAGGTTTCTTTTACTACACCACAACGCTGTAGAGCAGACAGCAAAGACCGTCTGCTCAAGTCAGGCTTAAATAGGCCGGCTGGTGCTAACTAGGGCGCGCGCCCGTCTCCCTGTGCGCGGTTGTGCACGTGCCCGCGCCCGGGCGCGCATGCGCATGCGCAATGGAATCTGAGGGCCAGGACGGCCCGGGTTTAGATTTCTGGCAGGATCTTCATGACATTGCCCCCCTCCTAGGGGCAACCTCCGGGTGCCCCTCTGGGCAAATCTCTCAGGGTGAGCTCTTTTGAAGGCTTGAACTAGACTCTTAGCATGGATATTACACTCGGGCTCCCAGGAATTTTCTTCAGGACCATATCCCTTCCATTTGATCAAAAACTGGTTCTGATTTCTCCTTTTTCTAACATTTAGTATGGCCTCTACCTCATATTCTTCCTCGCCATCTACCAAGACTGGGTCCGGGGGTACCGTCCTTCTGTTGGAAAAGGGGTTGGAAGTGGAGGGCTTTAACAGGGAAACATGAAAGACTGGATGGACCTTGAGGGAATCAGGAAGTTCCAACTCATAGGCTACTTCATTAATCTTTCGTTTGACTGGAAAGGGACCTAAGAACTTAGGGCCCAGTTTCTTTGAGGGACAAGCCAATTTCAGATTCAAGGTGGAGAGCCACACTGTGTCACCCGGTGCCAGTACCAATTCTCCACGCCTCTTTCGGTCAAAGACTGTTTTGTTATGTTCCTGGGTCCGGGCCATGGTGTCCTGCAGGAGTTGGTTATTGGAAGCAAAGAAGTCAATCTTCTCCTGGACTGCGGGCACAGTACATTCAGGAAGAGAATTGGGCAGAAATGAAGGATGAAAGCCATAGTTGGCGAAAGAGGGTGTCTGTTGGGTGGCCGAGTGGATAGCATTGTTATATGCAAACTCGGCAACTGGTAACAGCCCGGGCGCGCGTGCGCATGCGCAATGGAATCTGAGGGCCAGGACGGCCCGGGTTTAGATTTCTGGCAGGATCTTCATGACACTAGATGAGAATTGTGTGTGTTTGATGAACAAATAACTGAAACTATGTCCCTTTTTCATACACAGGAAGACCTCAGCCAGGAGGTGGCTGTGGAAGGTGGCAGTCAGGAGGAGGCAGGGGTTAGTGGCAGCCACCAGCTGGGTAGTGGCAGCCAAGAGGGGGCTAGGCCGCGGAGCCTGACTGACACCCAAACCCCTCCCCTCTGCCTTCCGTACAAAAGGGCGAGAAGGGGGGGTTATGCGGCACAGTCAGCGCTCCGCATGATCAGAGAGGCTTCAGACTCCCTACATGCCACACCCGCCGACGAGGAGACCTTTGGCTCGGTGGTTGTCACAAAAATGATGGGTATGGAGGTGAGGCAACGCAACATGTGTGAGGGGCTCATCCTCCATGTCCTAAATAAGGGTAGGGCTGGGGAGATGACCCCAGTCACACATGTTTGCCATAGCTACCATGCTCCGCCTCCTCCTCCTCCTCCTTCTGCCACCCCACCAGCACGACAGCCACAGCGTGCAAGGAAGCGTGGAAGGAAGACCTGAGAGTGACGACCTGGAATCAGTCTGGTCTGAGAGAAGATGGAGCCTCTTGTAGTACCAGAGCCTGGGGACCTAGATGGCATCTGCTGCAGTTCTGGATACTTTGGACTTCACGACCAGATTGCACTCCCCTTAATATACGTACTCCTCAGGCCCCCAATTTTCTACGCTTGAACAATGATGGTTGCCGTGGGGGGCCAAGACTTTGCAAATTCCCCAAGTTTCACCATGGCTGCGTTCCTCTTTGGTTTGTTGGTGTGACCTAAATAAAGGTTTTTTTGATTTGAAATAATCATTGACTATTGTGTTTTACTTTGCTACAATGACAGTTTTTCTTTGAGTAAGCAGGTACATTTCACTAATCCTAAAGTAGAATTAACAAGGGGCACCAACAACAAACAACCTCCTAGTAAATTTAAGCAAGAAATACAAATGTTAATAATGTGTTTTTGGTAATTTAACCCCCCTCCAAAAAAAACAAAAAAAAACATTCAAATATGTATTCCCCAAAAAAAAAAAAAAAAAGACAAATCATGGTAAAAAAATAACAAAGATTCTTTTCCGTTCAGAGTCAAAATAAACATGTAGTGTATAAATGCTGCAAAGTAATAAAGAAGTAAGTTTGTGAGAAGTGCGGGTGAATAGGAGCAGCTAAAAGATGTCATTCTTGTTGCATTGTAAAGAAAAAGAGAATGCGCTGCATTAAAGACATTTTAACATTGCAGCGTGACGAATGTGCTGTGTCGATTAGGAAAGGTAGTTTTACCTGACCGAGCGCTTCCGTCACAGAATTTCTTCTGAGCATGCGTAGCACTTTGTCCGTCGGACAAGCGTACACACGCTCGGATTTGGTGTGATCGGACCGTGTTGACGGCAAAGATTTCCAGCAGGAGATAAGACTTTGTCCGTCGGACAAACCGACGAACACTGTCCGATGGTGCATACACACGGTCTGATTTTTCAACAACCTTGTCCGATCGGACAGAATCCATGAAAAAGTCCGACCGTGTGTATGGGGCTTAAGACTTTTCTTCCACTGCAAGCCTATTCCCCATCTCACTATTTGTCCATATATATGATGGACATCTCAATGAGCCAATAGTATGGCAAAGGAAACAGGAGGGGGTGGCTCTGAGCACCTGATCACAGAAGCTAATATTCGCAATATAGTCTGACTTGGTGTTTGAGGACCAAGGTATGAGATTATTCATGAAAACCCCTCTAGCTGCCTGCAAAGTTTACCAAACACAGCCTTTGTATGTAAAAATAAATCTGAACTTTCATCACATATTGGGGGAAATTCAATAAATCTGCTGCACCACTTTTCTGGTGTTAGTCCCTCTTTTTATGTATGGGCCAAATTCATGAAGCATTTGTGATACTTTTGGTTCTGACAGCGACTTGTGCATCAAATTCAGGTAGTTCTAAAATGCACCCCTTTTACCTTGTTTTGCATTGAATGCGCCCACTTTTTCGTTATGTCACCAAATGTAAAAGTGGAGCTAATTAAGACCAGCTCTCTTTTGGCATGCAGAAAGAAGGACTGGCTCAGACAGATTTTGCAAGAGTGTATTTTGTGCATTCTAAGGGAAGATCTGGTGGTTACTACTGAGTGGGGGATCAAACTAACGAAGTAAGGTTGGATGTGCTCCATGAGACGCCTCCATCCCTATACAATATACAAAGAAACAAGAATTGCCCATGTGACTTTAGATGAGGCGCAACACACTCAGTAATAAATCAATAAAGTAAAGATTTATTGGTCAATACAATTTCCAACAGATCAACAGTGACATAATAGCCATATAGTCAAGCAGATTGGTCAATATATACATATTAATTCTGCAGCCAGGTACAGTGTTTCAAAGATCACTCCATAATAGGTGTGAACTTGCATCTATGTAACGTGACGTGTTTCGTGACATAGCGATACTTTCTCAGGGATTGATGCACACACAGTTGTAAATCTGCAAGACATCACATGCTCATGACCTAATGGAAGTTGCCTGGAAATGTCTGACCTGGGAACTGTGGGTATGGCATTCAAAGGGCCCAGCAGTGCAAACAGGACAAGATGGAAATCTGCTTTTTTTAAATAAAGCACAGGCACTAGGACTAGGGATAGCTGACAGGCAGGTAGGAGAGGAGGACAGAGGATACACAGGGAGAGCTGCAGATAGCAGCATATGAGGGAGGTACATACACTGACCACAGTGTCTGGGCTCAGCAGTCCTGATATATTGTGGTCAGTTTACAGAGGGAGGGTAGAAACTGGCATAATCAGCCAGGTTTTTCAGAAGACACAGGGGGCCAAAATACACAGCACATTCATGCTTTAATGGAACATGATCCTTTTTTTGGGGGGGTTAACAAACACTTTAACCACTTGACCTCCCAGAAGATTTACCTTCCTTCCTGACCAGGTCATTTTATGCAATATGGCACTGCCTTATTTTAACTGACAATTGCAGGTGTGACACTGTACTAAAACAAAATTTGTGTGTTTTTTTGCCACTATTTTTTTTTACTTTCTGCTATAAAACATATCCAACAAATCATGTTTTCTGCAAAAATTTGGGTAAAAAAAGGAATCCCAATAAGCGTATATTGATTGGTCTGCGCAAAAGTCATAGCGTCTACAAACTATGGGATATATATTTTTTACTAGTAATGATGGCAAACAGTGACTTATAGCAGGACTGTGATACTGCGATGGGCATTCTGGCATTAATTTACACTTTTGACACTTTTTGAGGACCAGTGAAACGAATAAAGTGATTAGTGTTAAAAAAAATATGCACTGTCACTGTACTAATGCTAATGGCTGAGAATGGGTTAATATCATAGGTGGTTAAAGGGTTAACTGTGTGCCTAGCTAGTGTTTCTGTGTACTATGGGAGGTGCTTTGCAGGAACACAGGATCCATGCCTTCCCTACTGATAGAACTGCAATCTCCCTTGTTTACATAGGCAGACTGCCGTTCCTGCCTGTGTAGCAAATGATCGACATCGAGTCCATGGTACACGCTGATCGGCTCCCGCTGTGTACAATCAGGCTTTGTAGCAGTAAAACTGCTATGGGGCGGACAGCAAGCAGTTAAAGTCGAAGCAAATGTACATGAGCCCTAAAATTGGGGCAGCATTAACCAAATTCAAGTACAAGGCTACATTTTAGAATGCATGAGAGACACTTCTGCAAAATCTGCCACCACCAGTCTTTATAAATTCCATGGATTGTATACAGTTATAGTTATTTATTCTGTGCTACTTTCAGAAACAAAGTATCTGCACTGTGTCTCTGTGTTGCCATTGTTACTGTTTGTTAGAGCAAATCTGCAAAAACAGAAAAAAAATAGTTTTGTTCCAAATGTTCACTTTGTAACATTTGCTGAGTTGTTCTGTACAGCCTTCATGCCGGATTATTGTTCCACACCCACAGAAGTCAGAAGTTTCCACAAGTTCTTCAGAAGAGATAATAATTTATTGTTCATGCTGGTACAAGTGAAGAAGCTCAATAATTAGGAGTATTGAATCAACAGTGTTGAGAATCCTAAAAATGTACCGTGGACATCATTTTAACAAAAAAGTACCATAAACAACTTAATATGTTCTACAATAATGTTAAAAATACAGCTGTAGTTCCGAAAAAAAAAAGTGATCCACATTAAAGTCTTACAAATTATAGTAGAAAAAGCTTTTTCGTTCCATCTCTTTATTCTATAAGGCCTCTGCATTCAGAAAATATATACTCATCTGAGGAGTTCAAGTAATTTCATAGCCAAAATGCTGGTTTTTAACACGTGTGAGAAAAAGAAAAATAATTGCTCTATAGGGGAAGTGAAAAAAAATGCAATATTTTTTACTTTTTGCTATAATAAATATCCCCAAAAAAATATATAAAAAATAAAAAATTTTCCTCAGTTTAGGCTGATACGTATTCTTCTACATATTTCTGGTAAAAAAAAATCGCAATTAGCGATTATTGATTGGTTTGCGCAAAAGTTATAGCGTTTACAAAATTGGGGATAGTTTTATAGCATTTTTATTAATATTTTTTTTTTTACTAGTAATGGCGGCGATCAGCGATTTTTATTGTGACTGCGACATTATGGCGGACACATTGGACATTTTTGACACATTTTTGGGACCATTGTCATTTATACAGAAATCAGTGCTATTTAAATGCAATGATTCCTATGTAAATGACACTGGCAGTGGAGGAGTTAACCACTAGGGAGGGGTTAAGTCTGTGACGTGTGTGTTTTTTTTACAGTAGGGGGGCGAGGCTTTACGTCTGACGTCACTGATCGGCTTTCCCGATGACAGGGAACAGCCGATCAGTGACAGGCAGTGTAGGAAGCATGGGGAGAGGTTTGTTTACACAGACCTCTCCCCGTTCTTCAGCTCTGTGACCCGATCGCGGGACACCAGCGGCGTTGGGGTCTGCTGGCCCCGCGGCCATGGAGCTCAGGACCGGGTCGCGAGCGCGCCGGCGGCGGCGCGCGCGTGACCCACGGCTGGGCTCTTAAAGGACAACGTACCTGTATGTTGATTTGCCCAGCCGTGCCATTCTGCTGACGTAAATGTACAGGAGGCGGTCCATAAGCAGTTAATATGTGGATAGCTGTGGTAGAGGAATCTACCATCAAAGCATTCTGAGCACAGCAGAGCACTCTGGGCCACCGGTACTACTGTTAACTGAAATAACCTAATTTTGTCTGCAGCAGTCAGGTCACTGAGGCTACCCATAGATTAGTCCAGCATACCTGTATGATCCAACTTTCTTATAAAAGACCTTTCCATAAGTATGCGTGTTTGGATTTGTATAGCATCCATGCTAATAGTACATCCCTCCCATTAGCTTATTTTTGAAGAAAAAAAATGGCAGCCTTTTAAATGTACCCATTAGAACAATCTTCCAGGCTATGTGTAGTAGGGACCCTAAAGTGACCCTCTCTGAGTTACTTGTATGTAAATCATACCTGCAAAAAAAGACTATACTTTCCTTTCCAGTGTCCTGTTTCCTGAAATACCGTAGCTTCAATGTTAACCATCCTCTGCAAGCATTCAGCTGCTCAGATGGGTCACATACTCCTCTGCTTGCTGTGCTTCCTTCTTCTGACTCATACTTCCTGTATTGGTGTACAAGCCAGGGAAAGAAACCACTACAGGAGGTGGGGAAGCTGGTTATTCACACACCCAAAAGTGTGTTAACATTTTCAGAGGAAGGTAAGCAGTAAAGCAACAGCTTTTCAAGTCACAGGCCCCTGGAAATGTAAGACTATGCATTCTTCTTCTTGTGAATTACATTTAACCTCCCTGGCGGTATGATTCTGTCCGGAATTTAGTGCTGAAAGCGGTACAATTATTTTGCATGGAAATTTGGCGTTTTTATATTGTAGGCATGCAATTCTTATGAATAACTCACTTAAATCTGTCCGAACCAGAGTCTAGTAGACATCCCGGGTATGATAAAGTTTGAAACACAAAATCATAAATTATAATATAATAAAAATATATATAAAAATGATTCAATAATGTAATCGAATCAAAAACACTGAAATGTGCTCAGTTGCAGAATAGTCGCTGTCATTAAATTTATTGTTTGATGATAAATTGTGATTCTAATTTTTTATCAGTGTTTTCTAGCTGGTCTAAAACCACTTTTGACATAAAGGGACACTTTTTGGTTGCTATGGACAATCTCCAGTTTCCAGGCAGAAAAAAAATCTTTTTATTATATAAAATGACATGCAGGGCACTGGGCAGACCACTAGGGACAAAGGGGATGTGTATTTTTTGTATACAGTACTGTAATCTGTAAGATTACAGTACTGTATGTGTGTTGTGTTTTTAAAATTTTTTGAATTTGGCGCCGATCTCCGCTCCCGTGTGTCGGAACGTCGCAGGGAACGGAGATCAGCGGCACTCGGGCACTGTGTGAATCGAGCGAGCGGACAGCTCGCTCACACAGCGGGGAGACATCGCAGGATCCAGGGGAAAAGGTAAGTAACTTCCCCCCTGCATCCTGCAACGCAAGCCCGAGTCTGGCGCGGGGTTACCGCTCCCAGCAGAAAAAAACTCAACCCGAGCCAGACTCGGGATTACCGCCAAGGAGGTTAAGTGACTTTTGGTCTGTCCCCTGTTTGGGAGATTTCCTTTCTTTTCTAGTCCCAGAGACACAGCAGGAAGTGGGAAAAGATGTCTTCAAAGTGTGGACTATCCCCAATTAGACAGTTGTCACCAGAACAGGTTTCCTCAATGGTGGACCTCCTCTTACCTCCTGTTCCTGTGACAATTCATATCATTCCCATTACAAAACCCAAAGTCAAAACTCGGTCTATAATAAAACATTTGATAAATCAAATAAAAAGTCTAATTAATATACATAGAACCAATGTGGGATATAAATATAGTACAATTATATGTGTAATAGACATGATGAGAGGCTGTGGACCTTCTGTGTGTCAATCATGTTTCATATATCTTACTGTTTACCAGAATAAAAGTGACCCTTAATCAATGGGAAGTCGGGCAACACTCTTAGTAATGTCAAATCAATCCGCTCAAGATATCACATCAAAAGGACATATTACATATAGTGAAATGTAATATGCAAAAGAATACTATTATGCACAGTTTAGTGTGTCCAAATTAAATCAATGAACATTTACAAAGGGCCCACTCACATGCAAGGTGGGCCTAACACACATAGAATGTGCCACAATTTTAAACATAACAAAAGTGAAACTTCACTGTCTCTCAAGTCTTTTAACCACTTCAATACCAGGCACTTAGACACCTTCCCGCCCAAGCCAATTTTCAGCTTTCAGCGCTGTCGCAATTTGAATGACAATTGCGCGGTCATGCTACACTGTACCCAAACAAATTTTTTATCATTTTGTTCCAACAAATAGAGCTTTCTTTTGGTGGTATTTGATCACCTCTGCGATTTTTAATTTTTGCACAACAAACAAAAAAAGACCGAAAATTTTGCAAAAAAACAAGTTTTTATTTGTCACTGTTAATTTTTTTTGTAAATAAGTGTGTTTTCTTCTTCAATGACGGGCACTGATAAGGCGGCACTAATGGGCACTGATAATGGGCACTGATAATGGGCACTAATGGGCACTGATGATGGGCACTGATAGGTGGCACTGATGGGCACTGATAGGTGGCACTGATGGGCATTGATAGGTGGCACTGGTATGCGGCACTGATGGGCACTCAGGTGGCACTGATGGGCACTCATAGGCGGCACTGATGCACACATATAGGTGGCACTGATAGGTGGCATGGATGGGCACTGATAGGTGGGCATGGGTGGGCACAGATGGGCACTGATAGGTGGCACTGATGGACGCTGATGAGTGGCACTGATGACACTGATGGGTGGCATTGCTGGGCATTCCTTTTTTACACATTTTTTTAAAATAAATATGATGTGCCAATCAGTGCCCATCTGTGGGCACTGATTGGCATATTTTTTGCATTTTTTTTTAACATGTGGATGGCCATGGGGGATGTACCTGGCCATCCACATGCTGGGGGCTTCCCTGGTGGTCCTGGGGGCTTCCCTAGTGTGGGCATCTGAGGGGGGGCTGCGCTGATAAACAATCAGCGCATACCCCCCCCTGTCAGGAGAGCCGCCGATCGTCTCTCCTCTACTCGCGTCTGCCAGACGCGAGTGAGGAAAAGCCGATCAACGGCTCTTCCTGTGTACATCGTGATCAGCCGTGATTGGACACGGCTGATCACGTGGTAAAGAGCCTCCGCCGGAGGCTCTTTACCGAGATCAGTGTAGCGGTGTGTCAGACTGACACACCGCTCCACCGATCGCAGCGATGCACGCCCCCACGGGCGCGCGGCGGCTGTTATCTTGAAGGACGTCATATGACGCCCAGTCAGGATAACGAAACCACTTCCCGGACGTCAATATGCTATTGACCGGGCGGGAAGTGGTTAAACATATAATCAGACTATACTGTATATAAGAAGCCCAGTATGGTGGCCTGAATTTATGGGAGGAGCCTGGAGGGTATTTAAGCAGCCCATTCGCCCATGCTCTTTGTCGGTTCCAGTGCGCTATTCGTTACGTCAGCTGGTCGACACTTCAGCTCACTTCATGTTTGTGGGAGTCTGTTGTTCCCGAATACAGTGTGTTGCGGTTGCTTATTTTGTAGCCTTTCTTTCAAATCTCGCTTGCGGTCGCAGGTAGGAGTCGTTATTTTGTATTCGTATCATGTCTCAGTTTGGGACTTTGCCCAGCCTAGTCCTCCAGGCGGCCATCCACCAGGCCTTCTACGGTTTTCTACGACCTAGTGAATTTACTGTCAGCTGCTCCGGCAATCAGACACTGCTCCGACGCCACCTGACTCGTTTTCCAAACCTTTACACCCTTCATCTCACAGTCTGCAAAAGGCAAAAAACAGGCCACGGGGTTGACATCAACTTGTTTCAGACTAACAACGCCTGGTGCCCAGTGATGGTGCTTGACTGACTACTATCCCATCTACCCAGCCAATCTGATGGTAGCTCGTTGCTACCCTTTCTAACCAGCCCCCTGAGTGGCAGCCAGTTTATCAAGCATTTTTAGGCTCCTCCTAAGAAACTTGGGCTTCAAACCCAGTCAGTTCTCTGGACATTCCTTCCGGATTAGAGCAGCCTCCGCTGCCTCCCAACAGGGAGTACCAGACCACATAATCAAGAAACTAGGCCAATGGAAGTCCGCTTGTTTTGCCACATACATCCCAAATCCTCAGGAAGAAATGGCACAAGCCTTCACCAAGCTGGCTCAATAACCACAAGAATCAATTAAGATTTGGTCCCCTATCTGAGTCTTTTGCCCCCTTTTCTTGGCATACAGTACAGACCACCAAGGCACACTTCAGGTCTATTTGTGTTGTAAGTCTTGTCGCATGTTTATGTGATCCACATCTCTCTCGGTCATAGGGCCACGACCATAAATAAGAAGGCCAGTATGGTGGCCTGAATTTATAAGAGGAGCCCGGATGGTATTTAAGCAGCCCACTTGCCCATGCTCATTGTCGGTTCCAGCGCGTGATACCCTCCCGCCCTTTTCTTTTTCAGGGCACTTCTCAGCACATCCTTCTTCATAAGCTACCCATTACTTACCTTGGGTATGCTCCCTTTTCTTGGCATACCGACCAGACCACCAAGGCACACTTCAGGTCTATTTATGTTGTAAGTCTTGTCGCGTGTTTATGTGATCCACATCTTTCTTGGTCATAGGGCCATGACCATAAATATATATAGATTGTAATTAGACTTTTTATTTAATTTATTTATTGTTTTATTATAGATTGGGCACTGCACTTTGGCTTTTGAAATTCTTTTACTATTGCATATTCACAATATTTTTGACCCTGAGGAAGTCACGTGACCCGTGAAGCAACGGGTCAGGATGAACCAGTGACGTAACTTCCAGGTACAGCAGTAACCAGAAGTGGGGTGAGAATCACCATTTTTTGGATTGGGATTACTGCTATTTTGATTTTTTATTATTAGTCAGTGCATCTATTTAGTAATAAGGGCTCTATTTAGTAATAAAGGTAAGTAAATACTGGGTTGCACTATATAAAAGTTGCCCCCTTCTTTTGAGCTATACCAGCAGCGAAGACAGGGAAGATTGAAATTTTTAAGCACTCCTATATGAAAAGCACTTTGTGGAAGTAATTCCTTTTGGCATGGAACAAGCACATTTATTTATTTGGACACTCAGCATGTGGTTTTAGGGATTTACACTAAAGACGTTGATGTATGTGCATTTTATTATATAGTTATTAATTTGATGGCTATATCTAATCAAATAAGTCTTCATGTCACATAACATTGTTGTTGGTTATGTAACGTGTGAGATTTATGTGTTTTGAATCACATATCTTGATTCGTTTATTTAAAGCAACAGCGCACCATTTTTCTTGGGTTTTCATAATATTTGTGTTCCCACTTTTTCTATTGTTTTTCACCTGACTGGTGCAGACTTATAATTTATCATTTATATACTTCCCATTACTTCCTATTATTCCCGTACCGGAGACAAAGGGCACTAGGATGAATAGTGTGGGTTAATCTCTCCAGTGTACATACAGACAGCTGAAAAAGAGGGGAATGGGGGATTTGGGACTTAATATGAAGCACGGAAAAGCAAATAGGTAGTAAGGCTGAACAAGGGAATTTTATTGGTATATAAAAATTGGTAAACATACATATACTGTTATTGTTATACATACAGACAGCAATAAAGCCCTGACAGGGGTTCTAATCCTTCCACATTTTTATCTAGCCGTTAAGAGTGTATTTATATTATATTTATTTTAATATATTGTATTTAAATATATTATATTTATTATATTGTTTTAAAATTCTGAATTTTTGCACTGCAGCTCTATTATAGGAAATGAGCATAACAAAATAAACATAAGCACATAAAAAGAGTGTATTTATAGAAAATTTATAGAAGATTCTCCATAACATATCTGACGTGTATTTTTCAGTGATTGCCAGCTCCAGCTAGTGGTCATAAGGCAGTATTTTTCTGAAATATCACAATCAGGAAAATGCCACATTATGGCTACTAGATGGAGATAATGATCATAGGAAATACACATATTAGACACATTAAAGTGGTTCTAAAGGCAGAAGGCTTTTTACCTTAATGCATTCTATGCATTAAGGTAAAAGACCTTCTGGGTGCAGCTCGCCCCCCCCCCCCCAATACTTACCTGAGCCCCTTGATCCAGCGATGTGCATGAGAGCAGCAGCTCTCCTGGGTCTCTCTTTCCTCATTGGCTCACACAGCAGCAGGAGTCATTGGCTCCTGCTGCTGTCAATCACAGCCAGTGAGCCAATGAGGAAAGAGTAGGGGGGCCAAGTCACTCTCTTGGTGTGAATGAACAATGTCCATTCACATAAGCATGTCTCAGGTGCGAGCCTGCTCAAGTGCCCCCATAGCAAGAAGAAGCCAGGACTGCCGGCGGGGGACCCAGAAAGAAGTGGATCGGGGCTGCTCTGTGCAAAGCCATTGCAGGTAACTGTAACTAACATGTTTGTTATTTTGAAAAAAATACAACCTTCAAATAACAGTTAAGAGTTGAGACATAGGGCTTTAAAGGGAGCACTTCGTGAGGGTGAACCCATCAAAAAAATAGGGCCTAGTTAAAGTAGTGGTATTGCCTTACTGTGCCACATTTATAAAGCACAGTGGTAGACCTTATAAATGTTTTTAGCACTGCTTGGAAAATCCAAAGCAAGCAAGACACAATTTATGTTAATAATGTTTTTTTAAAAGTGATAGCAAGAAGACAGTCTGGTCACATGTCAAAGTCATGTGATCAGCCTCTCCTTTAAACATGGAATGCTCTCTGCAACATTAGGCAGAAAACACTTTGTAGAACATTGCAGGTGGTCTGTCAGATTAGGCGACCCATCAGATTTCGTAACGGAAGTGACGTTCCTTCGCCGCCATCTTGGTACACCCCACACTCGGCCACACTAAGACTACAGTCTGAAGTCGCCAAGTGGACATCTTTTTACACCCACCGAAATCTTGCATTTTACACTTATTTTTACCACTAAACTGAGCTTATGTCATGAAATACAGTATTTAGAACTCTGTGACACTGTTTTGATGTTGAATTTTAAAAGCAGTGGCAAGCCTGCCGATCTCACACGTTTAATAATCTGACAGAAGACCGCTGCTTTTAAAATTAAACATCAAAACAGTGTCACGGACTTCTAAATACTGTATTTCACAATATAAGCTTAGTTTAGTGGTAAAAATAAGTGTGAAATGCAAGATTTCGGTGGGTGTAAAAAGATGTCCTCTTGGCGACTTCAGACTGTAGGCTTACTGTCACTTCCGTTACATGGTTTTCACGGGTCACCTAAACTGATGGAACAATGGCTCCACAGCACAACCTTAATTTTATAAAAGGAATGCTGGTGTGAAGGAAACAATGCAGGGTGTAGCAGAGAGTGCTGTATAAATAGTAGTTTATAAAGTAGTGCAACTAGCATTGGTAACCCATATCAAACCTCACTGAACTGTCAGATGATTACAGTTCTGTCGTCTTTTACTTGATATGGGTTAGTGCACTTTGCATACTGTTTATTGCCTTATTTAATACCTTCACATGAACATACTTGCCCTTGGTTTGCTAGTTTATATATAAAAAGCACGACTTATATTGTTGGCTAAGGTTCATGTTTTTTGATATGATGATTTAATAGCTGTAAATGTGATTATGTCTTTATATTCTGAACATGAAGGAATGATGGGTAAACTATGAATTGAGTGCAGGAAATAAGATGAGTCAATCAGGCTTATTGTAATGCATTTGTAATTATAGAATATAGGTATCCATAATATTGGTCAAGTATTGTTCTTGATTGTACCACTTTAAAATCACCCGTGTAGAGGTAGAAGTTGTCACCACCAGCCACTCCAGTATCTTATGGTCACTGATCAGATACCAGCCATTATAGAAACAGTAATTGTCTGCTGATTGCATCTGCTAGAATACATGGTCATTATACAGCGGCCAGTATTGTCTCCAACATGATACATCTTGAGGACATACTGCTTTTTCAAGAACACTTGGTTGATTCCAAAATGGCTCTAAAACCTATGGTAACTTCTGGGGAATTCAAATAAGTTGTCATGGACACCCTTTACAGCTCCATCGGGGCACAAGACGGAAAGTGATGGTGTTTGCGCCCAATGCATGTACCTGTCTCAGTCTGTTGGTGTCAGGCACTGAGGCTGGAGTGTCCATACTCACACTCATTCCTCAGTGCATGCCACCCCTCCCTGGCCACTGTGCCTGTCAGGTGCATAGCTGGGGATTTTTTTACAATGTGTGGATACAGCCTGATGGGGAGCTGAGACCCTAGTTTCCTATTAGGTCCACTTTACTAATGATTGACAGTACACAGCAGTGGACAGATCCATAGCACTATCAATCAAGGTACTGTAGATGGATCTGGTAGGGAACTAGTCTCACAGTTCCCCATCAGGCTCCACCCACTCAACAAGCACAGTGGTAGTGAATTTGAGTCATTCAGTAGACAGAGTCTGATCATCAGGTCTGCCTTGCCTGTGATTGACAGTGAATGGCAATGGGCAGATTGAAAAGCCACTATTGGACAGAATAGCCGCTATGGAATCCACCCACTGCCTTCTGTTGTTAATCACAGGCAAGGTGGATCTGATGGAGAATTAGCTCTCCCTCTGGCTCCGCCCACTGTCAGTTCGGTGTGATCTGTGTGGTTGGTTGCTAAGATGTGGGTGGCCCTCATCCTAGCAACCATTTAAGTAAATGTAAAACACATTCAAGCATAATAATAAAGTAATTAACACAAAACACCCCTGTAGACCAACGTTGAGTTCGTCTCAGTTACCTCCAAATTGATTATCTGGAAATTGGTAAAAGCGGAAGTTAGTCTATGATACACTGTGAGCAGGCAGGCATTTTTGTTGCAGAAAAGACATTCAGTATCTCTTTTGCAATAAAACCCACCTACCTGCCTGTTCACAGCGATCCCTGGACTGTTAACTGACCATGTGCAGCTCAGCTTACAGTGGCTGGGCCGATCTCTGTGTGCTGGGGTGACTAGATCCTGCACATATGCAGAAGTGACGTCATCCCGCACCGGCCGAAACCCAGCACACAACAGAAGATGCCAGCACAATAGCTTATCTAATGATCTAGTGCAGTGTTTCTCAACTCCAGTCCTCAAGGCGCCCCAACAGGTCATGTTTTCAGGCTCTCCATTTTTTTCACAGGTGATTTGATCAGTTTCACTGCCTTAGTAATTATCACAGCTGTTTCTTCTGAGGGAAATCCTAAAACATGACCTGTTGGGGTGCTTGAGGACTGGAGTTGAGAAACACTGATCTAGTGATTCATGTAATAATCTGCACTTCATAAATGATCTGCAAAATCATCTCCTACAGATGGCAAGAGGCTTAGCTGTAGCTCTTCTGGTGCACACCCAGTGTTGTTGCTAGCTGCTACACTGCAGACGCTCGGGGGGGGGGGGGGTTGTTTCTATTCCCCTTCCTTATCTACACCATGCCCAAGGGGAAAGGCACTGGTGATGTAGCTTGACCAGGATGCATCTGTAAGGCCAGGGCTATATCACCAGAACCTCACTCAACCAGGAAGTGGAGAAACAGTAATTGTAAGTAAAGGAAAAAATGCTTAGCTAATGAATGTAAGAGAGTTGCATTTCATCATGCAGAGTGGCATGTTAATGTGATTTTTAGTGAAAGGAGGGAAGATCTGTTTTAGGCTGGGTTCACACTGATGCGCATTGGATACGGCTTTCCCCGCATCCAATTCGCATGACAGGAGACTGTGACCGTCTCTCAATGGAGCCGGTTCACACATCTCTGGGCGGCTGCGGAGCGCATTGTACAGGGTCCTGTGTCTCTTTGGCTTTGTTTCAGGTCCAAATTCAGCCAAAGATTCGGGCCTGATTCGCCCCTGAAATGGAGAACAGTGGCGCACTGGACCCCCTGCTGTGAGCCGCTATGCACAACAGTGTGAACCCAGCCTTATGGGCTCACTTACACCACAATCCCATGTTCAATGTCAAGTTCGGCATGTGAGCTTACATTCATTTGAACATTTTTACATTGTGCTTATGGTGCATTTGTGGGGTGTATTTTATGTTTTTTTTACTTGTGCATTTACGTGAATTCGAATATTTACATGCAAAAAATTGCAGCATGCTGTACTTGTTTTACATGCATATCGCACTCTTTTTGTTGGGGGGGGGGGGATATGAGAAATGGCCCTCCACCATACAGGATATTGTGCCATACCTGTAAGTAAATAAGAGAACCAGAACTTTGCTAAGTGGAAGAGTGGGATTGATAATAAAGTTGGTAGTGTCTCCACCCAGGACATGGCCTCTGTGTACCTGTGTGAGCTTCCTCCAGGTACTCCAGTTTCCTTTCACACACCAAAGACATGCTGGTAGGTTATTTGGATCCTGTCTAAATTGGCCCTAGTATGTGTATGTATGAATGTGATCTAGGGACCTTAGATTGTAAGCGCCTTGAAGGCAGGGACTGATGTGAATGTACTGTATATAGTATGTGTAGCCGCCTGAGAATATTAGGTTTTATGCTCTGCTCCTCAACCCCAAGAGCAGTCTCAATCCCTCTGGCACACCTGGTAAATAAAAGTTACTGTAAATACAACAGTAAATGGACACAAACTGTAGTAAACCAGAAAGTATTTTACTGACAGACTTTGCACCATAAAACAGACAGCAATGATATACCCAAGTAGTAGTTATATATAGTCAACTCTGTTATTGAACAGTTTAGCACAACGTAACATGAAAATTAGAAATAGCACAGTATCAAACAACTTAAATGTGACCTATGTGCTCAGGCATAAAGCCATATAGGGTTTGGCTTATTGTAGGTTCGTTTTTTTTCCCTAAAACCCTGAAATCACAGGCCCGTATTTCAAAAGTGTGGTAAAATGTATGCAATATCAACTTATTGCTGAAAGTTAGAGTTCCTCGTTAGTGAGTATAAGTGTGTGACCCTGAGTCACTGCAGGTCTGAACAAACACAGACAAGTCCTTGGAGATTAGGCTTTGAATCTTCAGCTAGCTCTTTAGAAGGGCCCAATATGTCCTGGCAAATGTGTTAAAGGTAATCCTTCCAGCAGGATAAAAAAAACTGATGCAAAGGGGTCTCCTTTCAGGGTTTGATGAAGTGAGAAAAGTAAAGGTGTCTGCATGCTGTGTCCTACCTAAAAGGGGATTTGCAGAAGATGGGCTGATGTCCACTTACCAATCCACTAAAACACCAAGGCCCAAGATGAAAGATGTCCTGAAGCAGGCTCTTGCAGGATGCCTGACTAGCTACCTGGCCTCATTGTCTCTTCTGCTTGCTCCCAGGTAGGGATGGGCCCGGTGTTCGATTCGAACCCATGTTCAAATCGAACATCGGCGTTTGCCCATTCGGCGAGCCCAGAACTATTTGGGCCGCTCGCATTACATTCGTGTGATGCGAGCGGCCCGCATTGCATTGCGCCAGTCGCAGTGCAATGCTGGCTGATGATTGGCCAAGCATACACTGTGACCCCGCATGCTTGGCCAATCACAGCGCCGGCAGCGAGGAGAGCCATAATTGGCTACAGGCAGGATGCCTGTAGCCAATTATAGCTCAGGGGCTTTAGTACACGCCCCACGGTATAAGAGGCCGCGGCGGCGGCGGCCTCGCATATTGTGTTTCAGTGTCAGCGTGTCAGTGTGCTGCTGACTGCTGAGAATATGTGCTGTATTTCTGGGGATTTGTGTGTGCGTGCTGTTAGTACAGCATTGCAGTATCACATCTGGGGGGTGTCTATAGGTTGCCTGTGAAGGGGGCAGGTTTCCTGTGCTTAGAACTGTCCCTGCAAAAAGTGTAATTTTTGCAGGAAAAAAACTATTTAAAAGCACTTGCGGCTAATAAATTGATGGCTCCCGTAACACAGAGAACTGTCATTCATTGATAAAAAACTAAAAAAAAAAAGCAATAACCAGGCCCTTCAGGTCTGGGATGGATATTAAGGGGGACCCCAGCCAAAAAAAAAAAAAAAAAGGCGTAGGGTCCCCCTCAAAATCCATACCAGACCCTTGAGGTCTGGGATGGATTTTAAGGGGAACCCCAGCCAAAAAAAATGGCGTGGGGTCCCCCTCAAAATCCATACCAGACACTTATCCGAGCATGCAACCTGGCAGGATGCAGGAAAAGAGGGGGGGACGAGAGCGGCCCCCCCTCCCGCCTGAACTGTACCAGGCCACATGCCCTCAACATTGGGAGGATGCTTTGGGGGTCTGAGACCCCCAAAGCACCTTGTCCCCATTTTGATGAGGACAAGGGCCTCTTCCCCACAACCCTGGCCGGTGGTTGTGGGGGTCTGCGGGCAGGGGGCTTATCGGAATCTGGAAGCCTTTTAACCTTTTAACAAGGGGACCCCCAGATCCCGGCCGCCCCCCTGTGTGAAATGGTAAGGGGGTACTATTTCACCAAAAAAGTGTCAAAAATTGTAAAAATGACAGAAGACGGTCTTTGACAATTCCTTTATTAAAATCTTCTTTCTTCTTTCTTCTGGTCTTCCTTTCTTCATCCTTCGGTTTCTTCATCTTCTCCTTCCGGCATCTTCTTCCATCTTCTTCTTCCATCATCTTCTTCCTCCGATCCGCTTCTTCTTGCGCTGGTCTTCTCGTCCTTCTCATCCGGCATCTTCTTCCATGGTGTCGGCGTCGGTGTCTCTTCTTGGGCCACTCCTCGCAATGGGAGGCTCCCGCTGTGTGAGGCTTTGCTGCGTCTGACAGGTCTTTTATAACGGAGGGCACCTGGTGACCCCGCCCCCTCTGACGCACGGGGACGTCATGGGGAATTACCTATGGCTTTCCCCATGACGTCAGAGGGGGGCAGGGTCACCAGGTGCCCTCCGTTATAAAAGACCTGTCAGACGGAACGAAGCCTCACACAGCGGGAGTCTCCCATTGCGAGGAGTGGCCCGACAGAAGAACAGATGCCGACGCCATGGAAGAAGATGCCGAACGAGAAGGACGAGAAGACCAGCGCAAGAAGAAGCGGATCGGAGGAAGAAGAAGATGGAAGAAGAAGATGGAAGAAGATGACGGAAGGAGAAGATGAAGAAACCGAAGGATGAAGAAAGAAGAAAGAAGATTTTAATAAAGGAATTGTCAAAGACCGTCTCCTGTCATTTTTACAATTTTTGACACTTTTTGGGTGAAATGGTAGGGGTACTTTTGTACCCCCTTACCATTTCACACAGGGGGGGGCGGGATCTGGGGGTCCCCTTGTTAAAGGGGGCTTCCAGATTCCGATAAGCCCCCCGCCCGCAGACCCCCAGAACCAATGGCCAGGGTTGTGGGGAAGAGGCCCTTGTCCTCATCAACATGGGGACAAGGTGCTTTGGGGGTCTCAGACCCCCAAAGCATCCTCCCAATGTTGAGGGCATGTGGCCTGGTACGGTTCAGGCGGGAGGGGGGGGCTGCTCTCGTCCCCCCCTCTTTTCCTGCGGCCTGCCAGGTTGCGTGCTCGGATAAGGGTCTGGTATGGATTTTGAGGGGGACCCCACGCCATTTTTTTTGGCTGGGATTCCCCTTTAAATCCATCCCAGACCTCAAGGGTCAGGTATGGATTTTGAGGGGGACCCTACGCCATTTTTTATTTTTTTGGCTGGGGTCCCCCTTAATATCCATCCCAGACCTGAAGGGCCTGGTTATTGCTTTTTTTTTTTTTAGTTTTTTATCAATGAATGACAGTTCTCTGTGTTACGGGAGCCATCAATTCATTAGCTGCGAGTGCTTTTAAATAGCTTTTTTCCTGCAAAAATGACACTTTTTGCAGGGACAGTTCTAAGCGCAGGAAACCTGCCCCCCTTCACAGGGAACTTATAGACACCCCCCCAGATGTGATACTGCAATGCTGTACTAACAGCACGCACACACAAATCCCCAGAAATACAGCATATATTCTCAGCAGTCAGCAGCACACTGACACGCTGACACTGAAACACAATATGCGAGGCCGCCGCCGCCGTGGCCTCTTATACCGTGGGGCGTGTACTCTCAAGGGTCTGGTATGGATTTTGAGGGGGACCCTACGCCATTTTTTTTTTTTTTGGCTGGGGTCCCCCTTAATATCCCTCCCAGACCTGAAAGGCCTGGTTATTGCTTTTTTTTTTTGTTTTTTATCAATGAATGACAGTTCTCTGTGTTACGGGAGCCATCAATTCATTAGCCGCGAGTGCTTTTAAATAGCTTTTTTCCTGCAAAAATGACACTTTTTGCAGGGACAGTTCTAAGCGCAGGAAACCTGCCCCCCTTCACAGGCAACCTATAGACACCCCCCAGATGTGATACTGCAATTCTGTACTAACAGCACGCACACACAAATCCCCAGAAATACAGCATATATTCTCAGCAGTCAGCAGCACACTGACACGCTGACACTGAAACACAATATGCGAGGCCGCCGCCGCCGCGGCCTCTTATACCGTGGGGCGTGTACTCTCAAGGGTCTGGTATGGATTTTGAGGGGGACCCTACGCCATTTTTTTTTTTTTTTTGCCTGGGGTCCCCCTTAATATCCATCCCAGACCTGAAGGGCCTGGTTATTGAATTTGGGGGGACCCCCACACTTTTTTTTTTTAATTTTTAAAATTTTTTATCAATGACTTTTTTTTTATGAATGACTTTCAATGAATGACTGTTCTCTGTGTTACGGGAGCCGTCAATTCACATTAGCCGCGAGTGATTTTAAATAGCTTTTTTTCCTGCAAAAATGACACTTTTTGCAGGGACAGTTCTAAGCACAGGAAACAAGCGCCCCTTCACAGGCATACTATAGACACCCCCCAGGTACGAAATTTAAAGGAATATTACACTTTTGGCCGTTTAACAAAAAAAAAAATTTCTATTGATACATGTCCCCTGGGGCAGGACCCAGGTCCCCAAACACTTTTTATGACAATAACATGCATATTAGCCTTTAAAATTAGCACTTTTGATTTTGAACGTTCGCATCGATTATAACTAATAGGGTTCTAAAGCTCGCACGGACTTTAGGTCCGTTTGCGGGTTCTGGTGCGAACCGAACGGGGGCGTGTTCGGCTCATCCCTACTCCCAGGCAGGGTAAAAATGAGAGCAAGATTAGGGCAGGTCCGCAATATTCTGAAGAATAGAATATAGTCCTCAATATACAGTATCTCACAAAAGTGAGTACACCCCTCACATTTTTGTAAATATTTTATTCTATCTTTTCATGTGACAACACTGAAGAAATGACACTTTGCTACAATGTAAAGTAGTGAGTGTACAGCTTGTATAACAGTGTAAATTAGCTGTCCCCTCAAAATAACTCAACACACAGCCATTAATGTCTAAACCGCTGGCAACAAAAGTGAGTACACCCCTAAGTGAAAATTTCCAAATTGGGCCCAATTAGCCATTTTCTCTCCTCAGTGTCATGTGACTCGTTACTGTTATAAGGTCTCAGGTGTGAATGGGGAGCAGGTGTGTAAAATTTGGTGTCATCACACTCACTCTCTCATACTGGTCACTGGAAGTTCAACATGGCACCCAAAACACCCTGCCCATTGAAATGAATGGCCAGCGCTTCCAAAGCACATGAAAAGCGATTTGGAAGCGTCGCAACTCAGGTGATTCTAACCCCTTCTTCAGCCGGTAGCAGGGATTAAAAGCGCCCCGCTATCGGCTGAAGAGCTTCACTTAAACAGCAGGAAAGTGCAGCTAAAACAAGTGGCGCTTTACTGCTAACGCTGGGCGGCATCAGTGTGAAAGGGGTCTTACACAGCAATGCTTGCGGTGTGCGCGACTTCAGACACCCCGCACAAGCCGCACGGTGGGCAAGCCACTGGAGCGGCACCACTCTCATTTGCCAGGACGCTGGGACTTGCATCAAGTCCCGGGAGAGTCCAGACGAATCCGGGATGATTGGGAGGTATGAGTCCCTGAATGCACACTGCGTCCCAATTGACATCAATGGGACTGGCAGTGTGGAGATCCATGGAACACCTATGGGTGAATACGGCCCTCCACGGATGGCACTTTAGTATGCCCTGTGTGAACAAGGACTTACTGTTGGGGAATGGAAGGTCCCTGTGTCGCTAATTATATTTTTCATCAAACAATGATATTTGTAAACAGCAAACCCATGTCCTACTACATACCTGCCAACCTTCTGAGCTGAGAAAGAGGCACACCATAAGGTCCTTACACACAGTACTGATGGATTAAGGGCCAGTTCACACCAGAACATGGTGCCGGAAACCCGTATTCTGTGCATTTTTCCCATCCTACATTCAAAGGGCCCTGGGTGTGTGACTTGTTGCGGGTGTCAATGTAATCCTAACAACACCCCAACAGCAGATCTCAAGCATGGTGCATTTGCCTGCACTGGATCGCATGGTACCAGAGTATCATGCGATCTGGTTACAGTGCATTTTTAAAGTAGTGCATGCACTACTTTTGGTGCGATCCAGTGCAATTTCAGCCCAATCAAATGAGCAATGCATAAAAAACGCATGTATGGTCCATATGGCATTGAGAGCTGGTTCACACCAGATGCAGTCCAGTGTGGTTTTATTCTGCATCAAAAACCTGTGGACAGTGTTTAACATGGATTCCCTAATGGCTCTAGTTCACACCAGAGCTGTGCTTCCAGTGCTGTCAACAAAAGTAGAACATACTGCATTTTTTTTGTATGGAATGCATCTGATATGTGACAAAACGCATCAAAAACGCACATGTCCTCAATTTTTCTCGATTGCAATGAAGAAAAAAAAAGAGGAGAAAAAAAAAGTAAATCAAATATGAACCGAAATGCATCAAAAATTCACATCCAAGCTGCGATGTATCCCTCGGCGGACCCTTGCTGTTTCAGAGGGTGTCAGTTGAGGGGAACATTGGTACACATCTGGTGGGAATGCCCCAGAATAAGGCCACTATGGGCAAACATATTCTCCTTAATCACCAAGGTCACAAACTGTTCGGTTCCTAGGACTGCAGCAGTTGCTCTCTTGAATGCTAACATTCCGAACGTTTCCGGGCCCAAGCGAAGGTTGATTCACTTTATTCTACTGGGAGCTAAACTGACCATTGCAAGGGCCTGGAAACGCCCGAAGATTGCCTTCAGAGCAATAGTCAGTAAGATCTCATGGATAATGACCCAGGAGAAGCTAGCCAGTATACTACTGGACACCACTCAAAAATTTGAAGCTGTATGGGAACCATGGGCATCTCACTGCGGGATATCCCTCATTCCAGGGGTCCCTTCGGATAAATCTCTGAATCCCAACTAATTTTAGGCACAACCACCCTTATTCCCCCTCATCCTTCTTTTAACTTTCCCTTATTCTTATTTATTTTTATATAGTTTTTACGATAGCCAGGTTAGCACCAGCTACCTTCCAAGTTAACTTGAGGAAACTGTTATAATACACAGGCGACAGTTCTCGTCACTCTCCTCACAGAGAGACCCTCACCCTTTGAGACGGGTCGATCACCCCACTTTCTCCCATTCCTGAATACCTATTTACCACTAGAGAGGAAACTCAGGGGAGATGTCCCAGGGCACAGTTTGATCCCAATTGGGGTGCCCTGGGCCAGCCCTCTCCCTTCAATTTAAAAGCAATCATTAGAGGTTTCTCTGCTAGAAGCAAATCTCATCTTGGGGGTTCAGTAAGTCACCCCTCCCTTTAACACCACGTCTCACCTGGTTTTAAGATATGTGCTAGTTATTATATCTCAAGCTAAGTTTGGCTCGTTTTGTCTTTCCTTACTACTGTAACATGTACGATAATGAGCGATTTTCTCTGTATGCCCGAGTTATGTATATTCTGTTAAAATTGAATAAAAACTTATTGAAAGTAAAAAATTCACATCCAGAAAACGCATTCAGAACGCAGAAATTGTGATGTAAATCCGTCCTTACACATGTAGAGATGAATAGCTGTCTGTACACACATAAGTGCATAAATTATGGAATTATTCCTCTACTGTAGCTCCCCAGAATTAAAGCGGAGTGTGACTTATGCATGTACGCATCAATACTGAAAAAGATACTGATCAGTAATGCACATTTTTTTTTTTGCTGATCTTTTTTTTTTTTCACTGATGTATTAATAGTTTACTGATATATATGTACCTGTGTATACAGGCTAATGCTGCGTACACACGATCGGAATTCCGTCCAGAAAAAGACCGATGAGAGCATTTCATCAGAAAATGCGACCGTGTGTAGGCTCCATCGGAATTTTGCTGGCCGAATTTCCGTCAGCAAAGAATTGAGAGCATGTTCTCAATTTTTCCGATGGAAAAGGTTTCTATCGGAAATTCCGATCGTCTGTAGCAATTCTGACACGCAAAATTCCTACGCATGCTCGGAAACAATTCGATGCATGCTCGGAAGCATTGAACTTGGCTCGTTGTAGTGTTCTACGTCACAGCGTTCTTGACGGTCGGAATTTGGTGTGACCGTGTGTAGGCAAGACAGTTTGAGCGGAATTCCGTCGGAATTCCGTCGGGAAAACCATCAGACCTTTATCCGACGAGAATACCGATCGTGTGTACGCGGCATTAGGCATCAGGCTGCTGCATGAAAGCAGCCAACATAAATCTATGGAGATGCAGTGGCTGTATAGACAAAGGGTGAGCAGCCCCAAATGCACACTTTCTGTACTTGAGACCGTTCTCCCGCACTCCTGTCAGATTAACATGAGTGGCTGCATCCCCACAGACTAATGCCCTGTACACACGATAGGATTTTCCGACAACAAAATCCATGGATTTTTTCCGACGGATGTTGGCTAAACTTGTCTTGCATACACACGGTCACACAAAGTTGGTCGGAAATGCCGAACGTCAAGGACGCAGTGACATACGAGAAGTACGATGAGCCGAGAAAAATTAAGTTCAATAGCCAGTGCTGCTCTTCTGCTTGATTCCAAGCATGCATGGCACTCTGTGCGTCGGAATTTTGTACACACGATCGGAATTTCCAACAACGGATTTTATTGTCTGAAAATTTGAGAACCAGATCTCAAATTTTGTGTGACGGAAATTCCTATGGAAAATGTGTGATGGAGCCTACACACGGTTGGAGTTTCTGACAACAAGGTCCTATCACACATTTTCCATCGGAAAATCCTATCGTGTGTACGGGGCTGCACACAACACCTGGCAGCTCCAGCGAATAAATACACGGCCAATTTATGGTGTTTGGGCCTGTGTGAATGAGGCTTAAAGTATGTAGGCGAAGGACATACACCTGCCACACCATCAGTTCCATAAACTGCAGAGAATAAATATGCAATAAAATCATTGGTTAACCCAGAAAATTATTTTTTCATCATTATTTCTACTTTAAAATACCTTTTAATATAACAAATGCAATAATGTAAGGGCCGGTTCACACCATAAATTCCACAGGAACGCACTTACAAAATGCAGAACAACCAAATGCACTGTGTTTGCGACCTGCGTTTAGGCTGTCTTTACCTTTGTATTGACACCTGCTGCAGATCGCAACTGTAGTGCAATTTTGAACGCGGTGCGGGAAAAGCGCATGGAACGTGAGTTTCCCACACCTCACTGTAGTGTGACGTGGCCTTAAAGGTTGGATGAAAGGTTTAAGCTGGGCAGAGATACTGTAAATCATTTTTTTTTGTGGGGGTTTGCTTTAAAAAAAAAAGAAAATCAAGGACTCCTCCCCGCTTAGCTGAGATACTATATTCTGACAGTGGCGAGTCTCTGCTGTCAGGGTAGACTGATCACATGTAGAAACATGTAGCACCCTCTACCAGTAGGTAGGTGCTAGTAAGGGCTATATTACTAGGGTTTGTTCAGCACAGGCAAATTTAGGCAGGCTTATGCTGCAAGCTAGGCCTGTCTGTTTTGATCTGGGGGCTGGGAGTGGTCAGAGTAGCAATGGGTGTGATCACCTGTGCTCCAGATCTGAGGCACCTTCCCTGCTTCCAGAAAGAATGTTCTGGAGGAGATGCCGGGCCGAAAGCTGGAGTGGCAGGCAGCTCAAGTGGGAGCCCTGACCAATCCCTATCTGGTGTTGGCAGGGGGCGGGCCCCCTATTTGAATTGAGGTCACATGCCACTGGGGAGGAGAAGTTGGCTGGGTGAAGTGAGGAATGGAGTGCTAGACAGCCGCAGAAGGACACCCCCATCTGGGGGGGTGTACCGATCGCAGGAGGAGGCCTGGGGAGAGCTGTGAAGGAACATTGCCTCTACACGGTCATTGGCAATGTCTCTGTCACCACACAGTCGGTGGCAGGGAACTCCTGGAGCAGAGGGGCAGGAGAAGCTGTCGGAATGCATGGTCCGGACAAGTTCCTCATCAAGGACTCAGGGCTGGAGGGTCAGTGAGTGTTACCACAGTGGATGGCTTGAGGTGCCAGGGAATCTGTGAGGGAACTCTGCTTCTACACGGTTATTAGCAGAGTCTTCATCATGCACACAGTGGATGGTGAGGAGTCCTGGATGAGAGAAGAGACTGTGGGGAATCTGTGTCAAATCAGTATGGCCGTATGGCACATGGTTTGCAAGTTGGGCTGACTGGGAGCAGTAGTCCATTTCCTCGAAGACAAGCTTTTACCCTACTAGGCCTCCGGGGAGAGGTTCTGCGGGCCTCAGGCCTAGTAGCAGCGAGCCACCATAGCCAGTAGAGGGGCTTATTCAGAGTACTACCCAATAGAAGAGGATGTGTCAGTCTTCATTTAGGAACTACAAATTTGTGCAGGAGGAATCAAGTCTGTACAGGAGGAACCAAGTTGAAGGTGAAGAGATCTAAGACCATTGCTTTTACACGGTAAGTGATGTTTCTGTCCCTCACACGCTGAAGGATGGAGAACTCTTATGCCCCATACACATGGTCGGATTTTCCGCAGGAAAATGTTCGATGGGAGCTTTTTGTCAGAAATTCCGACTGTGTGTAGGCTCAGTCTGACATTTTCCATCGGAAATTCCGTCACACAAAATCCGTTGTCGTAAATTCTGACGCTCAAAATTCCACACATGCTCGGAATCAAGCAGAAGAGCCGCACTGGCTATTGAACTTCATTTTTCTCAGCTCGTCATACGTGTTGTATGTCACCCCGTTCTTGGCGATCGGAATTTCTGACAAGATTTGTGTGACCGTGTGTGCGCAAGACAAGTTTGAGCCAACATCCGTCTGAAAAAATCCATGGATTGTGTTGTAGGAATGTCCGGTCGTGTGTACAGGGCATTAGAGACAGTAGTCTGCATGGAGATGCAGGAGAGTAACAGTCTGCATGGAGATGCAGGAGAGTAACAGTCTGCATGGAGATGCAGGAGAGTAACAGTCTGCATGGAGATGCAGGAGAGGATTTATACTTAGTCTAACATGCACATTCAATCTTCAGGCTCTAACTTTGTTCAAAGTGTACTGAATTCTTTAAATAATATGATGGCAATGATTAATTCCATGGGCATCCCATATCCCTATCCCTATACAAGTTGTACCCCCCAATAAAACAACAAAAAAACAAAGCTTGCAAAAGACTGTTCATTGTATCTGGAAAGGATGCATGAAGTCTGGCAGTGGGGTGATTTGGCGGATTGTTTGTCAGTAGTGCTAACAGCATGGCTACAAACATTTTCCAACATGCCTGTTCGACAGATGTAGATCAACTTTTATTGACCAAGAGCATCTGCGCATGGGCCCAGTCCCTGCAGAACCTTTAGAACTTGGATCTATCTATGGGCAGCTTAACCACCTCCCGCCTGCACTATAGCCAAATGATGGCTACAACATGGGCCTTAAATGCCAGGATGGTGTCAATAAACATCCTCCCGGGCATGGGCTGCCTGCACGCCCCCTGTGGTGCGCTCTGTGATCAGCGAGTCAATGAGACTCGGCTGATCACAGATCGGAGTAAGGGGCCGATCCCAGCCTCTTACCACATGATCAGCTGTCAGCCAATGACAGCTGATCACATGATGTAAACAGAAGATCGGTAAACTGCTTTTTTTTCCCCTCACGCTGATAGCGATCACCGGGCTGAACTTCTGCTTAGATCACTTCCCTCTCCCTCTCATACATCTCTCACCCTCACCACCCTCGCTCACCCCTCTCTCTCACTCCCCTTCTCTATCTATCATCCCCCTCTCTCTCTCACCCCCCTATCTCACTCCCCTTCTCTATCATCCCCCTCTCTCTCTCACCCCCCTCACCACCCACTCTCACCCCTCTCTCTCACTCCCCTTCTCCCCCTATCTCTCTCACTCCCCCTCTATCTCTCTCCCCCCCCTCTCTCACCCCTCTCTCTCTCAATTCTCCCCCTCTCTCTCACCCCCTCTATCACACCCAGCTCCTCCTCTCTACCTGTCCTCTCTCTCTCACTCTCACTCTCTCTCACTCTCTCTCTCCCCCCTCTCATCCCCCTCCTCTCTCACCCCCTCCTCTCCCTTCTCTCTCTCTCCTCACCCCCTCTCTCTTTCTCATCTCCTCTCCTCTCTCTCTTTCTCACTCCCCCTTTGGCTCTCATCCCTCTCACCACCCTCTCTCTCTCTCACACCACCCTCTCTCACCCTCACCACCCTCTCTCTCCCCCTTTTCTCTCTCTCTCTCTCATCCCCCTATCCCTCTCACCCCCAATTCACTTTCACCACCCTCTCTCTCTCCACCTTCTCTCTCTTTCATCCCCCTATGTAAACTTTTGATCAGGGTCATTTGGGTAGTTTCTGTTGTCATTATGATTTAAAAAGAGTAAACACAGTTGATTGATGATAATTGGCTTCAGCCAAACACTAACCATGAGTGAAAGAAATGTTTTTGTGTTATCATTCATATTCTCTGAAAAATGGCCAAGAAATCATAAATTCTGCCAGGGTATGTAAACTTATGAGCACAACTGTATAGTGTGTGTGTATATATATATATATATATATATATATATATATATATATATATATATATACACATATATATATACACATATACACATACATATACATATACATATATACATATACATATATACATATGCTTTAAAAAAGTATTTATACCACTTGAAATTTTCCACATTTTGTTACAACCAAAAAATGTATTTCATATGTATTTTATTGGGATTTTATATGATAGACCAAAACAAAGTGACACATAATTGTGAATTGAATGGAAAATTATAAATGGTTTATAAATTTTTTTACAAATAAATATCTGAAAAGTGTGGCATGCATTTGTGTTCAGCCCCCTTTACTCTGATACCTCTAACTAAAATCTAGTGGAACCAATTGCCTTCAAAAGTCACCTAATTAGTAAATAGAGTCCACCTGTGCGTAATTTAATCTCAGTATAAATACAGCTGTTCTGTTAAGCCCTCATAGGTTTGTTAGAGAACCTTAGTGAACAAACAGCATCATTAAGGCCAAGAAACACATCAGACAGGTCAGGGATAAAGTTGTGGAGAAGTTTAAAGAAGTTTTGAACATCTTACGGAGCACTGTTCAATCCATCATCTGAAAATGAAGAGTATGACACAACTGCAAACCTACCAAGACACGGTGGTCCACCTAAACTGAGAAGCCGGGCAAGGAGAGCAGTAATCAGAGAAGTAGCCAAGAGGCCCATGGGAACTCTGGAGGAGGTGCAGAGATCCACAGCTCAGGTGAGAGAATCTGTCCACAGGACAACTATTAAGCCCCATACACACGCTCGGATTATCCGAGGACCAGGTCCGTCGGATCACGTCCGTCGTACTTTGTCCGATGTTGGTTTTGCGTACACACGGTCGGACAAAGTTGTCGGAAAATCCGATCATTCTGAACGTGGTGACGTTTGTTGCCTACGACGGGACTACGTAGAGGCTAGTAGCCAATAGCTTTGGTCTTGTAATGTGATCTGAGCATGCGTAGCACTTTGTCCGTCGGAATTCGCTACACACGATCGGATTTGGTGTGATCGGACTTTGTTGTCAAAAAATCTATCCAGCAGGAGATAGGACTTTGTCCGTCGGACAATCCGATGGAAACTGTCCGATGGTGCCTACACACGGTCGGAATTACCGACAACATTGTCTGATAGGACAGAATCCATCGGAAAATCCGACCGTGTGTATGGGGCTTTAGTCGTTCACTCCACAGATCTGGCTTTTATGGAAGAGTGGCAAGAAGAAAGCCATTGTTGAAAGAAAGCCATAAAAAGTCCTGTTTGCAGTTTGCGAGAAGCCATGTGGGGGACACAGCAAACATGTGGAAGAAGGTGCTCTGGTCAGATGAGACCAAAATTGAACTTTTTGGCCTAAAAGCAAAATGTTATGTAAGGCAGAAAACTAACACTGCACATCACCCTGAACACACCATCCCCACCGTGAAACATGGTGGTGGTAGCATCATGTTGTTGGGGTGCTTTTCTTCAGCAGGGACAGGGAAGCTGGTCAGAGTTGATGGGAAGATGTATGGAGCCAAATTCAGGGCAATCTTAGAAGAAAACCTGTTAGAGTCTGCAAAAGCCTTAAGACTGGGGCGGAGGTTCACCTTCCAGCAGGACAACGACCCTAAACATACAGCCAGAGCTACAATGGGATGGTTTAGGTAGCATATTCATATGTTAGAATGGCCCATAGTCCAGACCTAAATCCAATTGAGAATCTGTGGAAAAACTTGAATTTGCTGTTCTCAGAACCCAATCTGATAGAGCTTGAGCTATTTTACAAAGAAGAATGGGCAAAAATGTCACTCTGTACATGTGCAAATCTGGTAGAGACATCCCCAAAAAGATTTGCAGCTTTAATTGCAGCAAAAGGTGGTTCTACAAAGTATTGACTCAGGGGGGCTGAATACAATTGCAGGAAACACTGCATCAAATTGGTCTGCATGGCTGTTGTCCCAGAAAGAAGCCTCTTCTAAAGATGATGCACAAGAAAGCCTGCAAACAGTTTGCTGAAGACAAGCAGACTAAGTATATGGATTACTGGAACCATGTCCTGTGGTCTGATGAGGACAAGATAAACTTATTTGGTTCAGATGGTGTCAAGTGTGTGTGGCAGCAACCAGTTGAGGAGTACAAAGACAAGTTTGTCTTGCCTACAGTCAAGCATTTTGGTGGAAGTGTCATGGTCTGGGGCTGCATGAGTGCTGCCGGCACTGGGGAGCTACAGTTCATTGAGGGAACCATGAATGCCAACATGTACTGTGACACACTGAAGCAGAGCATGATCCTCTCCCTTTGGAGACTGGGCCGCAGGGTAGTATTCCAAGATGATAACATCCCCAAAAGCACCTCCAAGACGACCACTGTCTTGCTAAAGAAGCTGAGGGTAAAGGTGATTGACTGGCCAAGCATGTTTTCAGACCTAAACCCTATTGAGCATCTGTGGGGCATCCTCAAACAGAAGGTGGAGGAGCGCAAGGCCTCTATCATCCACCGGCTCTGTGATGTCATCATGAAGGAGTGGAAGAGGACTCCAGTGGCAACCTATGAAGCTCTGGTGAACTTCATGCCCTATAATGTTAAGGCAGTGCTGGAAAATAATGGTGGCCACACAAAATATTGACACTTTGGGCCCAATTTGGACATTTTCACTTAGGGGTGTACTCACTTTTGTTGCCAGTGGTTAAGACATTAATGGCTGTGTGTTGAGTTATTTTGAGGGGACAGCACATTTACACTGTTATACAAGCTGCACACTCACTACTTTACATTGTAGCAAAGTGTAAATTCTTGTCCTTAGTCAGCTTGTCTTCAGCAATCTGTGGGCTTTCTTGTGCATCATCTTTAGATGAGGCTTTCTGCTGGGATGACAGCCATGCAGACCAATTTGATGCAGCGTGCGGGGTATGGTCTGAGCACCGACAGGCTGACCCCCCCACCCCTTCAACCTCTGCAGCAATGCTGGTAGCACTTTTTCCCAAAGACAACCTCTGAATATGATGCTGAGCACGTGCACTCAACTTCTTTGGTCAACCATGGCGAGGCCTGTTCTGAGTGGAACCTGTCCTGTTAAACTGCTGTATGGTGTTGGCCACTGTGCTGCAGCTCAGTTTCAAAGTCTTGGCAAACTTCTTATAGCCTAGACCAGGGATATGCAATTAGTGGACCTCCAGCTGTTGCAAAACTACAAGTCCCATCATGCCTCTGGCTCTGGGTTTCATGCTTGTGGCTATCGAAGTCTTGCTATGCCTCATGGGACTTGTAGTTCTGCAACAGCTGGAGGTCCGCTAATTGCATATCCCTGGCCTAGGCCATCTTTATGTAGAGCAACAATTTTTTTTTTTTCAGATCCTCAGAGAGTTCTTTGCCATGAGGTGCCATGTTGAACTTCCAGTGACCAGTATGACAGAGTGAGAGCGATAACACCAAATTTAACACACCTGCCCCCCATTCACCCCTGAGACCTTGTAACACTAACGAGCCACATGACACGGGGAGGGAAAATGGCTAATTGGGCCCAATTTGCAAATTTTCACTTAGGGGTGTACTCACTTTTGTGGCCAGCGATTTAGACATTAATGGCTGTGTTGAGTTATTTTGAGGGGACAACACATTTACACTGTTATACAAGCTGTACACTCACTACTTTACATTGTAGAAAAGTGTAATTTCTTCAGTGTTGTCACATGAAAAGATATAATAAAATATTTTCAAAAATGTGAGGGGTGTACTCACTTTTGTGGGATACTGTAGATCAGAGGCGTAACTCGAATATTCAGGGCCCCGGTGCAGGAAACCATGAAGGGCCCCCACCTTGGGCGGGCATACACATGTATACAATATACATGTGTGTGTGTGTGTATGTATTTATTTTCATATCTATATATATATGTATATAGATATATATATATATATATATATATATATATATAGAGATATCTATATATATATATATATATATATATATATATATATATATAAAAAATTGTTACATATCTGAGTGTGGATCCCCCTTACATCAGGGTCCCCAGAGAACCCATCAAGGGTCCCCAGAGAGGCTCCCCTTACATCAGGGTCCCCAGAGCCCCCATCAAGGGTCCCCAGAGAGGCTCCCCTTACATTAGGGTCTCCAGAGAGCCCCCTCGACATCAGGGTCCCCGGAGAGCCCACCCCTTACATCAGGGTCCCCGGAGAGCCTCCCCTTACATCAGGGTCCCCAGAGAGCCCCTCCTTACATCAGGGTCCCCAGAGAGCCCTTACATCAGAGTCCCCGAAGAGCCTACCCTTACATCAGGGTCCCCAAAGAGCCCCTCCTTACATCAGGGTCCACAGAGAGCCCTCCCCCTTACACCAGGGTCCCCAAAGAGCCTCCCCCTTTACATCAGGGTCCCCAGAGCCCCCTCATTACATCAGGGTCCCCAGAGCCCCCTCATTACATCAGGGTCCCCAGAGCCCCCTCATTACATCAGGGTGCCCAGAGAGCCCCCTTCTTATATCAGGGTCCCCAGAGAGCCTCCCCTTACGTCAGGGTCCCCAGAGAGCCCCCTTATATCAGTGTCCCCAGATAACCCCTCTTTACATCAGGGTCCCCAGAGAGCCCCTCCTTACATCAGGGTCCCCAGAGAGCCCCTCCTTACATCAGGGTCCCCAGAGAGCCCCTCCTAACATCAGGGTCCCCAGAGAGCCCCCCTTACATCAGGGTCCACAGAGAGCCCCCCCTTACATCAGGGTCTCCAGAGGGCCCCCCCTTACATCAGAGTCCCCACAGAGTCCCCCCTTACTTTAGGGTCTCCAGAGAGCCCCCTCCTTACATCAGGGTCCCCAGAGAGCCCCCCTTTACATTAGAGTCTCCAGAGAGCCCCCCTTACATCAGATTCCCCAGAGAACCCCCTCCTACATCAGGGTCCCCAGAGAGCCCCCTCTTAAATCAAAGTCCCCAGAGAGCCCCTCCTTACATCAAGGTCCCCAGAGAGTCCGCCCTAACATAAGGATCTCCAGAGAGCCCCCCCCCCCTTACATCAGGGTCCCCAGAGAGCCCCCCCTTACATCAGGGTCCCCAGAGAGCCCCCCCTTACATAAGGATCCCCAGAGAGCCCCCCCCCCTTACATCAGGGTCCCCAGAGAGACCCCTCTTACATCAGGGTCCCCAGAGAGCCCCTTCTTACATCAGGGTCCCCAGAGAGACCCCTCTTACATCAGGGTCCCCAGAGAGCCCCTCTTACATCAGGGTCCCCAGAGAGCCCCTTCTTACATCAAGGTCTCCAGAGAGCCCCTTCTTACATCAGGGTCTCCAGAGAGCCCCCTCTTACATCAGGGTCCCCAGAGAGCCCCCCCTTACATAAGGATCCCCAGAGAGACCCCCCCCCTTACATCAGGGTCCCCAGAGAGACCCCTCTTACATCAGGGTCCCCAGAGAGCCCCCTCTTACATCAGGGTCCCCAGAGAGCCCCTTCTTACATCAGGGTCCCCAGAGAGCCCCTTCTTACATCAAGGTCTCCAGAGAGCCCCTTCTTACATCAGGGTCTCCAGAGAGCCCCCTCTTACATCAGGGTCCCCACTGTAGATTCTAGGACAGCATAGGTTCAGGGAATGTGTGGTTTATTGATAGACTGATTCCCCCGGCCGGCAGGTGTATGGCCGCCCCCTCTATGAAGAAGAGGAAGCTGTACTGGTGACTCCAGTGAGCAGAGCCCCCTCCACTCAGAGTCTCCTCTCCGGCTGGGCGTGTCCCCTACACAGCGCTCCTCTCCGCTCCGCTCACTCCTCTCCATACACCATGGGCTTGGAGAAGGAGAAAGCCGATGCTCGGATCTTCATGGATGAAGATGAATTCAACCGATCAGACATGCCGATGCTGACCGAGAAGACCTATGAGATCAACGAGCACGACCGGGACCCCAACAACCTCAACAGTCACCTAAAGGTAAGAGGGGTCCGGGGACTGAGCACGCTGCCAGCACTCCATCACATCCATCTACACTCAGATCATTTACTACACTAGTCTCATAGCTGCTCTGCTACTACTTCCCAAACTCCAATGCTTGTGTAATCATGAGTTTTAGTTTACCAGGTTTGCTGCTACTTGTAGTACTTGTATGAGTTACCTGCAGTATTGTATTGGCTGGTGCTCAGTTCTGCTGCTACTTGTAGTACTTGTATGAGTGACCTACAGTATTGTATTGGCTGGTGCTCAGTTCTGCTGCTACTTGTAGTACTTGTATGAGTGACCTACAGTATTGTATTGGCTGGTGCTCAGTTCTGCTGCTACTTGTAGTACTTTTATGAGTGACCTACAATATTGTATTGGCTGGTGCTCAGTTCTGCTGTTACTTGTAGTACCTGTATGAGTGACCTACAATATTGTATTGGCTGGTGCTCAGTTCTGCTGCTACTTGTAGTACCTGTATTGCCGCGTACACACGAAGGGACTTTTCCCGGCGGACCTAAGTCCAGCGGACAATCCGCTGGACTTTCCTGCTGGGTCCGCTGGACTAAAAAGCGAACGGACTTGACCACACACGATCACGCAAAAAGTCCGACGGTTCACGCGATGACGTACAGCACGTACGACGGGACTAGAAAACGAAAAATACTAGAAAAATACTTGCTACTGAGCATGCGTCCTTTTTGGTCCGCCGGACCATACTACACACGGCCGGATTGTCCGCTGGACTGCCAAGTCCAGCGGATAATTTTAAAACAAAACTTAAAACTTTAGTCCGCCGTACTTTGGCCAAAAAAAGTCCGCCGGCGCCCACACACGAGGGGATTATCCGCTCGACTTCGGTCCAGCGGATAATCCCGCGGGATTGTCCCTTCGTGTGTACGCGGCATATGAGTGACCTGCAATATTGTATTGGCTGGTGCTCAGTTCTGCTGTTACTTGTAGTACAATTGCCCAAAACTGCAATGTTTGTACATTAGTTGGGTCTCAGTTCTGCTGTTTATAGTTCAGTTATCCAAGGCTGAAACACTCGTTGAGTCTCAGTTCTGCTGCTACTTGTAGTTCTCTTCCCTAAACTCCAATTCTTGTGTATTCGTTGGGTCTCAGTTCTGCTGGTGCTTGTAGTTCAGTGGCTCACAAGTAAGATTCTTCTGCAATAGTTAGTCTCAGTTCTGCTTCTTGTAGTTCAGTTATCCAAGGCTGAAATACATGTGTAATAGTTGAGCCTCGGTTCTGTTGCTACTTGTAGTCCTTTTCCCTAAACTGGAATGCTTGTGTATACATTGTGTCTCATTTTTGATGGTAGTTCAGTTGCCCAATACTACAAGACGTGTGTGTTATTCAGGTCTCAGTTCTGCCATTTGTAGTTCAGGTATCCAAGGCTGTAATAGTTGAGTCTCAGTTCTGCTGCTACTTGTAGTCCTCTTGCCCAAACCTGCAGTGCCTATGTATTAGTTGGGTCCCAGTTCGGCTGTACTTGTAGCTTAGTTATCCAAGGTTTTAATACATGTGTAATAGTTGGGTCTCAGTTCTGCTGCTCTTATTGGATCAGCTTCCCAAGACTTCAACATTTTAGTTCTGCTTCTACTTGTAGTTCAGTTCCCCAGGGATGCAATACCTACATAATAGTGAGTCCCATTTCTGCTGCTACTTGTAGTTCAGTTCCCCAGGGATGCAATACCTACATAATAGTGAGTCCCAGTTCTGCTGCTACTTGTAGTTCAGTTCCCCAGGGATGCAATACCTACATAATAGTGAGTCCCAGTTCTGCTGCTACTTGTAGTTCAGTTCCCCAGGGATGCAATACCTACATAATAGTGAGTCCCAGTTCTGCTGCTACTTGTAGTTCAGTTCCCCAGGGATGCAATACCTACATAATAGTGAGTCCCAGTTCTGCTGCTACTTGTAGTTCAGTTCCCCAGGGATGCAATACCTATATAATAGTTGTGTCTTCATTCTGCTGCTACTTGTAGTTCAGTTCCCCAGGGATGCAATACCTATATAATAGTTGGGTCTTAATTCTGCTGCTACTTGTAGTTCTGTTACCCAAGACTAAAAAAACGTGTATTATTCAGGTCTCAATTCTGCTCAATTAAGTAGTGAAGTTGACAAGGCAGGCAATGCTTGTATATTAGTTGGGTCTCAGTTCTGCTGCTACTTGTAGTTCAGATGCCCGATACTACAAGACTTGTGTGTTTTTCAGGTCTAGTTCTGCTGCTACTTGTAGTTCAGTTACCTAAGACTGCACTGCTTGTACACTAGTTCCAGAACAGCTAGTTATTGTTACAGAACAGCTCGATTGCAGAGCAGCGATATACTTACCTAATCCTCTGAGCACAAGACTGGTCCATGCTGCTCCTGCACCCCCGCACTTTAGCAGTCTTGCAAATGGACTGTTCCTGATGCCATCATGCCCATAGACCGGCTCTGGACGTGAGGACATCAGGAACAGCCCACGGCTGGATGTGGGGGAGTGCAGTTTTCCAGAGGATCAAAGGATCAGGTAAGTACAGCTTTTCCTGGACAAAACAAGCAGTTAATGCAGTGCGGGCACAGCTCCTCTGCATGGGAAAATCCAAATTTTATCCGGAGTTCTTCTTTAAGTCTCAGCTTAGCTAATAATAATTGCTGTCTGTTTTTGTGTTTTCCAGCTCGGCTTTGAGGATGTAATCGCAGAGCCGGAAACCACTCACAGCTTCGATAAGGTGTGGATCTGCAGCATTGGACTCTATGAAATCAGTAAATACCTCATCTACAAGCTGCTCACCGTGATCCTGGCCATCCCATTGGCCTTTGTCATAGGACTGCTCTTCGCCATCCTCAGCTGCCTGCACATCTGGTAATTCCGCTATTTTCTTTTCTTTATATAATCGTATTTTAAATTGAAGCATTGCTCTGCTTGAAAATAGTGTATTTCTGTACCTTCAATGGGATTAGATCACACAGAATTCCACTACTGCATGACTTTGATAGGCCCTGGTGTGTGTGGGCACATCTGGGCAGTGCCCACACACACCAGGGCCTATCAAAGTCATGCAGTAGTGGAATTCTGTGTGATCTAATCCCATTGAAGGTACAGAAGTACACAAGTGTAAACATGTTGAATTTATACAGCCTGAATGAATATATTCAAGTAACAGTCTACATCAGGGGTCTTCGAACTCTCTAAACAAAGGGCCAGTTTACTGTCCGTCAGACTTTAGTGGGCTGGACTGTGGCCAGTGAGAGTAGAAAATGTTCCAGGCTTGGTGGTCAGTGGGAGTAAAAAAAATTAAAACACGTCTGTGGTCAGTAAGAGGAATAGTGCCCCATCGTTGATGTCAGTGGGAGAAATGGTGCCTCGTGGTTGGTGTCAGTGGAAGGAGTAGTGCCCCTTCATTGATTTCAGTAGGAGAAATGGTCACCCATTGTTGGTGTCAGTAGAAAGAGTAGTGTCCCGTCATTGATGTCAGTGGGAGAAATGGTGCCCCATTGTTAGTGTCAGTGGAAAGAGTAGTGCCCCATCATTGATGTCAGTGGAAGAAATGGTGTCTCGTGGTTGGTGTCAGTGGAAAGAGTAGTGCCATATTGTTGATGTCAGTTGGAGAAATGGTGCCTCATGGTTGGTGTCAGTGGAAGGAGTAGTTCCCCTTCATTGATTTCAGTAGGAGAAATGGTCACCCATTGTTGGTCTCAGTGGAAAGAGAGGTGCCCCATTGTTGATGTCAGTGGGAGAAATGGTGTCTCGTGGTTGGTGTCAGTGGAAAGAGTAGTGCCATATTGTTGATGTCAGTTGGAGAAATGGTGCCTCATGGTTGGTGTCAGTGGAAGGAGTAGTGTCCCTTCATTGATTTCAGTAGGAGAAATGGTCACCCATTGTTGGTGACAGTAGAAAGAGTAGTGCCCCATCATTGATGTCAGTGGGAGAAATGGTGCCTCACGGTTGGTGTCAGTGGAAGGAGTAGTGCCCCTTCATTGATTTCAGTAGGAGAAATGGTCACCCATTGTTGGTGTCAGTAGAAACAGTCGTGCCCCATCGTTGATGTCAGTGGGAGAAATGGTGCCACATTGTTGGTGTCAGTGGAAGGAGTAGTTCCCCGTCATTGATTTCAGTAGGAGAAATGGTCACCCATTGTTGGTCTCAGTGGAAAGAGAGGTGCCCCATTGTTGATGTCAGTGGGAGAAATGGTGCCTCATGGTTGGTGTCAGTGGAAAGAGTAGTGCCATATTGTTGATGTCAGTGGGAGAAATGGTGCCTCATGGTTGGTGTCAGTGGAAGGAGTAGTGCCCCTTCATTGATTTCAGTAGGAGAAATGGTTACCCATTGTTGGTGACAGTAGAAAGAGTAGTGCCCCATCATTGATGTCAGTGGGAGAAATGGTGCCTCACGGTTGGTGTCAGTGGAAGGAGTAGTGCCCCTTCATTGATTTCAGTAGGAGAAATGGTCACCCATTGTTGGTGTCAGTAGAAACAGTCGTGCCCCATCGTTGATGTCAGTGGGAGAAATGGTGCCACATTGTTGGTGTCAGTGGAAGGAATAGTGCCTTGTGTCAGTGGGAGGAACAGTGCCTCGAGGGCTGGATGAAGGCAAGCAAAGGACCACATCTGGCCCCCGGCTCACAGTTTGGAGACCACTTGTCTACATGAACCTTTAAAGCCATATTCACATGGCTGGTAGCCTGTGGCCACCGGATTTCAGCGACAAGAATAAGTCGATTCTTGCAGCTGGAATGACCCGGGCATGTGATTAGCAGCAGCCGCTCAGCCTATTTAAACTAATAGCAGGCTGACAGTGGCCGCTGCTATTCGCATGTAGCCACACACAGAGCAGGTAACTGCGGTTAGGGATGGATGTCCGAGCCTGGATGAAGTCAGCTGGGTCCAGGCTCGGACATCTGTTCCTAACTGCAGCTATCCAGTCTCTGTGCGGCTCCATGCAAACAGCAGATGTCAGACCGTCATTCATTTAAATAGGCCAGGAAGCTGCTAATCGCATGCTCTGGTTAATCCAGCCACCTGAATTCGCTGATTCTTGCCATTGGAATTCAGTGGCTGCAGGTAACCAGCCACGTGAAAGAGGCCTGAATGGCATAGAGCTTTCACTAGAGTAATACATGAGTTACTAAAGTTAGAATGTATTTAAACCCAAAAAAGAAATAGTAAATACATTGTAGTTTATCCGTCCTTAGATGGGGTACAGTACATGCATTTTCACATGTAATTTTGCAAATAAGACAATTCCTGTTCCCACGTGGCTACGCTCACCCCTCCACTGTATCTTTGGAGGAGGCCATGGCAACCACCCAGCCTGGATCTCAAACATGTCTGCATTTGTTTATCTCTGCTACAAACATGGTGTCTCATGGGAGTAGTACAGTAGTATAGAAGAAAAATAAGGTTATTTTTGTTTTCTGTTATGTTCATAGGCAGTGACAGGGACTCTGCATTTCTAGGTCAGTTGTCTGTATTTTCTACAAAAACTAATGCAGCCACCATATCAAAGCTGCAATACATTACATCTTTCTATTTTGTCTTTAGTTATCCTTTAAATGGTCTTGGAGGCCCAACCTTTTTGTCACTATGAAATTATTATTATACAGGATTTTATATAGCGCCAACAGTTTACGTAGCGCTTTACAACTTGAGGGTAGACAGTACAAATATAACACACTTTAATACAGTAGGAATCAGAGGGCCTGCTCCTTAGAGCTTACAATCTAAGAGGGAAGGTCAAGAGATACAAAAGGTAATAACTGTGGGCGATGAGCTGATTGAGAAGATAAATGTACAGTTGTTAGGTGGGGGCCAGATAGGCTTCTCTGAAGAGATGAGTTTTCAGGGATCGTCTGAAAGTGGATAAAGTAGGAGAAAATCGGACAGATTGGGGTAGAGCATTCCAGAGGATGGGAGAGGCTCTGGAGAAGTCCAGAAGGCGAGCATGGGATGAGGTGACAAGGGAGTTTGAGAGCAGGAGGTCTTGGGTCTTGAAATGAATCACTACTTACAAAATGTCTCTACCAGAAAGTTACAATGAGAGTAGGCTTGTGGCAGCAATTTATAGCGGCTCTGTTGCAAAAATAAATCCAAATAAAAGATTGTCGATCAAAAAGAAAACAAAATTATTATCTTTCCTGCTGCCCATACAACCTTTGCTGCGACATTTGCCAATTAAAGCTACTGTGGTCAGTGAGGGGTAGTATTTGAGTAGATGGACCCTGAGATTAGATGTAGTCATGGGACAGAATACTAAGGGTCTCATTTGAGCTCTGCAGCTTTATATGTTAATGCCATAAAGCGAGTGATGGGAGGTACAAAAGGGGCGCTAATCTACACTGCCAGTGCTCAGGGGTTTCACTACAATGTACAAACATCCACAGCACATTTAAACATTATAGCAGATTTACCTGCCAAAGCATCTCCCTTTGGTGGTGTGATGACCACTATCTCCCTTATCATTCCATGGCTGCTGACCTCTTTATCTAGCTATGTCCATCTTGATTGGCTTTACCAGGATGATTTAACTCATATGCACATGCGCAGGGTTGTAGATAAGGGGGTACCACCAGTCCTCCTGTAGGGGGCCCGGGTCAGCAGGGGGCCCAGGCAACAGGGTGAATCAGATATGAGCGGGCAGGGTGATTGGTATGGCAGGGGAGCAATTACTGGAACCAATCCCCTGTATGGCTCTCTCTGCAGCAGCTGAAAGCTAGGTTCTTCTCCTCCCCCTCCTTTTGGCTTTCAGCTGCTGCAGAGAGAGCCATAAAAAGCACTGGTTCGAATAATTGCCCCCCTCCCCCGCCACACTGATCACCCTACCTGTGCACCATACTTCCCCCCCTGATGCCCAGGCCCCCCTGTGTGCCCACCTGCCCCCGGAGAGCTGCTGGATTCCCTTCTCTTCTTCCCACTGGCAGCTGCAAGCACACAATAGGATTCTTTAAGATTCAGAGTGGGGGAAGGGCTAGGTAAATATGTCATATTTACCAGTCCCCTCTTTTCTTGAATTAACACAATAAGTGATCGGTACCGATCACTCACCGTGTTCATTCATAACTGAAGCATTGGCTGTATGGGTCCCCGTGTCAGGTTGTCTGTATGGGGCCCATGTCCGGTTGCCTGTATGGGGCCCTGTGGTTTTCTAAAAGCAGCCCTGCACATGCATGCGGGAAGTAATTCATTCCAGTGCCAAGGCATGTTGAGAATGTACAATATGCTGTGCAAGCACGGCCCAGTGTACATTTATTAGAAACATTACTGGCAGGCAGGAGAACAGCTTTTATTACAGAAGAAACATACAGTACACGGTCCCATCTGCGATAAAAGCCTACCTGCCAGCAATGTTTAGGTTTGAATTAAGCTCTACATTAAGTTGAACTTTAAATCCACTTTGAAAGGTACATCACTGGCCAAAAGCCATTGACGGTATACTCCATCCAAATCGAAAAGTAAGGTGTATCTAAAACCAGGTTTGTAGTGCTATCTGTGTCCCCATTAGGGGGATTCACCTCTTTCTTTTTGACCTGTTCACCATTGTCACCAGTACCCTCCTACTGCCCTCCTGACCCTGCAAGGCGGCCTGTATGTGCTCTGGATGCAAAGGATTAAAGTAAACGAAAGGTACTTTCTGATTTTAGTACAGCAGCAGTATGCTGGGATGCATTAGCAGCACACCTGACTAGTTTAATTTGTTGTATGGAATAACTCCATAAAGAGGACTTTTCAGTAACTACAAGTGACATACAACAATAAACAACATGGGCTACCTATATAGTTAAAGTGGAGCTCCACCCAAAAAAAAAAAAAAGTAATTTATGTACAACATTTAGAGAAATCTTTTTTTTTTTACTCACCTCTAAATGCCTGTTGCTAGGGGGCCCCTCGTAGTCTGCCTCCTTCAGCGCCTGGGCTCTTGACATCACTTCCCTCAGCGCAGGAAGGGAGATCAGCTCTGCCCCCTCCCTCTTGTCAATCATCTGGGACCCGCGGCCAATCACGGCGTGCGGCGCCGCTCGCACATGCTCAGTGGGTGCCTGGCTGTGAAGCCACAGCCGGGCGCCCACAGTTACAATCCGGGCGCTGCCGAGGGGAGGGGGAGACGAGCAGGACTTCGATCCCCCGCATCGCTGGACCCTGGGACAGGTAAGTGTCCGATTATTAAAAGTCAGCAGCTGCAGTATTTGTAGCTGCTGACTTTTAAAAAGTTTTTTAAGTGGAACACCGATTTAAGGCCTCATGCACTGGATGTTTTTACAGCTGCTGTTTTTGGCTTCATGCACACATAGATTGTTATCAGCGTTTTCTGGCAGGGACGTTTCGTGGCTGAAAAAAAACCAGAACTAGTGGGTTTTTAGAGGAGTTTTTCAGATGTAACAACACTCTAATCCCCCGTACACATGGTGGGAAATTCCGACCACAAAATCCGTCAGATTTTTTCCGACGGATTTTGTCCGACACTGGTGTTGCATACACACGGTCGGACAAAGTTGTCGGAAAATCCGATTTATTCTGAACGTGGTGACGTTCGTTGCGTACAACGGAACTACGTAGAGGCCAGTAGCCAATAGCTTTGGTTTTGTAATGTTATCTGAGCATGCGTGGCACTTTGTCCATCGGAATTCGCTACACACGATCGGAAAAAGTCCGATAGGACTTTGTTGTCGGAAAATTTGAGAGCAGGATCTCAAATTTTTTCCGTCGGAACTTCCGACGGAAAAAGTCAGATGGAGCCCACACACGGTCGGATTTTACGAAAACATGGTCCGATAGGACATTTTCCGTCGGAAATTCCGACCGTGTGTACGGGGCATAACTCTGAAAAAAGCTTAAAAACTTGACTATTCAGCGTTTATCAGCGCTTTTGAGTCATAAGCTTTTGCGGGAGTATAATCTTGCTAAACAGAAGCTGAAAAATGCTACTGCAAAAAACGCTGCATAACTCATTCTACAGCTACAGCTTTCTAAAGCTAATGCTACTGGCTCTTTTATAACGTCCAGTGTGCATGAATCCTAAAGAGATGTCACCAGTCTGCTGCAGGGAGGAGGAAGCATTTACACAGTCTCATCTCCACTTGTGATCAGACTGCAACATTACATTTTTGTATCAAATCACAATCTGAGGAGCTGTAGCAGGAACTGATTTGTATCAAATATTTGTTAACACAACTTAACTGCATAGCAGAAGGATTTCCATGGTGGTGTCCAGTGGCAGAAAGAGCAACAAATGGACCCCTATTCAAAACAGTTTTTTGGACACCTCATTCACTGCATTTCAATTAATAGCTGGATTGAAGTAAGGCATGTACAGGTTTGTGTGACATTGAGATGGGTCCCAACAACCATCAACCCACATCTAGTATAAATGGCGCCCTAAGTATCAAAGGCCATAGGCAAAGTCTAAGCAAATGGTAAGTCCACCCCATTGGACTATCCGAGCAAGCATACAGTTCCTGGATAAAGCCTGGATAAAGCCTGAACAAAGGTAGCTCTGTTCTTTTGGAGAGAAAATTGGCTTGTTAGGGGCAATAGTGTAAGAGGTAATAAATACCTGTAAGGCCTCATGCACACGGGACATTTTCAAAGCCACTCTTAAGCCCCATACACACGGTAGGATTTTCCGATGGGTTCTGTCCTATCGGACAATGTTGTCGGAAAATCAGACCGTGTGTAGGCACCATCGGACAGTTTCCATCGGATTGTCCGACGGACAAAGTCCTATCTCCTGCTGGATAGATTTTTTGACAACAAAGTCCGATCACACCAAATCCGATCGTGTGTAGCGAATTCCGACCGGACAAAGTGCTACGCATGCTCAGATCACATTACAAGACCAAAGCTATTGGCTACTAGCCTCTACGTAGTCCCGCCGTAGGCAACAAACGTCACCACGTTCAGAATGATCGGATTTTCCCACAACTTTGTCCGACCGTGTGTACGCAAAACCAACATCAGACAAAGTATGACAGACATGGTCTGACGGACCTGGTCCTCGGATAATCCGCGCGTGTGTATGGGGCTTTAGAGGCATTTAGGGTAGAAAAATAGATCTGATGGAAGGTCTACTTTAACAGTCTTTACTGATTCTATTTAGACTTTACAGTTGTCCATAGCAGCCAATGTTATTATTCCATACATTAAATATTAAACATAAGGCTTTAAAAAAATAAAAAGCTTCTGATTGGCTGCTACAGTTAACTAAAGTGATACTAAAGTCTTGTTTTTTCTTTCTTTAAAAATAACAAACATGTTATACTTACCTGCTCTGTGCAGTGGTTTTACACAGAGCAGCCCAGATGCTCCTCTTCTCAGGTCCCTCTTCTGTGCTCCTGGCCCCTCCCTCCTGTCGAGTGCCCTCACAGCAAGCAGTTTGCTATGGGGGCACCCGAGCCGCAGCTCCCCGTGTCCATTCAGACATGGAGCTGTGGCCTGGCCCGCCCCCTTTGTATCCTCTATGGCTCACTGACTTTGAATGACAGCAGCGGGAGCCAATGGTGCTTCACTGCTGCCTCAGCCAATGAGGAGGGAGAGTCCTGGACAGCCAAGTCACTTGTGGATCGAGATGGGCTCAGGTGAGTATTAGGGGGGCTGAGGGGGGGCTGCTGCTCACAGAATGCATTAAAGTGTTACTAAACCCACAACAGCAAAATCAGTCTGTATATGCAGCATAGCATGCTTGTTATACTCACTGTGGAACTTAATGGGTTAATCCTCTGCATTGTGTAAAAAAGCTGTTTTATCCTGTATGCATAGATCCTCCCCCTCCTGCACTGTCTATATGGGGAAAGCCAGCTAACACAGGCAGAGTAGCCGACCTGCACATGCTCAGTTGTGTCTTTTATGCTGGAGAGAACAGTTACGTGTTCTCAGAACTAGCCAGGTCATATGATATTGACATCACACATGTGGGTATGTATACAGGCTGTAGTGGAACAGGAAATCTCCTCCTACCTAAACTCTCCGCACTGGAGAATCTGTACAGTTTATCACTGACCGTGGTATACCAATCATCCAAAAAGGTATATAGCGGCTTTATTATAATGTAAAAAGAAGATTTTTATATGTGGGCGGGACTTACGTATGCATTCGCTTCTGCGTACGAGCTCGCGGGGACAGGGCGCTTTAAATTTTTTTTTTTTTCTTTTTATTGTTCATTTTACTTTATTTTTTTAGTTCAACAACTTTAAAAAAAAAATAAAAAATTATTTGATTACTTTTATTCCTATTACAAGGAATGTAAACATCCCTTGTAATAGGAATATTACATGATCGGACCTATTTACAGTGAGATATGGGGTCAATTAGACCAAAAAGACGTCATATGATGTACTCTGGGTCTCAGGTGGTTAATGTAAAAAGAAGATTTTTAAAGGGGGGGGGATTAACTATTTTCATATTACTGGGTTTAGTAACACTTTTTAGGATAAAAAAAAAAACCTTCTGCCTTTACAACCCCTTTAATCCTCTCCCCCGGTGCTTAAAATTACGGAGCTTGGTGCTTGATCCAACGTCACTGTAGATTTCCAACTTTGGTCCAGCAGAAGGCCTCATGTAGCACATAATTAGTGGTTAGTGGTTTCAGACCCAATGTAACCGTAGATCTGTGTGGGATACTGCTGACGATCCTGTGTATGTATTCCCCTATAAACATACAGTTGTACTCAGAATTTATGATTTCTTGGCCATTTTTCAGAGAATATGAATGTAACACAAAAACTTTTCTTTCACTTGTGGTTAGTGTTTGGCTGAAGCCATTTATTATCAATCAACTGTATTTACTCTTTTTATATCATAATCACAACAGAAACTACCCAAATTACCCTCATCTAAAGTTTACATACCCTAGTTCTTAATACCGTGTATTGTCCCCTTTAACATCAATGACAGCTTGAAGTCTTTTGTGGTATTTGTAGATGAGGCTCTTTATCTTCTCAGATGGTAAAGCTGCCCATTCCTCTTGGCAAAAAGCCTCCAGTTCCTAAAAATTCTTGGGCTGTCTTGCATGAACTGCACATTTGAGATCTCCCCAGAGTGGCTCAATGATATTGAGGTCAGGAGACTGAGATGGCCACTCCAGAACCTTCACTTTATTCTGCTGTAGCCAATGACAGGTTGATTTGGCCTTGTGTTTTGGATCATTGTCACATTGGAATGTCCAAGTACGTCCCATGCGCAGCTTCCTGGCTGATGAATACAAATGTTCTTCCAGTATTTTTTGATAACGTGCCAACCATTTTGACCAAATTTTATGTGCCTTTGTAGCTCACACATCCCCAAAAGATCAGTGATCCACCTCTGTACCTTTCATCATAGGCCTTGTTGACTCCTCTCCAAATGTAGCGTTTATGGTTGTGACCAAAAAGCTCAATTTTGGTCTCATCGCTCCAAATGACTTTGTGCCAGATGGTTTGAGGCTTGTCTCTGTGCTGTTTGGCGTATTGTCAGCGGGATAGTTTGTGGCATTTGAATAGTAATGGCTTTCTATTGGCGACTCAACCATGCAGCCCGCCCATCTTTCTTCAAGATCCTCCTTATTGTACATCTTGAAACAGCCACACCACATGCTTTCTGAGAGTCCTGTAATTCAGCTGAAGTTATTTGTGGGTTTTTCTTTGCATCCTGAACAATTTTCCTTGCAGTTGTGTCTGAAAATTTAGTTGGTCAACCTGCTTGTGGTTTGGTTTCAACAGATCCCCTAATTTCCCACATCTTGATTAGAGTTTAAACACTGCTGATTGGCATTCTTGGATATCTTTTTATATCCCTTTCCTGTTTTATACAGTTCAACTACCTTCTTCCCGCAGATCCTTTGACAATTCTTTTTCTTTTCCCATGACTCAGAATCCAGAAATGTCAGTGCAGCACTGGATGAAAGATGCAAGGGTCTGTCAGGCGTCCAGAAACTCATTGACCTTTTATACACACACACTAATTACAAGCAAAAATATCACAGGTGAGGATGGTTACCTTTAATAGCCATTCAAAACCCTTTGTGTCAACTTGTTTGCATGTTATCAGGCCAAAATCACCAGGGTGTAAACTTTTGATCAGGGTCATTTTGGTAGTTTCTGTTGTCATTATGATTTAAAAATAGTAAACACAGTTGATTGATAATAAATGGTTTCAGCCAAACACTAACCATGAGTGAAAGTAATTTATATTTATAATGGCCAAGAAATCACACATTCTGCCAGGGTGTTTAAACTTATGAGCACAACTGTACACATGAGCTTTGCACTGACGGGCTCTCCTCCCTCTGCTGTGTTGAATGAAGATTGCTGTCACCAGCCCTCTCCTCTTTGTGCGCCATCACCTGAGACCACATTAAAAATGTGTCTGCTTGTGAGCGGCGTGGTCAGACAGCAGTAGGGGTCAGGGGTGCTGTCCAACCACGCTTCTCGGCAAAGGCATGCATTGAAACAGGACCCTGTGGGATTAAAAAATAATGTTTAAATTGAAGGGGTAGTTCTTCTTTAATGTATGAAAACAAAAACTGAATGATGAGCACACATTTTCAGGATCACGATATATATGAATTGCAATATAAAACATATATTCATCAATATGATGTAAACTGGAACTTTTGTTGCTCCTGACATGCATAAATAAATGCAAAAACTAGTATGAGTCTAAACAAATGATAAGTAAGTATAGCTGGCTTTATTTTTTATCGCTGACCTACGTTTGAACCTGCGTAAGTCTGGTTATAAAACAACAGATTTCTAATTTATACCCTTGGTTTAGGGAAACATTTCTGTCATTGTACAGGCTGTTTAATATAGGAAGGTGAATAGATTATCTGCGTGTAATGTCAGGTTTTATTTAATGAGCACCAAAGGACGAATGATCAAATGCAAGAATTACTACCATATTTGGGAGTTTTGTTTTTTGGCATAGTCATGTTATAAGTTACTGTGAACATTTTAAGACTCTAAGAGGAGGATACACAAAATCTATCTGTCTTAGGGGTGCTGTGATCTCTCAAAAGCAATCCTGCATTTGGATTGCTTTTCATAGTGCATTTAACCCTCTAAATGCTACACTAAGCCCTATAGACTTGCATTGGCTAGGTTCGGCAGCACTAACGCCTGCTGAATGCGACATGCCGTTTTGTTTTTGCTGTGGCGTGTACAGTTATGAGTGACTGGATGCCAGTATTCAGGCAAGCGGTCAGGGGGTCCTGTTTTCTACCTACAAGGAAATCACCAAATTGTACTCTTTTTTGCCTTATGTACTAGTTTACATGACTTACTGTTTCCATTACATATACTGTATTGATCACGCACTCAATCTTAAACCTCTTGACCTTTCTGTTGTTTGTTTTTTTTGTTATATATTTTTGTGCGCAAAATCAATAAACAAAGATTAAACACAAAATTAACACAATTGTAAACATTCACATAACCTTATAAATTGTGATTCCCTTAATCCTTCGTTGTGCAAATCATAATTTAATTAACACTCAATATCATGAAATAACCTGCTTTAATACTTATGCAGCGTACACACGGTCGGAATTTCCGATGGAAACAGTCCGATGGGAGCTTTTCATCGGATTTTCCGACCGTGTGTATGCCCAACGGTCTTTTTCTGTCGGAATTTCCGACGGACTTTGGATTGAGAACCTGTTCTCAATTTTTCAGACGGAAAACCTTTCTATAGGATTTTCGGATCGTGTGTAGGCAATTCCGACACGCAAAATTCCGACGCATGCTCGGAAACAATTCGACGCATGCTCTGAAGCTAAATTCCGTCGGAATTCCGACGGGAAAACCATCAGAGCTTTTTCCGACGAGAATTCCGACCGTGTGTACGTGGCATTAGAGTTCCAGGTATAAAGGTTTTTTTTTTTTTTATAATAATTCACCCTACATATAACAAACTCTTGAAACAAAAACATAAAGAGAAAAGAAAAACGGGGAGGGATATATTTCTCTCTCTTCTCCCTTCCATTGCCCTTCCCCACACCCCTGCACCCCTCACTCAAGGACACATATTCCTCTACAGCTCTAGATCCACTTTACTAGTTTACAATATAGCCCACTTTCACCAATTCCCTTAACTTCGAGGATGCGAGAAGGATTTCCATGGAGACCAGACTGCAGAAAATCTCTTGTAATTTTTGCTTAGCATTGTGGTGGTCAGTTTCTCCATTCTCCGCAAATATTCTACCATGTGGAGGGGTCAGAAGATTTCCAATACTTTGGTAAAAGCCCTTTGCGGCCATCAAACAGTGTAAAAGGCCCTCCTTAACTTCCTTAACGGACCCTAGCAGGATAGACAGCAATGCCATTTGCAGAGTTCTTTATTCGTTACAAATTCGTATACACCAAGTACAGCTGACCAAAAAAGTAAAATTTTTGGGCACGAACACCAAAGATGAAATAATGTGCCCAGATGTATTTGACACCTCCAACATTTGTTTGACTTTTGGGGGGAAAATTCTGTGAAGCCTTCCCCAATATTGGTACCATCTTGATAAAAGTTTAAAATGATTTTCTTGTATTCTACTAGCCAAAGACATCTTGTGTGTCCACATAAATGTTTAAATAAAGTTTGTTCCTTTTTCTAATTATTAATGGATCGAATCAACGTTCTCTTTCAAAAATTTGAAGGAGCAGGATGGAATTTTTTTCTCACACAAACCAATTTTCTTATGCCCCGTACACACGATCGGATTTTCCGTCAACAAATGTTCGATGTGAGCTTGTTGGCTGAAAGTCCGACCGTGTGTATGCTCCATTGGACATTTGTTGGCGGACTTTCCGCCAACAAATGTTGGCTAGCAGGTTCTCAAATTTGCTGCCAACAAAACTTTATCGGAATTTCCGATCGTGTGTACACAAGTCCGACGCACAAAAGTTCATGCATGCTCAGAATCAAGCAGAAGGAGACGCACTGGCTATTGAACTTCCTTTTTCTCAGCTTGTCAGACATCTTGTACGTCACCACGTTCCCACGTTCGTAATTGTTGTCCAACATTTGTGTGACCGTGTGTATGCAAGACAAGTTTGAGCCAACATCCTTCAAACAAAAATCCACGGTTTGGTTGGCGGAAAGTCTGATCGTGTGTACGGGGCATAACTACATTTAAATGCTCTGATAAGGTTCAGACAAATTGTTTTTTCGATCAGCAGGCAGGCAAAAAATAAAAAAACAGATACCTCTGTGGTATAGAAATATAATGTTTTAATTTATTTTGATATTTGCTTATATTTTTTCCTGACCCTGAAAAAGTATAACTTGTTTCTTGTTTTATTTTCAGGATCGTTATGCCATTTGTGAAGACCTGTCTAATGGTGTTACCATCTGTGCAAGCAATATGGAAGGGTGTTACAGACAGCTTTATAGCCCCTTTATTTGCAAGTATGGGGCGGTGTTTGTCATCTGTAAGCTTGCGAGTAGACAACAGCTAGGCTTTTCTGTACAGTTCGGATGTCATGAATATGCCAAATGTCAATTAAAATACTGCTTTGTGCTTCACTAGCCTGCTGAATATGTACTGTTCATGAAATATGGCCCTAACACTTCTATGTGTACATTCCAGTTCTACTTCTGATCCCACTAGAAATATAGGTGCAAGTCTGTCTCACTACCTCCTGATGTTGGGAACATTTACTGCCTGTGAGGTGATATACAAGAGCTGTATAAAAAGCAGAAAACCAGACCACATTTCTGAAGAGCTTGCTAATTAACATTTGTTTGTAGATAGCCAAAGCAGAACTGCGCCCAAGTAGTTTTCTACCACAGAATTTTAGAAGATTCATTTGGTGACCATAATGTCTGGAATTTACTATCGCAGTTCTTAAGGATCTGTGAGCCATCAGTACACTTAATGGCTGGGGAAGAGTATTACTAGCCCTTTTAAAATATTTTATTTTTAAGAAACTGCAGTTTTAGTATATCAAATGCAAAAAATACATGTTCTGACTATTTAAGGCCTTTGAACCTTAACCCCCTAACTTTCATCAGATTGTGCACATTATCAGATATCGCAATTTTCAGTTTATCATACTGAGTTTATAAAAAGATTGCTCAAACAACCTTTTGTTAATAGCCCAAAAAATAAAAAATATATACATAAAACAATCCCTGTTGGCCCTTTGGCTTTTGGAAGGTTTGTAATACAATAGGTGTTTATACAGGTAGTAAGCCTATGCTGAGAGGCTGCCCGGAGCTATGTTATATACACTTGAAACCCACATATGACTCGATGATTAAGAGCCATTACCAAAGCCAAAATTATACATAGGTGGACCTCCCAAGGACAACATCTTATATTATTTATTTCATCAATGTATTATTTTATTTTTTTATCCAAAGAAAAGTTTATTAAGTTCAACATAAACAGACAGAACCAGGCTTCAACAATACACAGTTACATTGCATCTTTTGCAAATTCTCATTACAAATTGGCTGTAATTCCATCATAAATGAGGCCCATCATGGTCTACATCGATGTATTATTCCTGAAGTCTCTAGATAAGAAAATTGCCCCTCAAAAAATGTAATTTATATGGCTACACCAAGGCTACGCTAATTGTTTTGTGTATAGGCCAATGGTATTACTTAACCAGAATATATTTGACTGGTTAGAGATAAATATTTGGATGTCTGTCACCCAGATCAGTCCCATATTCTGCCAGTAATGAATGGAACAGACTGCATTCTGGAGCACTGACCCAGATAAGTATGCAGACCACATGTTCTGACATAACTTGCTTTATGCTAGCTTTGGGTCAGTGACTCCAAAGCATTGAAGCCAGACTACTTGCATTTTGGAAGAAGGCCAGCAATAGGGCCTTCCATTTTTTTTTTTTAACAAAATATGACGAAATGGAGTTTTGAGATAGTGACACATCGCATTTTAATTAGATGTCACTGGATGTGCATTATATATAAAGCTTTTTACAGACCTATTTAAGTTCGCATTCCTGTATACATGTCTTTAAGGACACAAATGAAGCAGAAGTTACAAATGTATGAGACAATAGTTCTACCGCTTTCTACAACTTTACATTAGCAAGATGGAATCACTTGTTATGTATACTTTGATTGGTCAAGCAAGAACACTATTTCTTCAGACATTAATAAAACATATTTTCTTGTATAATAACTAAATGCACTGAATGCTTGTACATTTTAAATAAATTTATTGAAGTATTTTGTTTATATCATTTGAGCATTTTAATTACATTTTTTCTGCCCATATTTTGATTTGTAAGTAACATATTAAGCTGGCCACAATCTAATTGTAAAATGTTATTTTGGCTGCATGTATGATAAACTGGTTAGAAAGATCTTTAATAAAAAAAATAAAAAAAAAGGTGGAACGGCCGGGAGGGAAAAAAAAGTGCTTTAAAGGTGTGTGGCTAGGCTTACAATCTACTTAATCCAATGAAAAATGTTTCAGCTCACACAACTTCATCTACTTCTTATGATTGGTTCTATTCTACACACGCATTCAAATAATTTTACACATAAATATAATATAATCTAGATAAGATATAGTAATCTAACATGTGGCCAGCTTTACCTTTATTATAGGTAGACCAGAAAAATATTTGACCAGACTATGACGGATGTGGTAACTTTATGGGCCCTTTCACACGAGCCATCCGATCTGGTCCACCTGTCAGTTTTCAGGTGGACCTGACAAATCTTTCAGTCCATGCATTCCTATGGACTGGTGGGTGTAAAGAAGGGGTAGGCGACCTCGGCTCTCCAGCTGTGGTGAAACTACAACTCCCATGAGACATTGCAAGACCCTGACAATCACAGGCATGACTCCTAGAGGCAGACGCATGATGGGATTTGTAGTTTCACTACAGCTGGAGTGCCGAGGTTGCCCACCCCTGGTGTAAAGGGAAGTAAAAAAATGGAGGAAGAATCAGTTTGGGTGGATCGGATCTGTTTACACCCAGCTGCCCATAGGGACAGACCCTGCTCTGCTCTATCTGCTCTGCATAAACTGTGCTGAGATCAACAGGTCGGGACATACATCCTTGCACACTGCATGGTTGGAAGTTCATCTATCTGTATATAAAGTCTTAAAGATGCTCATGTATTGTCATTCATTCCTGCAGATGAGACTATTTTAGGTATAATCTGTCACAGTGAGCTGAACTGTACCTAAATGAGAGCAAACAACACAACTGAGATGGTTGATTCAGCCTGTTGAGTTTTCTCCTGCGATCACTGCCAGCGGCTATAGCCGCAGAAAACCTCCCGCTGTCAGAATAGAATAGCGCAGCAGAAAGTATTCCCCCCATCAACGCTGACTGTGTTGATGGAGGAAGCGATCAATTTTCTTGGGATGAAGGAAGGAAATTGCATAGTCTATGGCCAGCCTTAGAGTAGCAGATTTAGATTAATTTGACTATCAAATTAAAGCTGACCTCCCACTAATACTTTATAAGAAGATACAGCAAGCAGTTTTTCTCCTTATGAGATAAAGGTTTTATATAAATGCATAAAAGATAAAAGCTAAAGATGTGAGTTGCAAAATTGGGGTTAAACCATAGCAGTGGGAAGATTAAAGGGCAATTCCAGCCAAACAGCTTAATACACATTTAAATCGTATACAGTATATGGAATCAATTTTAGCTTGAAAAAGATCTGCAATGCACATGTTTTTGTGATTCTAGCCCTACCCTTGGGCTGCATAAAATAGGAAAGGTAAGCCTACAATTCTGCACACTGTGAGACTATTCTTCTCCCTATCTGCACCTACTAGGGAATGTCACCATACTGTTGATTCCTACACTTTTTTTCAGTATGCCTAGTTAAGGATCTCCTCATCTTGCCCATCCAGTAATAGAACAGGTATTTTATTTGTTAGATTTCTGATCTCAGATTTATGGTGTACCAATACCCACATTGAGGTGCATAAACTGCCAGCAGCAAATAACAGTAGGCACCTACAGGTACTCGTACAAGCCTTTCCATGGCTGACAGATTTCCCCAAAATCCCTAAAACACAGATTTCTTCATATGCAAAACAGCTTTAATGTATGATGTAAAGCTCAGGCCTCCTTGCCAATACAGGGCCACCTATCTAAGTTATGGACTGGAAATGAGACACAGGACCTAGGAGGGGGCAGTCACAAGCATACAGAAATTTAAATTTGTATTTGCTTAATAGAGTTTCAAGGATTCACGGGGCATTCTAAAACCCCTAAGGCACTCTAGAACCCATCAAAAGGCATTCATATTGACTCTTAGCTGCCTGCATCTATTTCCTGCTGGCAGTTTTTTTTTACCTAAATTATATGTAAAGGTTCACTTTAAATTGGCAAGTGGAAACTCAATGAAGGTAGATTTATTCTAATTAACTAGATTAAAAATGGTGAAGGTGGTCACATAGTTGCCTGGAGTTGTTTTCAACATTTCCTTGTAGTGCCATAGAAACAGATGCAAACAATTCATGTAATACATTTGTGTAAATACCTGTAACCAATATGGGGGGAACAGACAATGTCACGTTGTTACAGTCTGTCAAACCTTTCATAGTTTGATGTTTGGTGTTTCATAAAAAAGAATACCTACAGCAAGCACGGACTGATTCTGTCAGAGTCAGGAAAACAGATCATTCACAAAACATGTCACATCTTGGTAGCTGGTTTAAAACAATCTTAGAGAATGATTACACAGATTGTGAGACTAGAAATGTAAAAAAGGTCAACCACAACATGCAGTTTTTCTTCTACTTATTTTTGTGAGGGTCAATCCAGACTCAACAGCAACTACTACAAGGATCTTCAATTTTATCAGCCACTTTTCAGTGAACTTCATATAATGATCTATACCCCTAGGTACTATGTGTCAGATTATGAATTGTGAACAATTTTTCAGCTTCCGAATATGGGCTGGGCAAGCAGAAAACAATTAGGCCAGATCAGTACTAAACAAGCAACTGTAGTATCAAAGGGGTCAGGCGAAGCATAACCAGGTACAAGCCAGTCATCAACACTAGTTAAGTAAGTATGGTATGATACAAAGCAGAGTTAGAAAGTAAGCCACAATAAACAAACAGAAACCTAAAAAAGGGTAATAATCTGAATGATATTAACAGGACAGAACCTTTGTATACAACTACTGCATCACACTCAGACGCCAATGCCTGGCCAAGGTTGTAATAGCTGAAACACCCTACTGAAAGATTCACACAACCATGAGATTGGTATAATAATGTCCACAGTTGGATAGTAAACCTCCCACCCAATCACAGTTAGATCCCGACAGGGGTGCTTGGGCGTGGCGGCCAAATACCTGATCTCACCGAACAACGAGAATGGTAAATGAGTACACAGTCCTTCCCAAGAATGTAATGCACCATTTCAACTGAATGACTTCTCGATGTTATATTTGTTACAACCGAGTTCTGTACCCTACGGTTTGAGTTTACTTCTACTGCATTTTATCTGCACTCTAAGATTCATTATACATCCCAATTGTCTTTGACTCCCTTTTTCATTTCCTCCAAGTATGTAATGATATTCAATCCAATGTTTTACTGTTTGTACCATGTAAAATCATTAATAAAAACTTTGAATAAAAAAAAAAAAAAGAAGAGTAACTTCTACATTAGTAAACATGGTCAGCACAGCAGAAGTTAAAGACCTCAAATCTTTACTAAGGCTGAGCCAAACACCCCCCCCCCCCCATTCTGTTCGCACCAGAACATCCAAACAGGCAAAAAATTCAGAAGGACACATGAACAATGTTAAAATCTTTGGGACACGAACATGAAAAATCAAAAGTGCTAATTTTAAAGGCTTATATGCAAGTTATTGTCATGAAAAGTGTTTGGGGACCCGGGTCCTGCACCAAGGGACATGTATCAATGCAAAAAAAGTTTCAAAAACGTGAGTTTTTCTCAGGCACAGTGATTTTAATAATGCTTAAAGTGAAACAATAAAAATGAAATATTCCTTTAAATATTGTGCCTGGGGGGTGTCTATAGTATGCCTGTAAAGTGGCACAGTTTTCCCGTGTTTAGAACAGTACCACAGCAAAACTACTTTTCTAAAGGAAAAATTGTCATTTAAAACTGATTGCGGCTGTTATAAATTGTCGGCTCTCGGCAACATAGATAAAACTCATTGAAAAAAACGTCATTTGGGACGAACCAAAATTATAAAAAAAAATTGCCCTTCAGGTCTGATATGGAAATTAAGGGGAACCCTGTGCCAAATTTAAAAAATAAAAATGGCGTTGAGGCCCGACCCAAAATTAATACCAGACCCTTTTCTGAGCATGCAACCTGGCAGGCCGCAGGAAAATAGGGGTGGGGGCGAGAGAGCACCCCCCCTCCTGAACCGTACCAGGCCACATGCCCTCAACATGGGGAGGGTGCTTTGGAGTCTGACCAGGCCTCATCCCTACAACCCTTTTTTTTTAATAAGGGACTTGTCCCAAGCTGTCTCTTGTCTTTTTTACCATTGTAGACACTTTTTACATTTGTGGGCTTGGACACCAAAACACATGTGAATAAGAGTGAGAGGAGACAATAACTAGAAAGGTGCCTTAGCAGTAGGCAAAGGATACACAGAGAGATGAGCAGCAAAAGACCGAGCAGCAATTTACCATCATCCAACAGAAATTCTAGACCTAGAAGTACAGAGAAATCTTTCAATATAGTTTTCGAGATCAGGAAGGCCAAACAGTTTGCCTTGTTGAAAAAGTCCCCTTACTTTCTTTTAGATTGAAAACATTATAACTGGACAGGAAGTGTGGTGAAATTATCCCAATGGACCAGAGACAGCAATAAAACCCAACAGGATAGCAGGTTATTTTCTGTTGAGATGTGTTAGGCACAGTATTTGTGAGACTTATTGGCATCAACAAAATGTATACCCAAAACACCAGGTTATCACACCACAAAAGTCATTAAAGCGTTTGTTAACTCAAAAAAAGAAATTTTCATATCCTGGTCCCTTAAAGCAGATTAAACAGCACAGTGCTTGTGCTGTGTAATCTGCCCCCTCTAAACTGTAAAAAAAACCTCCCCCCGAACCAGCCACTTCCTGTATGCCTTCTCTATACTGACCATGAAAATCATGGCTGCTGAGCCCTGACCACTGTGGTCAGAGTACGTCCCTCCGTCATACGTTGCCTGCTCTTAGCTCTCCTCTCTCCCCCCTCACCCCTCCTTCCTGCCTCTCAGCTCCCTCTCTCTGTCTGTCTCCGCTAAGCCCCGCCGCTATTATAAAAAAAAAAAAAAAAAATCCAATTGTCACTGCCACCCCTCTATAAGAGGCTGGCATTCCACACCGTGTAAAGCATTTTTAAAAAACGAGCAATGTAAATAACAATTTTCAGCTGTCTTCAGGCCAGTCACGTGACTCATGGCCGCTTTATAGCTATGCTCAGCTAATCTAATGCTCAGCTTATTACACTGACATTTTCTGATGCATAAAGATAGGTCCAAAATGCACAAAAAGTATGAACAGCAAGAAAAGATCACCCGGGAAAGTTCACAGACATAATAACCTCTCACCAACAGTAAATTCCTTACTTTGGGTGGGTTCCTTAAAGTTGCAAGGAGTCCAAAGCTGTGGTTTCAGATTCTGGCAGATGCTGATAAGTTGTAACATACATCAGCTTCTTTTATCTCTCTAAGACTTCAGTGGCATGATTTATTGTTGCCTCAAGCTCTTCCTTTTCAGCCAAGGAGTCTCACTTCTCCATATGCAATTTCCATAACAAAAAACAAATCAACAATTTTACAATTAGGCCCCTTTCACACTGGGGCAGGGAGCCGCGGTGACGGTAAAGCAGCGCTATATTTAGCGCTGCTTTACCGTCGTTTTAACCGCGGTTTTCGGCCGCTCGCGGTGCGGTTTTACCCCCGCGAGCGGCCAAAAAAGGGTTAAACACCGCCGCAGAGCGCCGCAGAGCGCCGCGTAGCGGCGGTATTGCCGCGGTTTTACCGCGGTGTCCCATTCTAATCAATGGGAAGGAGCGGTATAGGAGCGGTGAACACACCGCTCCTATACCGCTCCTAAGATGCTGCTAGCAGGACTTTTTTTGTCATCCTGCTAGCGCACCGCTCCAGTGTGAAAGCCCGCCGGCTTTCACACTGGAGTTAAAGGGGCAGGATTTTTTCATGCGGTGAACAGGCGCTATTTTTAGCGCTGCACCGCATGAAAAACGCCCCGGTGTGAAAGGGGCCTTAGAGTGAAAATGCATATTAGCTGTGACAGGTAGATAAATATTGGTATTAGACCTTTAAAACCTAGATGTGGCCTAGATAATTGTGAACTATCTTCTGCATCGCTTGACGCCATTGTGACATCCAGAACGGTACAAAAAGGAAAAGTTCTTGTATTTGGTAAATGTCGTTCTGTCTCACAATGGCAGTACCTTAAATCAGGGAAAAGCGCTTCAGTATATCGACATCTTTAGCAGATCATTATTATGTTGTAGCTATGTTAAGCTTTACAAGGAGTATTAGGATAATAAATCTGATGTCTTTCATGACCTTTTATCCCTCAGCCTTATTTGGTAAAAATCTATTCGAACATCTGTAGTTAAATAGCGGCTATTTTTAGGATTCCCTATCTAGCAGTTCTAAAAAGAAATAACCAATTTCTGGGGATCTGCCAAGATTTAACTGGATCAGATCGCTCCCTTCATAATATAGACTATGTTTTATTATTTCACACGCTCTGTTAAAATAACCATGTTGCCAGTTTATTTATTCATCGGTGTAAATGGTTTTAAACCTACTCTTCTGTGTTATATATCCATGTCTCAAGTAGCATTAAAAGCTAGGCTGGCATGACACAGAGTGAGACCTCTCTATGTTATATACCATTAAATAGTATACATTTACTTGCAGGCTAAAAGCTATATGCTGTCTAGGTTAAACATTGTGACCATCCCAGAAAAAGAATGGAATATTGGAATATGTTCCCATGGAAATATTTTTCTCTGTTTACGGGAATGCTTACCATCAGTTGCCATGATTTCTTACATTTTCCATGCCTTTCATTTGTGAGGATTTAAAATAATGTAAGTATTCCTGTGAATGTTCCCTAACCCCTTTCTAGCTGGAGACTTAAACAGACCAGAAACAGAGTTATATTTACCCAATTAAACTATAATCAGTAAGAATGCGTTATTGCATACTTAAAATTGTCTTGTATTAGAAGAGTACCATGAAACACTCAAAGCAATTCTTGTATAACACAAAATAGACTTTAATCAGGTTTGTCAAGCATCAGAAATAGTGCAATTCCGAAATACAGAGCTCTTAAAGTGTATGTATAACTTTTTTTTCAGTTTTAAAAAGTAAGGGGAAAGAAGGTGTTGGCAAATCCAACATTTTTGAGTTGTCACAGGAATAGTAGGGCAGGGGAAATCCCTCCCCTAGGACTCAAGACAGCAAAAAAAAAAAAAAAAAAAAACGGAAAGGGGTCGTAACCATTCACAACTCTATCGAACAAAACTACAAAATAAAGTTTAGACTTTTTACATTTAAATAAATAGTGAGCCAAATAGTTAGAGAAGCATTTGCTGAGTGTTTCAAGGAATAGTAATCTCAGCATAGGTAAGCAGCATTCACATAATGACCCTTGGTCCTGTCTATGACTTTTTCTGATCATGTAGAAGAATAATAACATTTCCTCTGAAAACACTGTTTTTCAAGTCTGTAAAAAGCCAAAACTGTAATTGCAGATGGCAAAATTTCACAAGAAAAAAATAAAACACACATACACACTAACACCAAAAACAAATATCCTAAAGTATAAATTAAAGTGGTTGTTAACCCACTATATGATGATCATTCCATCCTCTCTGTTATATAACGCCATGTGCCCCTGTGCCTGTGCTGTTTAAAAAAAATGCCCATTATACCATATATCAGACTGGCTCCCGGCGCTCACGTGACTCCTCGGCTCTCCCCTCTGTCTGGCTGATATCTATAGCAGGCGGGGCTGAGCACTGCTACTGATGTCAGTCGGGGAGGAGAAAGGAGAGAGATCCAGGAGTCACGTGAGAGCCGGGGACGCTCTGATATACGTTATTAGGGATGGGCCTGGTGTTCGAATCGAACCCATGTTCGAATCGAACATCGGCCATTCGTTCGCTCGTCGAGCCCAGAAATATGTGGGCCGTTCGCATCAAATTCGTGTGATGCGAACGGTCCGCAATGCACTGCGCCAGTCGCAGTGCATTGCTGGCTGATGATTGGCCAAGCATGCACTGTGATCCCGCATGCTTGGCCAATCATAGAGCCAGCGGCGAGGAGAGCAATAATTGGCCACAGGCAGGATGCCTGTGGCCAATTATAGCTCAGGAGGTTTAGTACACTCCCCACACTATATAAGGCCGCGGCGCCGCCAGTCTCATGTAGTGTGTTCCGGGGTTAGCAACATTGAGAGACTGTACTGTTCTATACAGTGTCTGCTTGTGGATTCTGGGGATTAGTGTAGGAAAAGAGAAAAAATAGGCAGGTTAGTTTAGTCTTCTTAGTGCTGTTCTCAAATCTCAATCTCTACCAATCCAGCCACCTGCAGGAGTAGTTAGTGTGTGTGCGTGCTGTGTTAGTATAGCACTGCAGTAGCACATTAAACCACCTTTACCCTTCTGGTCTGTTGTGTCATCTAAGGCAGCCATCTGCGGCTAATGAATTGACGGCTCCCGTAACACAGAGAACAGTCATTCATTGAAAGTCATTGATAAAAAAAAAGTCATTGATAAAAAATAAAAAAAAGCGTGGGGTTTCCCCCAAATTCAATTACCAGGCCCTTCAGGTCTGCTATGGATATTAAGGGGAACCCCGCTTCAAATTTAAAAAGAAAATGATGTAGGGGTCCCCCTGAATATCCATCCCAGACCCTTCAGGTCTGGGATGGATTTGAAGGGGAACCCCGGCCAAAAAAAAAAAAAATGGCGTGGGGTCCCCTCAAAATCCATACCAGACCCTTATCCGAGCACGCAACCTGGCAGGCCCGCAGAAAAAGAGGGGGGGACGAGAGCGGCCCCCCTCCCTCCTGAACTGTACCAGGCCACATGCCCTCAACATTGGGAGGGTGCTTTGGGGGTCTGTGACCCCTCAAAGCACCATGTCCCCATGTTGATGGGGACAAGGGCCTCGTCCCCACAACCCTGGCCATTGGTTTTGGGGGTCTGCAGGCAGGGGCTTATCAGAATCTGGAAGCCCCCTTTAACAAGGGGACCCCCAGATCCCGGCCCCCCTGTGTGAAATGGTAAGGGGGTACAAAAGTACCCCTACCATTTCACCAAAAAAGTGACAAAAATGTTAAAAATGACAGGAGACGGTCTTTGACAATTCCTTTATTAAAATCTTCTTTCTTCTGGTCTTCCTTCTTCCTTTCTTCATCCTTCAGTTTCTTCATCTTCTTCTTCTTCCATCTTCTACCATCTTCTTCCATCTTCTTCTTCAATCTTCTTCTTCCTCCGATCCGCTTCTTCTTGCTCTGGTCTTCTCGTCCGGCATCTTCTTCCACGGCGTCGGTGTCTCTTCTTGGGCCGCTCCGCGCAATAGGAGGCTCCCGCTGTGTGAGGCTTCGTTGCATCTGACAGGTCTTTTATAACGGAGGGCGGGGCCACCTGGTGACCCGCCCCCCTCTGACGCACGGGGACATCATGGGGACTTCCCTATGGCTTTCCCCATGACGTCAGAGGGGGGTGGGGTCACCAGGTGGCCCCGCCCTCTGTTATAAAAGACCTGTCAGATGCAGCAAAGCCTCACACAGCTGTGGCACGTAAACTGACCACCGTGTCAGGGCTCAGCAGCCATGATTTACCATGGTCAGAGTACAGGGGGGAGAGTATAGCCAGGCAGGATCAGCCAGGAGTTTTAAGTGATACAGGGGGCCATGTTACACAGCACAAACACTTTGCAGTGTAACATGCTTTAAGGAAACAGTATCCTTTCTTTTTTTTTAGGGTAACAAACACTTTAATTCAAGACCCGCCCATTAATTTAAAAAATGTAAACGTTTTCTAGTTATTAAATTGAGTTCCTAGCCTCCCCCTGCCACTTTCCTCTGCCCCTTTCCTCTGCCACCTATTTTCTCAATTGGCCAGTAAGGCTGCCCAATACAGTACTAGGCCACCAGTGATGTTTTGGAGATTAAAAAGGGAAGGAAAAGGATCACAACACAACTTAGAAAGCTTATGAGACCACACAGGTGTTCTGACGACCTTGGGAGTCTACAATAAGAAAGGACATGAAGTTGGTCCCTTAGTAGTGCCTGCTGTGTGTTGAATATTACCATAAACTTTATACCAAAAGTTGTTGTTATGTAAAACTATTAATGGAAGCCTGTTGCCTGTTGCTAACTCACAAGAAGAAAAATAAAAATACAATAAAAATGGAGGTACATAAAGTATAACTAAATACAAAACTTTTTTTAGTTTTGGACAGAATGGGGATGGATTAGAACACCTCTTGGGATTGTATTGCTGCCTGTGCCCTCATTAGGAGATTCAACCTCTCTATTTGTCCTGTTCACCATTATTATTGAAAATGTTAAGCCCAAATTTTGGGCTGTCTTCCAATGAGAACACTAGTTCCGGTGACACGGAGGGCCCATTTTTAAACTATGTACAGGCATACCCCACTTTTAAGTACACAATTGGGTTTATTTACTAAAGCTGGAAAGTGCAAAATCAGGCTCACTTCTGCATAGAAACCAATGAGCTTCTAACCCCAGCTTGTTCAATTAAGCTTTGGTAATAAAACCTGGAAGCTCATTGGTTTCTATGCAGAAGGGAGCCTGATTTTGCACTTTCCAGCTTTAGTAAATAAACCCCATTGTGTACTTAAAAGTGGGGTATGCCTGTAACTGCTCAACAGCAGCTTGAAGTGAAAAAATACAAATACCATACACTCCAGCTCCGTGAATCTGAGAAACATCATACATTCAAACTTACTGATGCCATCAGTTATGTTAGTAGACAAGCTTGTAACGAAGAAAATAATTCTAATTTGTCAGTTCCATTTGTTACTTAATCCTATGTGTTGTTTCTTGAGTCAGAGAAAGTGTTTGAAGTCGTATCTTGTGTCTCACCTCACCCCTACTTCTTATCCTTTAGTAAAAACTGTCCTCTTTATAACCTATGATCTTATACCACATTCAGTAATCCTCTAACTGCTCAATACCCTGCTTAATTCAAATAAATCTTATATGCTTAGAGCAAATGTGGGGAAAATGCACAATGGCATCTATTCTGTTTAAACAATCCAATACTAACAAGAGCATAGTAATGTACAGGTAAAGCAAAGTTTTACTTTGGAGAAAAAGTTTTGTGGATCACAGCACCTTATTTTGTTCTGATGTTTTACGAGCCCTGGGGATGTGTCTGAGCTCAACGGGGCTGTCATCGATGCCAAAACCAAGCAGAACAAACATTGGAAGTGGGCCAGCAACAATCATGCTCGCAGCCACCTCCTTTCCCTCCTTTCCTAGCTGTTCCTTTACACAATGCTGTATCTTCCTCCCTCAGATCCCTTAAATCATACCTCCCTCAAATCTCATTCAGAGCTCCTGGCAACTGAAGGACAGCATGTCTGGTGGCAAATACATAGATGAAGAGGTAGGAGTGCTCAGAGTGGTCTCTTTCTTCTAGCTAAAGCAGTAGGCTCATATAGTAATATACTTTGTAAAACTTTAAGGGTATGTATTTAATACATGTGTACCTGCCACATGTTAAAAAGTACAGTGGGTCACATGATGAGATGATTTACAGACTGTCAAAATAGAAACGAGAGATAGAGGAATTCTAAGTGGCACTACCCTGTGCAAACCATTTTGAGCTAATAGCCTTGACATGGGGATGTTAACTCCTTAAAAAATATGTTTATGTAATAAAATGTTTGCTTGGGGGAGTAGAGAATGGAATGTAACTTGGCTTTCCTACCAAAGGATTTATTCTTCATGAGCTCTGTTTGGCACTCCTGTGCTTGCTGATGTGTAGTCGAAAAGGGAGTTTAGGAAATGGCATTTGTTTTGCACAGGTGTGTTCATACCCACATGGTGAGGTCACTTCTGTTTAGTAAAATGCACATCTAGCCTAACCTCAGGGCTCTGAATAGGAGAATTGTAAGCGGAGCTTCCACAGAATGTCAAAATTACAGAGCTGTGCTGGAAAAGCTGTTCTACACTGCAAACCTTCAAAGTGCATTTTTGAAGAATCCTGTGTTGCCTCTCCCTTTTCCACAAGGAGAAAATTTGACTAATGCGAGTTGTTTCACAGTATGCAGACACAAATTGAAATAATACTGCTGAGCTGCAATAAAATTATAAGCAGGCTTCTTTATACAATTACTAATTCCTTTACTAGCTTTTAATAATGTAGATGTGCTAAATTACAGTATTACGATAATTAGGCTGCACACTTAGTATTCCTTGTGAATGCTCATAGCATGGTTGGCCATAAATGGCTAGTTGAGGGGATAACTAACAAGGAAAAAAATGCTTGGTGCAAGCAAAGTCTGAGGTTTTGCAGGATGTTCGAACATTGTTTGCTTATTCCCCAAAAGAAAAGAGTATGATCCTTTAATTGTGCATACATTAGAGACAAATCTCTATCAAGTTCTGATGCAAAGTAGAGGTTTTAAAATCAGGAAGGTCTAATACATATTTTTGAAGCAAATAAAAGGTATCGTTAGTTGTACCTTGTAACAGATGCCAGATCGGTCCATTGTTATTTAAGACGATAGGGTTGATTTACTAAAACTGGAGAGTGCAAAATCAGGTGCAGCTCTGCATACAAACCAATCAGCTTCCAGGTTCTTTTGTCAAAGCTTAATTGAACAAGCTGAAGTTAGAAACTGATTGGCTATCATGCACATCTGCACCAGATTTTGCACTCTCCAGTTTTAGTATATCAACCCCCATGAATGCAAAGTTTGAATTGGCATTTGATTATATTTATATTAGGCATCTTAAGCGGGATGACAAAAGAAATCATTCCAAAGACTCATTTAATTAATAAGATATTTTGAACAGTAAAGGCCAGATACCAATCATAATTATGCCCATTTATGAGTTTAAAACAGTCAGTTCAGAAAGAGGAGATTCCATATTGGTTGCTCTGGGTTGCTAAACTTTAACATTAGTTTTTGCCTTATTAAAGTCTAGCATGTAACCATAGACAACCTTAGGACTGATCATGTGTGACGTTTTTTTGTCAGGCATAGGTATCACTCATCAATAGGTGCTGAACATATACCTAGAGCTTTACTGGTAACACACGGCTTGGCCTAACTTATAGTAGGATGGAAACCAGTGATTTTTTTATGGGTGTGTATACGTTATTTTGATTGGTTAACTTCTTAATTGGCAGTTCTCATGCTTTGTCTCATAAAATTCCAGATGCTAGTATGCTTTGTGGTCTTCATGCAGGGTTGGTTCCAGAATTGTAAATAGTATATCATATTTCTCAACACCACAGTACAATGAATGAATTATTATAATGCTGTTTTGTGATCCCGAGCTAGCTATGTTAGTGTGGCAGAATTCTCAAGATAGTTATTGCATTTTTAATATAAAAAGGTTGATTTATCTTTTATGTCGCATCACACAGAATTCAAGTTAAACACTGCCCGCATTTCCATTCACAGAGGGCATTTACCCTTGAATCATATAGAGTTAGAATGATGCTCATCAGTATAAATGTATATGGGCTAAAAAGGCAGAGAAACAATTCCATAGATTCTAATAGATACCCATAATAATATCTTATTGATGTCGTGTTGGTTTTGAAATTCAAACATGCCATTTAACACATGAGAAAGTGGGGGGGCATCTCAAAAACATGTCAAATATATTTATATAACTCATATAAAACATAGCATAGCAGCAGTCATTTAAACTAAACTCTAGATAATTGGTTGCCCAATAATTACATGTATGGATACTGTTATACCCAATAAAGAATTTGAGAAGCCAGTTTTATCAACACCACGGCCAGACAGCACAGCCAGATCCTCAGCCCGCACTGCAACAATAGCAGCATAGCTGGGTTAAGGATGCAGGTCAAAACACACCCAGCAGAGCCCAACTGACTCTTAGGAGATAGGAGTTGATCTTCTAAAGAAAAATCGGTTCACTTTGTAAGGCAATTTCCCCTTTGCTTAGTAAATTAGGTGAAACTTTGCTTTGCAAAATATAATCCAATCACATGCAAAGAAAATTTGATAAAACACAGTATTTTTGCTTGCATACGTTTGGATGATGGATATCAGCAGAGCTTCTCATTAACTATGCTAAGAGAAAATCCCTTTACTAAGAAAATAGCCTGTTTGTCTTTAGTAAATCAAACCCTAATGTTGGTCTTCCCTTTCCTACTCTCAGTGTTGCAATACAGAAAAGGGGACTGATATTAAGAAATATATCAATACTTTAAAGTAGTTACACTGAAAAAGATTCACCTGACATAATTTGCTTTTTATAGTTGCCTGAAGCTCATCTTTGAAGTGACCCTGTTATTACCTAAAAATATCCTCAAACTTACACACCTGGAAAGAAAATTGTGAATACCTTTCCAGCTGAATACAGTAGTGACGTAAAAGTTGGAAGGAGGAACCAGTGAGTGCTGCGGCTGCTCGGGGAGATTGACACTCCCAGAAGTGTCGGTTTTCCAACAGACTTCAGCTAAGGTTTCTTGCAAAAGGAGTGTTCTGGCAGAGTGGACAGCAGGAAAGGTAAGTAGTCACCTTCTTATTTTTCTGGTAAGCCTCTTTGGGGATGTTTTTAGTTAGTGACAAGGTCACTGTAACATAAAATGTAAGTCTCGGGCATACCTCCACTATTCCTGCACTCCAACAGTACCCAGTACAGGGTCAGTATAACAATATCCTTACACTAACATGGAAGTACTTAGAGGTGACTGGAATCTTCTAAAACAGAGGACCCCAACCCCCAGGCAATGGACAGGTACCGCCCATGGCCTGTTAGAACCAGGCTGCACAGCGGGAATTCACATGGGATTGGAGAGCTACCATAGCCGGCTGCGGTAGGGACGATGTGGTGCGAGATTCAGCGCACCACAAATTTGGTCCTTGGTGTGTTGGGGGACTACTGTTCTAAAAACACTTTGTACACAACAGGCTATGGATTGTGTTCCCAGAAGACCTGATTACTGATTACCAATGGACTGGGTGACCCAGTACACATTTTAGAATCTGACTGAAGTGTATGTTTAATTACTAATTTTTTCTTTAATGCAGCATCGTTAACATAAATGTACTATTTGCAGAGGAATAACCAAGTACTTCTCAGGACTGTGTCCTTTACCACAAAGACCAGCCCTGAACCTATTTGAAGTTTACCATCCACTCATATGTACAGGTATACCCCACTTTTAAGTACACAATGGGGTTTATTTATTAAAGCTGGAAAGCGCAAAATCAGGCTCACTTCTGCATAGAAACCAATGAGTTTCTAACGTCGGCTTGTTCAAATAAGCTTTGGTAATAAAACCTGGAAGTTCATTGGTTTCTATGCAGAAGTGAGCCTGATTTTGCACTTTCCAGCTTTAGTAAATAAACCCCATTGTGTACTTAAAAGTGGGGTATGCCTGTACTAAATAAAGTTTACCTTCCTATTGGAATGAGTTTCTTGAACAATATACGCCACCGACATCTTCTGACAATGAAAATAGTTTCATGAGAAATAACAATGTATTCTGTTCAGTTGCTTTGGGACTCAGGTCAGATTTTATTGTTTCTTGTTGTTCTTCCTTTCTCACTTTTCCACTGTGAATAGTTTTCCTGCACATAAGGAAATGTATTACAACCATATTTTGACGGAATTCTTTGTTCATCTCACTGAAGAGTTGGAGTGGTCTAAAGAAAAGATCACAGGTTCTCCTTTAAAGTGGTTTTAAACCCCCCCAAAAAAAAAAAATGTCTTTTATTACAGCTCACCAGTTCTTAGGTGTGGCAGCTACATTCGTTTTATTTATTTTGGGCTTTTTATTCCCTTATTTTCACCTGTTGAACCTGCCAGTAAGTCTCTTATTTTTTGGCTAAACTGTTCAGCAAAAGTGGCAGTTAGAAGGTTGAGGCAAACCTTTTAACACTGACATGGGTGCTTACAATGATCATTGATGTAAAATCTTTTTCACAAAGGAAAAAAAACTATTGCTATAACTATTTAACGTTGAACTCATTACAGAACATTAAATATATTCCTAAATAGCCACAAAGGATATAAATCCACTTTGTGTGCCCAAAATATATATTATCAAGTAAAAGTAGCAGTGACCTCAGCACTGCCCTGTACAAAGAGAGGAGCTACCCTCTCCCCAGACTACCAATGCTGCTGTCTATGGGGGTCTTCATTTCTCCTTCAGTGGACTGGAGATACCTTAACACAGGATGTGTGTTACTGGCTGCCTGGATAACCTGGTTGGATAAAGGGATTTAAAAAAAAAATTGTCAACCCCTAACGCCTTGTACACGCGGTCGGAAATTCCGACGGAAAAAGTCCGATCGGATTATGTTGTCCTAAAATCCGATCGTGTGTGGGCTCTATCAGACTTTTTCCAACGTTTGAGAAAGTTTGAGAGCTGGATCTAAAATTTTCCAACAACAAAATCCGATCAGACTTTTTCCGATCGTGTTTCGAGAATTCCGACGCACAAAGTGCCACGCATGCTCAGAAAAAATTTGGAGACGAAAGCTATTGGCTACTGGCCTCTACGTAGCCCCGTCTTACATTTTGTACGTCACCTCATTCCGAACGATCAAATTTCGGCCAAAATCCGTCAGAAAAAATCAGACGGATTTTGTGGTCGGAATGTCCGACCGTGTGTACAAGGCATAAGGCTGTCTTTGTTGAGAAGTCAAGTGATCTGTTTAATTGCAGAGGAGTGGGAGGCTACTGATGCAGCTGCTCAATTCCGCCAAAGCCTGAAAGCCTCCACCAGGAGCCAACCAGGTTCCCAACAAAGTCAATTTGCTCCAGTTCCCAGCAGACAACAGATTAACTTGTATGATGTTAGTAGTCTTTTACCAGTACCAGGGTACCCTCTTTAGGGTCATGCTCTGATTCAGCAAAAGTCCAGTTCAAGTCAGACTGTGCTAGAAGTTGCTAATGATCTCTCACTTTCAATCCTACTGAGATAGTGTCTCTTTTACTTCCTTACAAGTGGTGGAAGTACTCTCTAGTGCAGTCTGATCCCACTAGGCGTTAAAATCTCCCCCACCTAGGGAGAAAGTTCTCAGTTTATTTCTTCTCTGAATTTTCCCCCGATTGTGGTCAGCTATGGCTGGGATCCATTCATCTATCGGCAGCTTAGTCTCTTTCTCACACACCCACTTGCTTCAAGGACCATCCTCCCTCATTTCCTCTCACCAGGCCACAGTTCCTACTTCTCCTTGCTCTGTTGCACCAGCCAATCACTGTTTTTTAGAATCAACAAAGATGGCTGCCCCCTGCACTGGAGATACTCTTCTGCATTAATTAATTCAGCTTAACCCAGTCCACAATGCAGAAGGCTAATACAGCATCAACAAAGGATGACATTTCATAGCAGATATCAGCTACAGTCCAGGTTATACTGCTTTAATGATGTTTAGATAGATTTTATTTTTCCAGTGTGAAAAGCCATTACAAATTACAGTAGGAATGTGAGAATGTTAGTTATAGCAATAGTGTAGGTCTACCTCACCTAGCTTACAAAATGGCTGTATTGTTTCAAATAAACTGTTGTGACCTTTGGACTGTACTTCCAATATTTCCATAGTATGAAGAGAAGTATTAAACAAAGGTTAGCCTTGTGTCTTATGGAAAACCAACAGCTGTCACTGGAATCTATATGATACATTTCATAAAGTTTGGTGCATAAGACACATAAATAAAGGCAAGTGAAAAGTACATCCAGTCTTCTCTGATACCTATATATGTATGTCATTTGGTTATTGGCAGGGTGTAGGTTTATGAAAACTGAAGTAAGGAAACATACTGTCCTAGACATACGTAATGTAAAATCCGAGCTTTTCCTCACAACTACTTGTCGGGTTCTGGACTTCACTTTCCCAGTGTATGTTAGAGAATTATAGGTATAACCTAACAGCTATGGGCAAAAGAACTTATTTTTACACTGTGCATTGTTGTGAAGAGAGCAATGCTGAAAGCTAACCCAAAACAAGCAAAATTCAGCTTCCACTGGTCTGACGACAGTGTATTACTGAGAAATATATACCGTATTTATTGGCGTATAACACGGACAGGCGTTTAACACGCACATTCATTTTAAGACGGACGTTTCAGGGGAATTCTTTTTTTTAATTTAAATAAGGAACTTTGAAGCAAAATAAGGGTCAGTGCCCATCTGCAGCATCACCATTGCCATCAATGCAGCCTGATCAATGCCCATCTGCTGCCTCACCAGTCCACATCAATGCAGCAGCATTGCCATCAATGCAGCAGCCTCACCATTGCCATCAATGCAGCCTGATCAATGCCCATCTGCATACTAGAGGGGACAAGGAGGGAGGCAGGACAAGCGCCGACAGATTACATACAGTGAGAATCTCCTATCATAGACAAAATAGACAGAAAGTAAAAGAAAAAACATAGCATATACAATTGCTACATAAGTCATATTGTAATTGAATGTTAATAAAAATGACAGTTCCTTTTCAATCTGCACCCACTAGGGTGTGGGGCCCATCCCCCACACTAGGGTGTGGGGGATGGGTCCGAGCCACGCTGTGCGTGCCAATGGACGCACAAAGCCCGGCACAGGATCAAGCCTGCAGGTGGGCCACCATAGGAAGCAGCTTCCTATGGTGGCACACAGAGAAGAGAAGGAGCAGAGACAGCCAGACAGGGATCCTATAATAGGAGGATCGAGCCAGCATTAGTATTACCTTGTATTCATGTGAATCAAAACTAATGCTGCCTGCAAAGTTCGGCAGACATTGATAATTTGCAACTGCCTCCATTCACTTCTATTCAAATGTGCCATAAACGCACTGTAAACACATCTATGGTGTTAACAGGACATTAAGGGTTAGTTGCACAGCAATCATTTTCCCTTTTAGCCTTGTAAAAAATAAAAACAAACATCTCACATGGCATTTGCGGAGCGTTGCTTGATGTTTGTGCATCCAAAATGCTCATTAATATTATAGCAGAGTTAATGCTCTTTAAAGGCTGCTTTAGAATCCAATGCTTGTGTAAAAGAGCCCATAGGGTGTCTTCACTCTGGATGGAGGGGAAATGGAGACATCTTTGGACAGAAGCATTGTCAGTCTGGGGAGATGATAGTGATAGATACACTACCAGATTTAGATGGACTTGACTAACAAATGAAAGTCAAACTCCAGTTAACACTTTTTAATTATCATATTTTTCATTCTATAAGACGCTCCCCCCCACCCCCACCAAAATGGGGGGAAATGTTGGTGCGTCTTATGTAGCGAAGACTGACCAGGCCCCCCCCATCACAATAGCTATAGCGGGAGCCTGGCAATCTCCTGGCTAAGCCTGTCACTCACAGAAGACAGAGCAGCCCCATCGGCCGAATGGAGTACTGACGCTCCTGCTGCTCTGTCTTCTATCTAAATGACAGGCGGATGTGATGACATCCTCGCCAGTTGCCAGGCACAGGTTAAGCTGCATTTTTAAGGGGCACAGGTCAGGCTGCATTTTTAATGGGCACAGGTCAGGCTGCATTTAATGGTGCATTCAATGGGCACAGGTCAGGCTGCATTTAATGGTGCATTCAATAGGCACAGGTCAGGCTGAATTTAATGGTGCATTTAATGGGCACAAGTCAGGCTGCATTTAATGGTGCATTCAATGGGCACAGGTCAGGCTGCATTTAATTGTGCATTTAATTGGCACTGGTCAGGATGCATTTAATAGGCACAGGTTAGGCTGCATGTCATGGGACTGGTAAGGCTGCCTTTAAATGCCACTGGTCAGGCTGCATTTCATGGGACTGGTAAGGTTGTATTTAATTGGCACTGGTCAGGCTGCATTTCAGTATTTTAGTACACCATTTGGTTCAGAATATTTTTTTTCTTGTATTCCTCCTCTAAAACCCAGGTGCGTCTTATGGATCGAAAAATATGGTAGTTACTGCAAAAGTTTTGGATAAAGGTTTTACATACATAAATGAAACTTGACATGTGTAAGCACCCCTCTCAGTGCTAAATAGTTTTTTTCTCAACCCTCTAACTATTGCTTTTGCTGGACAGTTTGGTCTGTTAAAGGAAGTTAAAAAATAAAAGACTTAAGCCTCATACACACGATCAGACTTTCGGCAGACAAAGCGTCAGACTTTTGTCCGAAGGGTGTGTGGCGGGAAGTTGTCTTGCATACAAACGGTACACAACTGTCGGCCAACAAACATGAACGTAGTGATGTACTACATGGAATTTCAGCTCTTGAGCGCCACCCTTTGGGCACCTTCTGCTACTGTCGTGTTTGGTGAACATTGATTCCAAGCATGCGTGTTTATTTTGGACTTTTGTGTGAAGGACTTGCGAACACACGATGCGTAAATCTGACAACAGACCGTTGTCTAGCCTGCCATCCAACATTTGTTGGCGGAAAGTTGGACATTTGTCTGATGGAGCGTACTAACGGTTGGATTTTAGGCAAACGATCTGTCATCACACAATTCCCTGCCGAAAATCCGATCGTGTGTACGAGGCTTTACTGGCCAGATGACCAGTTGAGAATACGGGACCATGGTGCTGTACATGTGATGATCAGCTATAATACCAGCTATTTGATAGTTTGACAGTTCAGTTGAGAGCCCCAGCAACAGTGACAGTTATTCACGGCGTGCCTTGAATGTAACTGATTTGGAAAACACTTAATTTAATGGGTTTCGTTCCACTGTAAATATTCCTAGTTGCCAATTGACATTACTGACATCCCTACTATTTCACTCTGACTTCTAAAATCTGGCCTTGTGATTGGTAACGAGTAACACAATGCATTCCAGTGTGTATATTAATTTATTGCTCCATGCATAATGACCTCATTGTACTTACAGGGGGCCTGCCATCGTTCTGGCACCAGGGACCCCAAAGGAGTTCCTATGCCTCTCTAGCCATGAACTAGGTGTTGGCTTCCTGCAATTCTTTTTCAGTGTCAGGCTGAGTCTTTATCTAGGACTGTGCCAGAGAGGGTGGCTGCCACTGCAGAACAGTATTGTCTGCCAAATACTGCATACTTGTGAAGACATGAAGAGGGGATTTTAAAGCCTGCAAAATAATAGCACTTTTGTAAGAGAAACTAGGACAGAAATATTTGTTTTAATACTAACGAACACAAATCACTTATTAACCAAGCTAAAACTTGTTTCAATATACTGCTGGATATTTATGAAAACAGCTTTACTATGTTGAAAGCTTATTCCTTTGCTTCCCCATATATTATTTTTAGACAGATTTTCAGGTCATTTATCATTCGTCTTCGATCCGGTCAGTCGTTATAACGTTTTAAGTGTAGATATTCTGCCTGGGAACATGTGTGTCTTTCTGATTCTAGGTTCAGCTGCATTCTAATGCATCAACTTCCCTGCCCTTGGTTAAAGGCTAATTCCACCTTTCAGATCATTTCAGATCATTTCACGGTACACACATATACATAGCTCCCAACTGTCCCTGATTTCGAGGGACTGCCCCTGATTTGGAGTAATGTCCCTCTGTCCCTCATTTCCCCTCATTGTCCCTCATTTTGGTCTGATCTATATAGATGTATATAAAATGCACTTTTTATCTATCAAAAAGTGTTTCTCAGTGCTAGACCTTTCATCTGATTTCTAAATTGCTCCATTTGTAAATTCCAAAAGCCAATATAAAGGAATAGCAGTGGTAAAAAAAAGCACTTGTGGGTTTAACCAATCTTGTTTTTTTGTACAATTTTCCTTTAAGGGGGCGTGACAAGGGGTGTGTCCTATTCCTGCATACTTTTGCTGATAGGTGTCCCTCATTCCCATCTCAAAAAGTTGGGAGGTATGACATATATAAGGTGTAACATGAAACATGGTAACATTCCTCAACCCCCAAACCTCAAACTGCCTCCCCCCACCTTACCTGAATAGTGTTGTTCTTCTCCTTCCAGCATTCTATTTTTCATTAGATTTGGCACGTCTGTGCGTGACTTTACCCGCACAGCTGTGTCATCCATTTACATGAATCTGTGCATGAAAGACTACAAGTCCCATCGGCCACAGCCGCAAAGGGACTGATAGCTCTCAAAAGGGACTTCATTGTACTTCTGGTCTATTGATTAATTCCCCCAGCTCCATATCTGAAGTACAAAATAATGGACCCTAACAAACTAAATATAAGGACTATAACAGTACCCGATTTTGTAAATAGTATCAAAAAGTATTTATTTATGATAAAAATTGCACATTTATACATATCGAAAAACATACATAACTAAAGGTCCATACATCAGTACAGACCTGGCGCTAGGGGAATAGCCTGCAAGAGCCTGTGGATTGTACCTGAGATCCACTGATTGTGGTTGCAATGCTCTGCTGGCTTCAATGCAAAAAAACGAAATCAAACGCACGTTTTTCTTTTTATTTTACAAAAAGTGGAATGTGCCTTTAAACCTTGTCTCAGGAGCTTATGTTTTTTGTTCTAAGGCACTGCATTTACCTTTAGAAGTTTACATGATATGATTGCTTTAGTCAAAGTGAACATCTCAGGCATTTTAAATCTTTGAGGCAAAGGCCTGTCTAAAGGGCAGACACATCAAGTTGCCTGCTATTGCTTTATTTACCAGAGACATGACTCATCTGATGTCTGGGATTAAACCCTTGACCAATGAGAGTGTGCTTATTGACCACTAAATGGGGTGTGGGTGACTAGTATGGAAAGGAGTAAAGGGTGGTAAATACACCAGAAGTGTTTTGCTACCTTTTTTCAGTCATTGAACCCTCAAGGCAAAATCTCAAGGCACCCTAGTTCAAAATGTAAAAAAAGTAAATGTTACATATCACTGGGAAACCTGAGCCCAGGACATTGCACACAACTGATGAAATTAGTTTCACATCAGAAGCCCCCTTCACACCAAATGTTCTCCTATCACGGCGGCAAGACTGATAACAGGAAAAAAAACCTGGGAATCCATCTCCCCCTCCCTGAGGAGCCTACATTGGGTTACCGTAAAGAATCGGATCACATTCAAGACCCTCTGCCTCACCCACAAATGCACACATGGAGACGCTCCTCAATACCTACTCGAGAAAATAAAACACTATACACCCAATCGCAGCCTTCGATCATCTAACCAAAACCTCCTCCTCATTCCCAAATCCCGTTACAAATCAAAGGGAGAATGGAGATTCGCAGTCCAAGGACCACGGCTTACATCCGCATGGAAGAAAACCATCAGGCCTTCAGGAAAAAACTTAAGACCTTCCTCTTCCAAGAAGCTTGACAACACAGGACAAATCCAGCGCCTTGAGGCGTTTCAGTTCGCATTGTAGCACTATACAAATTATTCATTCATTCATTCATTCACATATAAGGTCCCTCGTTCACATCAGATCAGAGCCTCCCCTATACATCAGAGCCTCCAGATCACATCAGAGTCACCCCTTCACATAAGAGGTCCCTCCCCCTATCAAATCAGAGCCTCCCCTGTACATCAGAGCCTTCCACTCAAGTCCCCCAATCACCACAGAGTGTCCCCATCACATCAGAACCTTCCAATCAAGTCCCCCAATCACCACAGAGTCTCCCCATCACATCAGAGTTCCTCATCACAGAGCTCCCCAATCCCCCCCCCCCCAGTCAAACAGCCCCCTCCCTCATCACAGAGCCACCCAATCGCACAGCCCCACCATCACAGAACCATTGGTTGTTATAATGCTGAAGGCCAGCCCATCTGCACCATTGCAACTGATGATGCTGATCGGGGCAAGCTGGTTCCCGTGCGCACGGCACTCCAAATGGAACCCAGACACAACGTGGATAAATAAAGTGTAGCGCTACACTTTATTTATCCACTTTAAGTTTGAAACAAATTCATCCAGTTGTGTTAGCTGCTGTCTTTCCATTTAGTTTTGGGCAGCGCAGTGTTCCCTTTGAATTAACAATTTTAACCCAGACACAACACCCGCACTGCACCAGAACCTAGACCAATAGATTAGAATACTTAACAGAGCAACACTGTATCTCAGCCAAACAGTGCCAAATTATTTTTGGTTGACCATTTTAGAATGAGCCATTTAAATATGGTGACACTGCATGCACAACATAATAGGGATGTTACTTACAGAAAAAGGAACTGCCAATGAATAATGTGACCTTGGGGGGTCTACGGTAGTTTATACATATTTGTAGTTTATAGATTCTTAACTCAGAACTGTGCATTTTTGTGATAGAACCATTATTCTATAAAGTGAACAAACACTCTATTTAGATGGGCTTATGAAATGTCATATATGAGGATTCTTTCTAAGGCTGGGTTCACACTATCTTCGCATGCGGCTTACAGCAGGGGTCCAGTGCGTCCCCGTACACCGTTTCAGGTCCGATTTCAGCCTCAATTTTTGGCTGAATTCTGAACTGAAACAGACCAAAAGATGCACAGGGCTCCTGTGCAAATTCGCTCTGGAGCCGCAGCGGAGATATGTGAACCGGCTTCATAGGGAGTCGGTCAAAATCTCCTGCAATGGTGAAATGGATACAGGTTCTCTCTATGGAACCGGTTCATATATCTCAGCTGCGGCTATGGTATGAATTTGCAGAGGAGCCATTTCAGGTCTGAATTACGCCAAATATTCAGATCTGAAACGGTGAACAGGGATGCACCGGAAACCCCTGGTGTGAGCCTCATGCGAAGCCTTAAACTGAAACTCTATTGACCAAAATCAAAGGATCTTCCCAACACAATCCTAATTTGAGTCATTTGTTATAGACTGTGTGTGTGGAGGCCTGAGGGAATTCCAAATATCAAAGAAAATGCCTGCATTTTCTATTGATAATTAAAAACAAGTACCAGCCTATATTTTCAGTGTGATGGCTTGTCTGGGTCACATTATATATAATAATATATACTGTATTCTATATATAAAATATATGCTGTGCATTATCATAAACTCCATTTGACACAATACAAAAGTACGCTTTTACAGCTTTTACATGTTCAACCTTAATATTTTATTAATTCTGTATATAAATGCAAAGGAAGCATTACTTTAGGAACCAAACCAGGCTGCATGCTCTTAACATGGGGGGTTGGGTGCTGTACCCCTCATCCCAAAGCACCTTGCCCCCCATGTTTATGGGGACAAGTGCCTCTTCCCGACAACCCTTGCCCAGTGGTTGTCGGGGTCTGCGGGCAGGGGGCTTATCGGAATCCAAGGGGGGCACCCAAATCCCGGCATCACCCCCTATGTGAATGAGTATGGGGTACATTATACCCCTACCCATTCACCAAAAAAAAGTAGTGTAGTGTGAAAAAATACAGTAGACTGTTTTTTACAAGTCTTTTAGTAAAAATATCTTCTTCTTCCCCGCTTCTTACTCCGGTCTTCCTCCGTCTTCTCCCGCATCTTCCTCCTCCGTCTTCTCCCGCATCTTCTCCGAAAGAAGAAGAGCGGAAGAAGAAGTGGGAGAAGGAGAAGACCGGTGGAGGAAGATGCAGGAGAAGACAGAGGAAGACCGGAGGAAGAAGCGAGGAAGAAGAAGATATTTTTAATAAAAATGTACCCCATACTCATTCACATGGAGGGGGTCGGCATCTGGGGGCCCCCTTGTGAAAGGGGGCTTCCAGATTTGGATAAGCCCCCTGCCCGTTGACCCCAACAACCACTGGTCAAGGGTTGTCGGGAAGAGGCCCTTGTCCACATCAACATGGGGGAAAGGTGCTTTGGGGTAGGGGGGCGCAGAGCCACCCCTGCCCCAAAGCACCCATGCCCCCAAGTTGAGGGCATGCGGCCTGGTATGGTTCTGGAGGGGGGCGCGCGCTTGTCCCCTCCCTTTCCTGACCTGCCGAGCTGCATCCTCGGATAAGGGTCTGGTATGGATTTTGGGGGGACCCCACACCATTTTTAAAATAAAAAAAGGCATGGGGGGGTGACCCAAGGGCATGGTATGGACCTGGGGGAGGGCCCACACTGTTTTTTGTCACGATTTGTTTTTAGCCAGCAATTATTTTTTTTTACATTCAGCGGGGAAGCCCGCTGACAGCTGATGATTCATCCGTTGTTAAGGACGCGGCGGCTGGCTTCTTGGCCCCTTCCTTAGCAACCAGTTATATACAGTAAATGTACAGATAAAAAAAAAACACAAATCCCAAAAGCAAATCATGGCAAAATCGTGTCAAAATCGCAGTAAAAACACAGTACTTGCATTTTGGATGCGGGTCTATTGAAGTCTACTACATGCAAAATGCTGCATTTTGTGGGAAAAAAAGTCTCCGACCCTTTCCAAAAATGCAGAGGCACAAAAATGCATTGATGTGAACATGTTCCATAGGAACCCATGTTAGAAAATGTCCCTGCATTTCTGCAAAATGCATAATAAAAAACGCATTAGTGTGAATCGAGCCTGAAACCATTGAAGTCTATGGAACCAAAAAACAGAAAATAACCCTGGCCCTTTCCATATAATGCACAGATTGACTGTAGTGTGTTTCGGCAAAACTGAAAATGTACTAAAAAATGCATAGGTGTGAACCAGGTATAATACAAGACTGCAATTAGGCTTTAGTGTTCTCTCCTATTCATCCAACCTGGAAGTATTTATTGCACAGTCTGAGGATGCTTTACTACATTGTTTTCAGTACTTGGTGCAGATTTTAGAGTGTGACTGAAAATGTTACATTCCTCATAACGTTAACAAGTGGATAGGAGCTTGATGAGAGTAAACAGACATGCTGATATTTTGCAGAAAGCCTGGAAATAACTTCCCAACATTCTTGAAAGAAGAAAAAGTTTACTCAGACTGGTCACCAATTAGTCCTGAATCTCCTAACTCTGTTCCTGTATCTTCCAGTCAGCATTGGTACAACCCTTTGCAATAAACAAACTCACACCTATGCATTTTTAGTGCTTTTTGCATTTTGCAGATTTGCACTACAGAACATTTTCCATAGGAAACCGTGTTAAATGGACTGTAGTTGAAATCTGCAAAATGCAAAAAGGACTAAAAATGCATAGGTGGGAATCAGGCCTAAAATAGTATTGAACCCTCTGCATTTTTTAGTTGGACACATTGAGCACAATAAAATAAACTTTTGGCAGTAAACTATGGTTAGTATTCGTACCCCAGCACTTGCACTTCAGTAGTTTCCATGTTGCAGGTTTCTGCACTCTCAGTGCTGCCTTCCTGAACCTCTGGTCTTCACTGTTAACAGTGGACAGTGCAGTCTCCAGTGGGTCTGTTATCTTGGAAAATGGAGGGAAGGCAAGGGAATGCCTTGCCATCCTGAGCTATGGGGCTGTGTGTTTTTATTGATGCACATAGTATAGGGAGATACAACTCTAGTTCCTGCATACAAGGGTGGCTCTATAGAATTCTGCAAGAAAAAGGAGCCACCCTGAAAGTGGAAAAAAGGGGCAGAAGTCATGGAACATGAACAATAAATGGGAATATAGGCAAGGATTAAAAGATTAAGAAGCTGCATATTCAGATAGTGATTAAAAGAGAAGTATAGGGTTTAAAAAAATATATATATATATTTACCTAGGCGGATGCAGCATCAAGAATTGCTGATTGCTAAGTTCTCCCCTCCGCTCTGAGCAAAGAGCTGTGACTGAGAGGCTTAGCCAGTTGTCAATCTAGGTATGTGGGTGGATCCCAACTGCAAAGTCAGTATCTTAGCCTTTAACGCAACTCAGCCGGTGTCGACTGGGTTAAGTTCACCTTTTTTTTTCTAAATTCCAGCTCCCCTATGTACCAATATAGCATTAATGTACTTCTTTTGCAAAAATAAAACAGCTTTTTATTTATTCTACCCATGGTTACCTCACTCTCTTCATGGATGTTTAAAACCCTACTCCATTACTTCTGCCTTACTTCCTGGTCATACTTTAGGTCATGACACAGGAAGGGGTTGACCAGCTGATCTCATTAGCACACACTCAGCATCATCTACCCTCAGCTGGTCAACTCCTTCCTGTGTCATGACCTAAAGTATGTTCAGGAAGTAAGGCAGAAGTAATGGAGCAAGGTTTTTAAACATCTATGAAGAAAGTGAGGTAAGCGTGGGTAGAAGAAAGCTATTTTATTTTTGCAAACAAAGTACATTAATGTTATATTATATTATTATTATATTGGTACATAGGGGAATTTAGAAAAAAAAAAAAGGTGAACGTAGCCTTTAAGCCTGCTGTTGGCTGAAAATGGGTCACAGGAGTGCAGAACGAACTGCACCCTTGTGATCCATAGGAGAAGTATGGCCAAAAAAGCTTTACTATTACTATTTAAATACTTCAAGCAATGAAAGTGCTGATAAACTAAGAATTTGATATCACTTTAAAGTAAACACATTGGCTCACCTTCAGTTTCCATATTCATGAAGCATGCACTTCCAACTCCTTTCTGAGGTGCTCGCTTTAACTTTGCAGTGTCTAGATATCCAGAATTTTGGGCACTCTGTTATTCCAATATCAACCACCAAGTTTTTGTCCTGCTTCTTTCTGATACCATTGAGTTTAGAAAATATATGGGTGGGAGGAAGCAGGCCAAATACCAGTCATATAAATTGTGGTCAAATTTAGCATTACAGAGCACTCAGATTTTATGGATACCTGGTTTCTATGAAGACAAAGTGAAGATGCAAGCAGGAACCTAGACGTGCTTTGTCTATGGCAGTGTTTCTTACCCTTTTTTTTAGTCATGGGACCCTTTGTCAGTATAAATAGATAAAAGTATAAAGTATGCTGAGCTAATATAATATTCTAGGCTTACCTATAGGTAGAAGTCCAAAAAGTGGGATTACAACCACTTTAAGCTCCCTGGCGGTAATCCAGAGTCTGGCTCGTGGTGGAACTTCAGTACCATAAGCGGTAACCCCGAGCCACAGGGTCGCATTGCAGGATACAGGGGAAGTTACATACCTTGTCCCCTGGATCCTGCGATGTCTCCCGCTGTGTGTGCAAGCTCCTCCGCTCGATTCACACAGTGCCCGAGTGCCGCTGAGCTCCGTTCCCTGCGACGTTACAGCTCACGGGAGCGGAGATCAGTGCCAAATTCAAAAAAAGTAAAAACACACAAAAAATTACACATCCCCTTTGTCCCTAGTGGTCTGTCCAGTGCCCTGCATGTAGTTTTATATTATAAATACAGTTTTTTCTGCTTGGAATTTGGAGATTGTCCATAGCAACCAAAAAGTGTCCCTTTATGTCAAAATTAGTTTTAGACCATCTAGAAAACAGCAATAATAAATTAGAATCACAATTTGTCATCAAACACTAAATCTAATGACAGCGACAATTCTGCAACTGAGCAAATTTTAGTGTTTTTGATTTGATTACATTATTGAATAATTTTTATATTTATTTATTATATTATAATTTATGATTTTTTGTTCCAAACTTTATCATACCCGGGATGTCTACTAGACTCCGGTTTGGACAGATTTAAGTGAGTTATTCCTAAGAATTGCATGCCTACAATATAAAATGCCAAATTTCCATGCAAAATAATTGTACTGCTTTTGGTAGAAAATTCCTGACATAAGCATACCGCCAGGGAGGTTAAGAGTTAAAGTGAAAATAAATCCCAAATTATGGATTGATTGAGTGGGAATAGAGGAGAAATCTTACAATGGGGGTACTAGTTCTGGTGAGAACCAGAGATTCTATCACTTTCCTTTCACTTCCTGTTTTGGCTATGGGACAGGAAGTGAAGGGAAACTTCCCCAATAAGAATCAGATGGTAAAATAAAAGGAGAAAAAAAACTGACAGGGGTTATAACCCTCCATTCTTCTAAGTACCTCCTGACTTTAAAACTTAAGTTTAGGTATGGCAACTTTTACATAGTTACTTTGCTCCAGCTTAGATCAAGGTAAGTGTATGTTTGTGCCCGACCTCTAAGATCCCCACAGAAGCTATAAATCACTGTAGTAGACATTGCTCCAGCTGCTACAGTTATGTGCATTAGCTTCTATGCCCTGCTGCATAATGAACACAGGAGGTCCCTCACTTTGCACCATTCTCAGAACATTTTCCATTTTCTCAGTGAATTCATTTTCTCATTTTCTCTGATGAGGTGGAAATTGTGACACCACCACTGCTTATCCACCTTGTCCAATCAGAAAATGCTTTGCATTCATTAAGGGAATGCAAAGTGTTCTCTGAATGGCGCCCTTTGCCAAACAAGGGACCTCCTTTATTCACAATGCAAAAGAGCAGCAGCCCGGCATGTAATGTGGAAGCTAACGGCAATCACAATAGTTTTTTTTCCAGCTTCCCCAGAGATCCCACAGGTGGGACACATATATATTTACATTAGTCCAAGCTGGAACAATGTAACCAAATTATTGCCATACCTGGAATTCAGCTCTAAGGCCCGGTTTACACTGATGGGACAATCGCTCTGACTTTGGAGCTCTTGACGCATCAGAAGTCGGACCCAAGTTGGACCCCATTCTGTGCAATTGAACTGTTCTAATCAGTGCGACTTGAGTCGCTCCAAATTAGAAAAAGGTTCCAGCACTATTTTTAGTCCAACTTTCGTATGACTTGCATTGACTTCTGTTAAAGAAGTCCCATGCAAGTCATGCCAAAGTAATGCTGGGGTACGATTTAAAAGTTGCGCCGAAGTCGAGCGAGTTTGAAGTCGGGGCAGTGTGAACCCAGGCTAAAGGTTAAGTTCACGTTTCCGAACATGTTACACATTCCATCCGTATTTAGGGTGGAGCATTCAACCTGTTCCAGCTCCTGCAACCTCTCCCCCAGCTCCCTGCCTCAGTGTGCAGAGGCGGCTCTCTAATTAGGCAAATTAGGCGGTCACCTAAGGCCTCGCACTCACAGGGGCCTCGCGGCCTCCTAATTTGCCTGTGCTCAATCACTGATTCTCTCTCCCCCCCCCCCCCCTCTTTATTTCACCCTCTTTTCTGTGTGCTTGTATTTTTTTTTCCTATTACGGGCGAGAGTGGGACCTCATATGTAAGTTTCGCCTAAGGCCTCACAAAGCCTAGAGCCGCCTCTGTCAGTGTGACAACGGGCTGTGGATCTTCTCCCTGTACCCACTGTCACAATTCAAATATTGCTGATTATCGCTCTCGTAGTTCATTCTCAAGCCTTGCAGCTTGTAAACAGTCAGCCCGTATTGGAGGTACGAGCTGAAGGCTGCAGGGCTTGTCTGCAGGATCCTGACATTGTATCCCTAATCTGCTGATCACGGGTGCAATGCTTAGCAGGTTCCTGCAGGAAACATTTTTTTTTTAATTTTCTGTAAAAATATGTGGATTTATAATTTTTTCTTAAAAGGTACTTATATTCTTATAAGGTGGAGTTAAAGAAACTACATATTCAGTAAAGCTGCCTATAGATGGATTGAATATTGGCCAGTTCAGCAAGGACTGACTGAATTTTGATTAGTGTGCGGCCATCTCTGGTCAAAAGTAGTTGATTGTTAAAAGGGTTGGAAATCTTTTGTCAGTACTGTATATCGGTAGCTGTTGATCAATGTATTCTGACAGTAGAGGACCCCGCTGTCCTGGTGGGGGAAGAGGGGATTCCTCCATCCACCTCACTCAGAGGAAGGAGGAATCTGTTCATCAATATCTGTTTTTGTTCAACCTGCTAGTTAGGGTTGCCACCTTCTATTAAAGCCAAAACCAAACACTTTAGTGGCACGCAACAATTTTTTTTGTATTATAGAAAACAAATAAAAAACAAAGGTGGCAATCCTAGGTGTCCCCATCAGAATCCCTTTACATCTGGTGCCCCTATCAGAGTCCCCCTTACATCTGGTGCCCCTATCAGAGTCCCCCTTACATCTGGTGCTCCTATCAGAGTCACCCTTACATCTGGTGCCCCTATATGAGTCCCCCTTACATCTGGTGCCCCTATCAGAGTCCCCCTTACATCTGGTGCCCCTATCAGAGTCCCCCTTACATCTGGTGCCCTTATATGAGTCCCCCTTACATCTGGTGCCCCTGTCAGAGTCCCTCTTACATCTGGTGCCCCTATCAGAGTCCCCCTTACATCTGATGCCCCTATCAGAGTCCCCCTTACATCTGGTGCCCCTAACAGAGTCCCCCTTATAGCTGATGTCCCCATCAGAGTCTCTCCTTATATCAGGTGTCCCCCATCAGAGTCCCCCTTACATCAGGTGCCCCTATCAGAGTCCCCCTTACAGCTGGTGTCTCCATCAGAGTCCCTTCTTACATCAGGTGCCTCTATCAGAGCCCCCTTAAAGCTGGTGTCCCCCCTGCATCAGATGCCCCTATCAGAGTCCTCCTTACATCAGGTGCCCCATCAGAGTCCCTCTTACATCAGGTGCCCCATCAGAGTCCCCCCTTACATCAGGAGCCCCATCAGAGTCCCGTCTTACATTAGGTGCCACATTAGAGTCCCCTCTTACATCAAGTGCCACATCAGAGTCCCCTTTACAGCTAGTATCTCCATCAGAGTCTCTCCTTACATCAGGGGCCCCTATCAGAGTCCCCCTTACAGCTGGTTTTACCATCAGAGTCCCTCCTTACATCAGGTGCCCCTATCAAAGTCTTTCTTACAAGCTGGTGTCCCCATCAGAGTCACCCTCACATCTGGTTCCTCCATTAGAGTCCCTCTTACATCAGGTTCCCCATCAGAGGTTCTCTTACATCAGGTGCCCCATCAGAGCCCCCCCCTTACATCAGGTGCCCCATCAGAGTCCCCCTTACATCAGGTACCCCATCAGAGTCCCCTCTCACATCAGGTGCCACGTCAGAGTCCCCCCTTACATCAGGTGCCATATCAGAGTCCCCTGTTACATCACGGTCCCCATCAGAGTCCCCCTTACCTCAGGGTTCCCCTTACATCAGGTGCCCTATTAGAGTCCCTCCTTACATCAGATGCCACATCAGAGTCCCTCTTACATCTGGTGCATCATCAGAGTCCCTCCTTACATCAGATGCCACCATCAGGGTCCCCCTTACATTGGCATCTCCATCAGAGTCCCCATTACATCAGATGCCCCCAGATGTCCCTCCACGCAATAAAGTTGTCCCATCCCCCCTGTACTCACAGATCAAAAACTGGAAACAACATAGCTCCTCCTTCCTCTCTCCAGTCTTCACTCCCCTGCAGTCCTGCACTGACACTGAGCTGTGCCAGCTCTCTATCGCCTCCTGCAAGCTGGAGGGAGGAGAACACCTATGTGTCATGCAATGCTGTACCCAAACAAAATTTATGTCCTTTTTTCTCGACAAATAGAGCTTTCTCATGGTGGTATTTGATCACCTCTGCAGTTTTTATTTTTTGTGCTATAAACAAACAAAAAGCAAAAATTTAGAAAAAAAAATATTTTTTTAAACCTTTTTCTATAATACATATCCCCAAAAAAAAAAAAAAAAAAAACAAGCACATTTATTCATCAGTTTAGGCTGATATATATTCTACTCCATATTTTTGGTAAAATAAATCGCAATGGGCTTGAATTGATTGGTTTGTGCAAAAGTTATCATGTCTACAAACTATGGGATAGATTTAGGGACATTTGTTTTATTTTTTTATAGTTTTTACTAGAAATTGCAGCGATCTGCGATTTTTAGCGGGACTGCGACATTGCGGCGGACAAATCTGACCCCAAATTACACTTTTTGGGGGACCAGTGACATTCTTACATTGATCAGTGCTATTAAAATGCAAAAATTACACTGGCAGGGAAGGGGTTAACACTAGGGGTCGATCAAGGGGTTGAGTGTGTTTCCTGGGTGTGTTCTAACTGTAGGGGGATGGGCTGCCAGGGACATGACAGAGATCGCTGTTCCCAATGACTGGGAACAGTAGATCTCTATCATGTCATCTGGCAGAACGGGGATCTGCTTGTTTACATAAGCAGATCCCTGTTCTGCCTCTGTGCTAGGTGATCGCGGGTCACCGGCGGACATTAAGCCCGCCCAACACGCAGGCTCCCGCAGCATGCAGCGGGCGCACACCCGCAACTGTGCCTGCGCAAGCCACTGTACAGCTACTAGTCCTCCTTATTCCCATCGCACACACATTCCTGGAAAAGCTCTCAAGGGATTGGGGGCTGCAGCAACAACCAGCTGGGAACTGGTTCCGAAGTCACAAGGAAACAATTGCCACAGCAATTCGTGCAGGAAAGCCGACATGGTCGACAAGTGGTTAAGCTAAATAAATGCTGGAAAAAATACTGGATAAAAATTGCTTTTTTGTAGCAGCGTTTTAGTAGCGTTTTAGTAGCGTTTTATTAGCATTTTTGCAGTTCCTTTTAAAAAAAATAGGGGGGGGAGGTTTTTAACCACTTTCAGACCGGACCATTTTGCTGGCCAAAGGCCAGACCACTTTTTGCGATTCGGCACTGCGTAGCTTTAACTGACAATTGCGCGGTCATGCGACGTGGCTCCCAAACAAAATTGACGTCCTTTTTTAAATAGAGCTTTCTTTTGGTGGTATTTGATCACCCCTGCGTTTTTTATTTTTTGCGCTATAAACATTTTTGACACATTTTTTGGGACCATTGTCATTTACACAGCAATCAGTGCTATACAAATGCACTGATTCCTGTGTAAATGACACTGGCAGAGAGGGGGTTAACCAGGAGGTGGCAGTGTAGGGGTTAAGTGTGTCCTAGGAGCGTGTTGCTAACTGTGGGGGGCGTGGCTGTGTTTTACACATCACTGATCCCTGCTCCAATCACAGGGAGCAGAGATCAGTGACACTGTTGCTAGGCAGAACGGGGAGATGCTTGTTTACTTTAGCATCTCCCAGTTCTTCCTCCCCGTGAGACGATCGCGGGTATCCCAGCGGCGATCAAGTCGGCGGGACCCGCAATCCGACTCATGGAGGTCCCGACCGGCGGTGCACACGCGATGGCACGGCGGCAAATTTAAAGGGACGTACCTGTACGCCCATTCTGACGACCTACATCCTCGTGCGCCGGTTGGGAAGCTGTTAAAAAACACTATTAGCAGCATTTCAGAGTGTTTGGAGAGTTTCTAGAAAAACACTCCAAAAAACTCTACAAAAACTTATTTTTTTCTGCTCCTAGATGCTGAAGCTCAAAAAAAATGCTAATAGCCTAAAGTAGTGTGCATGAACACATAGGAGATAACACTAGTTAGCTTCTAGAAACAGAAAAAAATATCTAATAAAAGCTTCTGGGAGTTTACAAAAACGTTACTATACATTTACTATGTAACCAAAATTGCAAACCCCACCATTGCATTCTCTAGTGCCTCTGCTTAAAAAAATAGAATGTTTGGGGGGGTTTATGAGTCATTTTCTAGAAATGAAAAAAAAGCAGTTTTTTACATGTAGGAGAGAAATGTCAGAATTGACAAGCAGAGAATTAGTGATGAAAGCTGTGAAAGTGTTTACAAATGGAGGGTGTAATGTCACTTTACTATTTCATACTTTACTCCAAACCAAAAAAACTTCTGACTTGAAGAGAGAACTTATCGCTGTATATATAGTATATGAGAGGAGCTGTGACCATGAAGTGTAGAGCGATGTGAGAGTACAGAGTGCATGTGATGATGACATGTGAGCGATGACAACGTGGAGGACAGCAGAGGTCTTCTCCAGGGTGTGGTCCTGGAAAGTCCTAGCTGTCCATGGCCCCGGGCTGGGTGTGACAGGGATTGCCTGTCCGGGAGGGGGTGAGGAGTGAGGAGTGGGGGTGGGGGGGGATGAGGAATCCCCGAGGAATGACGAATATTCCCGATGTGATGACCCCTGCTGGAGAGAAGAGTGCTCTGGTACAGAGGGGTGTGGTGTGGTGCATGGCTCCTCTTATAAACCAAGCCTTACTTGTACACTGCTAGACAACTTTCTTCTGCTCCATCTGACAGCTCTGCTCTGCCCATCTATGGTCACACACTGCTAAAAATCGGACTTTTCCCTTCTCTTCTTCTCTACTCCTCTACACCCCAGGGTGTGCTCTACACGACCCCCATCATCCGACATCAAGGCAACATCTACAAACCCAACAACAAAGTCATGGCAGACCACAGCGAGAAGATACCTCATGATGTCCTCACCAAGGAGATCGACCTGGTCGACAGGGACCCCAAACACCTCAATGATGATGTGGTCAAGGTGAGCCAGGGAGGAGGAGGAGGGAGATGGGGACAGTACCTGAGGACAGCTGTCGTCAGGTGATGGGGGATGACACTCACTGTTCTGCATCAGGACTTACTCTTCACTTTATTTCTATAATATGCAGTCTTTTCTATTTCTTTATCTCTATTCTGTTTATTCTATGTATATATTTATACTCTATGTATTCTTTTCTATTTCTTTATTTCTATTCTGTTTATTATTTCTATTTATTTATACTCTATGTATTCTTTTCTATTTCTTTATCTCTATTCTGTTTATTATTTCTATCTATGTATTTATACTCTATGTATTCTTTTCTATTTCTTTATCTCTATTCTGTTTATTATTTCTATCTATGTATTTATACTCTATGTATTCTTTTCTATTTCTTTATCTCTATTCTGTTTATTCTATGTATATATTTATACTCTATGTATTCTTTTCTATTTCTATTCTGTTTATTATCTCTATGTATTTATTTATACTCTCTGTATTCTTTTCTATTTCTTTATCTCTATTCTGTTTATTATTTATACGTATTTATTTATACTCTATGTATTCTTTTCTATTTCTTTATCTCTATTCTGTTTATTACATAGTTGGTGAGGTTGAAAAAAGGCACAGGTCCATCAAGTCCAACCTGTGACGTTTACGTTATGTTACGTCTTAGTATTTATTTCAATTTAGTTATCTCTATTCAGTTTATTATTTCTGTGTATTTATTTTTTTTTGTTTATGTTTACCCTGTTTATTATTTCTATGTACTTATTTATATGCTGTTTATTACTTCTATGTATTTATTTCTATCCTGTTTATTCATTTCTATGTTTTTTTTTTTGTTTGTTTGTTTGTTTTTTCTTTCTATTCTATGTATTAATTTCTATTTATTTTTCTCTATCCTATTTATTATTACTATGTATTTATTTCTATTTGATGTATGTATTTTTTTCGAATGTTTCCTGCTGACGATTGAACTGTTAGAATGCCTTGACTTGCTAATATAAGTGATGTGCACGTCCAGAGCTAAAGTTCACCATACATGTTGCAATCTGATTGTACAATCTCTGTACAATCAACTAAGATTGACCAAAACATAAGTACCTGTAATAAATAAAAATGAAATAAAAACTATGTAGCATCAGGACCTACCAAATCTGTCCAATTTATACCCAATCAGGCAGATGCTTGTGCTACATAGTTCTAAAAAAAAAAAAAAAAAAATGGTACAATCAGATTGTAATATGTGTGGTGAGCTTAAAGGTTGATGTACATGTCTTGGCGCTTTGCCGTGCCCGGCAACGCCACATATCACGTACAGTTTCTTGTGAAAGTGAATGGCTGTATGCAAGTGTACTTTTGTAAGAGTCAGTGCTTCTTGGCATCCATGTTTACCTGTGTATGCACATCCAATGTATTTCCTGAGCACAAAACATCTGCATTTAGGAAATACATCAGATGTGCATACATGGGTGAACACAGATGCAAAGAAGCATTGGCATTTACAGGGGTATAGCTGCATACAGCCATTCAGTGGTATGGCAGGTTGTATGGCTGTCTGTGTGCATGAACCTTAAGGCTGGCCATACATTCTACAATCTTCTTGTACAATGTTCCTTTAGACCAAGGGTCTCCAACTGGTGGCCCGCCAGCTGTTGCAAAACTACAAGTCCCATGAGGCATTGCAAGGCTGGCAATTACAAGCCTGACTCCCACAGGCAGAGGCATGATGGGACTTGTAGTTTTGCAACAGCTGGAGGTCTGCCAGTTTGAGACCCCTGCTTTAGATTAATATGAGGTCAAACATTTCGATTTGTATGCAATATGGCCCTTGCACTACATAGTTGAAAGTAAATCTAAAGTAAATGAAATAAGAAAACCGTATAATGTATGGCCAGTTTAAAGGTTACCATACACTATACAATCTGATTGTGCAATCTCCCAGATCTAACATCAATTATATAGTTCAGGAGCATGCAAATTTGTTAGTAATTGAATAAATCTTTTAGGCTTGTCCTCATAGTACAAAATTTAGTAAATCGAAAGGAGATTGTAAGGCCAGCTTAATAAGTAGATGTGTACAACTGTCATAGAGGACATGCTGGATAGGACGTCTAGTAAAATACAATCACTTTGCTCCTATCTGTCCCTTATTTGGATGGACTGTTCGTCTTTTGGAAGTAAATCGCTCTGTCCCGTCTTTGATCTGATGTATAGATCTCAGAGTGCGCTGCACAATAATCATACTGCCTCTATAATAACAAGTGTGTACTGGTATAAAAAAAAGTGATAAAAGCACTTGTGGATATAAAAAGGAATTTGTTGCATTTTCTTCTGGGCCGTGTAACTGGAGGCGAGGCCAGGGTGTGTCCCTTGCCTACATACTTTGCGATACAAAGGGGACCCTCTTTCCCATCTTAGGGCTCATTCACATCATATCTATTGAACTACATTGATCTGCAGAGATCACTGCAAGGGCACATAGGGGGAGATTTACATTTACTAAAACTGTTGCAAACACAGAATCTGGTGCAGCTGTGCATAGTAACCAATCAGCTTCTAGGTCTTATTCTCAAATGTTAGAAGTCAGAAGCTGATTGGTTAGTATGCACGGCTGTATCATATTCTGTGTGCAGCAGTTGTAGTAAATTCCCCCCATAGGGGTTGATTTACTAAAACTGGAGAGTGCAAATTATGGTGTAGCTGTGACTAGAAACCAATCAGCTTCCAGGTTTTTTTTTTTTTTTTTGTCAAAGATTAATTGAGCAAGCTGAAGTTAGACGCTGATTGGCTACCGTGCACAACTGCACCAGATTTTGCAATCTCAAGTAAATCAACCTCATAGAATATAATGGTTTCCTATGTGCCCTCTTCAAACTGTAATGTTGTGCTGCAGTGTGTTGGGTACAAATGTAAGAAGAATGTAAGTGCAGCGAAACATACTGCATGTCACCGCAGCACGCTGCAACCTGCTGCGGTGCAGAGAGTTGAATGAAGTGCCATTTTGTGACCCTTTACTATAATAAAAGAAAAAGTAAACAGTTTGATGTGTTGGAACTCATATAGAAGGACTTGTTCACACCAGCGCTACCCCTCACCGCCCCTATACAACTCGTTTTTGAATGGCTTATTCACACTAGTGCAACCCCTCAAGTTCCCTACGCAACACACTTTCTTAGGGCTCATTCACACCAGCATTATCCCTCGCTACCCTTACGAAACTCACTTTCTTAGGGCTCATTCCCACCAGCGTTACCCCTCACCAGTCACCACCCCTACAAAACTCACTTTTTGTAGGGCTCATTCACACCAGCGTTATCCCTCATAATCCCTACTACACACTTTCTTAGGGCTTATTCACACCAGCATTACTCCTCACTATCCCTACACAAACCACTTTCTTAGGGCTTATTCACACCAGTATTACCCCTCAGCACCCCTACAAAATGCACTTTCTTGAGGCTTATTCACACCAGCATTAACCCTCACAGCCCCTACACAACACACTTACTTAGGGCTTATTCACACCAGCGTTACTCCTCTCCATCCCTACACAACACACTTTCTTAGGGCTCATTCACACCATCGTTACCCCTCAGCACCCCTACAAAACGCACTTTTTTTGAGGCTTATTCACACCAGCGTTATCCCTCACCATCTTTACATAACACACTTTCTTAGGGCTCATTCACACCAGCGTTACTCCTCACCATCCGTACACAACACACTTTCTTAGGGCTCATTCACACCAGTATTACCCCTCAGCACCCATACAAAACGCACTTTCTTAGGGCTTATTTACACCAGTGTTACCCCTCACCGCCCCTACACAACACACTTTCCTAGGGCTCATTCACACCAGCGTTACTCCTCACCATCCCTACACAACACACTTTCTTAGGGCTCATTCACACCAGCGTTACTCCTCACCATCCCTACACAACACACTTTCTTAGGGCTCATTCACACCAGTATTACCCCTCAGCACATATACAAAACACACTTTCTTAGGGCTTATTCACACCAGCGTTACCCCTCACCGCCCCTACACAACACACTTTCTTAGGGCTCATTCACACCAGCGTTACTCCTCACTATCCCTACACAACACACTTTCTTAGGACTCATTCACACCAGCGTTACTCCTCACTATCCCTACACAACATACTTTCTTAGGGCTCATTCACACCAGCGTTACTCCTCACTATCCCTACACAACACACTTTCTTAGGGCTCATTCACACCAGCGTTACTCCTCACTATCCCTACACAACACACTTTCTTAGGGCTCATTCACACCAGCGTTACTCCTCACTATCCCTACACAACACACTTTCTTAGGGCTCATTCACACCAGCGTTACTCCTCACTATCCTTACACAACACACTTTCTTAGGGCTCATTCACACCAGCGTTACTCCTCAGCACCACTACAAAACGCACTTTCTTGAGGCTTATTCACACCAGCGTTACCCCTCACCGCCACTACACAACACACTTTCTTAGGGCTCATTCACACCAGCGTTACTCCTCTCCATCCCTACACAACACACTTTCTAAGGGCTCAGTCAGACCAGCGTTACTCCTCACTATCCTTACACAACACACTTTCTTAGGGCTTAATCATACCAGCGTTACTCCTCACCATCGCTACACAACACACTTTCTTAGAGCTCATTCACACCAGCATTATCCCTCAGCACCCCTACAAAACGCACTTTCTTAGGGTTTATTCACACCAGCGTTACCCCTCACCCCCCCCCCCTACATAACACACTTTCTTAAGGCTTATTCACACCAGCTTTACTCCTCACCACCCCTATAAAACAAACTTTCTTAGGGCTCATTTACACCAGCATTATCCCTCACAACCCCTACAAAATGCAATTTCTTAGGGTTTATTCACACCAGCATTAACCCTCACCCCCCCCCCCCTACACAACACACTTTCTTAGGGCTTATTCACACCAGTGTTATCCCTCACCATCCCTACACAACACACTTTCTTAGGGCTTATTTTCTACCAGAGTTACCCCTCACCATCCCTACCAAACACACTTTCTTAGGGCTTGTTCACACCATTACCCTTCACCATCACTACACAACACACTTTTTTAGGGCTCATTCACACCAGTGTTACTCATCACCATCCCTAGACAATGCACTTTTATAGGGCTCATTCACACCAGCTTTACCCTTCACCACCCATACAAAACAAACTTACTTAGGGCTCATTTACACCAGCTTTATCCCTCACCACCCCTACAAAACACACTTTCTTAGGGCTCATTCACACCAGCTTACCCCTCACCACCCCTACAAAACGCACTTTCTTAGGGCTCATTCACACCACCCAGCATACTAAAATACAGCACAAAGTCATTTTGGTGAGCCCTTAGAAAGTTGGGGGTATGTTATCATGATTATGTAAAGAACGCTCCACCCCTACAGAATGTTTATAAGCCAGCATACTTTATCGCATGAGCTAGTGTAAAAAGGCCTTAGAAAGTTGGTGGGGGGTACATCATCATGATTATGTGAAGAAAACACAACACAGACATGTTAGCAAGCAAGTTGTTGTGAATGAACCCCTATAAAATGCATTGTGGCTTGGCTATGAGGGCATTGCTACTGCAAATAAGCCCTTAGAAAGTTGGAGGGTATGTCATCATGTAAAAAAGACACTCCCCCTCACAGTCCATATATAACACACACCAGCGTGCACACATTTTGGTGAGCCCTTAGAAAGTTAAGGGGGTATGTCATCATGATTGTGTAAAGAAGACACCACCCTTCACAATGCACACAAGCGCTCACATTTTAGCATGTGGGCTGGTGTAAACGAATGCTTAGAAAGTGCATTGTGTAAGGACAGTGAGGAGCAGGGCTGGTGTGAACGAGCCCTTAGAAAGTTGGGGGGGTAGATCATCATCCTGATTATGTGAAGAGGAAGTCACCGCACACAACGCACATCAGCGTGCATACATTTTATCACGTGCATTGGTGTGAACAAGCCCCTATAAAAGTACATTGTATAGGGCTATGAGGGGCTATGCTGGTGTGAATAAGGCTTTAGAAAGTTCGGGGGGTCATCATGATTAGGTGAAGGTGTAACACTGCGACAATTTCCACAGAAATGTCAAATAAGATTTTCAAATGGATTCAGCTTTTAGAGGGATGGGCCTGGGGTTCCTGTTTTTCCTAAAACTTGGAAAGTCATCCAAATGATGCTCCAGGTGAAAGCTCCACTTTTTTCTTTTTTTTTTATGTTTCCTTTAACAAATGTTCTTTGTTAGGAAATGCAAGTTCAGTGTCACTCCCAAATGACCACAATGTAAAGGAAGGCATTGTTCCTCCCACTGCACTTGAAGGTTATGGGGCTGGGTTACAAAAACATGAGCTAATAAAATTAAAGCAAAAGAGTTACCCATAACGACCAATCAGAATGATTCTCCTAAATAAGCCAAGTCGTCGGGCTGGTTGCAGGGGAGAACTACTCTATGTTTTTGTAGGCCCAATTGTTGTAAATCAGCCCCATAGTGGGGATCATAAGTGCTTGCCCAAATGCATTATTGTATCAGCCCTTCTGCACAGCTGGTACAGATACCAAAGGTGCTATACTGACTACAATCAACAAAATCAGTTTAGATCATGGCAATTGCTACCTTTCTCAATAAGACAATAGGAAATATTACATTTTGGCCAAAGAATCATTGATGTATAAATACATTTGCCTACTTCTAATAGTAAGGCCTCATTCACACAGGTGACAAGTGGCAGTACAAACAAGTCCCAACCACCTACCAACAAGTGGATATGGTGGCCTCTCAAGTCTGTTTACATTGCTGCCACTATGATGCTTCACTTCATGGTGTAGCAATTTTAACGCCCTGTAGGATTTATCAGGCATTCTGCTTGCTAAATGCGCCCATTGGGATGTGATGGTACATGCATGCAGTTGCAGAGTGGTATTTCAATATAAAACTCCCAATGGGATTGTAAGAAAAAAAATTGATTCAGGTAGTGGCAGCATCTCCTCCTGAACACCTGCAAACTACCACTCAGGCACCTCTGGAAGGCAATCCACCGTGAATTGCTTTACAGCAGGGGTTATCACAGTCCTCCACTTCACATGACAGTTTACCCTTCACAGCAGTGTCCTCAAACCCCCTTCACAAAAGTGTCCTCAGCCCCCTTTCACAGCAGTGTCCTCAGACCCCCTTCACAGCAGTGTCCTCAGACCCCCTTCACAGCAGTGTCCTCAGACCCCCTTCAAAGCAGTGTCCTCAGACCCCCTCCACAGCAGTGTCCTCAGACCCCCTTCACAGCAGTGTCCTCAAACCCCCTTCACAGTAGTGTCCTCAGCCCCCTTTTCACAGCAGTGTCCTCAGACCCCCTTCACAGCAGTGTCCTCAGACCCCCTTCACAGCAGTGTCCTCAGACCCCCTTCACAGCAGTGTCCTCAGACCCCCTTCACAGCAGTGTCCTCAGCCCCCTTCACAGCAGTGTCCTCAAACCCCCTTCACAGTAGTGTCCTCAGCCCCCTTTCACAGTGGTGTCCTCAGACCCCCTTCACAGCAGTGTCCTCAGACCCCCTTCACAGCAGTGTCCTCAGACCCCCTTCACAGCAGTGTCCTCAAACCCCCTTCACAGCAGTGTCCATAGACCCCCTTCACAGCAGTGTCCTCAGACCCCCTTCACAGCAGTGTCCTCAGGCCCCCTTCACAGCAGTGTCCTCAAACCCTCTTCACAGTAGTGTCCTCAGCCCCCTTTCACAGCAGTGTCCTCAGACCCGCTTCACAGCAGTGTCCTCAGACCCCCTTCACAACAGTGTCCTCAGACCACCTTTACAGCAGTGTTCTCAGAACCCTTTCACAGGAGTGTCCTCAGACCCCCTTCACAGCATTGTCCTCAGACCCCCTTTACAGCAGTGTACACAAACCCCCTTCACAGCAGTGTCCTCAGACCCCTTTCACAGCAGTGTCCTCAGACCCCCTTCACAACAGTGTCCTCAGACCCCCTTTAAAGCAGTGTTCTCAGACCCCTTTCACAGCAGTGTCCTCAGACCCCCTTTACAGCAGTGTTCTCAGACCCTTTTCACAGCAGTGTCCTCAGACCCCCTTCACAGCATTGTCATCAAACCCCCTTCACAACAGTGTCCTCAGACCCCCTTTACAGCAGTGTCCTCAGACTCCCTTCGCAGCAGTGTCCACAAACCCCCTTCACAGCAGAGTCCTCAGACCCCCTCCACAGCAGTGTCCACAAACCCCTTCACAGCAGAGTCCTCAGACCCCCTCCACAGCAGTGTCCACAAACCCCTCCACAGCAGTGTAATCAAACCCCCTTTATAATAGTGTACTCAGACCCCCTTTACAGCAGTGTCCTTAGACCCCTTCACAGCAGTGTCCTTAGTGTTCACCTGGAGGTTAACTTTAAAGTTAACTACAGCATCTCATGCTCCAGCCCTCCATCCATCCCTGCTGAGCCTCCCGTTTTCCTCTCAGCTGTGAGAATGACATCGGCAGAGGCTGGGGGAAAAAGCAGGTTCCTAAATGGCATGAGTGCGGCGGTCCTGATGAGACAGTGACTTGGAGGGTAGTGGGGTCCCACAGGGTTCTGTGCTGGGACCAATCCTATTTAATTTGTTCTTAAAGGACCTGGAGGATGGGGTAAACAGTTCAGTTCCTGTATTTACGGATGATAAAAAGCTAAGCAGGGCAATAACTTCTCCGCAGGATGTGGAAACCTTGCAAGAAGATCTGAACAAATTAATGGGATGGGCAACTACATGGCAAATGAGGTATAAAAATGTAAAATAATGCATTTGGGTGGCAAAAATATGAATGCAATCTATACACTGGGTGGAGAACCTCTGGGGGAATCTAGGATTGGAAAAAGACTTGGGTGTCCTAGTAGATGATAGGGTGAGCAATGACATGCAATGCCAAGCTGCTGCTAACAAAGCAAACAGAATATTGGCATGCATTAAAAAGGAATTAACTCCAGAGATAAAATGATAATTCTCCTGCTCTACAAGACTCTGGTCCGGCCTCACCTGGAGTATGCTGTCCAGTTCTGGGCACCAGTCCTCAGGAAGGAAGTCCTGGAAATGGAGCGAGTACAAAGAAGGGCAAAAAAGCTAATAAAGGGTCTGGAGGACATTAGTTATGAAGAAAGGTTGCAAGCACTGAACTTATTCTCTCTGGAGAAAGGACGCTTGAGAGGGGGTATGATTTCAATTTACAAATACCATACTGGTGACCCCACAATAGGGATAAAACTTTTTTGCGGAAGGGAGTTTAACAAGACACGTGGTTCTTTACTGTAAGAGCAGCAAGGATGTGGAATTTCCTTACACAGGCGGTGGTCTCAGTGGGGAGCATCGATAGTTTCAAAAAACTATTAGATAAGCACCTAAATTACCTCAAAATACAGGGATATACAATGTAATACTGACATATAATCACACACATAGGTTGGACTTGATGGACGTGTGTCTTTTTTCAACCTCACCTACTATGTAACTATGTAACTTCACCTCTGTGAACTATCAGGAGCAGCCTATGGTGACACAACTGCTCATCTATAAATAAAGTACAGTGAGTGTTGTCACCCTTGGACACAAACAGGTAAGTGCCCCGAGCTCTTATGAAGCTGATAAGAGAGGGGATTTTTTTTTATTTTCAGATGAAAATAAAGAACTAAAATCCTAAAAATAAAAAAAAAACAGATGCAGCTACCACATCTAGGGTCTGCAAAGCTGCAATATATGACATGTTTGTTCTTGGTTTAGATACACTTTTTAGGACTCGGGAGCACATATATACAATGTATCACTGTGCCTGCCTCTTGTTATCCAGTCTTTATATAAGTACAATGTCTCCTTGCCTCTTTTTGATCCATTAGCGCTCTTCCTTTTCCTGCATAGCTGTGTCCTGCCCTCTGGATCTCCCTCATTCACACCTCATCATCTATTCCTGTCTCCTGTGTTTATCCCTTCTCTTTGCTGAACGTTTATCTTTTCTCTCTGGTCTGACATTTTCTCCTCATCTTTTATACAAGTCGTCTCTCTGTTGTGTGTCACTTCCAGGTCATTTAGACACATAAAATATAACATGTTACCATGCAATCAACCAGCTCAGTGTTCAGCCTCATTAGTGTTCAGACAAGTGAAGGTGCCATCAGGTCCCATACCTAGAACTGACACCACAAGCCAAAAACATTCCTTACACGGCACAATTACAGTCAGGCTAGGCTCACCAGGGCCGGATTAACATAGGGGCTATTGGAGCTGCAGCTCCAGGCCCCTTTCTCAAGATAGGCCCATTTGTCCCAAAAAAAAAAAAAAAAAAAATTCTAAAAAAAAAATCGACTTCGAGGGTTGTAGCTCAACGATCAGGAGTCACAGAGACCCCACAGTGCTGGAGTAGGTAGCTAAAGACCTACTCCAGCACTGGTTAAAATATGGGGCTGCTATCATCTATGGTTCCGGAGATATGGGGTTGCTTGCGCAGTCGATCAGAAGCTACATACAGAGCGGCCAGTATAAATACAAGCTGGAACACTCTGCCGAAGACTGAGAGGATAAGATCACAGGGCTTATAATAATTATTTGTATATTACTTATGGTAATTAACCCCTTGCCACCCAGGCCAATTCTGACACTTCTCTCCTACATGTAAAAATCATAATTTTTTTGATAGAAAATTACTCAGAAGCCTCAAGCATTATATATGTTGTTTTAGCAGACACCCTTTGGAATAAAATGGTGGTCTTTGCAACTTTTTATGTTACATATTTGTGCAGCAATTTTTCAAACGTTTTTTTTGGAAAGAAACTGTTTCATTCATAAAAAAAAACACTAAAGTTAGCACGATATTTTTTGTGTACCAAGCGATGCTTTAATTTTTTTACAGGTTACATGTTTAGAGTTACAGAGGAGGTCTAAGGCTAGAATTATTGTTCTCACTCTAACGATCGTGGCATATGTAACCTGTGTGTATCTGGATCTGATACTAACCAGTGCCTACCCAGCCACTGACTAGTATCTCTCCCCAGCCTGTCCCCACACACCCTCTCACCTGCTGACCTGTGAATGGGGGAATCACTCCCGCAGTTTTATTGTGTTCTGCCAGTGAATACAATGATTAGTGTTGCTAACTATAGCTGGCAGCACTGATTGTTTTGGGGAAAACCTGACAGGCTGGTTGTACTCAAGTCGGTTAATAGGTTGACTTGTGTAAAACCAGGTAGCCCATACATAGATCGACTATGGCTGGTCTCTGCTTAATTGGTGCAATTTCAATCCATGTATGGCCCGCTTAACCACTACACAGTCCCTAAACAGCCTTCCACAAACCTTTACATTTTTCCTTCCCAGATTCCTTCATCCTCCTCTCCTATACATAGTGCCCACTGTCATACTCTCCACACTTCTCTCCTGTACATAGCGCCCGCTGTCATATCCTACACACTCCTCTCCTGTACATAGTGCCCGCTGTCATACACTTCTCTCCTGTACATAGTGCCCACTGTCGTACCCTCCACACTCCTCTCCTGTACATACTGCTCACTGTCATACCCTCCACACTCCTCTGCTGTGCATACTGCCCACTGTCATACTCTTCACACTCCTCTCCTGTACATAGTGCCTTCTGCCATACCCTCCGCACTCCTCTCATGTACATAGTACCCACTGTTAGACCCTCCACATTCCTCTCCCTCACCTGCACATACTTCCCACTTTTATACCATCCATTCTCCTCCCCTATGCCTCTTACCCACAAAAACAGTTCTTTAAAATTGCCCCATTATTAGTACTTATTTAATTTTGTAATTACTATTGTGATGTATAGAGGAACATGGGTGATGTCAGCTACTCTAAATATAGCACTTGTAAAAAAGTGTCCCTGAAAATATTTTTGAAATGTTGGCAACTATGCAGGTCAGTAGAGGGCCCCATGAGAGGCTCCTGGATTCCAATGATATTAAAGCGGTAGTAAACTTTTCTAACATTACTATTTTTTAGAGGCCCTTAGGTAGGTTATGCCATAATGTACAAGTATGCACAGCATATTAGCACATTAGGGTACACTTAAATTGTCAGACTGAGCCCTCCAGTGCTGTGCTGTGATCAATCCGACCCGGGCGCTTCCATCGTCTTCCTTCCGGGTTCTGTGCCTTCGGTCACTTGCCTTGGCCGGGCTGTGTTGATGTCATTCCCACACATGCTCATGTGCATCCTCTTTCTCTCATCCCCCCTTTCTCATCCTCTTTCCCTTACCCCTCACACCTCTTTCATCCCCTTTCTCTCTCTCTCTCTCTCTCTCTCTCATCCTCCCTCTCTTTTTAATTTAATTTGTTAAAACAAAAAATTGTTTGCATTTTTATTTATTAATTTATTGTTTATAAAAGGCCCCACCAAAATCCTCAGCACCAGGCCCATGATGTTCTTAATCTGGCCCTGAGGCTCACACATGTCCGGCTGCGGTTTGCAGTCTGGTGTCTGGTGTGGTTTTGTTCACCTTTTCTGGTGCGATTCAGGTGCCAATTTTTATTAGAATTTTCACCTAAACCGAACCCAAAATCACACAGGACCCTTTTCAGAAATAGACAGCAGCCGTCCCGGACATGTGTGAACCAGCTCCATTTAAAGCCGGTCCGATTCACATGTTATGCATATCAGATGCGGTTAAAAATGCATCTGATTCGCATATATTTGAACCGCGCCTCAGCATCTTCATGGTGCACAGAGGAACTTACAAATTCACTGATTACACCCAACTTCACCCTCCACCCCCCAGTCCTCCTCCTCTTCGTGCATTTTTTGCTTTGTGTGTGTATATTGTGTATATACCTTTTTTTAAATGTCTTCATGTGAGTCAAATGACGTTGCATGAGATGTCATCTTTCTCTTTGCCTCTTCCGTGGTCCTCAGTGATGCGCCTCTGATGTAATGACACTATGCCATGGTAACACCCCTCATGGGCAGTTCCATTATACCTTGTACGCCAGGAATTATGTTGACGTTAAGTTAAAGTGGAACTTTACCCATAACAACTTGATAAAAAAAAAATTTCTTTAGCAAGGAACACACATTCCACATTAATAATTATGCTACCAAAATGAATGTGTGCTGTAAATTACCTCCAGCATTGCTCCTGCTTCTTCTTGCTGGAGGCTGCCATTTTGTTGAAGCCAAGAGCCCCTGAGCAGCAGTAAATCATAAAGCGGAACTAAACCCATTAACCAGTTCCGGACCAGCCTCCGCAGTTACACTGCGGTAGGTTGGCTCGGCTGGACGAGGCGTCGTAGTTGTAGGTCGGGCACGTGGCCTCGACGATTGGATTCGCTTCAGAACCGATCAGTCTCCGGGCCCAGGCCAATGATTTCTGGCCTGGACCTGGTGATCTGTTCTTGGCGAATAAAATCCACCCCTGCCTGTGTAAGTGTAAACACAGGCAGGGGAAGTGATGTCATCTCCCCTCAAGGAACTCTTTTCCGTTCCAGAGAGAGGAGAGAAGACATCTCAGAGTAAGTTGCACCAACACTACACTGACACAGTACACATAGGCACATTTGCCCCCCCCCCCTCAATCGCCCCCCCCCCCCCAGTTAACCCCTTCACTCCCTGTCACTGTGTCGCCCAGTGCAGTGTTCATATTTTTTTTGATCACTGTATTGGTGTCATTTGTGACAATAATCAGTGTTAGGGTACTTAGTGGTAGGCCGAGATAGGCCTAGGGACACCCCCCCTAAACCCCCCTAATAAATGTTCAATCTTGATCACCCCCTTTCACCAGTGATCGCCGTATTAGTGTCACGGGTGACGCTGATTAGCTAGTTATTTTTTTATAGCATCAGGGCACCCGCCGTATATTACCTAAATAAAGGTTTAACCCCCCGATCGCCCGACGGGTGACATCAGTTAGGTTTTAGCATGAGTTAGGGTCTGCGTCGCCCCAGGCAGCGTCAGATTAGTGCCAGTAGCGCTAACACCCACGCACGCACCATACACCTCCCTTAGTAGTATAGTGTCTGAACGGATCAATATCTTTAATCTGATCAGAACTATATTAGCGTCCCCAGTAGTTTAGGGTTCCCAAAAACTCAGCGTTAGCGGGATCAGCCCAGATACCTGGTAGCACCTGCGTTTTAGCCCCTCTGCCCAGCCCAGCCCACCCAAGTGCAGTATCAATCGATCACTGTCAATTATAAAACACATAACTGCAGCATTCGCAGAGTCAGGCCTGATCCCTGCAAACGCTAACAGTTTTTTTGGTAGCTTTGAAGCAGTTGCTAACAGTCAGGTACTAGTGTACCAGTAGATTTAGAGGCCAACATGTCCAATCGAAGGTACGCTAGTGAAGAGGCCTACACGTTTCTGAGCCTGACAGATGAGAGTGAAGAGGAAGTCACCCATCTGTCCGATTCTGGCTCAGAATACGAACCAGTAGACAGCAGCGGCATCCTGACAGATAGCTCTGACTATGGAGTAGTGGTCCCTTCTTCTCTCTCTATTGTTCTCTCTCTTATGTTTGCTCTCTATTGTCCGCTCTATTGTTTGATCTCAATTGTTCTATATTTATTGTTCTCTCTCTCTATTGTTCCTGTATTTTAAAACTGTAATGTTTTATTTTTACTGTGTTTTATTGTATTTGCTTTGCAGGTATGGTATGTCTTACTGTTATACTGTAATGTTACTTTGTTTTATTGTTAACCATCATTTGCTTAGCAGGTACGCCATTCAGCTGCAGCACTGATTTATTCATCTTGACAGCAACAGCGTTTGCTCTCACGATACGTAAATCCGCGACTCCATCGCTGTAGGAGGTGATTTCACCCCACAGTTAAAATGGTGCATGTATGCCCATCATTAGAAGTGGATTGATGGAGGGCGGTATTCTAATGGTGGCCATACCCACCGATCAATCTCTTTTTTTCATGCAGCCCACAGGCTGCATGAAAAAAGAACATTACAATATATGCCCAACAAGGACCAGCAACGTACTGGTATGCTGCTGGACTTTGAGTAGCTATACCAGAATGATGCCTGCAGGTTTAAGTATCATCTTGTTATTGTTCTTTTCAGCAAAAGAGTACCAGTCACTACCTATTGCTATCATAGTGGATATTTACATTCCCTGAGATAACAATAACAATGATAAAGAAAATATATTAAAGGAACAGTTTAAAAATAAAATAAAAAAGCAACATTAAATAATAATAAAAAAAAAAAAAAGCACTCCTGTCCCCCCATGCAAAGGCAAACGCAAGCGTCTGGTGTCATATGTAAACAGCAATTGCACCATGCATGTGAGGTATCACCGTGAAGGTCAGATCGAGGGCAGTAATTTTAGACCTCCTCTGTAAATCTAAAGTGGTTACCTGTAACCTGTTTTAAAGGCTTTTAAAAATGTATGTAGTTTGTCGTCGCTGCACGTTTGTGCGCAATTTTAAAGCATGTCATGTTTGGGATCCATGTACTCGGCATAAGATCATATTTTTTATTTCATCAAACATTTGGGCAATATAGTGTGTTTTAGTGCATTCAAATTTAAAAAAGTGTTTTTTTTTTTCCCAAAAAAATGCGTTTGAAAAATCGCTGCGCAAATACTGTGTGAAAAACAAAATTGCAACACCCACCATTTTAATCTGTAGGGACTTTGCTTTAAAAAATATATATAATGTTTGGGGTTCAAAGTAATTTTCTAGCAAATTTTTTTTTTTTTTTATGTAAACAAAAAGGGCTTTGTCTTCAAGTGGTTAGAACAGTGGGTGATGTGTGACATAAGCTTCCAATGTTGTGCATAAAATGCCAGGACAGTTTAACCCCCCCCCCCCCCAATGACAAGCTATTTGCTGAGAGGCATGTTGAGCCCATGGAATATTTTATATTTTGCCACAAGTTTCTGGAATATTAAAAAACTTTTTTTTTTTTTCTTTTTGCACAAAGTTGTCACTAAATGATATATTGCTCAAACATGCCATGGGCAGATGTGGAATTATACCCCAAAATACATTCTGCTGCTTCTCATGATTACGGGGATACCACATGTGTGAGACTTTTTGGGAGCCTAGCCGTGTACAGCAGTGGTCATCAACCGTTCTCAGGGCTCACTAACAGGCCAGGTTTGCAAGATAACTGAAATGCATCACAGGTGATATCATTTGCTGCTCAGTGATTGCAGTATTCTAGTCTGCATCTCCCCGAGGTAATACATAAAACCTGGCCTGTTAGTGGGCCCTGAGGACAGGGTTGATGACCACTGGTGTACAGGACCCCGAAAACCAATCACCGCCTTCATGATTTCTAAGGGTGTAAAATGGTGATTTCACTTCCTCACAACCTATAACAGTTTCGGAGGCCCTGAAATTTCCAGATAGCACAAAACCCCCCACATGACCCCATTTTGGAAATTTGACACGCCAAGGTATTTGCTAAGAGCCATTGTGAGTATTTTGCAGCTCTCATTTGTTTTTGAAAATAAAGAAAGAAAATAAAAATGTTTTTTTTTTTTTTCAATTTTCAAAACTTTGTGACAAAAAGTGAGTTCTGAAAAATACTGAACATGCCTCTCAGCAAATAGCTTGGGGTGTCTACTTTCCAAAATGGGGTCATTTGGGGGGGGGGGGGGGGTTGTGCTATCTGGGCATTTCATGGCCTCCAAAACTGTGATAGGCAGTGAGGAGTGAAATCAAAATGTTTTGTCTCCAAACATGGTAGGTTAATTGGCTTCTGTCTAAATTGGTCCTAGTATTAGTATATGTGAGGTGGGGACCTTGGATTGTAAGCTCCGAGAAGGCAGGGACTGATGTAAAGTATTGTGTAACTTGTTGGCACTTTATATGTGTGTCTATAATAAGTAAGAATTCCTAAAACTTGTTCTGGTCAGTGACTCAGAGTTTATGGAGACCAGATAATCAATATGCCAGATAGCTGTTCGTATATTTTCATATCTTTCTACACATTTTTGCAGTACACATTCCCCACAGTCATATAGGCTTATGAATGCTTCAAGCTGGACTTTATAGCATATGTAAGTATGCATATTCCATATCTGGCCGATCTCTGTGGAAGAGGATAATCCTCGCTGTCTTTTACATCCTGTGCCCTGCTGCAAAATAACCTCAGGGGGTTACCCACTAGGCACAGGAGCCATTCAGAGAACGCTTTGTATTCCCTCAATTGATACAAAGCGTTCTCTGATTGGACATCACAATTTCCACCTCCTCCAATAAAAGAACACCTTGCATCCATTGAGAAAAATACAAGATGTTCTTTGAGCAGCACCCGTGCTGAGAGTCAAACCCCCTGTGATTACTATGCAGCAGGGTAGCCACTCAGCAGGGGAGGCCTCTACCATGATTTCCCTCATCCACAGGGATCAGCTATGTATGGAATACGTATATTTCCATTGATCCAAACTGGACCAATGCTATAAAATCATATACCTAAATTTCAGCTTTAAGAAAATGAGGACGAATCGAGCAGTCACTGCAGTATACTGTATTTACAATTGGAATCCTCGGCCTTTAATCAAATAAAAATACACAATACCTATCATTAACTTCAGCTAAAATACATAAATACATCCTGATGGAGATCTGGCCTGAATGTGGTATTTGTTTGCCATTATAAAATATATGTCTAACCTTGTAAACCAACAGCATTGTGGTCCTAATTATATGATTGCAGCCATAACTAGAATTATACTGTACATTATGAGGTCGTATGGCATTTATGCTCCCATTATCTTTCCAGCAACCAGGATCTTAACCACTTGCTTACTGGGTACTTAAACCCCCCTTCCTGCCCAGGCCAATTTTTAGCTTTCATCGCTGTCCCAAATGGAATGACAATTGCACGGTCATGCAACACTGTACCCAAATGACATTTTTAATTTTTTTCACACAAATAGATCTTTCTTTTGGTGGTATTTGAGCACCACTGGGGTTTTTATTTTTTGCTAAACAAACAAAAGAAGACGGAAAATGTTGAAAAAAAAGTTTATAGTTTGTTATAAAATTTTGCAAACATGTAATTTTGCTCCTTCATTGATATGCGTTGATGAGGCTGCACTGATGGGCACTGATGGACTGCACTGATGGGCACAGATAAAGTGGCACTGATAGGCATAGGTAAGGAGGCACTGATAAGACAGCACTGATGGGCCCTGATAGGTGGCACTGATGAGTGGCACTGATGGGCACTGAAGGGCACTCATAGGTGTCACTGATAGGTAGCACTGATAGATGGCACTGATGGGTACTAATAGGTGGCACTGATAGGTGGCATTGATGGCCACTGGTAGGTGGCACTGATGAGCACTCGTAGGTAGCACTGGTGATGAGGCACTGATTGGTGACATTGATAGGTAGCACTGTGGGCACTGATGGGTGGCACTGTGGGCACTGGTGGGTGGCACTGTTGTGCACTGGTAGGTGGCACTGGCAGATGGCATTGGTTGGCACAGATGACTCCGGAGCTGCTCTCCTTGATCGGGACCGATGTCCCTCTGACAGCCGCTGGTGATCGGCTTTTTTTTTTCTCCTCGCGTTATCAGCGTGAGGAGAAAAAATAGCCAATTACCAGCTTTGTTTACATCACATGATCAGCTGTCATTTGCTGACAGCTGATCATGTGGTAAGGGGTCGGGATCGACCCCTTACTACGACCTGTAATCAGCTGAGTCTCATAGACTTGCTGATCACAGGTTGCTCGAGCACGGGAGGATGTCTATTGACGCCCACCCGGCAAAGTAGATCCGCGCTGTAGCCATCATTCGGCCATAGCGCGGACGGGAAGTGGTTACAGTATAACTAAAGTCAAAACTTGTTTTTTCCATTTTGGATAGAGCAATGGAGGGTTATAACCTCTGTAGGATTTTTTTTTGCCATCTGTGTCTCATTGCAGAGATTTCGCTTCACTTCCTGTCCCATAGCCAAACAGGAAGTGAGAGGAAATCCCTGCAAGTGAAGGGAATTCCTTGGGGACCCCCAGGTCACCAGAACTAGGATCCCCATTGGAAAATTTCCCCTCTATTACTTTTCTGTAGACAACCCAAAATTAGGGATTTTATTTTACTTTCACTTTTAATGAGAACAGTAAACAGGAAATAGAGGGTCTGACTCTCCTTAACGGGGCACAGGCAGCAATAAAAATCTAACAAGGGGTCTAATCCCTCTCCACCCCATCCAATACTAAAAACAAGTTTTGCCTTTAGTTATACTTTAACAATCCTTTTGTGGAATGCGCTTAAGTGGGACTTTTCCTAATATGTTCTTGTTTTCATTTGCAATATTGTAGCCAATATGTTAACTGTTCAGTAGTCACTAGTCATTACTATTAACTGGGAAGGTATAATCTTTGTTATATTTAATTTTATATTAAAGTGCGTGCAAAGACAATACATTTGTGAGGTTGGAAAGTGTAGGGAAGGGTTAGAAGCTGTTTTGCTGTCTTTGTCCCCAGTTTGGCTGATCATTGTCACAGCGGCAGAAAGTGATGAGAAACTCTTAATTTTTAGAGTTGTCACTAGAGCAAAAGGTGAAGCTATATATTCCTGTGGGGACACCTGTTCCAGAGACAACCATCTAAAAGGGGAATCCCCTTGTTTTGTAGAGAATTCCTCTCACTTCCTGTTGCATCTCAGGGACAGGAAGTGAAAGAAAAACTCCACAACGGGACCCAGACAGACATAAGCTAAACTGACAGTGGGCTGAACCTTTCACTACACTATCCAACACCTAAAAAAGTTTTTTTGTAACTTCAACATTTAAAAAATAGAGAAAATAGATTGGTTGGCCCTATGTACTTATATATATATATATATATATATATATATATACATATATATATATATATATATACATATATATACATATATATATATATATATATATATATATATATATATATATAATATATATATATATATATACATATATATATATATAGATATATATAGATATATATATATATAAATCTATATGTATCTTTCACACATTGAGATGTGTGTCTGTAATATTGTCAAACTAGTTCATGACTATATGACAGCCATATTCTCCTTTTCCTGTTCCATTGGTCTGCTCTCTGCTAATACGTATTTTCCATTACACATCCTAGGAAATGTGTTGGGTGGAAAGGAATGAGTTTGTGGGCTGCTCGTTACTCATTTAGCGTGTATTCGCTCGGAGCGGCCTTGCCAGTACCACATAAAAAGAAAAACAACACTTTAATCATATTTCTCACACATTTCACTGAACATTTTGAACAGTTTATGTAAATAATATGTATACTTAAAGCATAACTTCAGTAATTTTTTCATCTTTCCATCTATTAAATCTTCTGCCCTTGTTGTTTTAACTTTGGATAGTAAAACAGTTTTTTTTCTCTGCCAGTAAATACCTTATACAGCCCACTTCCTGTTTCTTGTCTGGTGAAAAGTCTAGGCTTATGACATCATGCACAGCTCGCTCTCTCTCTCTCACTCTCATGAGAGTTTGCCAGGAAAAAAGGGGGGGATGAGTCATAAGAGGGCCAATGAAAGCTGCAGAGCTGGAGGTTTGCCTCTGTGTGTCTGTGTAAATCCAGGAAGTGAACAGACAGCAGCTTCAGCTGCCCACAGTTAAAATGATTGCAGCCAGACTCAGCGGAGAGAGATTTCTGCAGCATTGTTGGCAAGTACAGAACCACAGTACAGGCATACCCCACTTTTAAGTACACAATGGGGTTTATTTACTAAAGCTGGAAAGTGCAATATCAGGCTCACTTCTGCATAGAAACCAATGAGCTTCTAACCCCAGCTTGTTCAATTAAGCTTTGGTAATAAAACCTGGAAGCTCATTAGTTTCTATGCAGAAGTGAGCCTGATTTTGCACTTTCCAGCTTTAGTAAATAAACCCCATTGTGTACTTAAAAGTGGGGTATGCCTGTATCAGGCTCACTTCTGCATAAAAACCAATGAGCTTCTAACTTGTTCAATTAATCTTTGGTAATAACCTGGAAGCTCATTGGTTTCTATGCAGAAGTGAGCCTGATATTGCACTTTCCAGCTTTAGTAAATAAAGCCCATTGGGGGTTATTTACGAAAGGCAATCCACTTTGCACTGCAAGTGCACTTGGAAGTTGCTCTAAGGCCCCTTTCACACTGGGGCGTTTTTCAGGCGTTTTTCAGGCGCTTTATCGTTAAAAAAAAGCGCCTGTAAAGCGCTTGAAAGAAGCCTGCAATCCCAATGTGAAAGCCCAAGTGCTTTAAGGCTACTTTCACACTGGAGCGGTGGGGGCGCTGGCGGTAAAGCGGCGCTAATTTAGCGCCGCTTTACCGGCGTTTTAGCGGCGCATTGCGGCCGCTCGCGGGGTGTTTTTACCCCCCGCGAGCGGCCGAAAAAGGGTCAATACCGCCCGCAAACCGCCGCTGCGGCGTTTTGCGGGCGGGTTCGGCGCGCTCCCCCATTGTTTTCAATGGGACCGGGCCTATAGGAGCGGTAAATATACCGCTCCTATAGCGAGCCAAGATGCGGCTTGCAGGACATTTTTAGCGTCCTGCAAGCGCACCGCACCCTCGGGCTTTCACACTGAAGGAACAGCAACAGCTGTTTCGGGTCGGTTTGCAGGCGCTATTTTAGTAAATAAAGCCCCAGTGTGAAAGGGGCCTTAGGGCCCTTTCACACTGCCAGCACCCGAAAAACGCTTGTAAAGCGCCGCTTAAACTAGCAGCGCTTTACCAGTGTTTTTCGAGCGATTTTAACCCCTTCTAGTGGCCAAATAAAGGGTTAAAAGTGCCCACAAAGCGCTGCTGCCAAAGGCGCATTTTGGGTGTTTTTCAGGCGCTTTTTGGGCGTTTTGCAGGCGCTTCCCAGTTATTTCAATGGGAAGGGGCGCTTTAGGAGCGGTGTATTCACCGATGCAAAGAAGCTGCTTGCAGGAATTAGTGGAAGCACTCGGGCTTTCACATTGGGATTGCAGATGAGGCTTCTTTCAAGCGCTTTACAGGCTCTTTTTTTATCCAATCATGTGAAAGGGGCCTAAATCTAAGGGGTAGATCTGAAATTAGTGGAAGCTCTGCTGATTTTATCATCCAATCATGTGCAAGCTCAATCATGTGCAAATGCTGTTTTTTATTTTCTTGCATGTCCCCCTCGGATCTACAGCAAATTTACTTCCAAGTTCACTTGCAGTGCAAAGTGTATTTTCCTTTAGTAGATAACCCCCCATTGTGTACTTAAAAGTGGGGTATGCCTGTATATATAAAATAATATGCAAAGTGGTTTGAGGGAAGCTTCAGAATGGCAAAGATGTTTTTATTACAAATTATGTGAGCAGACTGCAGTTCCTCTTTAATAATAAGTCATATGTTTGTTATATAACAATTTATATTTAATAATTCAACATATTTCAAATGTTAAACAGCTCAACAAGGATAAGTATTGTTCTTCTCATCCTATGTTGATGTATGAATGATAATGGAAAATTTTAATGGGGTAATTTGTTCTCTTATTGTTTGCAGTACATATGTGTGTAATACATTATATTGATATTTCATACACTTCAGAACACTATTCATGTATATAATAAAAAATGGGATCCTTGGTTTCAACATTCCTTATCATTTTTTAATCCAACCTGAGAATGTCTACACATAAAGCATCAGTCTATCCTTTATAATGTACTATAGCCCATAATCAAAACTTTTGTACCACAACTAGGAATTCTTACCTAATTATTTGTATCTTACAATGTTACATATGTAAAACATATTATTACTGTTAAAGTTTCGACATATTTTTGTACTCTTTTTGCACCCAATAAAATAGTTTGTAAACAAAAAAAAAATTCTATTAATCAAAAAAAAAAAAAATATTCCGTTTTTGAACAATTGTTTTCTGTGTGCCACATTCACACTGCAATGCAGTACAGAGCTGCGATAAAATGCAGACATGCTGCATTTATCGCAGTGCACTGTATCGAATCGCATGGCACTGTGCATCGCACTGCTGTACAGTAACATAAATAAAGTGTACTTTTGTACACATCAGATGAAGTTGAGACGTCATTCTCCTCCTCATGACGTCACTGGTTGCTAGACGCCAGGTGGGCGGCAGCTAGCAACCATTTGGGCAGCCAGGGGTCCACCACAGGCTGTCAGTGAGTGACAGCAGGGAAGGATATTTTAGGGCAGGGGTCTCAAACTGGTGGCCCTCCAGCTGTTGCGAAACTACAAGTCCCATGAGGCATTGCAAGGCTAACAGTTACAAGCATGACTCCCACAGGCAGAGGCATGATGGGACTTGTAGTTTCGCAACAGCTGGAGGGCCACCAGTTTGAGACCCCTGTTTTAGGGGGCATCAGATTGGTCCAGGACCAGGGGGCAATTCCGGGACACTGTATTGTCCTGGAATAAGAGTGCCCGGGACCCTGGACAGAGCTGCCAATTTGCGGGAATGTCCCACCGAATCAGGGATGGTTGGGGGTATGGGGTAGCGTGGACTGGACTCCTCTCAGGTTATTAATAACTATTACACCACGATGACGACCGTGCTTGAAGTATAACAGATTTCACAGGCAAACATTAACTGCAGAAAAGTTTGTCCTCCTCATTAGACACATTCTTTCCAAACGAGCTGCTGCACAAGTGTGACATTGGGTAAAAAATATTTGCTAAATAAGTAAACAGGCCTGTGCCTGGGACAATGGATCCCAGATTCTGTATTGTCAGCTTCCCACTCTGTAGTGAAATTCCACATCTCCCAAATTACCAGCTAAAAGTCACTGTAGCAGCCCGAGCAAGCATGAAAACGAATGCAAACTAAGCAAAAACAGACGTATTTTTCTCCTATTTTAATGTTCATATTTTATGTATAGTTGGCATGCTTTCCTATAAACGTTGGCAAAATAATAAGAGTTGTTATATTTATACACAATTTGATGGGCAATAATTATGGCTGTTCTAGCAGTGACAGCACATCTCTGTTCTCAACACTGACAGTGTAACTAAGCCCTGAAGAGGGAATTATTTTTTAGGAAGGTATAATTATTGTTTTTGTTTTTTAATTTTGCAGTGAGAGAATATAGCTATTCTTTTCTGAGTAACAGTATTTGGGATGAAGCACTATGTCTGCTGCCAATGTCCTGATCTTGTTATGTAATATTCTTCTTGTCCTAAATCCAGAAAGTATTTCTCATATTTTCTGATCCTCACTGACCAGTGACTAACGGCCCTTTATAAATCTGATGAGGACCAATACTTCAGTATATATGAGATCTACCTACATAAAGGTTTTTTTTTTCGTTTTTTTTTTTCGTTCGTTCGTTTTCGTACGAATGAACGAATCGTTCGAATCGAACGAATCCGAATAACGAATCGTTCGAATTGTACGAATTCCGATTAACGAATCGTTCGAATCGAACGAATCTGAAAAGCAACGAAAATCCGAAAAACCACAACGAAAATCCGAAAAACCAAAAAAGGAACAACAAAAATGAACGAAAAAATTCGTACATTTGTAACTTTTTTTTTTGTTGAATTGGTAATTTTCCGTGTCCCTTACAATGGTGTTGCTTAACGTGCTTCGAATGAATTGAACAAAAAAATTCGTACATTCATAACTTTTTTTTTTCGATTCGTAACTTTTTTTTCGATTCGTAACTTTTTTTTTTTTTTCGATTCGTAATGAATGGATTGAACAAAAAAAATCGTACATTCGTAACTTTTTTTTCGATTCGGAACTTTTTTTTTTCGATTCGGAACTTTTTTTTTTCGATTCGGAAATTATTAAAATGTAATAATAGCATACACATTACATAAAATTATGAATTATGCTCCGATTACGAATCTACGAATGTTACGAATGTACGAATAACGACGAATGCGTCCGAATTTCTAATAAACTAACGAAAAAAACGAATCAACTAAAAATAACTCTTACAAATGTACGAATCGCTACGAATACGAACAACGACGACTTACGAATGTACGAATCGTTACGAATACGAACAGCGACGACTTACGAATGTACGAATCGTTACGAATCAACGGAAACGGAAAAAACAAATCGAAAAAGAACTATTTTTTTCGGAAACGAAAAAAACGAAACGAAAATAAACACATTTTTTTGTTGTGCACATGTCTATTATTTAGTAAAGGAAAAGCCACTTTGCACTGCAAGTGCACTCGCTGTAGATCTGAGGGGGACATGCAAGGAAAAAAAAAAAAACAGCATTTTAGCTTGCACATGATTGGATGATAAAATCAGCAGAGCTTCCCCTCATTTCAGATCTACCCCTCAGATTTAGAGCGACTGCACTTCCAAGTGCACTTGCAGTGCAAAGTGGATTTGCCTTTCATAAATAACCCCCATGGCGAGTGAATTCCCCTCCTGATTTTCTCTTGGGGGGTAGGCTAAAAGAAATGTGGATGAATACTGTTCTAAAGTGTTTTTTCAAAAATTGTTGTATTAATGTTCATCTTTAATAAAATGTTCTTTAAACAGTGACCTGTTTCTAGGGTTGCCACCTGTCCGAGATTCACCCGGACAGTCCGTGTTTTGATTCATGTGTCCAGGATTCAGAATCCCGGACACATTATTCAGACTAGACTGTGGCCCCCAACTTAGGCATGCCTGGGCACACCCTAATCACCCAGTGTGGTTCCCTCTGCTGTCTGGGTATGCTCCCTAACTAACCAAGTACGACAACCGCCAAGTGCATAGGCTGCCTTCCTCCCTTCTCTCTCCTGCCTCTGAGCGAGTGAGTGCACTATGGTAAGGGGGACTCAGATGTAAGGGGGAACCATGATTTAAGGGGGAATGCTAACAATTCTAATGGTTGTGGGGGCTTTGGTGAAACCCCCTTACATCAGACTTCCACAGCGTTCCCCCTTAAAATAAAAAAAATGCCCTGTGCCACTAAAGTGTTCGGATTTGGCATGAACAAAAGGTGGCAACCCTACCTGTGTCATATATATATATATATACCTTAAACTGGTTGTAAACCTCAGACATGAAATATGAACAAAGCATATCCCTCTGTAGTGTGCACTTGTCTCAATTAAGAGCACTAAGGGGTTGATTTACTAAAGGCAAATAGCCTGTGCACTTTGCAGTTGCTCCCGAGCTTAGTAAATGAGGTAAAGCTTTACTTTGCAAAGAATACCCAATCACAAGCAAGAAAAAAAAAAACGGAATTTTTGCTTGCACATGATTGGATGATGGAAGTCAGCAAAGCTTCTGCTCATTTACTAAACTCTGGAGCAACTGCACTTTGCATAGTGCACAGTCTATACAGTACTGCCTTTTTCAGAAAATGTCATTAATTTGCCTTTGTATTACTTCTGAATCACAGACCATGACTTAGATATTACTGAAACCAAAGTGTTGACGTGTGTGTTGGCGGTGCCCTTAAGAATGAATGGCACTGCGTGGCACTTAGACACGTTACTGTGCCTTGCGGTAAAAGATGTGTGAATAGGCTCTAATTAGTTTTTAATAACTCAAATTCTTTTACCTTTAGCATGTAAATCGGTTACATTTATGTTAATTCGTTTTTTGTAGTGCAAATTTTTATAAAAGCTGAGGGGTGCCCTTTGACATTCTGGCTTTGGGCACCAGAGGACCTTGACCTGGCGCGGGTCACTGCAAACACAGAAATAAGTAAGACATGATGAAGTGACTCAAAAACAGTTAAAGTCAATTCATCCAAAAAAGTGCTATTTAATTATTGGTGGGCCTTACTTAAAGCGGACCTTCAGTCATTTTTTCATCTTTCCATCTATTAAATCGTCTGCCCTTTTTGTTTTAACTTGGATAGTAAAACATTTTTTCTTTGCCAGTAAATATCTTATACAGCACACTTTCTGTTTCTTGTCTGGTAAAAAAAGCCCAGGCGTATGACATCATGCACAGCGCTCTCTCTCACTCTTGTGAGTTTGCCAGGAAGTGAGGGGGGGATGAGTCATAAGAGGGCCAATGAGAGCTGCAGGGCTGCAGAGCTGGACGTGTGCCTCTGTGTGTCTGTGTAAATCCAGGAAGTGAACAGGCAGCAGCTTCAGCTGCCCACAGTTAAAATGGATGCAGCCAGGCTTTAGTGGAGGGAGTTTTCTGCAGCATATTTGGCATTGTTACATTCCCCATAATCTAAAATAAATAAAACATCCAAGAGGGATTTTGGAGAACCCCAAATAATGTCCACAGCAGGTGTTGAGAACCAGGAACTCAGGCATAGAGAGCTCCCCAATATAGTCTCTAGGACATATAAGAAAACACATCTGATTTAAAGTGGTATTAAACCTCAAACCAAAAATGTCATATATTGCAGCTTACCAATCATTAGATGTGGCGGCTGCATTAGGTTTCTTTTTTTTAGGCTTTTTTCCCTCTGTTTTCACCTGGTGATCTGGCCAGTAAAACACCTGGGGGGAGATTTACTAAAACTGGAGCGTGCAAAACAAAATCTGACAATGCCAGGGGAGGAGAGTGTTAGATGTACTAGCACAGGGATCCTCAAACTATGGCCCTCCAGCTGTTGTGGAACTACACATCCCATGAGGCAAAACTCTGACATTCACAGACATGACTAAGCATGATGGGAATTGTAGTTCCTAAACAACTGGAGGGCCGTAGTTTGAAGTCCCCTGTACTAGCAGATTCAAATACGCTAACAAACTGAAGCCAACACATTTAAGCGGTTACAGCTTTGTTCCTTTTGGGATAAAGGTTTACATGCATGATCAGAGGCTGATCATTGTAAGCACCCCTGTCAGTGGTAAATGGTATGTCTCAAATCTCTAACTGCTACATCTGCAGGGCAGCTTGTTTTGTTGAAAAACATCAGACTTACTGGCCAAATCAGCAGGTGAAAATAAAAGAAAGAAAACGAATGCATCTATCACATCTAAGAATTGGTAAGCTGCAATATAATAAATGTTTGCTTTAAGTTTAATACCACATTAAAGTGTTGCTAAACCAACAACAGTAGAAGCAGTCTGTATATGCAGTAAAGCGTGCTTGTTATACTCACGGTGGGACCTAAGGGGTCGATCCTTTGTATTGTGTAAAAAGGTTGTTTAATCCCGTCTTCTCTGATCCCCCCTTCTTCTACAGTCCCCAATCCATCTCCTGATAGAACAGAGCCTCTGGGACACTGCACATGCTCGGTTTGGTCTGCATTGCTAGAGAGGTTTTTTTTTGTGAGCGGGGCATGTGGTCATCATAGTTCCAATCAGCACTGTCCAGACAGAGGGTCAGGGGTCCTGCAGCCTCATGGGACGGTCAGAGGAGAATGAAAACTGATATAAGTCATAAGACTCCTGTGTACTGCTGGTGAGAAAAGGTATTTAGCAGTTCATACTTACTAAAACTATTGCATTTCCATGTTCTGTGTACTGGGGGAGACCCATAGGTGTGCGCAGCGTATTGCATTAGGGTGTGCACCCGAAAGCTCATATAGTACAGGCGTTTCCCGGGTTACAAACAAGATAGGTTCTATAGGTTTGTTCTTAAGTTGAATCTGTTTGTAAGTCGGAAAATGTACATTTTTTAAGTGTAGCTCCAGCCAAAAAAGAACGATTTTTACGTTTTTTGGATAGCACAGAGAAGGGTTAACCCTGTAATGTTTGTTTTGCTGTCTGTGCCCCTGTTCAGAAGATTTCACCTCACTTCTGTCCCAATGACAATTGGATTTTGAAAATTTTGGGTTGTTATGGAAACAAGCCTTGGTGATAAAGCTTTAGTGGAGACACCTTTTTCCCATAATAACTTACAGGAATTAATTTCCCTTCCTAGGGGTGGATTTCCTCTCACTTCCTGTTGTCTCCCTCCGTTTGTAAGTAGGAGTCATTTGTAAGTCGGATGTTTGTAACTAGGGGACCGCCTGTATATACTAATGGTGTCAGTAGGGCAGAGATTGGTGTCAGTAGGGCAGAGATTGGTGTCAGTAGGGCAGAGATTGGTGTCAGTAGGGCAGAGATTGGTGTCAGTAGGGCAGTGGACGGTGTCAGTAGGGCAGAGATTGGTGTCAGAAGGGCAGAGATTGGTGTCAGTAGGGCAGTGGACGGTGTCAGTAGGGCAGAGATTGGTGTCAGTAGGGTAGTGGACGGTGTCAGTAGGGCAGAGATTGGTGTCAGTAGGGCAGTGGACGGTGTCAGTAGGGCTCAGTAGGGTGTCAGTAGGGTAGTGGACGGTGTCAGTAGTTTTCTTATTTACATTTTTTATTATTTTTTTACAATATAATTTTTTTATTTTTTTTTACAATTTTTTTTAGCAATTCCTTTAGGGGGCTTTGGTTAAGTATCAGGGGGTATCTGCACCACACGGGGTGATTAGAGTAGGGTGACCAGACATCCCCGGTTCCCAGGGACAGTCCCCGGATTGAGGGCACTGGACCAAGTCCGTTCTCGGTTTTGTCCTCAGATTGTATTTGAACCCCCTGGGACAATTTCAAAGACAGTCAGTGCAGAATAAAAAAAAAAAATTCTGAATTACACACCCCCAGGGGCGGACTGACAACTCATGGGGCCCCCGGGCAATAGGGGATTATGGGGCCCCCAGGCAATCAGAGATTATGGGGCCACACAGTATACACACACACACACACACAGTATACAATCATACAGTATACACATACATGTACACACAATGTACACAGACATGTTTCTATTGGCTGAGAAGGTACTTAAGAGGTGGGGCAGCTATAATCTCGGGATTTTTAGACCAAAAGGATGTCGGTAAGGGACATTTCAGCAACAGATGTAAAAAAAAAACATATTTTTACATACTGTCCCTGGTTTTACTGAGGCTGGCAACCCGGATGGGGCCCCCTAGTGGCCCGGGGCCCTCGGGAAGTGCCCGAGTGGCCGAACGGTCAGTCCGCCCCTGCACACCCCCACTCCATCGCTCCTACTAGCTTAGGGGGGGTGTATTTCTTTCCATTATCTGTGCCCCTTTCTGATGATCATGTGCTGGTCGGAGCGGAGGGAATATTTCTTCAGTTTCAGGTGCATGCCCATCCAGCTCCGCTCGCATGTTCTTCTGCCTTGGCTCAAGTCCCGGCCAGCCGCCTGCCTGCTTATCTCCTTGCCTTCCCGGGCAGAATGATCTTCTTCCACTCCCCGCCCTGTAGTACCCGGGGCCCGAAGAGTAAGACTTAACAGGCTGTGAGGCAGGCGGCAAGCGGCGATGGGCAGAGAGCCACTGATTGCCGCCATTGCTAGTAAAAAAAAAAATATGTCCCCGGATTTCATTTTAGAAATCTGGTCACCTTAGATTAGGGTGTACCCAGGCCTTCGAGGAGACCAGAATGTAGGGGTCCTGGGTCTAGTAACACTTTCTAGCACTTCTCTGCACCATTTGAGTAAAGGAACACTAATTGCGTAGGATAAGCCAAGTCCTTTACAAAGACTCGCCCAGAGCCACGCAATCATAAGATAAACCTCTCATCGTTCTCAGAAACATGGACAGGCGACAAGTACATAATACCTTTCCTGGAGGCTGATGTCTTACACTTTGCACTATGGGACATTCTTTCAGTATGACCTAGAAATTCCTATAACCAGGCTGCAAGTATACAGAATAGAACTTCTTCAGCTCCAAAATAAGAAAATGGCTACAAATCATTGCTTGCCATATGAAACCTAAGTCATTCCCGTCTCGTTTCTATAGATTTGTACGTTTTGAAGTGAAACAAGTAGCTCTTTCACATATGTCAGCATGTGTCTCAGCTATAGTTTTCCTTGAAGATGACTCATTTCGCTATTTTTAATCACTTACACCTACTTATTCCAATTTTCTGCAGAGCTTCAGTTGTATGAGCAGACTTTTCCCAAACAACTGTTAGGCAGCTGCAGGCAAATGTCCTGGATCTTTTTTTTTTTTTTTTTTTTTGTACTTGGAAGCAAAAGGCAAAGCAATGGCCAGGACTAAACTCACTATAGAAATAATACGATCCGTTTATGGGAAACATCTAATGAAAAACAGTTTTATCTCAAGATTGTCAGTTTTCCATTCATTCCCAAATAGAATTCTGCAACAATTGACTTTACAAGGCAAAGCGCCTGGTCTTCAAAGGAGAAAGGCTCGCTTGTTTTAATTATAGTCAGACAATTAAGCTGATAAATGAAATAAAATGTTTATTCAAAACGATCTACATTCATTTGTGGTAAATGAGAAAGTATTTTGGATTGGACACAGTTCTAGTTGGATCTGCTGGTAACGATTGGGCAAAATGACAAAATTCACCGTCTTTACCCATTGGGCAGTATCCTGATTACGACTCTGTTGCAGCCTCTTGCCTTTGGTAAATCCACCCAACAGACCAATGTTTCTCAACTCCAGTCCTCAAGGCGCCCCAACAGGTCTTGTTTTCAGGCTTCCCATTATTTTTCACAAGTGATTTGATCGCCTTAGTAATTACCACAGCCGTTTCTGCTGTGGGAAATCATGAAAACATGACCTGTTGGGGCGCCTTGAGGACTGGAGTTTGAGGAACACTGGTCTGTTGGGTTGATTTACCAAAGGCAAGAGGCTGTTCACTTTGCAAGGAATATTGAACGTGATGAAATTTCACTTTGCAAAGAAAACCCGATAATGTGCAAGGAAAATGTAAAAAAAAAAATAGGATTTATGCTTGCACATGATTGGATGATAGAAGTCAGCACAACTTAAAGCAGAGTTCCACCAAAAAGTAGAAGTTCCATTTTAAAGGGTAAGTTCAGGGTAAGTACCTTTCTACTAGGTATGGTGAATTTTACAGAAAATCTGTATGGTGAGCTTACACTGGACCCTATCCCCCCCAGTCCCGCTGTACCTGAGGCTGAAGATAAGCCGCTAGGAGACATCGGGCCCCTGCTTCTTCGGTCCGGGGATTTGAAATCCCCACGGCTTAATCTCCTAAACGTACCTCGTAAAGGTGCGTATAGGAGGCACTCTAATTGGTCTCCGCTGTCACATAAACACCGCCGACCAATCAAAACCTGCCTAGCCCATCCTGTTAGCGGGGAAGAAAAAGAGAGAAAGCCGCAGGGATTTCAAATCTCCAGACCAGTGAGGCAGCGATCCGATGTCTCGCAGCGGGTGATTGCCGGCCTCAGGTACAGCGGGACCAGGGGGAATGGGGAGGGGGTCCTTTGTAAGTCCACCTTACAGATTTTCTGTAAAGGTGAGCTTACAATTTAACCACTTCAGCCCTGGAAGGCCATTTTTTGCGATACAGCACTGCGTCGCTTTAACTGACAATTGCGCAGTCGGGTGACGACGTACCCAAACAAAATTGACATCCTTTTTTTTTCAGTTTTTCTTTTTTGCGCTATAAACAAAAAAAGAGCAACAATTTTGAAAAAAAAAACACAATATTTTGTACGTTTTGCTGTAATAAAACGCCCCATTTAAAAAAAAAAAAAAAAAGCAAATTTTTTCCTCAGTTTAGGCCGATATGTATTATTCTACATATTTTCGGTAATAAAAATTGCAAAAAAGCGTATATTGATTGGTTTGCGCAAAAGTTATAGCGTCTACAAAATAGGGGGTAGATTTATAGCATTTTTATTAATATTTTTTTTTACTAGTAATGGCGGAGATCTGCGATTTTTATCAAGAATGCAACATTATGAGAGACACATCGGACACTTTTTACACATTTTTGTGTCGATTGACAACTATACAGCGATCAGTGCTATAAAAATGCACTGATTACTGTATAAATGTCACTGGCACGGACGGGGTTAACACTAGGGGGAAATCAAGGGGTTAACTGTGTTCCCTGGGTGTTTGTTCTAACTTGATGGGAGTGACTATAGGAGATTACAGATCGTGGTTCCCAGCTCGTAGGAACTCACAATCTCTCTCTCCTCACAGAGCTGGGATGTGTGTGTTTACACACGAACAAGTCCCTGTTCTGCCCCTCGTGCCCGCAAACGCTCGTGGCAGGTGGTCATCGAGACCGGCGGTCACGAGCATCGGCACCCCCGCTGTGCAGCGGGCATGCGTGCGTCTGCTATCCTGCTTAAAGGAACCGACGTACAGCTACGACCGTTCGCAGCATCGTGCCGACCGGCCGCAGTATAATGACAGGGGCTGGTCGGCAAGTGGTTAAGGACTCCACACCCCCTTACATTTGGCATGTAATTTTTTTTTGGGGGGGGCACCTAGTTTTGACAGCTACCCAACTCCTACTTCCACTCGGGCCGCCTAAGTGACTTGAGCGGAAGTTCTCCTCTCCCCCTCCCTCCTTGCAATCTTCTGGGACAAGTCACAGGTACCAGAAGATTGTCTGGCCATTAACAAGGCACAGCGCGGCTCGCACATGTGCAGTGCGCACCCGCCTGTAAGACCGCAAACTGTCACTGTCCGCTGCCCACACTTGTGATGCCTGCACTGGGGAGAGAGGAGAGAGAGAAGTAAGAGTTCAGGCAGTCCCATCACTGGATCGTGGGACATGTGAGTGTCTGTTTATTATGAGTCAGCAGCTACACTTTTTGTAGCAACTGACTATAAACACAAAAACGACTGGAACTCTGGTGTTACTAAACCTAGGACCCTGCATTTACAATATCTGGTCTCTCACAGATAGTAAACAGAACATGGAAATTCAATTATTTTAGTAAATATAAATTGTTAAATACTTTTTCTCATGAGCAGTATATAAGCAGTCTTGCGACTTCTATCAGTGTCCAGACAAGCACTGGTTAAAGCTTGTAGGAGGAGTTTTCATTCTCCTCTGACTGTCCTATGATGCTACAGGACCCCTGGCCCTCTGTATAGTGCTGATTGGCCCTGTGGTGATCACATGCACCCTCCCAACAAAAAAACTTTAGCAAAACACACCAAACTGAGCATGAACAGGGTGCCTCCAAGGCTCCGAACTATCGTGAGATGGATTGGGGACACTAAAAGTAGGGGAGGTTAAGAGAAGACAGAATCAAACTGCTTTTTTACACAATACGCAGGATTAACCCCTTAGGTTCCACAGCGGGTACAACAAGCATGCTTTACCGCATATACAGACTGATTTTACTGTTGTGAGTCTAGTAACACTTTAACCTCATTCACTAAGCTGTAAAGTAAATGAAAATTCCCTTGCAAAGCGAACATGCTTCGCTCATTCAGTAAATCATCCACATTGTATATGTTAAACATTTCTAAAACTGCATTTTGTCTGGGTTTTGTTACACATATATGGATGTAATGTTCTCAGACATATTTTTGGTTGTTTGATGACTGCAGATGATAAGAGCCGTCTGTAATGTAGCTATGGTTGTTATAGCAACAAACAGCCCAATCTAATCTCATCACTAGTATATGTAATAACATACCTCATATGGGTAAACTTATATATTGAGACTAGTTCTAGTAGGGCTCAAGTTTTTGACTAGGTATGGTAAATACATGAAGGGATTTTATTTTATTTTTTTTACGTCATAGGGGCATTTACAAGATACAGATCCGGGACGGTGGAATTTGACTAAGACGAGAAAATGTTAAATTGTTAACCATATACCTTTTGAAGTATCCTGTTTTAAAAAAAAAATGACTTGAACTAGGAAATCCTTGGAAAAAAAATAGTCCAGTTTTGTTACCAACAGAAAAGCATTTCATGTGTTTAAACATATTGAGAGTATACCTGTCCAAAATGTTATAATAACTTCTCTCCTATGACTTTATAGCAGATGTATACCCTTAAAACTATTTCCTATTATTTTAATACCTTGCCGGTACAAAGTGGGTAAAAGTGTAAAACGTACTTGCTCCTGCAATCTAGGTAGGTAAAGTTATTAGTGGAAAAAAAGCTCACATGTTCCAATTTAGGAACAAAATACTCCTCATGGCTCTCAGAGCAATAAACAATTTTATGGCCATGTGTGTATTTGAAAAAAACATTCATTTACAGGTTGTGCTGGTGAGAATTTGCCAACATAGGGCATGAATTTGCTAATAACATTCATCTTAGTGCTCTTCATAGTGGCGGGGGTGGCTTAACAAGCTATGGGGAAAACGTTTTTTTTAATTTTGGATGGAGGGTTATAACCCCTGTCAGATTTTTTTTCGCCATCTGTGCCCCATTGCCGAGATTTCCCTTCACTTCCTGTCTCACAGCCAAACAGGAAGTGATAGGAAATACCTGCAAATAAGGGAATTCCTTTGGGACTCCCAGGTCACCAGAACTAGTGTCCCTGTTTGAAGATTTCCTCTCTATTACTTTTCTGGGGACAACCCAAAATTTGGGATTTTGACTCTATCCAAAACTAAAGAAAAATGTTTTGCCTTTAGTTATGCTTCAATTTGATTTTTTTTTTCACTATATTGAGAGGGATTTCAAAATAATTGCAGCTCCTCCAAAAGCACCTTTGTGGATGAGCACCAGGTGTGTCAGTCCCCTCAATGACCAGAAAAAATTAAGTCATGTGTTTTCTGGAGAGTTAACAAAAACACAATTTTTTTAAAAAAGTTTTTATTTTTATTTTTTGTAAGATCCATTAATGTGCCAATATTTTTCTTGCCCAGGCCTGCACAATCTCAGCAGCATAATGGTTCCTTGTGACATCACTAAGTGTAAGACCAAATTTGGTCAATGATGTAATAGTTACATCATTGCAGAAATCCAGAATAATGTGAAATTTATGTTGCTGTTAATTACTTAAAGGGGAGTTCCACCCGTTTTTTTTAGTTTATTAAAAGTCAGCAGCTACAAAAAGCATAGCTGCTGACTTTTAATAGACACTTACCTGTCCCACAGTCCAGCGATGTGGCCGCCCGGAGCCTCGCTCCTCTCCCCCTCCTCTCCGCGGCGCCGTCATAGCAACTGTGGGCACCCGGCCATGACAGCTTAGGTCTCCAAGGCCGGGCGGGCACTGCGCATGTGCGAGTCACGCTGCGCTCTGCTATTGGCCAGGCAATCTTCTGGGACCTGTGACGTGTCCCAGAAGATCGCTGACAGGGGGGGCGTCTAGGGCGAGAGGAGGAGTTGCCCAAGCGGCCAAGAAGAGGAAGGTACACCCCCCCCCCCAAAAAAAATGGCATGCCAATTGTGGCATGTCAGGGGGCGAGGAGTGTTTAACCACTTTCAGACCGGACCAATTTGCAGCCAAAGGACCAGGCCCCTTTTTGCGATTCGGCACTGCGTCGCTTTAACTGACAATTGCGCGGTCGTGCAACGTGGCTTCCAAACAAAATTGACGTCCTTTTTTTCCCACAAATAGAGCTTTCTTTTGGTGGTATTTGATCGCCCCTGTGGTTTTTATTTTTTGCGCTATAAACAAAAAAGAGCAACAATTTTGAAAAAAAAAGCATTATTTTTAATTTTTTGCTATAATATATATCCCCCAAAAATATATAAAAAAACATTTTTTTTCCTCAGTTTAGGCCGATACGTATTCTTCTACATATTTTTGGTAAAAAAAATCGCAATAAGCGATTATTGATTGGTTTGCTCAGAAGTTATAGCGTTTACAAGATAGGGGATAGTTTTAAAGCATTTTTATTAATATTTTTTTTTTATTAGTAATGGCGGCGATCAGCAATTTTTATTGTGACTGCGACATTATGGCGGACACATCGGACATTTTTGACACATTTTTGGGACCATTGTCATTTATACAGCAATCAATGCTATTTAAATGCACTGATTCCTGTATAAATGACACTGACAGTGAAGGGGTTAACCACAAGGGGGCAGTGTAGGGGTTAAGTATGCCTAGGGGTGTGTTTCTTACTGTGGGGGGGGGCGTGGCTGTCAGCTAGTGAATGCTGATCTCTGCTCCAATCACAGGGAGCAGAGATCGGCGTCACTAGTTGCTAGGCAGAACGGGGAGATGCTGTTTATCTCGGCATCTCCCCGTTCAGCCTTCCCGTGAGATGATCGCGGGTGTCCCCGTGGCGATCGAGTCCGCGGGGCCCGCGACCGGACTCACGGGGGTCCCGACCGGCGCGGGAGCGCGCCGCTCCCGATGGCACGGACAGGCATTAAGGAGGGACTTATATATATGCCCTCCTGCCTGTACGTGCCATTCTGCCAACGTATATCTGTGTGCGCCGGTCGGGAAGTGGTTAAAGTAGAAGTTCCACTTTTGGGTGGAGCTCCGCTTTAATTTTGAATTTGGCTAACAAGCTTGTGAAATGCCAAGAAAGTTGGAAGCCCTAGTTGGTTAGCTGGCCAGGGTACAGCCCTCTGCTCACCCTACAAAAAATTAGATAAAGGTAGCAGATCACCACCACTGATACTGTAGACTTGGTAGGAACAAATTATTTCTTAATTAACTAGAGAAGCTTTTGTAAGGCAGTACATTTTTTTCTGAGCAAAATCTAAAGACAGCCATCTGCTGTCGCATAGTAGGTGAGGTTGAAAAAAGACACAAGTCCTTCAAGTCCAACCTATGTGTGTGATTATATGTCAGTATTACCTTGTATATCCCTGTATGTTGCGGTCGTTCAGGTGCTTATCTAATAGTTTTTTGAAACTATCGATGCTCCCTGTTGAGACCACCACCTGTGGAAGGGAATTCCACATCCTTGCCGCTCTCACAGTATGTAGTTTAAGGTTAAACCTCTTTTCTTCTAATTTTAATGAGTGGCCACGTGTCTTGTTAAACTCCCTTCCGCAAAAAAGTTTTATCCCTATTGTGGGGTCACCAGTACGGTATTTGTAAATTGAAATAATATCCCCTCTCAAGCGTCTCTTCTCCAGAGAGAATATGATATCCTCCAGTCCCTTTATTAGCTTTGTTGCCCTTCTCTGGACTCTCTCCATTTCCAGTACATCCTTCCTGAGGACTGGTGCCCAGAACTGGACAGCATACTGAAGGTGCGGCCGGACCAGAGTCTTGTAGAGTGGGAGAATTATCATTTTATCTCTGGAGTTGATCCCCTTTTTAATGCATGCCAATATTGTGTTTGCTTTGTTAGCAGCAGCTTAGCATTGCTGAGCCTATCATCTACTAGGACCCCCAGGCCCTTTTCCATCCTAGATTCCCCCAGAGGTTCTCCCCCCAGTGAGTAGATTGCATTCATATTTTTGCCACCCAAATGCATTATTTTACATTTTTCTACATTAACCTCCCTAGCGGTAATCCCGAGTCTGGCTCGGGTCCAGTTTTTTCTGCTGGGAGCGGTAACCCCGAGCCAGACTCGGGCTTGCGTGCAGGATACAGGGGGGAAGTTTCTTACCTTTTCCCCTGGATCCTGCGATGTCTCCCCGCTGTGTGAGCGAGCCGTCCGCTCGCTCGATTCACACAGTGCCCGAGTGCCGCTGGTCTCCGTTCCCTGCGACGATACGACGCACAGGAGCGGAGATCGGCGCCAAATTTAAAAAAGTTTAAAAACACAACACACATACAGTACTGTAATCTGTAATAAATACACATCCCCTCTGTCTCTAGTGGTCTGCCCAGTGCCCTGCATGTAATTTTATATAATAAAAAGATTTTTTTTTCTGCCTGGAAACTGGAGATTGTCCATAGCAACCAAAAAGTGTCCCTTTATGTCAAAAGTGGTTTTAGACCAGCTAGAAAACACAGATAAAAAATTAAAATCACAATTTATCATCAAACAATAAATTTAATGACAGCGACTATTCTGCAACTGAGCAAATTTCAGTGTTTTTGATTTGATTACATTATTGAATCATTTTTATATATATTTTTATTATATTATAATTTATTATTTTGCGTTTTAAACTTTATCATACCCGGGATGTCTACTAGACTCTGGTTCGGACAGATTTAAGTGAGTTATTCATAAGAATTGCATGCCTACAATATAAAAACGCCAAATTTCCATGCAAAATAATTGTACCGCTTTCAGCACAAAATTCCAGCCAGAATCATACCGCCAGGGAGGTTAAACCTCATTTGCCATGTAGTTGCCCACCCCATTAATTTGTTCAGATCTTCTTGCAAGGTTTCCACATTCCACATATATGTCCCACTATAATATAGTAAAGTCGGTATTTTTACAAACACGGGCCTGTGATCAGAAAATGTGGTGTTTCTGTTGGTTATACAGCTTAGTCTTTGTGATTGTTTTACTTTGCAGAATTTAATATTTTTAAGGATTCTTATTATCAAATGCTCTATTATTGTTTTGTAATGTTGCTAAGAAAAATGTTATTTATGACAACATTGGAGGAATTTCGTCTGCTGATAAACTTTTAATCTAGAATTGAAAGGAAGAACATTCCATAACAGCTTAAGGTGAATGTGTTCCTTTCCCCCATGCAGAATGATAAGAAATGAATTTGGCACTTCAGAGATCACAGACAATGTTTCAGCGGGATGGGAGGACTGTCAGTAACGGCCTAATCTAGCATAGCAATAAATAACCCAGTGTGTCATGAGAATATTAGAATCATGCATTTCTCTCCAGCATGTTGGCATGTATGTAGAACACATCTTCACATATACAGAGCTATGTTAACAAAATATCAGTTATACATATTCTGTGTTCCAACATAAAATGTTCATATGAAAACTCTAGTTAAAGTGGAACTTCAACCAAGAGGGGAAGTCCCGCCTTAGGTTACCCCCCCCCCCCACACCTCTGCCACATTTGGCATGCCATTTTTTTTAGGGGGGAGCGAGTACCTGGCTTTGACAGGTACCAGCTCCCACTTCTTCTCAGATTGCCTAGTTCTCCTCTCCCCCTCCCTCCCGATGTCTACTTGGACCCGTGGAATTCACAAAGTGCCGCGCGGCTCGAGGATGCGCAGTGCACATCCAGCTGTGAAGCGGCAAGCAACACAGCCGGATGCCCACAGTTAGGATGCCGTTGCCAGGAACCCAAAGACTACTGAAGAACTAGGCCTGGTGAGAACGGTGCTGGATCCCTGGACAGGTAAGTGTGCTGTCTTTAAAAGGCAGCAGCTACAGTATTCAGTATACAACTGCTTGTTTTTTTCCATTAGGAAGAACTTTATTTTTACTTTATCCTTGACAAACTGATAGATACAGACCTATATTAAAGCCTAAGAAATAAATGGCTGTATGTCTTCTGGTGAGATTTCCCATCATTTCCTGTTCCGTAGATATTGGGACCCTTTAAGAGGTGAATTATGTCTCCCTCTAGGAGTGTATAGCAACAGGCTGCTCTCTCGGGTGATTGGGGAGCTCTGTCTCAGTTAGGCCCCTTTCCCACTTGTGCCACTTGTCCTGCGATTTGGGACTGAAAAGTCACATGACAAATTGTACTCTATGATTTCCAAAGAGTACCATTCATATCTATGCAACTTCAAGTTGCAGCGACTTCAAAGTAGTCCCTGCACTACTTTGGTCAGACTTTGAGGCGATTTGAGGTCCCTAAACCTCAACATTACACAGGCAAGTAACGTCCATATCGCAGCAAAATCCCGTCAAAGTCGTGGCAAAAAATTTCAGCAAAATAGCGCGACTTTCAGGTCGCATAAGTGTGAAAGAGGCCTTAGAGAGGGCACTGGGAGAGAGATTTGCCTGTTGTAGATGTGTGGTGGCTGGGAGAAGAGTGGACCTCTTATGCTCCATTAAAAAGACAGAGGCTGGGTTCACACTATTGCGAATTGGATGTGGGTTTCCCCTCATCCAATTCGCATAGCAGGAGAATGTGACCGGCTCTCTATGGAGTGTTCTGGCGCCCCCCCTGTCAGAACACAACAGCTCAGTGGGGGGGAGATTGCTGTACTAACGTTGGATCATTAGTACAGTGGCTCCGACCAGAGCTGACAGTTGAACGGAAAAAAAAGGAATAGTGTTTACCAGGCTTTACACTCACTTCTCCATGGCAGCTATGGAAGCAGCCATGGTTATTACTTAGGCTGGACTTCAAATATGACTGCCTTTGTTTATCTCCATTATGTAGTGTATTAATGGAGTTGCAGTTTACAAAAGAATGATACCATTGTTTAGGCTGATTTTGCAGCTCACAAGATATGACAAGTACATTTCATTTCTAGCAAGACCAACAGGTATTTCTGTACTTGCTGAAAATTTTCTGAAGGTGGCTGGTGACAGGTAACCTGCAATATATTACATTTTTGTTTTTGGGGTTGGATACATTTTAATGACCACTGTTGCTTTAAATTTCTTTTCAAGTTCTGAGTGATTACATGACCGGAGAGTGCGATTTCTGGGTTGTTCTGTACACAGAGTACAGTTCTCAGGATTGCAAGGGAGTATAATTAGATTTTTTTGGCATTTGGCTGCAGGCTGCAAAGTCAAATGGAAAAATCTTTTTTTTTTTTTTTTTAATTTTATTTAAAAAAATGAATGCAATGTAGTATTTAAATATATAGATTTTAGTGTGTTTTCCTTTAAGTTGCATTGAATAGCTTAGCAGATACAGTCCAAACGTATTCTAGAAGGAGATGTTGGCATATGTGAGCAAAGGGAATGCAAGTTAAACAAACACTTTTGTTTTATACTGGTGGCCAGCTACATCCCAGTGTTTGGCTGTTAAAAGTAAGCCCTGTGATTTGCGTACACTAGCTGACAAAGACGTGAATGCCTAGCATAAACTATACCCTAATTTGGAGGGAAAGAGTTTTTTTTCCATATTAATTTTGATCCAGGTCTCCTTTGAGTGTTTTGTTAACATGACATTTACAATCAAGTCTATAAATCTATTACAGAGCACCATCTTAAATGTATTTTGGGGGGTTTGGACTGGGGGCGATAAAATGAACTGAAAATAATGAGAAGTGTGCGACACAAATATATTGAATTATGGGGCCACTGACAACCTATATTAAAGATACTTTTTAATGATATTAACAAATAGTATCTTAGAAGCATACCTGCTTCTGTCCTATGGATTATGAAATAGGACGTTTCGGTGAACATGCAAAGATTCATTTTTTTTTTCAAAATGAGTCAAAATTTGTTTTCTTTGCGATGAGCTGCCTTTATTGTGATGACATGGTCGGCCCAGTGTTTTAGTAAGAATCAATGCACCCCCAGAAGCCCTCTAGACATTCAAGAGAGGCCTTTGAGGGTATACCAAAGATGAAAGAGTTTGTTGTAGTAACATTTCAGGGATAATGCAGGAAATTTGACCTAAAGTGTATTTCCACTTTTTCAGTCAAACTTGAGAAAACCCCACTATATGCTTGTTATGTATAAAACATAGTGAGTCACAAATTTCTGTTGTGGCACCACATCCCAAGAGAAGTACAAAACAGTAAAAATGAAAAGGGGGACTTTAAAAGTTGCCACTCATAACCCCAGGTAAAGGAAGTGAGAAGATTATAAAAAATACAAAAGTTTATTCACAATACAAATTCCCTATCATTTATATAAAAAAAAAACAAGCATTTGTTATGCGTGTAGCCTGGATTCCCCAATGGGAGTGTATTGGATCTATAAGGAGCTAGCCCATGTAAAGCTAGAATAAATATATATCAAAAAATGGTATAACAACAACAATTTTCCATAGTGTATAAGGCTAGATCACAAAAAGTGCTGGTCTTGATCTCTGATCTCTACATGTTTCACCAATCATTGGCTTCTTCAGGAACTCCAGCAAATCAGAAGAACAAATGCTCAGTCCAATTGGTCAGGTCCAGGTCAGCCCAGCGACTAGGGGCAGTAACACCAGGACTCATGCAGCTGATAGGGGAGCCCTCAAAGGCAGTCCATAGCTTTAAAAAAGTAAAATTACTTGAAAGTGAATATTCCCATTCACACAGAATACCTAATTTATTTAATATTTCATATCTTTTTTAGATGTTTCTTAGGAGGTATCATGGCAGACTGTAAGCATTTCAGAACAAGTTCGGAGTGCTTCTGTACTACTAGGCTTAGGATAGGCTGCGTTTTTCTGATTAACATACAATGGAGAAGCCCAGCTGCTAAATCTTTAATCCTATGCTTGGACAATGTTCAAATCAAATTTACTACTGATAATGAGATTTGCCAGCACAGTGCAGACAGGGTTAATTATGGCAAACACAGTTACCACTCTTCCTCATAAACAATGAGAGATAAGTAGAACTTTTCAGTGCTGGAGTTATCAGAAAAGAACATATAAAGTGGTAAGCAGCTATTTTTAAATATTTTTTCAAGTTATGCTGTGATATGAATGAGAACTAGTAATAAATATAAAGTAGATGTTATCCCAGTTTGGCTTCTAAAGTGAAAATACATTTTAAAAGAGAAGTAGGGGTTGTTTTTTTTTTTTAATCATACTTACCTACGTGGATGCAGCATCAGACTGATGCTGCATCTGTCCCCCACCATCTCTGCACTGAGAACCAAGCCACCGAACATTGCTGATGGCTCAATTTTCACAGATCCCCGAGAGGAGAGCTGCTGCCTGTCAGTCAGCGTCTCTCCTCTCTGCTTCTCCATGCTCACTCGAGCCCTGAGCTGTGGAGGGGCGGGGAGCGCCCTTGTCAGTGTCTCAGCAGCTCGCTGAGACGATGAAACTGCCATCAATCAGGGCAGCTGGCGGATCCAGACTTGGGAAGTCGGGATGACGCGGTGCCTTGGCTGATGGCAGTGACATCAGCAGAGAGCGGACTTCAGACCCCTCTCCTCTGAAAATGGGTCACAGGAGTGCAAAACGAATTGCACTCCTGTGACCTTTAGAAGAAGCCCAGTCTAAAAAGCTCAAGCTGGACTTCTCCTTTAAGCTCAATGCAGAATTTTAGCAGAGAATGTTAGTCGATTACAGAAGCATAATGAAGTTCCACACCATGTTTGCCACATTTTCAGACCCTCACAGCTTACTTGCCCACAGTGATCGATGTCACAGTTATTTTGTGCTCCTAGATTACTCTCCAATCTATTTTACGTGGTAAAAGTTAAATCAATGCAAACTGGCAAATCTTTGGGAGGTAATAAAGGACCTTTTTGCCATAATTCAAGAGCAGTAGAGTTCCACATAAGCAGAAGCTTTGAAAAAAAAAACACATAATAGAAAGGGGAATTCTAGATAAATAAAATGTTCTTACACATATTCTTTCATATGTATAACTAACATAGAATGAAGTAAAACTTGATTTGGGGTCTCTTTCAATACATACTTTGAAGTGATATTAAGGTAGTCTGACAGTTTTCCCAGGCCCTGGTATTTATTTTGGGATTCAGGCCAGATATGTGAGTGGGAAGTTATGGAACTGGAGAGTCAGGGCAGATTGCTAACCCATGACTATGAGTAGACTTTTACTAATATCCCACAGATAGAAACAAACATCTATTTTATAATTTAACAGTAAATTAGAGGTTCTTTGACTTATTAAACGTTATCAGCTTTCCCTTTTGAAGGGGCTTTCTATGGTGTTATGAATTACTGGGATATCTTTTTTTTGATATATATTTGAAAACTCTCCATGAAAGCAAATTGAGGTTGACTTTTTTTTTGCAAACTGTGAAATTTACCAAAAAGATTCCCTACACAATACTTGCATTGTGCCATAGCATATGTCTGAAACAAGTTTTTTAGTTGGGGATTTTTAAAAAGATGCACATGACCTAAATATGAGTTATTTTATGCTACAGCTTCAGATATCACAGACCACCTTAGGCGAAGAAAGAACAGAAGTTTTAGGGTTCATCCATACCTTTAACTTATACTCCTTAATTAATAAAAAAAAGCACCCGCCCTAAGGAGCCAACTGGAATTTTACTTCCAAAGCAGGCATGTTCCCAGATTACCAGGTTGTTACTAGAAGGAAGTGGTGCCTGGATAAAAAAAAAAAACTGAAAAAACTGGACAGATGGGCTATACTTTCTGTATGCATTGATTTCAGGTTTGACTGGAGTGTAGGTCTGAGATGTGATTATCAAATAGTGGAAACATTTAGCTGCATTACTTCTGACATTTTATCCTAATGGAACATGGTATATTATACTATTATAGTCTGATTTTAGGTAAAGTACTACTCGAGAGATGTCATCTACTTTTAGCTATAGCAGTGGCCCAAGAAATCACTTACAAACTTTGGTAATATAGCTAAACATGTTAATGAAGTGACATCATTTAGGGAACCTCTCTCTTGCTCCAGGTTTTAAGGCATATATAATTCAGAAAAAATGTATATGGTAGAGAGTTGTGAGGGTGCCATCATCCCAGTCTAAACAAAACAAAGAAATACCCTCCAAAAGAGTAGAGACTATGGGAATGCAGATTGCACTCTCTCCCTTTGTTTATAGTCTAACTTAAATTTACCAAATAAATACCATAGACACCATTGATGGCAAAATTATGGCTGCGGCACATTTATTGGTTTTAAATAAAATTTTCGATTAATAATATCTTCATATAAATATATTATTTATTAATACATTTCCTTGAACTTTATTAATCTGCAAAATATAACTTTGCTCAGCCATAAAATGGCTCGAACACAAATCTCATGAACCATAAATACCAGTCCCCAACCGCCGGACTTGCATCTTCAAGTCTGGCCCCACCCCAAGACCGCGGCCGACTCAATACTAGATTGTAACCCTAAATTAAATATATCCAGCCCTACTTCAGATAAGTGCATGCCATCTGACCTATATAAGCCACTAAATCCTTCTTCAAGATCTAGGTGTCTGTATGAAAATATGCCTATAATAGGCATAATTTTTCCCATTGTTTTATTTATTCTACGTCTAATTTTTTCCAAATTTTTTAAGTTAGGATTGCTTAACCACAAAAGTCTGGGTACAATTTCTGAAAAAAATACTCTAGTATTTGGGGATGACATGGTGAGACTGTGTAAACCCCTCTTCATTTTGTACATGAGATCCAGGGTGTTGACTTTACCCACATCATTACCCCCAAGGTGGATGATTACAATATCAGGAGTTGGTCTAACTTTAAACAACCTGCAAATATGAAAAGATAAGTTAGCCCAGCAGAGACCCGTGTGCCTTTCCAGAATACTTGAAAATTAGCACAATCCAAGGACAGATTAGATGTGTAGCAATGTAGAGCAGCTCTTTTAAACGGCTAGTAAATAAATGAGTGTCCTAGAATCCAAACAATTCTATCACCTGGAATTTAAAAAGAAAGGTCAGATCTCACATAAATTTTGAAACATTGAAATTCCCATCTGCCCAGCCTTTGTATGATGGAGTCATTGATTCCCATTCTTGCAGGTGATAAGCAATTCACCACGTACAATACACCTTTATTATCAGTTTGTATTAGCAAATTGCTTACCCCGAATTTCAAGGGCCACTACTAACGGGAATAACTCTAAAAGAACTATGTTCTTTGTAGCGTTTAATTTTACCGATCTAGAAGGCCATTTAACGCAACACTAATGCGTCTTCCATACTGCCGAAAAGCCAAAAGACCCCGCTGCATCTGTAAAAAACTCAAACTCTGCAGAAAATATGAAATTATCTTGGAAAAAAGAGCGACCATTGTAGCTGTCAAAAAACTTTAACCACAATACTAGATCTTCTTTTAGCTCAGAAGTTAGCCTAACATGTGCAAATGGGGATTTGATACCTGAGATGGCCAGATAAAGTTGACGCAAAAAGGCCCTACCTACTGACCTACTATGCGAGACGCAAAGGCTAATAAACCTAATAACGACTGTAGTTCCTTTAACCACTTTCAGACCGGACCAATTTGCAGCCAAAGGACCAGGCCCCTTTTTGCGATTCGGCACTGCGTCGCTTTAACTGACAATTGCGTGGTCGTGCGACGTGGCTCCCAAACAAAATTGACGTCCTTTTTTTCCCAGAAATAGAGCTTTCTTTTGGTGGTATTTGATCGCCCCTGCGGTTTTTATTTTTTGCGCTATAAACAAAAAAGAGCGATTTTTGAAAAATAACGCATTCTTTTTTATTTTTTGTTGTAATAAATATCCCCCAAAAATATATAAAAAAACATTTATTTTCCTCAGTTTAGGCCGATACGTATTCTTCTACATATGTTTGGTAAAAAAAATCTAAATAAGCGATTATTGATTGGCTTGCGCAGAAGTTATAGCGTTTACAAGATAGGGGATAGTTTTATAGCATTTTTATTAATAATTTTTTTTTATTAGTAATGGCGGCGATCAGTGATTTTTATTGTGACTGCGACATTATGGTGGACACATCGGACATTTTTGACACATTTTTGGGACCATTGTCATTTATACAGCAATCAATGCTATTTAAATGCATTGATTCCTGTATAAATGACACTGACAGTAAAGGGGTTAACCACAAGGCCTAGGGGTGTGTTTCTTACTGTGGGGGGGCGTGGCTGTCAGCTAGTAAATGCTGATCTCTGCTCCAATCACAGGGAGCAGAGATCGGCGTCACTAGTTGCTAGGCAGAACGGGGAGATGCTGTGTATTGCCGCATCTCCCCGTTCAGCCTTCCCGTGAGACGATCGCGAGTGTCCCCGCAGCGATCGTGTCCTCGGGACCCGCGACCGGCCTCACGGGGGTCCCGACCGGCGCGCTCCCGATGGCACGGACGGCATTAAGGAGGGACTTATATATATGCCCTCCTGCCTGTCCGTGCCATTCTGCCGACGTATATCGTCGTGCACCTGTCGGGAACCGGTTAATAAAACGTTCTTTTTTAAATAAAAAAAACAGATATTATACATTTTTATTTATCTATTTTGTCCAAAGGTAATCTAAATTCTAAATTTATTGTGTCAATATTAATGCCTAAAAAATGTATTAAAGATGTGGGAAGCACTGTTTTTTCAGCTGCTAAAGGAATACCAAAGTATTCAGCAATCTTACCAAGAAGCTGAAGCATGAAATAACAGATAGGGGAATCTGCAGGACCTATGAATAGGAAGTCATCCAGATAATGTAGGATTCCTTCATATCCAGACTCAAACTTTACCACCCATTCCAAAAATGTGGCACATTTTTCAAAATAGGTGCAAGATATTGAGAAGCCCATAGACAGGCCATATCATAATAAAAGTTATTTTCAAAATTAATATCTAACGAATAATATGCCTCTGGAGCTATTGGTAATAAAGGAAAAGCCGCCTTTATATCCATCATGGATAACAAAGCTGCCCTACCCAATTTTCTGATTTTAAAGACTGCCTCTTCAAATGTGCAGTATGAGACTGAAGACAAACTTTCTTCAATCTCATCATGTAGTGATGCCCCCTTTGGGTATGACAGGTGGTGTATAAGCCTGTACGATTTGTGTTCCTTTTTTGGGATAATACCTTATTAATTCTAAAGTTGATTTTTAAAAGGACCAGCCATACGGCCTTCCGATACCTCTTTATTTAACTTTTCTTTTACAATATGAGGGATTGGGTTAACAGACTTTCAACCATATTACAGCCATTACCACTGAATATGGGCAATGGGAAACCATGTGAAAATCTATTAACTAAAATTTTGTCTGTCTCCTGGTCTGGATACATTTCCAATCAGTGAAGCATTCTTGTGAATCTCACTGGTGTGCGTGCTTTTTGCAGTATGTGCTCTCTGTCCTTGAAAATAACCCCTTTTGAAACACTTAACTAATAGGTGTGTACCTGAACATTGTGACCATTCATACCTATATTACAGGCATTACCACATCTGCATTGTGTTTCGTTAAATGCATAGCTGAAACCTTTTTTGTTTGGCGAGATAAAAGACGTGGGCGCTGGCTTAGAAAATTTAGATTTTTGTGGCAATATTAAATTAAGCCATCGCCCCACGTCTTTCTTACCCCACTTTAAAGATGGATAAATAGACAGTTTTTGTCTGAATGATTCGTCGTAATTATACTATCCTAATCCTCCGAAATTCCAGTATGCCCTCAATACATGTTCCAGGTGCTGAAAAAGTCCACAACAGAATTCTGGGTGTTTTTCACCCAGAACGCTTGCATAAATTGTGAATGACTGAAGCCAATTATGAAATGATCTCGCCACTGGTCTACGCCTATTATCCACTTTTTTTTCCAAGTTTTCTCTCGGATTTTGTTATAAAATCTTTGGAAGATGGCAATAGTGACAATATGTCTATAAACCCACCCTTCTAGATTTTTTCTTTTGTTTGATTGGAAAGATGATATCCTAGTGGCGAGCTCTCACACGGTAGCACTTCTTTCATACATGTTTTAGGAACTGCTGAAATAGCCAGAGAAATGCTGGAGGAAACAGGAATTTCTACTACAGAATTTAAACCATTACAGTTTGCCACATAATTAGTGCTAATTCCATCTTCCACTGTATTGATATCACTTGTATTACTAGACCATACCGCTGCATAATTAGGACTCACATTCACATTTGCAGTCATTTTGTCAGATAATTTTGCAATAGATTCATTAATATTACTTAGCATGTTGTATAACTCACCGTGAACACTAGGTGGTGTTGTTGCATTGTTGTGAATGTGAGCAGCTATATGCTGCTCACTGTTTTCTCCGCTGGTCAGCAAGGGTATTGGCTGATCATGCTCTGACATTAGGCTGCTTTCACGTTTTACTTGCCTGGAGCTGTGACTAGCCTGTTGCCCTGCAACTGCTTTTGTGACTGTAATCTCCTCATGTTCCCCACTCTGAATAACTTGAATGGGTCTACCTCTGCCTCTTCTGGGTGGTGATGGGGATAGAACCCTCTGTTTTTTCTTATTCCTCTGACTTGTTCTGATATGTCCAACCATTGCGGCGGCATTTTCCAGCGGTGTCTGCTGCTGTTCTGTAATTTCCAGAGGTGGGGGCGGCCAGGATGGTGGACTGCGGCTCTGACTGCTCTCCTCAGGGCTCCTTAATGGCAGTCTCCCTCTCTTCAGGTGGTTAACAGGAGAGCCTTCATTTCTCTCAGCTGTTTCTTCTGTTCTCTGTCCCCGCCGTGTCTCTTCTTCTTCAGCTAAATGAAGGCACTGCTGTAGCCATTATTCTTCCCCACTGCTACCTGCCCGCTCCAGCACCTGCCTCACTAGTGATTTAGTGGACATGACAGTGGTGAGGTGGACTCACTGGTGGTTTACCTCAGAGCTGGGCCCTATTTATAATAAGCCCCACTTCTAGAATTTTCCAATTGCATCACGTGACCTTCTGGGAATTTCCCATAGGTCACGTGATGCATATCCTAGTCTCCTTGTTCCCATTTTCCACCTGTTTATATTTTGCATATTTAAAGTGGTAGTACCCTATAATATGTGAACATATAAAAAATTTAGTTTTTTTTTTAATTAAGAAAGGGAGGGGCAAACGCATGCCCATGTTGTCGTTCCCATATGCCTGTGCCCTTCTTCTCATTCTGGGCACATCAAACAAAATAACCCCAAAAACAGAAATATAAAATACTTTAAATGTTATTATACATCAGAGTAAAAAATATATTGCGTATTAAAAAGATGAATATGGCTTGTGCACATATATGGGATGGCAGACCAAGATTAAGGCTACCAAGACCTTTGGTCAAGAAACAGACATGAAATGAGACCTAGATACAGGTACTGATCACCTGCTGAGAGGTAACTACTAGTAACATCAGCTAAAACTGCAAGAAGCAAGTGGCCTGAAAGCTAATTAAGGATCACAGATCATGAATACATTTTAGAACTGAAAAATACTGATTCTGATTGGATTTTTGCCTGTGATTTGCATAAAATGCATGGGCACCATGGTATCTCTTTATCACCTTTGATCTGTATGTATTAAAGCACAACAACACAGCAAAATGTCTTGGCTTGCATAATAAATTCCAGCTGAGTGTTTGTTTTTTTATCTTTGTATTACTTCCCCAGAAGAAAGAACAGACATAGCCTGCACCGTATTTAAATTCTGATTAAAATTAAATAATAGAACTACAAAGTCCTCAGGTCTGCAAATATATACAGAATGGGGTGGAAGGCTAAATTCTAAAGCCTCTGCTTGAGATTTTTGTTTCATCAATAGCCAGGGATTGTTCGGAAAGAGACAAACAATGAACTTCCTCCTGATATGATTGCTTATAATGCCGTTCTTCCACAGACCTTATCGTTTTGTGGCAAAGTTCCATTATTTAGTTTGTGGAGCCTACGTTTTTTATGTCCAGTGACAGAGGTTGGTCAGCATAAACTATTAGTTTGCCATGAAGCACAAGTAGATGTAGTTAGTAAAGTTTACAAAAAGAAACAATGCCCATTTTACTATAAATAATAGTTAAAGTGTAGTATTTCTAGATTTGTGTTACAATGAGAAACACCATGTAAGCATCACTCAAGTCAGCGTATTACGCTCTATGTGTATGGAATAACTTCATCACTCCATCAAAAATGTTACCTTTTTTTCCCCCACATGGTTCTGTCAAGTTTAAAGTATATCCAAATCCAAAACTTTTTTTCACTTTGGATAGAGTAAGAGAGGAATAGAACCGCTGTCAGGAATAGGCTGTTCATTGTGCAAGAGCATTGCTTGGTGAATGAGGTGAGGCTCTGTTGACTTCCATCATTCAATCCTGTGCAATCAAAAGTTTTTGTTTTTTATTTTCCTTGAACATGATTGGGTATTCTTTGCAAAGTGAATTTTCACCACATTCACTATGCTATAGAAAAATCCCTGAACAGCTTATTTCCCTTTATTAAATCAACCCCATTGCTTCATTGGGGAGATTTCCCTTCATGTCCTGTTGACAGCAGATAGATTTCTAATGTAAGATTTTCCCACTATTCCTGTTTTGGTGGCAACTCAAATTTTTGGATTTACCCTTACTTTAATTCCCTGTTAGCATTGGTGATCAGGACAGGAGTGAATCTCCCTGATGGGAACAAATACAGTAGTAAAAACCTGACAGTGGTTCTCTCTCCACACCATTCTAAAGATGTACGTTATTACATTTTATGATGTTATGCAATACCAGACACACTGGGGTTAATTTTCTATGGGAGCAGAATATTGCTTTAGCTAGGTCAAGTTGGGTTCATGTCATAGGATTTTCCATTTTCTCATATTCACTTGCATGGCTCGGGTATTTGAAGTAGGCATGGGTTCTCTAAATGACATTTCTACTTCTTTCGTAAACCAACCCCACTGAGTTAATGCAACTGGAATGATTTGAATCTGCATACAGCTGGGATGAACCCTAGCCATGTTCATGCCTTATAGTTCTTTGTTGTATCCATTTTCCCATCTTGGAGCAAAGGTACTTTCACTGATGTTTTATATTGTAGTCTAAGTAAGAGACTCTACAAATCCTCTATTTTTCCCTATCCTGTAGTCACAAGATATTGTGCACTCATAAAGCTGCCATTTTATAGGGCAAGGTATTTTGTTAATGCACTGGGTGTACAATGGCATCTAGATCCACCATTTTATTCAGTGAATTACTCTTACATTTCACTGATAACTTTGTTACTAAATATTTTACATGCATGAATAATTGAATGGACACTCTGCTAAACCATGTACATGTAAATAAAAGTTTTTATTTATTTTGGAATTAACTTTCTCGATTCCATTAACTGGATATTAAAATGCAGATAGCATGTCGGAGGGTTCGGCATGTTTGAATGTTATTAGGCTTTTTAATAAATTGAAATATGTAAAGGTTTCTTACTAATAAAACATCAGTAGCAATTCCGAGGAATAATTCATCTAAGAATTCCTTTGATGTCATTCCCAGGAAATGACAGCTCCCTTACCCAATATAACAGCTTGTTTTATATTGCTCACCCACTCTATCAAACTTAAATAATTTTTACTGAGATGCCTTGTATTGCTGATGGGCAAAATGTGCCGTCTTATTCTGATTACATATGAGTTACTACCTATGCTGATTGAGGTGAGGCCCTTAGACCATCTTCGTTAACTAACTGAAGGATACTCATTTCGGTAAATCATCATGAAAAATATTATCAAACTAAGGATTTGATGGGAGGAAAATATATATGTAAATTTTGAAGCAGTCTATCTGAGATGTAACTTTAAAATTGGATAGAAAGTCATTTGCAAGCGAAAAGTAGTTCCCACATGTGCAACCGGGTTATTTGCAATTCTATTTGCTATACAGATTTACTTATTTAATATCAGATGAGTCTAACTTTTGTAGATGATTATGGCAATGCCATTTTTAATGATTTCCGCAGTATAATTTTGAAATGCAATTCTGTAACCTTTGAAATAGTCATCAGCGAAGAAAATAATGTGAAAGTGTAAGAACACAATATGAAGAGTTTGGAAGTGTTATCATTATCAACTAAATTGTATTTGCTAAGGTGTTGTGAAAAAATTAAAGTGTTAATCGCCAACGACAAAGGAAGGCTAGTTATACTTAGAGAGTAAATGTTGCGTTTCCTAAAAATGTATGGTGTTCTATAGGTGTGTGTATGTATGTGTGTTTGTTTAGAGTCTTAGACTGACCAACTTGTAAGTATATCTCAGTATAAAGGTATATCATTTTCCTTCATCCGCCTCTTTTTGTTTCCTGGAGTTTACAATTTTTGTCTATAATATTTCCAATAGTCCCATGAAGACCTACACAACCTTTCAATATTTTGGGGTCTGCAAACTTTTTAAAGAAAGGGACAGTTTACTGTCCTTCAGATGTTAGAGGGGCCGGCTGTGCCCAGTGGGAATAAACAATGCCAGATCTTTGGTAATAGAGGGAGAAATAGTTGGTGTGGTTGGGAAGAATTGTGCCCCATTTTTGTTGCCAGGGGAAGGAATTGTTGGTGTCAGTGGCAGGAATTATGCCCCGTTGTTGGTGACAGTGGCAGGAATAATGTCTCAAGGGCCGGATAAAGGTAAGCAAAGGGCCACAATTTGGAGACCACTGTTTTATACAATAAATAGTTCACTGCATGTGGGTTGTAAGTTGATGTCCTTCCTAGAGAAAAAAATATTAACAATATACCAGTGTTTGTTACTCATACTAAACAGTTGGATAAGATCAGGCTTGAACTTCAATACCATACAGTACAAGCTTAAGACAAGAAGTTTCCAATGAACAGAAACTGTTTCAGCTGTCCAGTTGAGGCCCGTTGGATGTAAAACATCCAGCCTGAAAGACCACAGGTTGTTTGAGAGCTTTAACAGGTTATGAAATAAAGCTAAAGTCCTCTAACATCAGTACTTGATCCCATAAATGCTCTGTTTGCTGAATGAGCAAGCATTCCGACAGGCATCAAAAACCCCTCCCAGAAGAGTTAAGCCCACAAATAGTGGGAACAACTTAATATTATTGCACATGGAATGGGATGTCCAACAAGGTCATACAGATTTGAATATCAGGTATACTTTTCTGTACTGAGTACAGATAAAATAGATAAGTAGAGCATAATTAATGTTCCTCGTAGATTCATGTATTGCAATAGTAGTACCAACATGTGTTTTTCATCCATATGATAATATAAATAACATTACCATGGATGTACAATTGGTATTACATTTTATTTGTTTTCTTTGTTTTATTTCAGATTGACTTTGAAGATGTGATAGCTGAACCTGAGGGAACCCATAGTTTTGATGGAATTTGGAAAGCAAGCTTCACTACATTCACTGTGACTAAATACTGGTTCTACCGCTTACTGTCTGCAATCTTTGGAATACCATTGTCACTTATTTGGGGCATTTATTTTGCCATCCTTTCATTCCTGCACATCTGGGCTGTAGTTCCATGCATAAAAAGCTACTTGATTGAAATTCAGTGTATTAGCCGAGTCTACTCCATCTGCATCCACACATTCTGTGATCCATTGTTTGAAGCCATTGGCAAGGTGTTCAGCTTTGTTCGAATTACTGTACGCAAAGAAGTATAGGTGACATTCAAACAGAGTTATATGTCAGAAATGTGTCAATATTTTATGAGTACTGACACAGGATCAGTAACTAGAGTATGTATCCTGGGGCAAAATCTTTACCCTTTTAGAAGATTAAAGTATAAAGGAGTGTATGTTTTGTGATAAAATACATTTTTTCTGTTACCAGCTAAATGCCATTTTGTTGTCTCTTTGTGAAATACTGTATTTTTGCTTTTCTATCCACAAATTGCTTACATGTTATAATTAAAAGGATGCAAGCAATAGGTGGGCAGGTATCTGATTAACAATGAACTGATGAAGATTGTATTATTTGGTTCATTTCTCAAGCTGATGCAGTTCTGTAAAAGAATGTTTAATTAATAGACTACAGCTGAGAGAGTTCACATTTTTTATTTCAAAAGCAACAAACGCAAACATACTGAGAGATGCTTGCAGTTTTGTCAAATGTATATAAATGTATTTAACGGAAGCTCTGTAGCTCAGTTTAATGGAGAAGCTTGATTATTTCTATGCCTACTGTAATAGCAAGAGTTTTCAGTAAATAGCAGACGTGTAAATGTAACCACTTATCACAAACATTTTTTTTTTTAAATTTCATGGATTCTATTGAAGGTCTGTTCTTTTTGTTAAAGCATTCTCCCTACTATATTGTTTTAATAGACATTAAGCAAATGGTGTTTATTAAAGATTAAGTTTTTAAAAATACGAAAAAGTACCGAACACACTATTTCATCAATAAAGGGCATAATATTGAATTGCCAAAGACAAGTTCCATTTAATAAATAAACAGTTCTATGGTTCTAGATGCCCTTCTGTATTATAGCAAGAATATTAGCTACTTAATTTACTAATAGGCCTAATCTGTGTCAGATCTGTTAATAAATCACTACCACTTACTTTTTCTGAAGGAGACAATCCCTAGAATTCATAAAGACTGGTGCAGACAGATTTTGTGAAAGTGTCTCTCACGCCTTCTAAAAGTGGTGCAGTATGCACCAAATTTATGTACCTGTCTAGAACTTGTATTTGCTTTGGCACATGCTGCACCATTTTTAGAACATACGTGAGACACTTTCGCTAAATCTTTCAGTGCCAGTTTTTCTCTGAACACCAATAGAGAATTGATCTCAATTGGTTCCACGTTTATAGAATATGAACTCTCCTTATATTATTTTGAGTTTGGCATATTCATTGCGCCACAGTATAAAAGTGCCACAGTTTACAACCTGAATTTGGTGCATAAGCCACTGTCTGAACCAAAAGTGTCACATATGTTTCATGAATTTGAGTGCATTAACAAGAGAGATTAACCTCAGAAAAGTGGCGCAGCAGCTTTATTGAATCCCCCCCAATGTCTAGATATATATTGTTTGTTGATGGTTCCTTTTGTGTTTTTTTTTTCTTGAAAAGTGTTATATGGTTTTAAAAATTTGTACGTTTTACTAGAAAGATCAGACACTGTACAGCATTCAGCTAAAATTATTTTAAATACTATATGATTGCTCAATTGATCCTACGTTGATTAGATTAATTGGTTTAGAAAACTTTTTGTGGCTCAATTTAATTTTAAATATAAATCTCTAATTTGTCGACTTTTGTCTTGCTCAGACATAGCTTGATGTTTTAGATATAATGTGTTTATAAAAATAAATAAATGTATATATATATATATATATATATATATATATATATATATATATATATATATATATAGTTTATTGTTATTTGTGCATGTTTCTCACACTATATAATAAAATATGTATATGGCACTGCTTTTAATAATACCAGAATGCCAAGAATTCATAAACTATCCAAGTATTTTATGCTTTTGACAATTTACAAAAGAATAATCAGTGTGCTGTTTTGAAGCTGGTAATCAGTGGCATAGCTATATGGGTAAGGGTCTGAGTTGAATCAGTGGATCAAATTACCCCCAAATTTGGATCCAACCCCCCAACTATGTGAAGCCCTCTCTACCTTTGCATGTTCACAAAATCTTATACTGTAGAATGCCCAGCAGGTGAGGCGCCAAAAAAATCATAAGCATAATTAATCAAATTCACAGCATAGTTGTGCAGGAAGCCTGCCAAGTGCAAGGAACTCTCCTGTGCATCCTCTATGCATGGCCATTTGATGTAATATCATAGGGATGGTTCGGCTGCACTTCATTGTACACCTCTGCTGTATAGAATGATTTTCATGAAATGTTGCCAGTGGGCACTCTAAAGTAGCAGTATAAAATGTGACCTGTAGAGATGCACTGCTTGTATTAAACACATTAGATCATAGTTGGGCTTTAGGATACATATAGTATAAATTAGATACTATATTCCTGTAATCAAATAGCTTTTTTTAAGGATTATCTATAGCCAAATTATATTAAAAGAACTTTCCAAGTTAATTTCCTTGAAAAATTGTTGTCTTAGAACTTCTCTGTGCAGTGACACAGACAAATCTCCTCATACCAAATCTTCAACTTAGCATTCTGATATCAACAAGGATGGAAAATGTAATTTAGGACTTCAGCTGAAGCATTTAAAATTTAATTTAAAGCATTGCCTCCTGGTAAAATCAGGTATTATACTGTGACCATACAACGCAGAGACCTTCTGTGCTACTAGTGAGATGTCAGTCCTCAAACAGCAATGAAAAAGGGGGTCTCTGTGTAGGACTTTAGCATAAGACATATTTGTTGCTTCAAAGATGAGGTCTAAGTAGAGAAGGGGTTTTTGTCTTAGTAAAACTACCATTAAAAATAATCTGTCATAAAGCAATATACCTGTCTCTAATAACTCTTTTGGAAGCAGTTATCTCCCAATGCACAGGAAATTTGTGCTCATGCATGTTTTTCTTTAGCACTTTGTTCTGTACATGATCTCTTTGAAGTTTTCACTGGTTATACTAGTATGATTTAGGACAAAACCTAAAATGGCATTCAGCCAAACTTTGATATCATAATTAAACATATTTGGCTGTATTGATGAAACACTCATGGACATAAAATGATTGCTGCCTAATCATTTTGATAACTGCCAGATCAGGAAATGATCACATATCAATGATTGCTCTGCAATCTCAGTAAAGACATATTGGAATGGTGCTGAGACTTCAATATATATTAATGCAATAAAGCCTTTCCACTTTCAAATGAGCTCACTGGCTTTGGTCAAGTGGCTGGCAAACAACATGGCTTCCCTCGATGGGTATCTAACTGTTTTATGTGATTGAATTGTGAACAATTAAAAGTATTTTGGACTCTCTCATCTTTTGGTTTTGGTGTTCCTTTCTATATTTCTCTGCAATCTCTGTAGTCACCCTCTGGCCAACTTTTCAAACAAAATCATTGTCCAAACTAAATTTTTGGGTGATTACTGCTGTTATCTCAAGGAAAGATAAATGTCTGCTCAGTGCATAAATAGTCACACACTTATCAGAGGTAATTGTGCATGTTTATGGAACAGTTGTTCTGTGAAACAACTGTGTGTTTAACTTCACAGATCACATACCAGTAAATACTATGTCAAGAAAGAGTAGTTGAAATCCATGCAAAAACGTTGTATACATCTTACACACCTGTTTACAACAGTATATAAATAAAGATCAGCAATAAAGCATTTAAAATGTGCCTTTTAATCACATATTACTTTTTCTGTATGTTTAATAAATATAAACATTTGACAATTTATACATTTTTATATATCGAAACTATATTAATAGTGTAGGTGTGGCACAGCATTTTTGATAAAAAATAACATTTATTCAAATTTAATAAAATTACACAATATTCAGCCCATATTATAACAGACTACAATAAAATACAATTGTATAAAACCAATCAATCAATACTTGTAGTAATTGCATATAGTAGTCTCTACAGCTCAACGTGTTTCTCGGACAAGGTCCTCTTCATCAGGAACATCAATATAGACTTTCTATACATGCCATCTAAATAGAATGACAAACTTTTAATAATTATATCATAATACAATAAAAATTCTTATAACACATTATACAACGGTATTCCCTCAGGGAAGGAGATGTAAGGGCCCAGATACACACACACATATATTAACCACCCACAGGGGTCCCCAAAGGTTCCCTCTCCCCCTCTTCCCCTCCTCCTTCAACCTCCAATATAGTCCTATTTATTAGACTTCTTCTAAGTCGCTTTCATATATTACAAAGATTATCTTTTAGTTCAAAATCATAAACTTATTTTTGGAAACAATGAAAAAACATTTACCTTTTCTTAAAGTAAAGGAAAATTTGGGCTGTTGTTCTACCTCTTTATCCCAAAGATATGATCTGGCAGTTTCACTGAAAGGTACTAGCTCTCTATATATCTGGCTGGAGGTTGGAGGAGGAGGGGAAGAGGGGGGAAGGGAACCTTTGGGGACCCCTGTGGGTGGTTAATATATGTGTGTATATGTTTCTGGGCCCTTGCATCTCTATCCCAGAGGGAATACCATTGTATAATGTGTTATATTAATTTTTATTGTATTATAATGTAATTATTAAAAGTTTGTCATTCTATTTAGATGGCATTTATAGAAAGTCTATATAGATAGCTCCTGATGAAGCGGACCTTCTCAGAGAAACGCATTGAGCTGTAAAGACTACTATATGCAATTACTACAAATATCGATCGATTGGTTTTATACAATTGTATTTTATTGTAGTCTGCTATAATATGGACTTAATATTGTCTAATTTTATTAAATTTGAATAAATGTTTTTTTTTTAATCAAAAATGCTGTGCCTTAAAAGTCCCATATGTACACTGTTAATATAATTTTGATACATCAAATTTAGGAATGTGGTACAGAAGTTGAATTATTTGTCTGATCGGATTATTTGTTTTTATATCGATCTTTGCCAACGCAATATTGTGTGAATTTAAACTGTGATATTATAATTTTTTATTTAAAAAAAATTATATTCCTGGCAAAATTGGAATGAGGCTAAATTACAGATTAGATGACATTTCAAATTGACTTTTTGTATTTTGTATATAAGAAAGCTATTTTTCTTCTTATTAAAGAGTCCTTTAAGAGATAAAACATAATGGGGATGTTTTACTAAAGGTTTTCTATGCGAAAAATTATGTCTACATCTAACTGCCAGTCAAAAAATGCTTGCTATGTTTTACTGTTAACCTGAACGTCTGTGAACACCGGTCTTAGAACCTTAAATAAACTATCAAAATAAAACAGAGGTGCTTTGCAAAATTTATTTGTAATGTACTCATATTATTTTTAAATTCAGTGTAATGAACATGCAGACTCAATTGATGTAAACATACAAAAATTGTATAACTCATATTGCATGTAACTTACAAACGAAAGATGTGCACAATAAAAGGATCAACGCGTTTCAGTGTACATTATTTGATAAATGTGTGGAAACTTGCAGTGGTTTAATTAAAGAAATGTCAACACTATTTGTTCCTGAGGGATATGAGCTCTTCAATAATTCACAGTGTACACAGACAAGTACCTGATGGTCATATTGTGATTGGTTGGCGAGTTATGTTAACAAAAGGTTTAGATTTATTAATCTTCCAACTTCTTCCATAAGTGTTAAGTGCAAGGCAAAGCATGGAACTGATTCTACGTTTATGGAAATGTCGAGAGAGTGTGAGAGTGCAGAGTTCTCACTGTAATTCACTTAGTTGAGAAGTCAGAATAAAATGTTTAGCTTTGATAAAACCACATCTGAAAATGAACTGATAGGACTCTTAAAATCAGTAGTTTTAATGCCTTAACTTAAAGTGGTTGTAAAGGCAAAAGTTTTTTTTATCATAATGCATTAAGATAAAAAGCCTTGAAGAGAACAATAGTGCCATTCGGCCAGCTCAAGTATAAGATTTCCTGGATCATGCTAAATGAGAGGATGACAGCGTCATAAAATGCCCCAATTTGAAAAAATATGGGATCCTTGGATCCAATACATGTCGGAAGGCTACAGAGCGGTACTGCTATAGAGGGTTCTGGGGGGGACGGGGAAAGGAAATGGGATTCTACGAGTCTTCCTCCTCCTTACTTTTTCTTCCTACTCTCACTAACCTGACTTCCTATCCTTATTCTCTTCTTTTCTTCCTTAAGTACCTTCATTGGTACAAAAAAACGATAAACGATAAACAGGCTCCGCATCTTTTAAATTTGATACGGCGGGAAGCCGGTTATAGGAAAATTACACTGTTACAACAAATGATAATATGTTTTATTATGTTAATGTAATGTTTTGAAAATTTGAAATAAAAACCATTGAAACAAAAAGATAAAAAGCCTTCTGTGTGCAGCAGCCGTCCCTGCACCCCTAATACTTACCTGAGCCCCATCTCGATCCAGCAATGTCCACGAGTGCCTTGGCGATCCGGGACTCTCCCTCCTGATTGGCTGAGACACAGCAGCAGCGCCATTGGCTCCCACTGCTGTCAAAGTCAGTTAGCCAATGAGAATATAGATGGGGAGGGGCCAAAACTGCGGCTCCGTGTCTGAATGGACACACAGAGCTGCAGCTTGGCTTTGGGTGCCCCCATAGAAAGCTGCTTGCAGTGGCGGCAAGCAACAGGAGGGAGGGGCCAGGAAAAAAATAGACTTAAGTATCACTTTAAGTAATAAAGATACCTAACAAACGTGCACTTTGAGATTTAGGTAGTTGTGATGTACAAGATCCATAATGTTCGGCTCTTTAAAGTATTTATTCAGGATCTGGCTTTCAGCATTTTAGTGTAATCATAATGAAAGTTGATTTCAGATTCCTTACAAACATTTACTGTACACTCATTAGACAGAGGAATAGCAGTTGGTGGAGCTTAGCTAGAAGGTCAGGGGGAAACTTTTTTGCAGTAGAAATGTTAAAATAAATCAGAGAGAAGCTGTTCTTAGGTAGGACTTTCATTTTTAAAAGTTCAAAATACAGTAAAGATTTACTTGTATTTATGAACAGGATACAGACAGAATTAGGATTAGTGTCTACTAAAAAAAACAAAGAAAAAAAAACATTTTGGGGTTGTGATGAGGTCTATGCAGAGTATAGATTTGGTATATGGTATAGCCATTTAGCTATTTTTAAGGAAATGTTAGAAAGACTTTGTAAGACATCCCCCGATTGTTCAGTTTTAAAGGTACCCAGATTTTTTCCCCACAATCTATGTCCCTTACAAGAGTAAGCAGTGGTGCCACACCACCAGGGTGCTTAAGTGTGCTACAGCACCACCAACATTTTCTTACACTCCCTCATAGCACCTTTACAATTTTTTCCAATGCCAGTGTTGAGGGAGTGGGCATATTGGGTAACAGCTCCGGACCCCTATCTGCAGAGTGGCAGCAGGTGGTGAGTGTTGGAAAGCAGATCGTTCCAGTACCCAGTGGTATAATGAGTTTATACCATGGAGCAGTACGCCTCACATGCAGCTGTATAGAATGGCCAGATACAGCCAGAACTGCACAGTGTTGTTACTCTTGCTGCTGGACTTGAAGTGCAGAGCAGCAGAAGAACCTAGATCTCTTCAAAGGAGGGCATGTCATGGCTCATGCTATCTATCTTGTTCATCCCTTGTGATAGCAATAAAGTTGATCAAAAGTGAACACATGTGAGGATCACCGTGAATGTCAGAGTGAGATCAAAAATTCTAGCACCAGATCTCTTGTGTAACTCTAAACTGGTAGCCTGTAAAGGCTTTTAAAATGTCTCCTATGGAAAATGTAATGTACCATGGTTTATCGCCATTCACCGGGCAAGCACATTTTTAACACGTGACATGTTAGGTATCTATTTACTCACCACAACCTCTTTTATATTTTACTAAAATGTTGGTATTATATAATGTTTCTGTGTACTACAAATTCATTAAATTAAAAAAAAAATCAGCATTTTAAAAATGGCTGTGCAAATATTGTGTAATATTTAATTTTCCAGCAAAAAAAATGCAAATTCTTATATCTATGTAAGAAATGTCAGAACTGGCCAGGGCAGCAGGTGGTTAATTAAATAGGCATACCATTAGGCTACAATCATGGCCGAAATTGCTGACACCCCAGAAATGTTTCCAGAAAATCAAGTATTTCTCACAGAAAAGTATTGCAGTAACACATGTTTTGCTATACACATGTTTATTCCCTTTGTGTGTATTGGAACAAAACAAAAAAGGGAGGAAAAAAATGGAGTGGATATCCGCTTGCTCAGCGGGGATCGACGGAGCGATCTCCACTGAGCAGGAAGATGACAGGTCCTTCTCTGCACACAGCGCAGGGACGGACCTGTCAGAGCGCTGCTCTCCCCTATGGGAGATCGGGTGACGACGGACCGTAGAGTCCGTCGTCATCCGATCCGCTCTGCAGGCGGATGAAAAAATAGGGTTTTCCTCCGTCTGCAGAAACGGAGCATAGCGGACACGGACGAGATCGGGTGTCAGCGGATGCTCATCCGCTGAAACCCACTATCCCATAGGGATACATGTATGTCCGTTTTTCTTCCTAAAACGGAAGGATGAAAAACGGACATACAGACCGTCCGTGTGAAAGAGCCCTAAGAATGGACAACAGAAAGAGGAGAAGAGAACTGTCTGAGGACTTGAGAACCAAAATTGTGGAAAAATATCAACAATCTCAAGGTTACAAATCCATCTCCAGAGATCTAGATTTGCCTTTGTCCACAGTGCGTAACATTATCAAGAAGTTTGCAACCCATGACACTATAGCTAATCTCTCTGGGCGTGGACGGAAGAGAAAAACTGATGAAAGGTTGCAACGCAGGATAGTCCAGATGGTGGATAAGCAGCCCCAAACAAGTTCCAAAGAAATTCAAGCTGTCCTACAGGCTCAGGGAGCATCAGTGTCAGCACAAACTATCCATCGACATTTAAATGAAATGAAACGCTATGGCAGGAGACCCAGGAGGACCCCACTGCTGACACAGAGACATAAAAAAGCAAGGCTACAGTTTGCCAAAATGTACTAGAGTAAGCCAAAATCCTTCTGGGGAAACGTATTGTGGATAGATGAGACCAAGATAGAGCTTTTTGGTAAAGCACATAATTCTACTGTTTACCGAAAACAGAATGAGGCCTACAAAGAAAAGAACACAGTACCTACAGTGAAATATGGTGGAGGTTCAATTATGTTTTGGGGTTGTTTTGCTGCCTCTGGCACTGGGTGCCTTGAATGTGTGCAAGGCATCATGAAATCTGAGGATTACCAAAGGATTTTGGGTCGCACTGTAGAGCTCAGTGTCAGAAAGCTGGGTTTGCATCCAATATCTTGGGTCTTCCAGCAGGACAATAACCCCAAACATACATCAAAAAGCACCCAGAAATGCATTGGAACCAAGTGCTGGAGAGTTCTAAAGTGGCCAGCAATGAGTCCAAATCTAAATCCCATTGAACACCTGTGGAGAGATCTTAAAATTGCTGTTGGGAAAAGGCGCCCTTCCAATAAGAGAGACCTGGAGCAGTTTGCAAAGGAAGAGTGGTCCAAAATTCCAGGTGAGAGGTGTAGGAAGCTTATTGATGTAACCATCAGGAAGCGACTGATTTCAGTTATTTTTTCCAAAGGGTGTGCAACCAAATATTAAGTTAAGGGTGCCAAGAATTTTGACAAGCCCATTTTTGAAGTTTTGTGTGACATTATGTCCAATTTGCTTTTTTTCCTCCCTTTTTTCATTTGTTCCAATACACACAAATAAACATGTCTATAGCAAAACATGTGTTACTGCAATACTTTTCTGTGAGAAATACTTGATTTTCTGGAAAAATTTCTGGGGTGCCAACAGTTTCGGCCATGACTGTAGGTTCACACATATGAGGATTGGGAACTATTGCATAATCACATTGGTACCAGACCCCAAGACAAAACGCACTGCTATTTAGGGGTACCATTAATTGCACGCTGCCACAACACTTTACAGTTCGGTGTGTCTGCCCCTGTTATTTTGGAAAAAGGGTTGGGGCCCTGTGTTTCCCACAGGTACAGCAGTCCATTCAAATGTATGGGCTGCGGTGCCTGCGCAAACGCAGGGGTGTGAACCTAGCTTAATTATCCCTGTTCTACAACTGTGCAATAGGAGCACTGCTTTTAAAACCTTGAATGTTATTTTTTTTATCCAAAATGAATAAATACATCATTCACATAAAGATAATCTTCACTGTTTTTGTTGTTTTTTCTTGCCCATTTATTAGTATTAATAATCATTAATAGTTAAATTATCCTTTGCTATTCTGTCTGTGTTACTCTCACTGGTGACAGTAATTATTTTGTGGGTTTGACAATGAAAAATGTATGTATACAGCAAATAGGCTTAGATTCTATTTAAAAATGCCACTTTAGGCATGTCCACTGACCAGCACAATGTTGGCATGCGCTACACACGCCACTATGTTGCTTACTATAATATATTTTATTTTTCATTTTGTGTGAATGATTACTATATAACATTTTTTTTTTTATGATTAAAATTGTCTCATTATGGTATATAGGATTTTATTATAATTTGGAATTCAAAAGCACCTGGGGGTAAGATACCGAAAATGTATCCAGTAATAATAGGTAACATTGAGATATGGTGAAGATGCCCCCCACAGAGCCCACTATTAATGACATGAGGCCTGTGGTCATATTTCATACAAGTTTTATTATTACAACACGGAACAATATTAAGTAGAGTATATGTCAGAAAATCGACAATTATTTGAGTATTCTTTCCGTTATTGACACTGTAAAGCTAGACTTCAGATTTAACTATAAAAATTCAACGTAATTTATTAATTTCTCCTTTACCACTTTAAAGTAGTATTGTGATAGAACAAAGCCTGCCCCTGGCCACCTTTTAATTGTGTATCTGTTTGCAATAAAAAATCTCATTTCTAAATATTTCTCAGATCTTTGCAAAACCATCTCAGTTTGCTGTTAGGATTGCAGGACCAGGGATTGCAAATACACAAACACGTATTGCTTTAATATAATATTTAACTATCTTAATTTTTTCTAATTACCAGTACTTTATAATTTATTCCATATCCTTGGCATATCTCACCCTGTCCTTTGATTTGTTTCTTAATTATTTTTAATATTGTCAATACAAACATTTAAAAGACAGGACAAAGGCAAACTGACCAGCCAGTCACAGTGTACATTATTGTAAAAGGCTGTTTAGAACACTGCATGAGAGTCATGCATAGCAAATGTTAAGCAGGTGCCAGTTTAGGCAGCCCGGCACTACTTCTCAGAAAACATTCTATAGTAATGCATGTATCTGCCAAAAAGAGCCCAATAAAATGTTTGTTCCTTTTACATAAAACAAACTGCAAAAGATTGAGACCAGACTCTGGAGAAGAACAAGTAATGTGGAAGGACCGGATTCAAACAAAATCTCTGAGACAATCTTTGTGAAGCAGAACTTGGCTTTGTTACTAGAGAGTCTAAGAAGTCTCTAATCATCAAGGGTAATGTTACCCAGAGGCATAAAGGAATCTTTATAGAACAGACCATAATTGGAAAATCCATCTATTTTGGAACAGGATGAAGCTATAATAAAAGGGTTTAGAAAAAAAATTACAAAACCAAGCTAATAAACAACAAACTAAAAGGAAATTTCAAAGGTGAGCAAAAAAAAAAAAAAAAAAAATTATATATATATATATATATATATATATATATATATATATATATATATATATATATATATATATATATATATATATATACATATATATATGTGCGGTCAATTTTTTTCTCTGATTAATATTAGAAAATATGTGGCTCTTCTTGAACAATTAATTCAGAATGGCAGTGTTAAAGCTGAAATTTCAGAAATATATAAGCATTCAGAGAGATACTGTGTTAACCACCTCTATTTTATAGTCATATCTGTACTTTCCTGTTGGAGCTGCTGTGCATGCTTAAATATAACTGTGCACGTATGTAGGAATCAGAAAAAAGCTGGCCATACACTAAATTTTGATTGGTTCCCAATACTCTCCCACCTGATATCCTTCAGTTTAAAAATCCAGGAGCCAGATAAAACATTAACTGAACAATGGCTACGTCCAATCGTATTCAGACGCTGCTTCTTTATTCTGACAAGCGTTGGTACCAGCTGTCACAATACATTTGCTGCAGTGGAAAATTCATCCATCTGTGCTGTATAATGTGGATGCAGGAATCTGTTATTTTTTCATCCTACAGGCTGGGTGTAGGGCTAGCTTTATAAATATTGCCTTTGGTAATCAACATTGAGTAACAGACCTTACAGGCCTCCTCTTTTATGTAATACAGTTGTACACTTGTGATGAGGGGTGTGACTGTTACTCAGCTACATCAACATAAAACACTGGAGTTAGACAAAAGGAAGCAGCATTTTCACTATTTTAAAACGGTAATAAAACGCAGCCATGACAAAAAAAATCTCCTGCAAGGCAATTGCATAATGTGCTAGTGTGCATCACATACTAGCACATTATTAAATACTTACCTTAGAATGAAGCCCTCCATCGGTGCGCTGTCATCGCTGACAGGGCTTCCATATTCACCCGATCCTCCTTCCGGGTTTGCAGGCTCCGGCAGCTTGATTGGCCGAGCAGCAATGACATCACTCCCGTGTGTGCGCACAAGAGCCCTCAGCCACAACACAGTGATTTGAAGGAACGGCACAGGTATACCGTTCCTTCAGAGCGTATGCGCCGGTGACATCACCAGCTGCAAAAAGAGTGAATATCTCCTAAACAGAGCACATTTAGGAGATATTCATTTTACCTAAAGGTAAGCTTTAGTATAAGCTTACCTGTAGGTAAAAAAATCACAACGCGGACTTGACTACCGTTTTAAGGCATTCCAAGAAAAAGTCAGAAATAATAACATGTGGGGTACTGAACTAGAGTTAAAAAGGTATGAGACTTCAATTGGACTTTGATGTAATGTAAATAATAAAAGTGAGCACATTTAGAATCAATCACATTTAGGTTAAATCTGGGTGCTCTTACACAGAAGCAATGGACACAGTAGAGGTTTATTTACTAAAATTGGAGAGGGCAAAATATAGTGTAGCTCCACAGAGAAACCAATTAGCTTTCAGTTTTTTTGGTCAAAGCTGAAGTTAGAAGC